>OX638297.1:76478878-77113289 GCA_951812265.1 Taphrorychus bicolor | reverse complement strand
AAAAACTTTTAAGAGTAAAGTTGTAGAGTTTATAGTCAGTTATCATCCTGTAATTTTTTCAATACCACAGTGTTGGCTATTTCTTGGAAAAACGCCTCGAAAAGTGCAAAAATTTAAATTTGGCGCGTCACCCCCACCATGCATGTGCAGTGTCGCCAACATAATAATTTCATATGTCAGATTCAGAGCCGATTCTTCCTTTCTTATTTATTTTGAGGGACTATCATGTAGTAATTAACGTGATTATGCAGAGAAAATTAACTGAAAACCTGACGATAATGTTCTTAAATTATAGGTAAGTAAAAGTTTCGTTTATAATTATCATAATTAGTAAAAGGAAAATCATTCCAAATTTGTGTATGGCTGGTTGTCTAATTCATTTTAGTTTAGCAATACGACACCACGATGACATGACCATTTGTCTCTTGTCACCAATTAAGGGTGTTCGTTTGTTGTTGTTATTGAGGTGAATTCATCTATCTCCAAATGTTTTACTTCAAAAGTGTCTATTTTGCAGTGCTGTGTGACGCGAGGGCCCCATCCTGCATGTAAAAAACCCTTGCTAAGTGCTGGACTCTTCTATGACGGACAAAATCTCATTGGAAAACCAAATACAGTGGGCCCCAAAATGCCAATCCACACATTGACAACTTCTCGACGTTGGTCTCGTGATTGTCCTGCACTGTATGTGGATTTTAGAGAGTCAAAACTCATTCATTTTGTTGATTTGAGGGACCCATTAATCCAAATTAACATTCATTGGTGTAACAAATGTTTATAGCAAATAAGCAAGACCAGTAAGCAGATAGCGATGGATGTTTGATCTGCTAAGACCAGTTTCTTTCATGTTTTATCTATGTATTTGGAGACTATAGTGCCTGTGAAAAAAACTCTTTTCAGTGACAACAAATCTTGCCAAACTGGCCACAAACAACTTGAAAAACTGGCGAAAAGTTGGTTTTATTCCAATCGATTGCTGCTGAATGCAAGAAACAGAGGATGGTGTGACGCCCTATCTTGCATGTAAAAAACCCGTTCTAATGGCTGGATGGCTCCTACAGCAGGCAAAATGTCATTGCGAAGCATATTGCCAGATTTGTTGGCGTTCAAACTGCAATCAATGAAAAATGGACCTATAACATGGCGCCCCAAAATACCGATCCACACGTTATAGTTGCTCGACGTTGGTCCCGATTGTCATGCACTATATGTGGGTTTTGGAGTGCCCAAATCCGATCATTTTGTTGATTTGAAGAGCCAGTCAATCCAAATTAGCATTCATCCCTGAAACAAATGTTTCTAACAAATCTTGGGGCTACAATAATTTTTTCGGTTAGGATTTCACAAAACTCCATTTGAGGGAAAAGGTGGGTCGGTACGAGTTGTTGATGGTTCTCTTTTTTGTAGCTTTCAAAACCTTCTTTTTGCAGATAATTATGGATGGTCGATCCACTAAGTCTAGTTTCTTGGCCAATCTGTCGAATACTCTTGGAAGGATCATTGTTTACTGCAGCAAGAACAACAAGTTTTGCCACATTTTCATCCTCTGGAGCCGCACCAGCTTGAAGTCATCGCTTTCGCTCACAGGAACATATCGGCTTAATACTCCCAGTTTCCTCAAAATGAGCAACCACCGCCTGAAGTGAACTGCATGCTGATATTGGTTGTTCAGGAAACAATGCAACAATGTTGTCTCGAATTTGAGCAAAGGAATTACCAGCCCAGTATTGTTTTAAAACAAGTTTTGTCTCCTCAAAATTCATAACTAATGAAACATTTAAATAAAAAATAATAAAAATAAAATTTTACACTGTATCAACAAAATGGTTCCTAATTTCCTTACTTTTAATATCAATAAATACAAGGTTTCTGTATACATTACATTTTTATTTCGAGGAAATTGTGTGTGAAAAAGTGGATGCAACAAGTACCAAAATAAGTATATTTCCATAATCAATCTATACATAAATTTCTTAACAGAAGAAATTAACAAGTGGACATGAAAAAGAAATGTAACATAAATTTAGGTAATAATACAGATAACAACAATTATTCCTATAAAAACACTATCACCTTTATTAAGATTCAATTCAATTCAATTCAAATTTATTCATGTTTACAATCACCAAAACAGCAATGTACATACCTCAAAAATAGAATAGTCTACAAATTAAATTTAAATAAATTCAGTCCAGATGCCATTATTTACTTAATACTAAAAGCTTACAGTCAACATCCTAAAATAGACTATACAGAGAGAAGAAAAAAAAATTAATAATTTTGATTAAAATACTTAAAATACTCTTCATCACAATAAAAAACATTTACCATTAAAATTTGCTTAATTTCCTTTCGGAAACTATCCACTGTCAATGCTTTAATTTTTATGGGCAGTTGAAATATTTTACCGCCCAGTAGCCAGGACCATTCTGGCACCTTCTCAAACGACAATATGAGGTTATTAAACTTTTTCGGTCTCTAGTAAGGTAAGCATGCATGTCCTCGTGAGCAGAAAACAGATACATGTTATTTTTCACAAACAGCAAATTCTCCAACATAAACATGGAGGGCAGGGTTAGTATGCCTAGCTCTCTGAAGTGCGCTCTGCAGTCATCCCTGTAGCCCAGGCCAGCCAACAATCTGACCGCTCTTCGCTGAAGCCCGAACAAACGCTTAGCCCCCGAGGCGTGGCCCCAAACAACTATAGCATAAGAGAGCCATGCATGAGAAGATGCAAAGTAAGCCGATCAAAGTACCGTACGAGATATCCTATCTGAAAGCTGACGTAGCAGGTACAAACTTGTATTGAGTCTTGAAGCCAAGTTATCAGTGTGTAAATCCCATTTGGCACTCTCATCCACAAGAACCCCAAGAAATTTAACCTGGGATACGTGGTCATTTACGGTTCGAATCTCCCTCAATGCAAACACCATCCTGTGTGTCTTGCATTCAGCAGCAATCGATTGGAATGAAACCAATTTTTGGCCAGTTTTCCAAGTTGTTTGTGGCCAGTTTGGCAAGATTTGTTGTCACTGAAAAGAGTTTTTTCACAGGCACTATAGTCTCCAGATACATAGATAAAACATGAAAGAAACTGGTCTTAGCAGATCAAACATCCATCGCTATCTGCTTCTGGTCTTGCTTATTTGCTATAAACATTTGTTCCACCAATGACTGTTAATTTGGATTAATGGGTCCCTCAAATCAACAAAATGAATGAGTTTGGACTCTCTAAAATCCACATACAGTGCAGGACAACCGAGACCAACGTCGAGAAGTTGTCAATGTGTGGATTGGCATTTTGGGGCGCGCTGTATTTGGTTTTTCAATGAGATTTTGTCTGTCATAGAAGAGTCCAGCACTTAGCAAGGGTTTTTTGCATGCAGGATGGGGCCTCGCGTCACACAGCACTGCAAAATAGACACTTTTGAAGTAAAACATTTGGAGATAGATGAATTCACTTCAATAACAACAACAACAACGAACACCCTTAATTGGTGACAAGAGACAAATTGTCATGTCATCGTGGTTGTCGTATTGCTAAACTAAAATGAATTAGACAACCAGCCATACACAAATTGGAATGATTTTCCTTTTACTAATTATGATTATTATAAACGTAACTTTTACTTACCTATAATTTAAGAACATTATCGTCAGGTTTTCAGTTAATTTTCTCTGCATAATCACGTTAATTACTACATGATAGTCCCTCCAAATTAATAAGAAAGGAAAATCGGCTCTGAGTCTGACATAAGAAATTATTATGTTGGCGACACTGCACATGCATGGTGGGGGTGACGCGCCAAATTCAAATTTTTGCACTTTTCGAGGCGTTTTTCCAAAAAATAGCCAAAACTGTGGTATTGAAAAAATTACAGGATGATAACTGACTATAAACTCTACAACTTTACTCTTAAAAGTTTTTCAATCAAATCAACCGTACAGGCGCAAAAAAATAAAAACCGATTTCCCATGTTAATCTCCTATGTCCAGGGTTCTGCTGGACACCCGGTATATTGGCCAAATAAGGGTTGTTAATTTAAGCCTACGTTAGTAACAATCCTACGAGTACACTGTTGAACAATGGCTTGGGACTCCAACACACGTTGAGTATCCCTGATGAGCTGTGGCGTAACCAACAGCTGCAAACTTGAGGAATTCAACTGATGATCATATATTGGGTGACTCAAAAACTTGAACCCAGGTAAAAAAAAACACTTGTTCAGGGTTATCTTTACGCCACAGGTGGTTAAGCGTTCACCAGGTGGTCACTAAACTGCTTGGGCTTCCTAGATAATATTGATGCCCTTAAATATCTAGCTCAGGAGTTGTGGCCTGGATTCGTCAAGGAAAGTAACAAAAGAGGCTTGATGATGTACGTAGCTTCTAATATTTGAAATGCAAGGTCAATTAAATAGCACATATGTGGCTAATCAACGCGCTTTAGGTAACGTAAGAATCAAAGCAAATTTATCACGCGAAGATTTTTTAAATTGAAATAACTCCTGAATCCCTTCAAGCGAAGGATATATCAAAAGTATAAAATGGAGTAAAAAGAATAAGTCACCACCAATCGAAAGGCGACAAGTGACAATTTTAGCGTGACGAGATATATTCGGCACTATTTCGCATTGCTCGAAACCCGACTGCGAGGAGCAGCGAGATTACTTATGCCAAAAGGGAATATGCGATCAGGTGAGTAAATAAAAGGGATGGAGATAAAATTCACTTGCCAAAATAATACTTTAAAATGAAACGCTCAAGGAAACTTCACATTGCAGCCTGCTATTAACCTTAAAATGGTTGAATGGCTGATTCGATGTAAATAAAACTAACAGGTGTAAAATGGGGATCTGAAACAAACTGGAAGCCTGCGAGCACCCTTTGCACAAGAAAAATGTGAATCTGGTCAGAATCGTAAACAGAAGCCACAAAACCAACCTTCGAGAAGCAGTCAAGGCCGCTCTAGCCGAAAACTGACAAAAGTGGATTCAACACAAGGCAAAGGAGGTAAATTCCAAACACAAAATCGACTAGTAACGCCAGAGTTATTCAATTGGAGTTTAGTAAATTAACAAAAGGTATGTTTCAGTATGCACTAGCGGGCAACCAACAAATCCCCTCGAGAACCAGTGAATGAAACAGAAAGAGCAAGTGAAGCATTGACCAGGAATATAATCAAAATGCAACAATGAGCAAGATACTGTTAAGACCTCAATAAATAACTAATAGCAATAGTTATTTTCCTAACAAGTGCGCAAAGTAACACTTTCGCGCACGCGACTGCCGTTGCCCGAACGACGCGAAGCGGAGTCGGGCAGCAGTTAAGTGCGCGAAAGACACTTTGCGCAAGAAGTAGGAACAACATTTCTTCTACAACAGTATAAAAGTCCAGCTGCCACTAATATGGAACATCTTTAACGATTTTATAAATGATTAAGCTTCACAGTTCTTTTCTGCACCCCTGTATTGACGGCGTGCGCGAAAGAATTTTTTCTACTAGCGTGCTTATTATGTCACATTCCCGCACGCATTTTGTTTTCGAAAGCTTTACTTTCCCGCACGGCGTGCGTGACAGTAAATTTGGCGTGCGGGAAAGAAAATATTTAAAGAATGACCGATTTAAAATGTAATTTAGACTTTGTAGTTCTGTGCATCTGCATCAATGCATGCAAGTGCATCTGCCTTATAGCTGTGCCAAACATTTTTATCTGTTTTAACTATTATGCTTGCTTTTATTGATTTTTGATGAAAAAATATACCTATAATATACGTACTTTTATTCCAATGTCACCAGTTTATGCCTGAAACATTACGTCACGCCAACAATCACACCAAGTTTTTGTCATAACAACCAATTGATTGTTGATTAATTCAGCTGTCATACTGTTGACAAAGATAACGTTTCATTATAAGGCTGATTATCTGGTTCTTTACTTGGGCTCGTAGAAAAAATATTGTTCCTAATTGGTGCGGAAAGTGTCTTTCCCGCACTCGTCAGCTGCCCGGGCATCGGCGGACAGCGTGCGGGAAAGTATCACTTTCCGCACTAGATAGGAAAATAACTATTTCGCACGTGTCCTATGGCAACCAGTAACTTTTTTTTACGCTACTATGGGCGACGTGCGACAAAGATAACAATGAAAATATGTGTCAGTTTGCATACTGTCAGTAATGCGCGAACCGTGTCATATTTTGACGGTTGTACAAAAAATATATTATTAATTCATAACAAATGTAGGAAAATGCGTAGTGAGAAAAATGATCATGACAGACGTCCATATTGTGTCCTTCAATGGACACATTACAGAGAAAAAACTATTCCCACAATAGCCAAACTTTAAAAAAATAAAAAATTTTAAATTGCTTTGTACAAGTGAAAGTTAAAACAAAAATAGAATAACCATTTCGAACATTAAGGAAATTACCGGCCTTTTCCAATATTAGCGACTTCTCCTAATTCGCTCATCAGTCGTCAAACATTGTCGTCGACGGTATACCTACTGTCCTTACTGTTCTCAATACTTAATATACTATTTTTTGTTTTCACTTTCACGTGAACAACGCAATTTCAAATGTTGGCTGTTGTAGGAAATTTGTTTTTCTGTAATTTGTAGAAAAAATATGCAACTTGTTATGTAAGTGCATATGATTTGTACAATTAAAAGAAATCCAATGCCTGCGATGTGTTTAGCATTTAACCAAGGTCCAGAGCAAGTCCATTGAAGGAAGCTATATGGAACTCAACACAAAATATAATTAAACAGACATCCATGGCAACCTATCCAATGAATAGGTGAGAGTGTTCTTGGGTATTCGGTCTGGGCAGTGTGGAATAAAACTATTCAGCTACCAAGCTTTCGATATTTTTTTAATATCTTCCTCAGGGCTACAAAGATGTTATGAGTATGTCAGAGCGAGTTACAAAAAACTGTACAATGGTATACCTACTGCTAACTGTTTTATGATCGTAACACGTTTAAATCGAATTTGGCAACTAAAACGTGGCAGTGGCTAGTCCACTTCGACTATTTTAATATGTTTTGTACATCGTGCTGTATCATGTGACATATGTGTAGAAGTTTTAATATTGACATATATAACTAAATGTTTCTCTCATGGTTTCGTACCTTCACTTCATAAAACAGTTAGCAGTAGGTATAACGTTGTACAGTTTTTTGTAACTCGCTCTGACATACTCATAACATCATTGTAGCCCTGAGGAAGATATTAAAAAAACATCGAAAGCTTGGTAGCTGAATAGTTTTATTCCACACTGCCCAGACCGAATACCAAAGAATACTCACCTGTTCACACTAATCGGTCAAGAGTACTGTCTGCTTTATCCAATGGATGTCCATTTAATAGTTAGAGTTAGCCCATTTTGCGAATTGGCTATCAATAGCCGTCGCTGGATTATAAATGAACATCCACTGGAATTTATTTGTTGTTTGGGTCTTTTGTTTTTCTTGGGATTCGCGAATTATGCATGGAACATGAAAACAACATGGAAGTACAGTATTTTTACTAAGTTGGATTGATCTAGTAATTGTCGTATTTTTTATTAGTCAAAATGCATTACAAATTAAGGCACTCTAAGTTCCAAGTTGCTGCTGTACTGAACATACACAGTGAGTTTGAGCGTATTATACAGCCTGGTGAATTCATGAATATGGTTCGGATAATCCGACTTGAGATTTAGCACCACATTAGATAGTTTATTATTCAAATCCTTTTGATAATGGTACTCCCTCTCCATATTCTCGCGTTTCGTGTGCAAGAATGGCGTCCTCTTCAACACCAAATCTCTGTAGACGTTCAACTGTCGCTGCGTTAACACAAGCATCTCAAATTTTAACTGCCTTTTGGTCTTTCTTTTCTCGATTTGATCGTGTAACGTTTTGGTGTAGCTCTCGCAAAAATTGATATCCTGCTTGTTACTTTCAATATCTTGCTCGATTAGTCCTTTTTTCCGCGATAGCGTCGCAATTTTCTCTCTTACGGTGATTACCTCACTTTCCATTTGTTTTATTTTGTTTCTTATGTCGTCCATTTTTCTGGTGTAATTGATGCGTGTTCGTTGTTCGCTAACTTTAGAACGCGATTGCCTGGCCTCGGCCACCATAAAAATTGCGTCCCGCCGAGATACGCAGTGTTCCAAGTCTTTGACCAGCTTCTCTTGGGCTTTTTTCAAACCGCTGAAAACTTGAATATATTTTGTTGCTGTTAATAACCTCTCAATACGACTCACCTGTAAATAACATTCATTCTTTGTATCTCCTGTCGCATATTGTCCATTTCGCTGCTTTCACCTTTGGTTCCCCTTATTTCCTCTTTAGTTTGCCGCGCAAGTTTTATCTTTTTCTCCCATTCTAAGGCCTCCCGGTTTAGTTCCATGAGTTCCTGGCTGAGACCTGTTTTTTCTTCTTCAATATCAGCTACTTCTGCCTCGATTTGTAAACATTCTAGTTCAGCATCCTTAAGTTTTCCTATTACAATTCAAAAGAATCACTAAATGCAGACAGACAGGATCCTCATTTAAATACTTCATTAAATGTTTTAAGGTTTAAAATATAAATTAAACAAATATTTCAACGTCCCTGTCGCAGGTTGGTTCTTATTCATCATGCATTAGGTATGTATCTAAACCGTCAGGAAATGCGTGAAATGCGTTGAATACTACCGTGAATTAGTCTCTGGAGAGATCGAGTACAGACCGTAATAAAGATCGAAACGTCACTCTTTAGTGAAAAATTGTGTGACTATTTCGTCCCGATCTTTTATATTGTATCACTAAAATAAACTGCTAACGGAAAAAATGAATACATCAGAATTTTTCGTAACATTTAAGGGTCTGTATCTTAGAAATGTATTAGCCGCATACTGTAACTTAAAGAGATTTTGAAAGGTCGTTTATTCTAGAATTAGCTGGTTTACAGAAAGTTTGCACTTTCTAGTTAGTTATATTATATTGCGGGAATACCCAAGCTAAATTGTCTTTTAAAGTTCATTGATTTTAAAATTATTGACGTAGATTGATGATTAATAAAACATTTATGTTCCATGTTGTACACGATCGGCAAGAAATCAACCGGGAATCTTTTGAATACAGGATGAGTCATAACCACAAATTCTCTGGTCTACTTCAATGGGGGTCTACTCTATAACAGTATTGTCTACAATTTGTTGTGTATAATTTTTCGTTTAAAAGATACAGGATACAGAAGTTTTAGTACAAAAAATGAAAATTTGTTGATTATTCCAAAACTGCCAGAGATAGGTACCACTAACTACGAGCGTACTAGTGAAGATAACATTTTCAAAATAAAATCATTATGTTTAATTTCAACAATTTCATTGTAGAGTCGTTCTCATTAAACTAAAAATAATTAATTTGATTTTAAGGGTTCGATGTTACATGTATTATAAATAGTTGAGTTCAAAAATTTATTGTAATCAACTTATATAAAAGAACAAATTTGGTCTGATAATAGAAGTGATGCTTAGGTAACGGGGATATTGCATACGTTCCGCCGACGGCAGCAGCTGAGAAGTTTAGTCAGCGAACTCTGAAATTGGCCAATCAGGTGCCGATTTTCAGCGTTCGCTGACTAAACTTCTAAGCTGCTGCCATCGGCGGAACGTACGCATTGTCAGACCCTAACTTAACTGATATGTATAAATAAATGAAACATATAAACCAGTCTAAACCCCAGAATATTTTAATGCTTACCGAAACAACACAAAAACAATATTCCTGTTAACATAACGAATAAAAAAAAAACAGCCAGGCCGTTGTAAAGCCACAAATGAAAAACTACTAAACCTTTCTATTCTAAGTTTTTTATTTGAGATACGTAAAAAACATACTGATTTCTTTTTTCTTTGAGCTGTTTTAGTGATATCACGATGTCATCCCCGCTAACAATTCATATGTCGCCTGGATTTGGATAAACAAATTTAATGTCACTCTTTCGCCTTAAAAATTTCACAATATTGTTACGGGATTCGGGTTCCAATAATTTATCGTCAATTAACTACACACTTTTATTTACTTTTAACTATTACAACACGATTAAAACACAATTACTCTCTACTAGCAATTCGCACTGTTAGCTTATTTACTACACTGCACTATCTATTCGATCCCATCTCGGGCGGCACGCTGGTTTATATACCTGGCCTGAACACACTATCGTACTTTCGAGATCGGAGGCGACTGTTCCAGGTTCGCGTTTAGTCTAGTAGGGTTCCCGGGGTCGCGGTCGGCGCTCGGCGTGGCCACTTTGGCCCGAATCTCTGTGGACCGACGGTGGGGCGTAACAATTTATTCACTTTTGCTATTGTATTATATATTCTGCAATTATAAACCGATATAATGCTTCGTCCTTTCTTTCGTTACAACTTAACAGCTATAAATTTGCCTTCCGTTAAATTAAACTTTTGACCTGTTTTTACTGATCATTCGAATTTTACACTCATCATATCTAAGCCGTGATGCTGTATTGAACTTATCCATTATTAACTTTTCTTGGAGTCCCGGGATAACTAAATGAAAGAATACAATATAATTTGAGTGCATTTTTCCGACTTTTCTTATATAGAGAAAAATCTCAAATCTATTCATAAACCCCACGGTGATTTATGAATCCTAAATTATCTATTAGAGTTAATTTCTCTTATTAAAATCGGCAGCGGCATTCTTGCCCTACTTACAAGAAAGCGCAAACTTTTTGAAAAAGCCCAGTAATTTTTGTTTGTAGGCTGAAAACCCGAAAATTGCCTAAAATGTCCCGAGATCCCAACCAGGGCCATTGCATTCGGCTATTGCATTCGCCCATTTGTGACGCCTTTTCGTCGACGTTCCTTCGGATTTGCTCGGGCGCCACCCCTTGGTGTAGTTTCCTACGAGGCAAGGAGACCTCCTGCGACGGGTAGCTTTTAGACAGTGGAGACTATACGAAGGGATTGCCTATTTCCTTAAATCAAACTTGTAACCTGGCTAATACATATATTTACACACACTAAAATATCAATACACAATAATTACATAGGACGATAACGGAATATTACCGAGTATTATTACACGGTGGGGATAACATAAAACGCTAGGATTGTTAAAATGGGGAACGGTAACAATAAGTTCTTAGACAAACTCAGACTACCAGCAGGTACACACAACAGAACGACGATGTCTTTAGACTCGGATGGGAGACAACAGTTCGCCTATCTCCCTTTCCTCGAGGGTCTAGCGTAGCAGTCACCAAACACTCGACCGAACATTGCATTCATAACAACGAATGTTCTGAAATTACGCTAGCTACCAAATGCAGTAGGTTGAAATGCAACAATTCTGCAGCAGTTTTTTCTTTACCCTGTATATCCTTTAAGAAGTAACTCTTATTTACTCCTGACTTCACAACCTGATTCTAGAAAAAACGGCCTTTCAAAATCTGTTTTAAGTCAATTACTAGGAGATATGGACAGAGCCAACAAATGTCGATATTTGTTTAAAAATGGTCCCATTTTTAAGGTTCCCATGACGTAATGTTGTCACCGCACGTCATACAAGCGTCACAGCAGGAGCAGGTTAAAGCCGGGCCGGATATTGATTGTCGATTGTGTTTGGTTTTTGTTAGGTTAGAACTTAAGTTTTAAATAGTTATCTTCCTAACTAGTGCGGAAAGTGATACTTTCCCGCACGCTGTCTGCCGATGCCCGAACGACGCGAAGCGGAATTCGGGCAGCAGGCGAGTGCGGGAAAGACACTTTCCGCACGAGTTAGAAACAATATTTTTTCTACGAGCCAATTCATAGAAAAACTCCTTGGAGCTAGGTAAGCTAAGGGCTAGGAGATGAATATAGGGCTTTAGCTAAGAGTGGGGATGGCAAAATTTAGAAATATATCGCTACATTGAATCAAGTGATATATTTTCGATTCAATATATATCGCATCAAAATAATTCACTCTTATATTCTTATAACTTTTTTACTGTTTAATGTTGTGTTTTGGCCGATTTAGGAAAATAAATAAATAACATAATTTTCACACGATGTTATTAAAGTAACTGATTATAATATAATATATTTTTAACGTAAAATAAAGGGTACATTATAAAAGCAACTATAACAGAACAAATATTAAAACAAATGAACAATTAACTAAATTCTTATTGAAAACAAATTTAAATTTGTTAACAAGAATCACTCGAAAAGGATTGTTGGTGAGGTTGTGGCTAGTGATGTAAAATTTCTGGAAAAATAATATTCAGAAAACTTTCCAGATTATTTCACTCATATATAAATTTTCCCATAAGGAGAGTTTGTTTATCAAAAAATTACAGCGGTAATTCGACGTTGTCTAGACGACGTGGTATTATCGCTTACACTAACCTAAACCTTAATCAATGTCGTTGTCTATATTAATTTGATTCGAGAAATAGTCTCACTAAATACCGCTCGAGCTTTCAAATGAACTAGATAATTTTTCACTCTGGCATGTTTTCCTTGCAAATTTCACTCGTCCCAAAGGACTCGTGAAATTATAGAAAACATGCAGTCGTGAAAAATTATCGGTAATTTTAAAGCTTTCGTGGTATTACCCCAGAAAATTTCCGGAAATTTTACCGAAAAATAGGAAACATTTGGAACTAAAAATTTGCAGCATTTTTAAATGTGTTCAATATTCGGCTAAAAGCATTTTTAATTTAGGCAATACTTATTTTGTTTGTAAATTGTGGCTCCCCAATGCTAGAATTGTTAATTTAATTATAATTATATTAAAAAATTCAGGAAAATTTTGACGGTTAAGTTAAAAAGATGCAATTGATTGCGGCAAACAAAAAGGCATTTGATTGCGGATTGACAATAATGACATCGATTTGTGACAAATGCAGAATATTTCAATTCCAAGGAAGGACATTTTTCGGGGATAATACCACGAGAGCTTTAAAATTACCGATAATTTTTCACGATTGCATGTTTTCCATAATTTCACGAGTCCTTTAGGACGAGTGAAACTTGCAAGGAAAACATGTTAGAGTAAAAATATTTCTGGTTCATTTTAAAGCTTGAGCGGTATTTAGTGAGATTATTTCTCGAATCAAATTAATATAGACAACGACATTGAGTAAGGTTTAGGTTAGTGTAAACGATAATACCACGTCGTGTAGACAACGTGGAATTACCACTATTTATATCACGAGTGGTGAATATTTTTTTTGAATATATAATCAAATTCACTTATTTCTGTAGTCAAGTTGGCGTTGGAAATCTAACATATTTCACCCGGTATAACATGACTGACAGTGACAGTGATTATTAATCGAGGTGAGGTTAAGATTATTGTTTACAATTTTGCTCACATAGTTCCACACATAGAAGCCAGATAGGTTATTTGTTTAAGTTTTTAAGAATATTGATTAATAACTGAGAATCTAGTAGTGGGCCGAGGTTCTTCGCTTCGTAGGTATATTATATTTTATTAATATATTTTAAAATAATTCTTTGCGAAATAATAGTAGAAGATATTCAGTTTTTGGTGTGAATGTGTGTTCAGCAATGTATTCATTCTACATAAGTACCTACCATAGTGACAATATTTAAAAAAAGTTTTTTTTTGGACCATTAAAAGTGAAATATAGATATGGAAGAACAAGGTCAATGATAAATATGGAAGGTCCATGATATATGGCTGCGGAAATTGAAAGCATGAAAATGAAACAATAATGCTGACTTTGAACTCAAAGATGACTGTGAGCGCAAAGCTGACTGTGAGCACAAAGCTGACTGTGAGCACATGTTATATTTTAAAAACTGAACCCATTGTTTCATAATTGTTTCATTGCTCCACTTCAATGCTTGATTATAGTTCAAACAAATTAGGAAATGGCTCTAGCTGAATCCTAGATAAAAAGACACCAATGTTCATGACATAAATGCCTGCAAGACTTTTTATTAATGCATATTTATTAATAACAATACAATAATATAATACTGAATATACATAGCACCCAAAAGTCACCAAAGTGGTTCTTTTTGTGCAGCTGGGGATTCAAACTGTTGACTTTGCCGTCCAACTGTGATATTATACATGATGTTCCTCTCATGGTTGCTCATGTTCATTTAATAGTAACAGAACTAATTTTAATGCAAAAAGCACTTCAATTAAAACTGTTGGTTCTAGTGATCTCAAGTAGGAGGTGTTCATTAAAAAATGTCAAATCTTCATCAAGCAATGACGAATCACAAAAAACATGCTTTAGTAGCACCAGTTGCAATATGCCAATTATTATGCCAAGCTGCATCCTGATCTATAATATTGCACAAGATTAGGAACTGACTTATGAATAATTATGACCTTTTTACCATATAATTATTTGCTCATCCTTAGAAGAAAATAATGCGGCTCTAACAGGGTTCTTCATTGGAGTTAAATAACTTCTGCATGGGTTAGCTTTATGTGTCGAAACCTAAAATATTTTATGCTTAGTAATCATATATTTTTATCTTTGCAATCTTTATTTTCTATACATTTCTTCTTTTTGTTTGTCAAAATATAATAAAATAAAAAAGTACGCTCCAAAGCTAATGAAGCCTTGAAGCCTTTATTAGCCTTGGAGCCTAATGAAGTTTCAAAAGTTTTTACAAAAATTTTTACCTCAAGCACTTATTTCCATTAGTGACATTTATTGGCCATCTTTATTTTGTTCTTCAGGATGCATTGTTTGTTATCGGCATTATATAGTGGCTTGGTAGTAAATTATGGCTCTGAATTAAAAAACTTAAAATGTTATAATATTAATCTTGTTTGTAAAGAAGTAAAGAAAACTTTCCACTAAACGGTCTTACCTTCTAGAAGCTGGTAACAAATGATTATGTAAATTTGGGTCAGTCCATACTGCATATCAAAAAAACTCTGCATGGGTTTGTGAGGAATCCGTATCTTTGGCTATTAGTCCTCCAACTTTCCCTAAGAAATGTCTTCTATGCGACTCGCTCTTCCCACTTTAAAACACGTCAAGTCCTGATCTGACATCTTACAGGAGGATATATCTTGCAGGACTTTTTTCTTCTCTGATGGGCTTTAAGAATTTTCCTGTTACTTTAAACTTGTAGTTTTGATACTTTTTATAGTTCCACCAACCTAAAAATTAAGAGTAACAATTTAATTTAATAATTTTCTAATTCTCTTCTAATTTTTTTTCTTAAACTGGAAATGTCACTATACGTAAAAGTTTGATTAACAAGAGCAACCAGAGTATGCACAAGAATCTTTTTTTCACATTTGGAAAAGTAGGTTTTAAAATTGTTTATAATTTCTTCATTTGCCTTTTGAATTTCTTCAGGTGCACCGAGTGTTTTCTTTGTTAACTCAAGTGAAATCTATTTTGTAAACTTGGTTTTTAAAAAAATTAATTGGTACCTGGTAATCCCTATGTTCTATATGTAAGCGCTTTATGACAATTCTACTATCAAATTAGCCTGCGATTACAGGAAATCTGCTGAGTCTGAATCCCTTTTCAACCGATCAGTTTCTGCGTGACGCAAAGTTTACTGAAGGTGCATTTCTAATCAATTTGCAATTGAAGTGAAACTTCGGCACGCGTGCTGGATTGGAATTTATGCATTTTCAATGTCTTGTCAAGCACAAATTGGTTTTTGTCTGTCATATACATTAAGAGGTTATTCCACAAAACATTATTTAGGTTATTCATTTATATTTGTCACTTAAAACTCAAATACCTATATATATTAGAAGCTAACTTTACTTTTTTGTGATTCATAGTTGGTTTATATGTAGTATACTTTCAACTTATAGTTTTAATAACTATTGACAACTCGTGTCAGCACGGATTTCAAAAGCTTGCAAACAATTTTGACGGCAATGGCACGCGTGCGTGCCCGTGCTGAGCATGAATTGAATTGTAAATGGAAACATTTGACAGCCAATGAGCAAACAAGCGGGTCGAAGATTCACTTCAATTGCAAATTGATTAGAAATGCACCTTTACTCGTGTACTGTCAAGCATACGACGTGTTGGGGTAGCTGGTACTTGCATACATTATTTTGCTTTACCTGCCTCCGTTGGCATGAATTACTATTATTGCACTATATGGACAAAAAACAAATAGATATGGTACATATCTATTCTTTAAAATTAATATTAATAAATAAAGCAGGAAGCCATTAAGTGTTATTTCCAGTTTTCAAATAGGCCCCACAGCTAATACCTAAAAATGTATAGATGTAAGCATACTTACCCCAAAAATATTGGAAATCTGCTCAGCTAAGGTGATGCTGAGCAAGTTTGGATCTTCGCATTAACTTTTTTCGGCATTTTAGTTGCAAAAAAAAGTTTTATAAAGTAAAGAAAATGTCATCTCGATTTTTGCTTTAATTTTGATATCATTAGAAAGCTTATGTTAAGACTAGCAGATTTAAGTAAAAAAATTCTTGGATGCTCGAGTTTTGTATGAAAAAAAAATAAAAAAATTAAAGTATGGAAATACATTACTCAGACTTGGAAGTTGCCTCAATCTTTTGTAGTCACACCATACATTACATTTATAAAATTCATGGTTTTTCAATTTTTATGATATAATTTAAGTTTCAAACGTCTCATAAATTAAAATTTTTATTTAACTTACAAATTTTGCATTGTACTAGTTGCTAGTCGGATGATTGATGAAGTTGTCAGG
Organism: Taphrorychus bicolor; assembly: GCA_951812265.1. Taxonomy (NCBI): domain Eukaryota; kingdom Metazoa; phylum Arthropoda; class Insecta; order Coleoptera; family Curculionidae; genus Taphrorychus; species Taphrorychus bicolor. The sequence goes on along the minus strand of OX638297.1, from coordinate 77,096,585 downwards.
TAGCTTATATAAGATGAAGTTTGTTGAAGTTTCTAAAGGCAGGGTTGCCAAGTCTTTTTCTTGAAAACTTATTACAACTTAAAATTTAATTTATTTTTTTGATCAGGTTAACGTCGGTTAGTTCAGGTTAGGTCTGGTCAGTTCAGGTTAGTCCAGTTCTAGTTTTCAGTTTTTACGTAGGCTAGCCTAGTTAATTCAGTTACATTTTACGTTTAGGTTAGGTTAGTTCAGTTCTAGTTTTTCTGGTTAGGTTAGTTCAATTGCACTATTTACGTTTACGTTAGGTTAGCTCAGGTTAGTTCAGTTTTACCCTTTATGTTAGAGGTAGAGAATAATATAAAATGCGGTCCCCAAAGGGCCCGCTTTTTTTTAATTTTTAGGACAGGTTAACTTATTGTTACTTCAGGTAAGGTCTGGTTAGTTCAGGTTAGTTCAGTTCTAGTTTCCCTGGTTAGGTCAGTTCAATTACACTTTTCACGTTTAGTTTAGATTAGCTAAGGTTAGTTCAGTTCTTCCTGGTTAGGTTAGTTCAGTTACACTTTTTACGTTTAGGTTAGACTCGCGTAGGTTAGTTCACTTCTACTCTTATGTTAGGGGCAGAGAATAATATGAATACTGGCCCCGTTTTAATTTTTAAAATAGGTTAATTTTCGGCTAGTTCAGGTTAGGTCTGGTTAGTTGAGGTTAGTCCAGTTCTAGTTTTCCTAGTTAGGTTGGTTCAGTTACACTTTTTACGTTTAGGTTAGGTAAGCTAACGTTAGTTCAGTTCTACTCATTATGTTAAAATTAGAGAATTATAAGAACTCACGAGTTGTTGACGCAATTTCATTGGTCATATACGCAAACGTTATATGTTAAATACCTACATAATAGCTATTTATGTAACCAGTTACGAAAAGTCCGATTTTGTGTAACGAATGAATGTTTGCGGGACGAGCGCAGCGAGTTCCCGCAATTTGAATGAGATACACAAAAAAGGTTTTTAGTCACGTGTTTCATACAAGATTTTTTCTAATTTTGACTACAAATACCTACTTAGAGAGAGAATTATTATTATTAAACTTCAATATTTACTTTTAAACCACTTTGTATCTACTTAATACCGTAAAACTATAGCAACGGTGTGCCACAGCCGAAACCTGCAACTGGTGGTGACACCAACTTTTCATCACTAGTTACGAAAGATTTTACTTTTCGTAACTAGTTACGAAAAGTAGGACGTTACGTCACTGTCATCAGTATTGAAAAGTGCCACTTTATATGTCAAAATTAGAAAAAAGAATTTTTGTCGAGTTAACTAATTTCATTACGGGTTTGCGGTAAAATACGAAACATATATTCCAAACAAAATATTTTTCACGGGTGTTATATGTTAGGATTATATCACGAAAAAAAAAGCAATTGCATTTTTTTTCGTTTCTTCTATTGATTTTTGTATTTCTAAAGTGCAAGCACTTCTTAATCGATTCGAAGTCATTTTAAAAAATTAGAGACGTCAATTTGGCGTTTAAAGGGTCACGATATTATTGAGTGCCTGGCGTATCCTATTTATGCTAACAATGGATATTTGAATGGTGGCAGAGGTATTTGCGGATATACCACTAGTGGTATATCCGCCCTTAATACTCTCGTATTTCTAGTACTGCCCTTATTGGCCAGAAATATGCGTTTATGATAATTTTATTGGTCCTTACCTGATTGAGTGATATGACCACTATAATACTGCCCTTATTGGCCATAAATATGCGTCTATGATAATTTTATTGGTCCTTACCTGATTGAGTGATATAACTACTATAATACTGCCCTTATTGGCCAGAAATATGCGTTTATGATAATTTTATTGGTCCTTACCTGATTGAGTGATATAACCGCTGTAATTTTTTGATAAACACACTCTCCTGATGGAAAAATGTATTCATGAGTGAAATAATCCGGAAAATTACCGATTTCGGAAAATTTCTGTTTGGAAAATGTCCGCCTTTACATCATTGGCTGTAGCTTCTCGTTTGCATGCTACGTCCTTATTGAGACCCATTAGAGATGGGTGTTTACCCCGTTTTTTCATTTTTGAGGGTTTATTCCCTGGACAGTTCCCGGAAAATTCCGGGTTTATTCCATTACAACCTCTAAGTTTAACGTTTACGTTTCTATTTTCAATACACCTAACACTTACCGAGTAAGCAATAATTTGTTGGTTTGTTCAGTTTGAGGCTTTGGTGAATTGACCAGTGTTTAGTTTATCAAAAAACAAGCCAGAATCTGCATTTATTGAATTCTAATCTAAAATCTAACCTTAAGATCTTGAAACTGCCGGGTGCTTTCAAAAAACGATGGAAATAAACCTGGGTAAAAACTTAAAATTGGGTTCAAAGTTTTTTTGGGAATTTTTCCTTCGCCGATCTATAAGACCCATATAAAATAAATCTTCCGATATATCGAAAATTTTTTTCGATATATTTAACGATATATCGCAATAAAAAAACTTTATGATTATATCGATATATTTCCTAACATATATCGATATTCCGAATATATCGATATATTGTTACCATCCCTGGCTAGGAGAGGGATATATTTCCGATATTCGATTGGAATAAAAGTTAGATGTAATAAAAATAATGACAGGGACAATGTTTTGCAATAATTTGACGTAAGACATCATGGCGTCACCGAGAGGTCACTTCCGGCGAATAGCGAGTTTATTTTAAAAGTTCCCACTGCTAAAAAGGGGGGCCAAAACTGATGCCTCTTGATGAATGTACTAGCTCGTTGGTTTAAGTTATAAAAATTCGGTTAACGCAGACATTTCTGAGACACAGACTCTCAAAAAATGAGGAAAAAAACATCTGCTGCATAGATCTTTTCCGTTAGCAGTTTTCCTTTGTAAAAACAAACGAAAACACGGAAAAAAACATTAATCAAGTTTACATTACCGTCGTACTGGGACTGCAAATGGTAATTCGACTTGTCTAAATTGGACTTCCTGTCCCTCTTCTTGTACAAATTGTCGCACAACACCACCGCTCTGTTCTGCAGATTGTTAATTTTCTGCAAAATCTTCTCCTCCTGCTTTTTGTAATTTTCCAACTCGTTGCTCACTTTCAAATTCTTTTGAATTAAAATTAGATTTTGTTTCTTCAACAAGTTCAGCTGATGTAGCTGCTCTTGGCGCTCCTTCGAAACGTTCAGTAAATTTTTTTGTTCCCTCAACCAGAAGATTTGCAAGTGTTTAATTTTATCCTGTGTTTCTTCAATCTGTTTCTCCAGGGTGACTATTCGAAGTTCTTGCGGCGAAATCAAGACCTTAACTTGCATTTTCTCCAATATTTTCTCGTATTTGCTGTTCAAAACTGTGACGTGACGTTCTTTTTTCCTAAACATCATTTGGTATCTATCCTTCTCTGCCTGTATACTGTCCGCCTCATCTTCCAACGCTTTACGCTGTTTCTCGATATCACTCAATGCTTTTTGGTTCTCTTCGTTTTGGAATTTTTGAGAGTCAATTTCGGATAAAAATTTACTTTGCTTGTTCTCAACTTCGTTCATTATTATCTCCAAATCTCTGCGTTTTTCTCTTGCCACGTTGAGGTTTCGGTACAAGTTGTCGGCCACCTAGAAGTAAATCTGTCACTTTGTGTTGCTAAAAAAAACACCAGTGAGTACTGTGTCGTTGGCGACTTGGTTCTCTAAATTTTCAAGCAGCATTTTCTCCAATTGATATTTTTTAGTGGATATTTTATCAAATTCTTTCATAATTTGCTTCAGCTGAGTTTCCTTAACTCGAATCTCCTCATTGATTCTAGCCACGTCTTTATCAGTTTGATCTACAAAATACATTGTATGCTATGTGTTCACGGTCAAAATGAAGAGGTCTCACCTATAATGATTTGCATTTCTACGATGTTGTTAGATTGGTCGTTATATTTGGTGATTTCTTCATCCAGCTGCTGCTTGCAATTAATTATGTCCAGCTCAGCTCTACCTTTCGTCATCGACAGACGCTGATTTTCGTTCATTTCCTTCTTTGTCAGTTTTTTTACTTGGCTGATTTCTGATGCGACGCTCTTAATTTTCTCTTGAACTTTGATTTCCTGTAATAATTATTTTTCTACGTTTGTTTGCAAAGTTATAACTTTGTAAACAAACACTTTTACACACTGATTTTAATTGGAACATATCGTCGTTAATTTCACAAAATGTCGTAGCTAATTTTTTGTAAATTTTCAGGACAAAGTTTCAAAACTTTTTTAAAGGTCACCATAATGGGATTCCGCACTGATAAAAAACAAGTTACAAAAACAGTATAAAACATTAAGTTACGACAGTTTATGAGATGAGAACGTTTGTATACAGGGTGACAGTTTTTCGAGTTTCACCAGGGAGATCTCGATTATTTGAAGAGATACCAAAAAGGTTAAATCAGGGCACAGTTGCGCAAATTGATGTCTAAAAAAATTACGTTATAAATTTTGAAAATATTATATTTATCTATTTAAATATAGTCGTATATTAAAGAGATAATTAAAAAATAAATGACACTACTTCATAGCCACTTTTTGCTAGCAGTCATCTAGTCGCTAGCCCTGGAGCTAAGGTCGGCCTTAGATGCCATACGACCTCCACGTATCAAATTTTAAAAAATGTAGCAGGAAAAGTGCTGATCGAGTGAGCGACTTAAAATGATTTTCGAAATTCAACCAATTTACCACCCTGTAAACTCGAAACACTTGTAGATAAACATTTAAAGTTATAAATTTGTGTAATCTGCTCCTTCAGCTCTATTAGACTGTAGGTAAATATAATCCATTCAGTTATTTTTGGCATCAACCCATGCCATGGAATTTCTCCGGTATAACATCGATTGGGATTATTTGTTTACTTGTCGTCAAAACAAACTTGTCAAGATGTGTCATTAAAATTTCGCGGTTGCCGATTTTTTTTCCACATAACACGTGCATTTTGTATTTTGTTATCAAAAAAAACTGTGCTATCCTAACAAAAAGATGCCAAAAGTAATTAACACTAATCAGTAACCATAAAAGTGACTCCAATTCAGAAGAAACCTCCCCCCAGAATTGCCCTCTATGACTTAGTTGTACTTGTTATGCTTAAGTTTCCAATATTTTTGGGGTAAGCATTAACTCTGCTCTGCTCTATACCTACATTCTTCAGTTATTGGATGTTTGAAGACTGGAAGTAATACTTATGATTCCAATGATTCCATGCTAATAATGTTTGATATCAATCACGACACCCGAAAACAATGCAATTCTAGAACTATTAATACGTAAGTAGATATGTACCTAAGCTTACAGCCCACTGTGCCACTTTCGTGCTTTCAATTGCCGCTGACAGACACATCATTGGTCCTGTTCTTCCGTAACTCTAGTCCACCTTTCTTTTCATCGAAAAAGCAAACTTCTTATACATATCATTACTTGCATTTTTGTAGGGTGCATATATTGCTGATATCACATTCACACTATAAACTTATTAGCCTCAAGCCTATTATGGTTGTGAAAGATTCATTTTTAAAATGCATTAATAAAATATAATATTCTTGCTAGCGTTGAGCCGCGGCCCATTTTTTACTAGATTCTAGGTTAGTAATCATTATTATTAAAAGTTTGAACTAATGAAGTCATCTGGCAACTTTGTGTGCAAAACAGTAAACAATAGCCTTAACCTCAAACTAATTATTAAACACTGTCACTGTCAGTCATGTTATACCGTGTGAAATATGTCAGATTTCCAACGCCTACTTGACGACAGAAATAACTGAATGGATTACATATGTGTGTGTTTCTATTTAAAAAAATCAAGATGGCGTCGAATAGTTAGCAGCCAATAAAATCGCTATCCCTGGATCCGAGGACGGCCTTGGATGCCATACGACCATGTATAACATTTTTAAAAAGTGTCACATCCAAACTGCTAATCGAGTGACCGACTTAAAATGATTTTCGAAAGTCAACAAATTTACCACACTGTATAATCCAAATGTCTAGAGATAGATATACGAGGTTATATATTTCTGTAATGTGCTGCTTGATTTTATTAGACTGCAGATAAATATATGTGTGTTTCAATTTAAAAAAATCAAGATGACGTCGTATCTGTCAAACCAAGCAGTCAATCCAGTAGCTAGCCCGGATTCAGCACATGATCCCCATGTATCAAACTTTTAAAAAGTTTGATAGAAAAGCTGCTAATCGGGTGAGCGACTTAAAATGATGTCCCTGTACTGGTGGAACATAAAAGTTTGTATGCACCACGGGCATTAGCACATGTTTATGCCTTCGCTGCATAACCATCTACTTTATGCCTTTCATTATCTATTTTAAGCCATAAATAACTGTTATTTGTTGTTTCTTTCATTATTGAGCGTAATCTTGTGTGATCCGTAACGCATAGGCATTCCTTTGTGCCGGTACGTTATGGATGAATTACTACCTACAATACACACTTTTTCATGTATAGAAAGTTGATATATGAAGATTATCAAGATCTGTTTTATCTCAATATAAACTCTTTTGTTATCTCAATCTAAGAAATCACCTTTCAAAATAAACGAGAATTACTCTTGGACGCACTGCATAATGTACTACTATTACCTCTGTCCTGAGACACTGAACAATCCTGTCTCTACCTCCAATGGCAACAACCACAGAATTCCAGGAGTGCATCAAACAGCGGTATTCCGCCTGCAAAGCCTCCAAATTCGTATTGCCCAGGGCGACTGTCTGTTCTAGTTCCTCTTGTTCGGTTTCTGAAATCAGTTTTGATACATTTTCGACTAGATATTTTTTATTAATTGGACCTTTTAACTTAATCTGCATATTCATAGTTTCAACTTCGACCTCCAAGTTCCAGATGGCTCGCATGATTTTATATATCTGAGCATCCTGTTTACGCTTCTCCTCGCTCAACTTAAGATGGTCCTTACGCGTTTTCTCGGCAATTCTTTGGTTCACCGCGATGTTGCTTTCGATTTTGGTTTCCCATTGGGACACCTGAGGATATTTTTCGTTAATATTTTTAGTGTTTTACCTATTTTTTTTTTTGGATGCTCACTTGGTTAATAAGCAAGTTGACCGCTCTAATTTCGTTTTGCAACTCTAAATTTGCCTTTTCGGCGGTTATTAGTTGTTCCCTTGCCTCTTTATATTTCACTTTCTCTTCTTGCAGTTTGTTCTCGACTTCCTGCCTAGCCGCCGACATTGTTTGAACGTCTTTGACTAGATCTTCCAGTGTTTTTTGTTGCCTTAATGTAGTTGAAAGAGCCAATAGAATAAAAGAGCTCTGGGGAACTTTTCCAACCCTCGATTTTTACGTTCTTTTTTGCTTTTTTTACATCTTATATAATTTTGAACACATTTAGACGAAACAAATCTTGGATGAGTCACATTTGAAGAAAAACATCAACACTAATAAGATAATAAGTGTAGATTCGTATTTAAAGTACATTACAGGTTTAAAATCATGCTAATATCGCAGTATAAAGAATAATACATTAAATCAGTAACGTCAGTCGGTCGAAAAATTGAAACTCCCCTCTCCTTGCCCCGTCCGCCCGGCCGCCGGCGGTGTACCACCAAATCGGTTTTGGCCGGTTTTGGCAATATTTTGGCAGTGCATCGCATGTGTTTGTCCACTCGTAACTACTCGAGAAAATAGCCGGGTGCAGGTGCGCGCGGCACGCTTTAGTTTTGGAAATATCAAAACTGCCGACACGAACTGACGATACTGATATAATGTATTATTCTTTATACTGTGCTAATATTTTGTACGATTTCGACCCCAATGTACATTTGCTAAAACTTTAATAACTCGATGAAATCTGATTGCACATTCTCGGGCCTGATTTTTAGGATAAATTTCATTATGTCCCGGCCTACTTGATTAGTTTTCTGTATATACGACGTTTCTAAAAAAACTGCGCTTTGGACATGGCGGTGCATCTCGACTATTATAGGAAATAGAACACAATGTCAATTTTAGAGTTTTTTCTATTATCCATTCAGTTATTTTTGGCGTCAACCCATGCCATGGAATTTCCCAGTATAACATCGATAGCTTTTGTTTGTTTACTTATTGTGACAACAAATTTGTCAAAAAGTGTCATTGAAATTTAGTTGTTGCCGATTTTTACATATTATTGAATACATTTTTTATATTAAAAACTTTATTTTGCAACCAAAATGCCGAAAATAGTTAATGCGAAGATCCAAACTTGCTCAGCATCACCTTAGCTGAGCAGATTTCCCATATTTTTTGCGTAAGTATGCTATTACATTCAGTTATTTTTAGGTATTGGCTGTGGGGCCTATTTGACTGGAAATACTACTTAATGTCTTCCTGTTTACTTTATTAATAATAATTTAAAAGAATTATGTACGATATCTATTGTTTTTTTGTCCATATAGTGCAATAATAAAAATTTCATTAATGGAGGCAGGCAAAGCAACATAATGTATGCAAGTATCAGCAGCCCCAACACGTAAAGTCTACTTGACAGTGCATGAGTTAGAAAGCTCTGCTACAGATCGGCTGAAAAGTGATTCAGACTCAGCAGATTTCCTGTTATCGCAGGCTAATTTGATAGATACTAAAATCAAAACCCGCTTCAAATTCAAACTGCCCTCAGTAGGATTGAGCCACAAAGAGGTTACATATAGGACATAGAGACCAGGTATATCAATTAAGTTTCTTAAAAGCCTAAATTTACAAAATAGATTTAACTTTTACGACGTTAACAAAGAATACAAATACACCCCACTCGGTGCACCTGCCCTCTAGTAGAGCTGTAGACAGTTTTCCTATAAGAATATATATATACATACATAATTTTAAAACCTACTCTTGTAAAATGTAAAAAAAGATTGTTGCGCACACTCTGATTGCTCTTGTTAATATTACTTTTACGTTTAGTAGCATTTCCAGCTTAAGAAAAAAACTGATTGATTATTATTAAATTAAATTGTTAATTAGATGGTGTATTTCAAACATAGTTATAACTTAATTTTTAGGTTGGTGGAATTATAAAAGGTATCGAAACTACAACTTTAAAGCAACAAGAAACTTCTTAACGCGCATCAGAGCAGAAAAACGTCCCGCAAGATATATTCTCCTGTAAGATATGTCAGATCAGGACTTTGAAGTGTTTTAAAATGGGAAAAGCGAGTTGCATAGAAGACATTTCTTAGGGAAAGCTGGAGGATTAATAGGCAAAGACACAGATTCCTCATAAACCCATGCAGGGTTTTTTGATATGTAAAAAAACAAACTACCTATAGCGTTAAAGTCCGCTGGCTGTACCTACCAAGAAGATTCAACGCCCCTGAAAAATTGCTGCCTAAGTCATAGTCGAGAAGCATGGAATATCACTTTGCCCTCAGCACCTTCGCAGTCTCAGAAGTCCATGAATGAGTTTTTGTGCATGGAAGTATGGACTGTCCCGAATTTACGTAATCATTTGTTACCAGCTTCTAGAAGGTAAGACCGCTTCGAGGATCGTTTCCTTTACTTCTTCACAAACAAGATTAATATTATAACATCTTATATTTTTTCAATCAGAGCCACAATTTACTACCAATAAGCCTTGCACACTGCATTTAACCACTATCCAATACCGATAACAAATAAAGCATCCTGAAGAACAGGATAAAGATGGCCAAAAATCTCACTATTGGAAATAAATGTTTGAGGTAAAAATTGACTTTTGAAACTCCATCAGGCTCCAAGAAATAGGCTCCATAAAAGCCTCAAGGCTTCATTAGCTTTGGAATGTGAACTTTTCATTTTATTAATTTTAGCAAACAAAAAGAAGAAATGTATAGAAAATAAAGATTGCAAAGGTAACAAGATATTGTTGCTAAGGATAAAATATTTTAGATTATATGAAGATTTGAAGCTAACCCATGCAGAAGTTATTTAACTCCAATGAAGAACCCTGTTAATGGGTAAGAGAGTCATATCTGGTCGGTTTATCGAAGTTGGGGGCGCATTTTTTTCTTCTAAGGATGAGCAAATAATTATACAGTAAAAAGGTCATAATTATTTATAAGTTAGTTCCTAATATTGTGCAATATTATAGATCAGGATGGAGCTTGGCATGAATTATTGTCATATTGCAACTGGTGCTACTAAAGCATGTTTTTTGTGACTCGTCATTGCTCGATGAAGGTTTGACATTTTTAATTGAACAACTACTTGAGATCACTAGAACCAACAGTTTCAATTGAAATGTTTTTTGAGTTGAAATTAGTTGTTACTATTAAATGAACAACCATATGAGAGGAACATCATGTATAAAATCCCAGCTGGACGGCAAACTCAGCAGTTCAAACGCCAAGCTGCACAAAAAGAAGCACTTTGGTGATTTTTGGGTGCTGTGACTGCTGTGTATATTCAATGTTATATTATTGTATTGTTATTAATACATATGCATTAATAAATGACATGAAAATTGGTGTTTTTTTCTCTAAGACTCAACTATAGCCATTTCAGAATTTCTTTGAAATATACTCAAGTATATCAGTCGGGCAATGAAACAATTAAGAAACAATGGGTTCAGTTTTTAAAATATAACATGTGTTCACAATCGGCTTTGAGCTCAAAGTTAGCATTATTGTTTCATTTTCATGCTTTCACTTGCCGCAGCCATATAACAGTGTCCTTGTCCTTCCATATCTATATTTCACTTTTCTTGGTCCAAAAAAACCTTTTTTGGCCAAAAAACCGTAGCCCATTACTAGATTCTCAGTTTTATTATTCAATATTATTAAAAACGTAAACAAATAAAGATATCTGGCAACTATGTGAGCATAATTGTAAACAATAATCTCAACCTCACACCGATTAATAATCATTGTCACTGTCAGTCGTGTTATACTGGGTGAGATATGTCAGATTTCCAACGCCTACTTGACGACAATAATAACTGAATGGATTATATGTAATTTGGTAGTGCAGTTCTGAATTTTTCATTGATAGCGTCTTTCAAATTATGATATAAAGTTAGTTTTTTTAATGGGACACCCTATATATTATTGCTTCGTTTGATTGGTCTTTTTAACTGATTTGAATGGTCTTTTTTTAGCTGATTTGAATGATGTTAAGTTTTATAGGTACTTTAATCTCTAGTAGCTTTCGAATAAGAATTAATAAAAAACTAATTTGTCCCATGATGAATAATGTATTAAAAAGAGACGGAAGTCCCCAAATTTTCGGAGTTTTTTACTTCTATAAAGCTATAAAACGTTTAATTTTATAAGAAGCAGTGTATTAGACACAACAGAATAATAATTACCCGTTAGCTTTGCGATCTGCTGTCTCTAACACATTAATTTGCTTACAATGGTCACTAAGGATATCAACAATGCACACACCAACAGAATGCAATTTTCAGTTTCAGTACAATTGTCGCTGTAATTCGATGACAATTGCACTGCAGCTTTAATGGATGAGGGAAATAGTCATAATATCATGTTCTGAGACGTGTTCTACTCCATAATCAGTAGCTAAAACCACACTTTTCCGTAAACGAACCCTTATGGAACTTTTACCACTTTATGTTCTTAAAAACTGTTAGAAATAAAGAAAATTAAAAATTGAGGTGTGAAAAAATTCACCAGATCCGAATAAAGGTGGGTTTATACACCAAATAAAATAAAATAACAAATAAAATAAAATAAGAAATAAGAGTTGGTTTCATGTATTAGCGTTCATGCACCAAATAAGATTTATGTTATTTGGTGCATGAACGCTAATTGGGGTATACATGAAACCAACTCTTATTTATAATTTTATCTTATTCGTTATTTTATTTTATTTTGTGTATAAATCCACCTTAGGAGTATAACGAGCGAATGACAAGGCTTACCTGCACACCATTTGCTGCATCTCGTACGCCTGAATACCCAGCTGTTCTCTTTCATCATTCTTTTTCTTGGTCTCGGCTTCATATTCGAATATTTCGTTTTTTAGCCTATTAATTTGAAATAGATAGTGATCTTTTAAGGCGACTTGGAATCTCTTCAACAAGGGATGATCCGGATTAAGAACAGCCTTTTCGTCCAGTTTTTCTGAGGCGGCCATTTTGTAAACTTTCCAGACCTTGTAGAAACAGATTATTATATATTAACTTCCCGAAAGGAGATTTCTGAATATCGTTTAATGTCCGGTAGGTTTCTGAAAGATCAAGGTGACGTTTGTCGATTGCCAAAAGGGCAAGTGGGCACGTTGTTTAATCGATGACAGCGTTCCGGCGACGCAAGTTGTTAAGGCAGATTTCTATTAAAGTTTGCTATTACCAATGATACGTTAAATCGATTAACGTTGATTGATAGAAATGTACTTCATTCTGTATCATTTAGGACACTTTTACGTACTTGATTTTAATCCGGTAAATAGCTTTTTACAGGACTGAATATCATAATAGCTATATAACGAATTAGTGTTTTAATGAAGATATTAATGACTATATTTACCGGACTTATAACGTAAATAACTATTACTTCATACTGTATCATTTAGGACACTTTTACGAACTGGATTTTTACAGGACTGGATATCGCAATAGTTATTTATACCATATTCAATTATTTTCTGCATCTTACATTGCCATGAAATTTACCCTATACAACATCGATGGCAATTGTCATTTACTTGCCGTCAAAACAGATACGGTAAATATAGAATTGGAAGGTGATAACTAAAATCTGCAATTTGTAAAGCTTGCCAATAAGATCGCTTGACGTGTTTTTTTTAACCAATACAGTCAAACTAACGGTGCTGGCCAGTATTAGGTATTACGGAATTTCGAAGTTTTTTGTAATTTGCAATAAAGAGGGCATCAAATTAAGTAGTTTAAAATATAATATAATATAAAAAAATACCAAACAAATTTAACGGTTTACATTTTAATGCCCCACGGCGCATTCATAATTAAGTTCAATTTATTTGCTTCGCATTAGCTGGCGCTGTCACCTATTGGAGCAGCTAGGTTGCCAGTTCCTCTCTCAATATCCAGAAACTAGACCTTCTCGGAAGAAGGTAGTTATGTATCAAAGTAAAACTCTAATCAGTTTTACTTTGCTATTGGTTAAGTTGGTTCAGGTTAGTTCAGTTTTGTTTTTCCTTTGGTTAGGTTTTTCCTGGTGTTAGTTAGGTTAATTCAGTTTTACTTTGCCTTTGGTTAGGTCAGGTTAGTTGAGTTCTGTTGTCCCTTTGGTTTAGTTGGTTCAGGTTAGTTCAGGTTAGTTCCGGAGAGGGGCGCCTTTGGACCTGTTGGTTAGGTTAGTTTAGTTTTACTTTGCCTTTGGTTAGTTTAGGTTAGTTCAGTTCTGTTTTTGTTTTGGTTAGGTTAGTTATGTTTTTCCTTTAGTTTGGTCAGTCTAGTTGTACTCGTCTTTTAAGACGGCCCTTTTGGGCCTCTACAGAGCCTGTTGCTTGCTACACATTAAGTGTGTGCTCTATTGGTTAGGTTAGTTCAGTTTTACTTTTCCTCTGGTTAGTTCAGGTTAGTTCAGTTCTGTTGTTCCTTTGGTTAGGTTACTTTAGTCATGTTTTTCTTTGATTTGGTTAGTCCAGTCTTCCTTGTCTTTTATGACTGTTGTTGTTCAGGTCAGTTCGGTTTCCTTTTTAGGTTAGTTTAGGTTAGTTTTGATTATATCAGGTTATATTATACCCCCACTACCGCACTCCTAGCAATAGCAAAGATACTCCCCATAAAACTACAAATAAGGCAAAGGACGCAAATACACAACAGCAAAAATAAAACTCAGATAGCTGAAATAAAGGATGAGGTACACAGAGAGTGGAGTAATGAATGGAATAACTACAAAGGAACAGCAAAGACTTTCATCACAGACCTAGAAAAATGGATAACTACAGACTGGACAGAGACAGACCATTACATGACGCAAATATTTACAGGACACGGAGTATTCGCGGAATACCTTAACAGAATAGGGAAGAAGACAAGCCCAGGTTGCGAATACTGCGACCTCACACAAATTGACAACTTACTACATACTCTTTTCAAATGCCCAAGATGGGAGACAGAACGACGCAAGACAACTGTAAAATGTGGAACACAAATTAGCCCGAACAACATCGCTTCACTACTCTTGTCAAACAAAAAAAACTGGGAGGCAATAAAACAATTCATAACAGTAACAATGAAAACAAAAATCGAGGACGAGAAAAAGAAACAAGAAATGGACCAACGATTGTAAATAAAAAAAAGAAAAGAAAAGAGAGGAAGAAGAAACACAAGAAAAATGTTTTCCATAGTTTTACGAGTCCCTTAGGACGAGTGAAATTTGCAAGGAAAACATGCCAGAATGAAAAATTTTGTGGTTCATTTTAAAGGTTGAGCGGTATTTAGTGAGATTATTTCGAATCAAATTAATATAGACAACGACATTGATTAAGATTTAGGATAGTGTAGGCGAAAAAAAAAACAAAATCAGGTTAGTTCAGTTTTGGTTTAGGTTAATTTTTGATTAGCTATACTTAGGGTGACTTTTACAACAGTCAGTAAAACTTCAGTTTGAAGATAAAACACCAGTAATGACGTAGATTGCATTGTTTGTAACATTGTTTGTAACGATGCAATCTACGTCATTACTGGTGTTTTATCTTCAAACTGAAGTTTTACTGCTAGTTGTAAAAGTCACCCTTAGTTCAGATTAGTTCTGGTTAATGAATGTTAGTTCTGATTAGTTTAGGTTAGTTTTCGTTGGTTCAGATTAGTTCCGTTTTGTTTAGGTTAGTTCTGGTACATTATTGCCTTTTTATCTTATTACAAATCCAATCTGAATGTCGTCATAACTAAAGTGAACTTATAGCTTGTACCGCTGCAGGTTGATCGCCTATTTGATCAAATAGGGCAGTTTAGATTTGTGGAGTTGTTTCTTTATTTTTCTTTTATTTTATGTAACATTTGGCACGCTGCTTATTCATTTGTTCGAGAAAACGTTTTTGCATTTCGCAATTATCGCGAGTTCGAAAATGGCGTATTTTGCCACATTCATTTAATTTTTTTTTTTTTTTGGTTTTACAAAATATATTTAGGTACCCGCACTTAATATGAAAGAGGTAAGTTTGATCTATCATATGCAGTTTTTTTTAGAAGAAAAATTGTTATTTAAAGCCTATATAAGTATGTATTATTATTCACGTCATCCATTATAATATATTAACTTTTTTTCTAGAACAAATATGGTTCATCCGCAAATTTTTTTTCCATAAAACTACTTAATTTGATATGCCCTCTTTCTTGTGAGTTTCAAAAAACATCGGAAATCCGTAATACCTAATATTGAATAGACCAAAACTAACTACTAACTGGTATTTTTAGTCGCAATTGCCTCCAATAAGCTTTAAGATTTTATTAAATTGAAGTTGCGTCCATAGATAAGGTTGCGTCGTTGTCAATTTTCAATACGTGTATCAACATTTTAAGTTGTTTAAAGAGTAAAAGAATTCCAAAATGCCGAAAATAATCGGGGGTAATACCACGAGAGCTTTAAAATTACCGATAATTTTTCACGATTGCATGTTTTCCATAGTTTTACGAGTCCCTTAGGACGAGTGAAATTTGCAAGGAAAACATGCCAGAATGAAAAATTTTGTGGTTCATTTTAAAGGTTGAGCGGTATTTAGTGAGATTATTTCTCGAATCAAATTAATATAGACAAGGACATTGATTAAGATTTAGGTTAGTGTAGGCGATAATACCACGTCGTCTAGACAACGTTCACAATTCCTCGCAAATTTCACTCGTCCTAAAGGACTAGTGAAATTATGGAAAACATGCAATCGTGAAAAATTATCGGTAATTTTAAAGCTCTTGTGGTATTACCCCCGATAATACCACGTCTAGACAACGTGAAATTACCGCTTTAAATTCTTGATAAACACACTCTCCTTATGGGAAAGTTTATGCATGAGTGAAGGGGATGAAGGGGATGCACAATTTTGTCCAAATGAAAATCATCAAAAAAAAAACGTCCAAAGTGAATCGATCCACCGATGATTTTCTCAAAAATAAAAACATCCACCGAAATTCAATCCAAACCAGAAAATGTCCAAAATAAAATCGTCCAAAGCGTTTTCATCCAAAATCTCCTTAAAATGACCTCTAATCTTTTTATGGTGGTTGGTATTAGCTCACTACGGCGGGTTGATATCTAGAGATTATTGATCCGAGTCGGCAGAAACGTAAACAAATTGGAATTCTGTTTTATTATAATGTATTGTTTGCATGATTTGTTAATTATTAAAATATTTAGAGCATAAATTAAAAAAAAAATACATTAAAATGTATTTCCTGAATGTCATTAGATAAAATGTCATTCGACACATAATTTCTAAATATGTATGCATTGTAAGGAATCTTAGTAAAAAGAAATAAAACGAAGTGTTTGTATTAATGGAATGACGAAGAAGTCTCGGGCTCCACCGTTTATGAGTTTTATGCGGTAGATAGGCCACAGGAGAAATGCTGAATGGGTAAGAGCCTTTAGACAATGGAACAAATTCCAGGGTGCATTGTTTTATTCATAGCGATGAAAGTCACCCAACATGCATACATCCCAATGCGTCAATAATAAACTCTGTTACTTTTACAAGACAGAGAAAGGGTGTTGATGAGGAAATCGGAGAAGAGATTGGATATTAACGGTACCTATAGAATGAGGCCCTACCATCAAACAGTTAAATTACTAATTTCAGATACTCAAGCCACATCAAAAGTGTATCATGGGAGTGATTGTGTTAGTTGCGGGTTGTGAAGGAACTACAACTGGCAGAGCCAGTAGAAAATGTCAAAAGGAGCCATACTATATTGCCAAACACCAGAGTGATTAATGTTTGTAAAGCCACAATAGACCACAGGTTGCAGCGAATGACTGAACAAGTCCACTCACATAGAATACAATAATCTTTGTGGGGCGCTACTGCTACAAGACTGTGTGGTGAATGTGAGGGTGAATGTTATAGAAACCCCAGTATTGGCAGACACCGGACTAGTGTATTTAATGTTTGTGGCCCCTCTATTGATAGGTTCAGTGTAATGTACCTATGTTAGTTCAGGTAGTATACCTACATTAAGTATTGGTAATTCAGTTTTTACCATATATTAACCTGAACATACTTTTATAATTTTAGGGGGATCATTTCAGTTTAACTATTAGCGCTATTATTATTAAATCTAAAAAAACAAAAAATTTGGATTTTTTCGTATCTAAAACATGTTCAATGAAAAAAATAGAAAACAATAAATCTCTATATATTCATTTCGGCACGCCTTGTTGGGTCCCTCCAGACACCTCCATGCGGTCTATCATGGGCCATTAAGAAGGCCCTTTTGTACAATCAGGGCTTCACCTAAATCCGACCTTAGTATATTTGACCTCTATAAGAAACACATTGGTGTCAAAAGTAATGTCAATGTGTCATCAACGAATTTCTTACCCCCATTTGCACCAAGCAAATTTAGGCAAATCTAAAGTTAAGGACCCCTAAGCCATACCCAGCCAACCAGAAAATCACGTATGACGTGAATATAACGTGATTATATGACCATTGTAAACGTCATGAATAGATATCAATAAAAATGAAAAAATGTCACGTTTATATATTTTACGTGAAATTTTTGTGATAAAAATTCACCTACATGACCTAACCAAGTCACTGACTGACGTCTAATAAACGTATAAAAAACGTTTCCAATTATTCACAAAACTCTGAGCCTTTTTATGTAAAATAACGCTAAAGTCTTAATATAATTAAGAATAAATCGGGTTTGGTATTATGAAAAGTTTATTGAATATTATGTAAGCTTCCTGAATACCTGAATACGTATGATATGGTATAATATAACTGAATATTACAACTTTACAACTATTCAACAAACAATCATAAAGAGACAACAATAACAGTGTTGCCATGTTGCAACTCAAAAATTTAAATTCGCTCTAATTAATAGCATTTTTGGCTTAATGTTCTAGAACAATCCGAGAGGAATCTATATTCTCTACTCTCTGAATCAAATTTTAAAGTTAGAAGTGTTCACAAATTGCTCTAGAGCAGCAAACCGAAAATGCTACAACATTAAATTTTTTTATTTTTTATTTTTATTATTTTATTTTTTATTCTAAATTTCTTCACCAAGGAGCTACTATTTTACATCTGAAAAGACTCTTCTGTTTTACAGTTTTGGCCCCACTTTTTCAGCATTGGACACCTAAAAAATGGCGGCGAAATCCGCTGGACTATAAATTTATAATTAGTCAACATTTTTTTTTTAACCCTCAATGGTCCTTTTCAATGGTGTGTTTCCACTTTCAAGGATGAATTTTACTAAAAGAAATGTGCAATAAAATTGCAAAAATTTAGAAAACATTTTCAAAAAACGTAGAAATTCCTTTTAAAAAATTTAGAGTCACCAGTAATGTCTAAAAAAATAAAACAGGATTTTTCCATTTTAAACTTAAAATTAGTCAACATTTTTTTTGTCTATGTTTGACTTTTATGGAACTTTTACCTTCCTCGTAATTGTTCCATAATCACCACACGAAAGTATGTAGAGATAATTTGAAAAAAACGTTAAGCAGACAATTAAACATAAATTACACTTTTTGGTCTCTTCATGTGGTATTTTCATATTTAAAATCAATCGTTTCGTTTTTCATTCATCATCAAATTATTATTTTTTAAAAGGGTTTCGTGCACATGACGTCATTTTGACAGAATTTTAGTAAATATAACCTCACTTTAATAATTAATTATATAATGTTTGCAATAAAATTGGTCGTTTTGCATTCATTTTAAATCCTACTAAGGCTTTTATGGAGGATCCAAACTTTAAATTTACCAATGTAGTCACGTGTCGCACGAAACCCATACAGTCTAGGATTCTTTTATTGTATTCTGAATTTCCTTACAAGTCTGCATTTCAATTCAGCATGCATTTTGAATCAGAATTCAGAATTTATAATGGTTCCATAAAAACAAAAAATCGGATTTTAAGGAAATTAACACGTTGAATAAACCAAAAAGTGGCTAAAATTGTCATTTATTTTTAATTATCTGTTTAAATTAAGACCGGAAAAAATAAAAACTTTATTCAAAATTTTTGTTTGTTGCGTATATTTCCGGAACCAGTTGGAATTTTCGAAATTTGAAAACGTTATTTTTATGGACTTTTAGTTGGGCCAAGCGGTGAGAAAGACGATTTAAAAAAAATAACTCTAATACTAGGAAATAATACGGGAAAATAAATTAAAGCAACAAACATAAAAAGTTGTAAAATGAAACCAAATTAAATGAGCGTAACAAAAAAGACTAAAGAAAAAAAAATGATGAGAAATGAAATAAACAAGAAAGGTAAAACTTTTTTATAAATAAAAAATATAAACTTTATTTAAGATACAGAGTTCTCGCAACAAATAAAAAATGCGAAAAAAAAAGACAATTTGAGCAGCAAATACGTAGGGCTCATTAAGAAAACAAAAAGAATTAATAAGAACAATAACCATAAAATATTACTAAAAGATTATATTAATTCAAAAAGTGGAAAGGCTACATTAAATTTATGAAAAATCACAAAAACAAGTGATAGATTTTAAAATGTTTTGCGAAGAGAGTGAAAAAAAACAGGAGGTAAGATAATTTGCGAAGCAAAAATTTAGGATCAATAAAAAAGAAAGAAAATAGAATTGATGAGCCCCATAAGTCAAGAAAAAAAATAAACGAATAAAAATTATAAGTGAAAAAAAACACTATATTGTTACGATTCGCAGCGACGCCGCATCGGAGGCGGGGCAACACGTTGGTTGGTGGAGCTTCGCGACCAATCCGCGCTGCGTCATGGCTGACACGAGTTATTTATTGCTCGGTTTAATCTAGAAGGCAGTTGTTTACAACCTTTTTTTTTATGTGAGATTATTCAAGAATACTTATAAAGAACTTTCTAGGTTTTTCTGTAATTTTAGGATTGTATATAAAAGGCGCATAGAGCGCGCAGAGTGGAGTAGTCTTATTTTAAGCGAGCTATAAGTAAGATAAAGTTACGAAGCGATAATAGAAGGCTATAAAGTGTTAAGTAGTAAGTTATTTAGTAGTCGAGTGTATTTGTGGAATAAATAAATAGTGTTTTCGTGTTAAATCGTTGCACTGGAATTTTTGAACCCTGAGTTCGCAACAATTGGTGTCAGAAGTGCGAATCTAGTGGGAATTTGAGGACTAATATTGCTGAACTGTAAGTGAGTGCTCCATTGCCGGACATTACGTGTTTATGCCAGTGACCAGAAGCCAGCATCAAGCGATGGATGATCAACTAGCCACACTGCTCTCCCTTATGCAATAACAGAGGGAAGAGCTGGAAAAACGTGATCAAATACAGGGGCGACGTTATCTAGAACAAAAGTAAGAACAGAAACGGTTCAAAGAAGAAATAGTGACCCATCTCGCAGCTAGGGAGCAACAATTAGAAGAAAGAATAATGCAATCAGTTAACGAATCCGTTAACAGCGTTAACGAATCCATTAACGGCGTTAACGAAGGACTCGAAGCTGTCAACCAGAGGGTTCTAGAGTTATAAAAGAAATTCCGGGAACAACTTGAGGACGACGACGTATCTACAGAGAGTTTTAGCACACCCAACGCTAAAATTAAGCCTCCCGATTATGACGGTACTACGGCCTGGGAAATCTATAAAACCCAATTTGAGGCAGCTGCAAAAGCTAATGGCTGGTCCGAGCCCCAGAAAGCGACATCATTAGTGGTAGCACTTCGTGGAAAAGCGGCTGAATTACTCCAATCCCTGTCGCCAGCTGATCAAAATAATTATGCAGTTTTAGTACACTCTCTGCAACTACGATTTGGAAATGAGCACAAAGAAACCGTGTTCCAGGCCCAGCTGAGGATGAGACAGCAAAAGTCAGGTGAATCCTTTTCACACAAGAATTTGAGGCGGACATAGACAGACTAATTCATCTGGCATACCCATCAGCCCCTGAATGTTTTCAAACGCAATTTGCCGCCGAAAGGTTCATTGAGGGAGTTCGCGATAGTGACATGAGATACCACTTACGTCTAGTAAAGCCCAGGAATATCAGCGAGGCACTAGTTCGGGCCCTGGAATTTGAGGCGTCACGAGTGTCATCTAGTTCATCTCCACGTGTAAGAATGGCAACTTGCGATGAAGAGGAGAATACGTCTATTGCTGAATCCATGGCCAGTTTACATAAAACGATGAAGGATATGGCAGTCAGTATGCAAGCCCTGTTAGAAAGAACTCCTCAATCAACAGACAATCGGGGCATAAAATGTTTTAACTGCGGCAGACTGGGTCACATCAAGAGTAACTGCCGTAATAGGGCAAGAAGTCTGTCGCCGTCATTTAGAAGACCGAGCGGCGACCAAGACCGCCCTAGGTCTCAGGAAAACTAATTCCGGTCAATGCAAGGAGGCAATTGACCGGGCCCGTTAAGACCCCCAGGATCTTTAAAGTCAATAATTTGGGTGGCAAATGTCTTACAGTGGCCGGACGCATTAAGGGACAGAAAATCCAGATTACCATCGATACAGGAGCAGATGTGACCATTGTAAGGCCAGATAAACTTGTCGGATATACCATACAACCATTGCCCAATCCTATTATGTTAAAATCAGTCACTGGAGAGTCTTGCCCTATAGACGGAGAAGCCGATGTCACCATTATTATTGGAGAAAGACTCGAAGTTCCGCATAAAGTGTTGGTTGCCAGGATCAAAGACGAGTTTATGTTGGGAATGGATCTCATCAGGAAACATGGATTCTCCTATGATCACAAACGGAATATTCTCACATTTGAACATGAGGAGTTTGCATTAACCAATGGAAATGTGGATACTAGTGTCCGTCTACTGGTGGTGGAAGATGTAAAAATTCCTCCAAATTCAGAACAAATTATCACAGTGACTTCTGAAAATGATCCTGGGTGGTCCATAGGACTTATAGAACCTAACCTGAATTTGACGACTGAAATCATGGTAGCACGAACTTTGACCGACACGAAGAAGACTATGCCAGTACGAGTTGCAAATATTGGAGAAAGGACCATCAAGCTCAAATAAGGAACAGTTCTTGCCAATTATGAGCCTGTGCAATGGGTATGCAATTGTGTCGAAACAGAGACATCCAAAAATAAATCTTCTAACCAAGCTTCCCCAGAAGTTATTGATGCTTTTAAGCGACAGTGGAGTCACTTGTCAAAGGAACAACTTCAGTCTGCTATAAAATTTGCTATGGAGGAATCTGATATGTTTAACTTCAAGAGCAACGACAGTCAAACCGATTTAGTTGTCCATAAGATCAACACAGGAGATGCCCAGCCAATACGACAACATCCACGAAGGGTCCCTCTGGCTAAACAACAGGAAGTTAACAGTTTGCTGAATGAAATGTTAAAGGAGGGCATCATAGAAGAATCATCTAGTCCATGATCGTCGCCTGTGGTTCTTGTTAAGAAGAAAGATGGTTCAACGCGGTTCTGTGTTGACTACAGGAAATTTAATGATGTGACCAAGAAAGACAGCTACCCATTGCCACGTATAGACGACACTTTAGCAACTTTATCGGGATCAAAGTGGTTTTCCACTCTAGATTTAAAAAGTGGGTACTGGCAAGTAAAGATTGCTCCCGAAGACAAAGAAAAGACTGCATTTTCTACTGGTTCTGGACTATACCAATTCACTGTTATACCTTTTGGATTGTGCAATGCTCCATCAACTTTCGAGCGACTAATGGAACTTGTCTTGAGGGGGCTGACTTGGAAAACTTGCCTGGTATACTTAGATGACATAATTGTCATGGGACGTGATTTCGACGAGCATTTGAAGAATTTAAGAGAAATCTTCAACAAGTTACGGAATGCTCACCTGAAGTTAAACTAGAAGAAATGCAGCCTGTTCCAAAAGCAACTCGAGTACTTGCGGCATACTATCTCAGAACAAGGCATTAAAACTAGCCAAAGTAAAATATCTGCCATTAAAGATTGGCCAGTTCCCCGAGACAAACACGAAGTAAGGAGCTTTTTGGGACTATGTACTTACTATAGGAGATTTGTAGAGGGATTTGCCGACATCGCAAAACCGCTGCACAAATTAACGGAAAAGAAAACACCTTTCTTGTGGAACCACGATTGCAGTCAGGCGTTTGCAAGGCTTAAAGCTGCCCTCTATTCTAGTCCAACCTTGGCTTACCCTATAAAAGACGGACTCTTTATTTTGGACCCGGATGCAAGTAACTGTGGTCTAGGTGCAGTACTCTCTCAAAGACAAAATGGACAAGAGAAGGTCATTGAGTACTACAGTAAGACTTTAAGTAAGCCAGAAAGAAACTATTGCGTCACTAGAAAGGAGCTGTGGGCCATCGTTAAAGCAGTCGAACATTACCATCGCTACTTATATGGCAAAAGACTTTAAGTAAGCCAGAAAGAAACTATTGCGTCACTAGAAAGGAGCTGTTGGCCATCGTTAAAGCAGTCGAACATTACGATCGCTACTTATATGGCAAAAGGTTCCTGATTAGAACTGACCATGGAGCCTTGAAATGGCTATTACACATGAAAAACTCTGAAGGCCAAATAGCCAGATGGATCGAGCGCTTGCAGCAGTACGATTTCCAAATTGAGCATCGACCAGGGAGGTCTCACGGAAATGCCGATGCATTGTCTAGACGGCCGTGTAAAGAAGATTGTCGGCATTGTCAAAGAACTGAACAGCTTAAGGGACTTCCTTCTGTAAGGAGAACGTCGGTGGAAATAAACGATGGCTGGACCACACAGGCGCTTCGAGAAGAACAAATGAACGATCCAGATATTGGACCCATCCTCTCTGCAAAGACTGACGACAAGAGACCAGAATGGCAAGAAATCGCTGGTAAAAGTCCAAACCTGAAGGCGCTATGGGCCCAGAGGCACTTTCTTAAAATAGAAAATGGATTACTGAAGAGAGCATGGGAGAGTCCGGATGGCAAGTCCGTAGTCAGTCAGTTGGTTGTTCCTGATAGCAGAAAATCAGATGTACTACAGGAAATGCACAACGGAACAAGTGGAGGTCATTTTGGGGTCAATAAAACCTTGGCCAAAATTAAAGAGCGGTAATACTGGGTGAACTATCATGAAGACGTTGAATCTTGGTGCCGCAAGTGCGAAGTTTGTTGTGCCACAAAAGGACCTTGAACAAGATCACGGGGCCGAATGGTGCAGTACACTGTAGGTGCTCCATTCGAGAGGGTAGCAGTTGATGTCGCGGGACCATTTCCTCAGACTGAGTCAGGCAATAAATACATCCTGGTCGCCATGGATTATTTCACTAAATGGCCTGAAGCGTATGCCCTGCCTAAGCAAGAAGCAACGACTGTGGCAACGGTGCTAGTAAATGAAATGTTCTGCAGATTTGGGGTCCCTCTCGAACTTCATTCTGATCAGGGCCGAAATTTTGAATCGGTTGTTTTCCAGAAGGTCATGGAACTTCTCGGAATTCGCAAGACCAGGACAACTCCTTTGCATCCACAGTCGGATGGGATGGTAGAGAGGTTTAGTCGGACCACGGAACATTACCTGTCCAAAATGGTAGTAGATCATCAGCGTGATTGGGACCAACATCTACCTCTCATGTTGATGGCATATCGAGGCTCTACGCATGAAGCCACTGGTTATACTCCGGCGAGAGTAATGTTCGGAAGGGAAATGAGGCTTCCTGCGGATTTGATGAATGGAACACCAGAAAAAGAGTCGCTCAGCTGTGAGAATTTTGTGGAGAAGCTCAAGGAGAGGCTGGACAATGTTCATGAACAAGTCAGGAATAAACTGCGGATATCCAGTGATCGAGCCAAAGCAAGATATGACTTACTAGCTAACTCCCGCGGCTTCCATGATGGTGATTTGGTGTGGCTATACAATCCGCGGCGAAATGTGGGGAAGTCGCCCAAACTTAGCCAAAATTGGGAAGGACCTTATACAATTATAAAGAAGATTAATGACGTCGTGTATAGGAACCAGCGGACCCCCAGGTCAAAGATGAAGGTTGTTCATTTGGATCGATTAGCACGATACCATGGAACTGTATCTGTTCGGGACGAACAGCTTTAGGAGGAGGTCAATGTTACGATTCGCAGCGACGCCGCATCGGAGGCGGGGCAACGCGTTGGTTGGTGGAGCTTCGCGACCTATCCGCGCTGCGTCATGGCTGACACGAGTGATTTATTGCTCGGTTTAATCTAGAAGGCAGTTGTTTACAACCTTTTTTTTATGTGAGATTATTCAAGAATTCTTATAAAGAACTTTCTAGGTTTTTCTGTAATTTTAGGATTGTATATAAAAGGCGCATAGAGCGCGCAGAGTGGAGTAGTCTTATTTTAAGCGAGCTATAAGTAAGCTAAAGTTACGAAGCGATAATAGAAGGCTATAAAGTGTTAAGTAGTGAGTTATTTAGTAGTCGAGTGTATTTGTGGAATAAATAAATAGTGTTTTCGTGTTAAATCGTTGCACTGGAATTTTTGAACCCTGAGTTCGCAACAATATTAAGTATAAATAAAAATATGAAATATCAAAACTGTTTTAAGATTAAGGAACTCTATCGAGTTTAAAACGCGATTTACCCATGACTCAAAGAGGATTTAAAAGGGTAAAATAAGAATTGGCGCCAATCAGTTTCCCCTCGTGACAAAATCAGAACTGTTTTTTTCCTCCCCTGTCAGGTAGTAACTCTATTGAGTTCAAAGTGGCACTTAAGAAATGGAGGTGACTACCTAGTACTTCAAATAATTACAAGTCGTGTTTCATCAATTGATGAAATTACTGTGACTATGAAATTACGTCGTGAGTACTTTAAAAATGCGGACCTTCGGCCAAAAAAACGGGACCATTTTTAGGGGAATATCGGAATTGGTTTGCTCTGTTCGTATCTTGTACCTCATTGGTTTACACTTTACATACTTTGGGCGAGTTTCAAAAGTGATCAATAAATTTACCGGTTACATCTACCGGTAGATCGCTGGTAACTCCGGTTACACCGGAATTTAACTCATTTTAGGGTCAATTTAGAAACGGTTTGATTCACCAATGACATTTTTTTTAGTAGCTGTCAATCTCAACGGTAATCTTGTTTTGTTGTTATTACTGTTCTTCTCATAGCGAAATCGACATTAATAAGATAATTTTTATTTGTAAGAAGTGGTTTTGTTAGTTGTCCTTGTCCTAGGTCCTTAGGTACCTACCCCAGTTCATATAAAAAAATTATGATTAGTTGTTGGAAATTAGGGACATTTTTAACGTGGGACACATAACATACGCATAAGACTGTATGCATTGTATAAACCAGTGTTAAACAAACTTTCTTATGCCCTTCTAGATACCTACTATGAATGTTTTAAAGAACTAGGTCTTAAAATGGACCCATCCTCTCGAAAAACCGGCTTCCACGATTTCAATGTCGAGTCGTTGATTACAATTTAAAATTATTATTAATTATCACCAACTCCAAAAATAAACAATACGACTACCTAGGTAGTTATAAAATTTTAATTTAGAAAAATTCATGGAATTTCAAATTGTAAACTGTAATAGTTATTTACGTTATAAGTCTGGTAAATATAGTTTTACAGTAGGAGTAAGATGTTTCCGGACGAGGCGCTAGCCGAGTCTGGAATTTCGAAACGACTACTGTAACACGTTACCGGACGTATGATGTACAACATTTTACTGCATACTTATTAAAAACAGGAAAAAAATTATTTTATGCGCGGCGAATATATTTTTGACAAATAGTTTCATTACTGCAGTTTCCAGGTTACTATGGATACAATGGATTTATTGAAGATGTGCCGGTACTCAATACTGTCAAAATTTACTTGGCCTTGCCTGAAAATCGAAAATTGAATCAACCATGAGGGGAGACTATGTACTTTGTAAGTAAAAAAAAATATTCCAGATCTTGACATTGATTAAAAATTGAATCAACTTTTCAGGTGGGCTTGGCCTTGTCTGAAAAATTAACCTTTCAGATGGAATTAGCCTTGTCTGAAAAATCAGCCTTCAGAAAATTTACTTGGCCTTGTCTTAAAACCGAAAATTGAATCAACTTTTCAGGTTGGGCTTGGCCTCGTCCGGAAAATTAACCTTCTCAGATGGAATTAGCCTTGTCTGAAAAATCCGCCTTCAGAAAATTTACTTGGCCTTGCCTGAAAATCGAAAATTGAATCAACCATGAGGGGAGACTATGTACTTTGTAAGTAAAAAAAAATATTCCAGATCTTGACATTGATTAAAAATTGAATCAACTTTTCAGGTGGGCTTGGCCTTGTCTGAAAAATTAACCTTTCAGATGGAATTAGCCTTGTCTGAAAAATCAGCCTTCAGAAAATTTACTTGGCCTTGTCTGAAAACCGAAAATTGAATCAACCTTTCAGGTTGGGCTTGGCCTCGTCCGGAAAATTAACCTTCTCAGATGGAATTAGCCTTGTCTGAAAAAACAGCCTTCAGAAAATTTACTTGGCCTTGCCTGAAAATCGAAAATTGAATCAACCATGAGGGGAGACTATGTACTTTGTAAGTAAAAAAAAATATTCCAGATCTTGACATTGATTAAAAATTGAATCAACTTTTCAGGTTGGCTTGGCCTTGTCTGAAAAATTAACCTTTCAGATGGAATTAGCCTTGTCTGAAAAATCAGCCTTCAGAAAATTTACTTGGCCTTGCCTGAAAATCGAAAATTGAATCAACCATGAGGGGAGAGAATGTACTTTGTAAGTAAAAAAAAATATTCCAGATCTTGACATTGAATAAAAATTGCATCAACTTTTCAGGTGGGCTTGGCCTTGTCTGAAAAATTAACCTTCTCAGATGGAATTAGCCTTGTCTGAAAAATCAGCCTTCAGAAAATTTACTTGGGCTTGCCTGAAAATCGAAAATTAGCCTTGACAGATGGTCTTGTCCTCAAAAGGCGACTGTGAAGGAAAAACCTCCAAACTTTGTAATTTTTATTTCAGGTATTTTTTTTTTAGTTCTGAAAGGTCTTATTTATTTCAAAGTAAAGTTTTAGATATATTTTCTTAGAATTCTCATTACTTTGCACTAGTCCAGGGACGAGAACTTGCAAACCAGGCGCTTTTTTAAGTATAAAAGGATATGACTTGAGGAGACATTCATTCACTATTTTATAACAATCATGAATGTCTTAAGCGACATAATTATTAATCCCGTAAGTTTTTCAAAATTTGGGTGCCCTATTTTTTACTATTAAAATTATTTTACGACTTTCAGAGACAGTGTGAGGTTTTAGAAGAGGAAGAAGGGCCCTCAACTATGCAGTCCACCCCCAGGAGATCGGGAAAGGATATTTTACTCTACTTACGTACTTACTTACTACTCGACATTTTAAGGGGGCTGCTCGAGGGCGCGGACATTTCACCCTTTGAGAGCCAGTTGGAGAATAGTGAAGAACATTTTAGTGAGGTGGAGACTAGTGTAGGGGGTAGTATTGGGGACTATATTAAAACTATAAGTGGTACCATTACAAAAAAGTGCAAGGAGATGAGAAAGGGAATTGAGAAATGTAGGCAGGAAAGAAGAATTCTTAGGAAACGGGACAAGGTATTAGCTGGAAGGATAGAGAAGTTTGAGAAGGAAATGAAACTAGGTGAAAAGGTTATCTCCCTAGTCTCCTCTGCACAAAAATTGTAGCTTGGACTTGTCCTCGGACGGCGACTGATAATACCCAGTAAGTTAAAAGTTTTTTTGAGTATAACTTGGGATTTTTTTTTAATTATTAAAAAATTTAAAAATCGTAATTTTCAGGAACACTGCGAGACACTGAAGGAGGGCTCAACATCGACAAGGCAGTCCACACCCAGGGAAAAGACATGAAATGCTTTTGCAAATCTCGATTTTTGCACCAAGTTTGAGAGAACATAGCTTTGAAATTAACTAACTTATTTTTTCGGTCGGTGCGAATTTGAGTAGACCGGTTTTTGTGCTAATTTGCAGGTATGCTTAAAGCAGGTAAGTTCTCCAGGTGAAATAATACAGGGTTAAAAATAAATAAAATTTAATTTTTCAAATAAAATATTGATAGGTACTTTGTCGTTAGTTTCTGATTTTACAAAAAAGCGTAAAAATAAGTAAAAAACGCTCGTTTGATTTTTTAGCTAATTTCGAGGGAAGAAAATCTCTAATCTAACTCATTATGTGCGGTTTGCACGGCTTTCCCCTAAAGTTAAGCTTAAGGTGGACCTCAAACATTCCCATCTAGAATACATTGCTGTCAAACGATCTGTCACTTAAAATTGTTTGACCACTTAATAATATACTGATATTCAGCTTGTTGTCAAAAGTTAAATAGGGCTCATATAGCGTCAGAGGGATATACGAGTTGAAACAGCGGGAATAATATCATTATTCCCGCTCGCCATTTAAGTTATATATGTTGCCTTGGCAACCAGTAGGAATAGGTAATAACGCAATATCAAATGCCGCAGCGTAAAAAATGCACTGGTGGCACATGTTGTCAAACGCGAGTGTCACTTTGACATTTCAATAATTTTATTTACACTGCGTATAGATTTTATATCGTGTATTTATTAGACAATGGCCGTGGACAAAGTAGAGTATTATACTCGCTTTTTATGGCCATTATTCCCACTTGCGCCCTTCACCTGCGGCTCGTGACGCAAACGTCCCCCTAAGGGAATAATGGCTATCATAAAAAGCTCGTATAACAATATACTATTTGATAGCAATGCATTTTATATGACAAACCTTAATATCCACTTTATCTTAACTTTATGGGAATCCGTGCAAACGGCACTATGTATATGGCATCTTTAGGGGACCACATTTTCTATCTTTTGACCTTCTCTGTTCTTAATAAACTTAACAACCTACACTTTCACAAAATAGCTATTTGACAGATCAGAAAAAACGTTTTTGTTGGCTATCAAATTCGGTTATCGCAATGTTAACCCTACGTTAGCTGTCGTGGGTTAGCTCTAGTCATAAATGACTAATAGTAACTTTATATTAATTTATATGTAGCAAGCATTAAAAAAACCTGTACGCATGCATCCCAAAAATAGTTACATGTGCAGAAATCGCCATTTTTTTTTAGATTAGAAATTATGCCACATAATATAAGTAACTTTCGAGGTAATTTAAGTTCTGAATTTTAACATACTTATTCACTATCATCAAATCAAATAGCTATTTTACGTTCGCATTTTTTTGAAGCTCAAAGGAAGTTGTTGCGTCTTTACCGTTCAGAGTAATTCATAATAATTCCCTGTTTTTCACTTTATTTTAGAGAAACATGTTAAATACAAAGTAAGGCCAAACTTATTCAGAATCTATCGAAGAAGAATTAGGTATGTTTCTAGAAAAAATACATCGTCAGCACTGCGAAGCTCTCGATTGCTAAATTTAAATGTTCAGATTTTTTTTAAAGTGCCATTTTAATTAACATGGTAACAAATAAACATTTTTGTTAAACTCAACAAGAATAGCTGCAGGAGATTCGTGCCAGAATAGAACAGGCCCGTGCTTCGTTCCTGAGGATGCGTAATGTACTTTGCAGCAAAAAATTTAAGCTTGTTCAACATACTGTTTTATGGAATGGAAGCTTGGACTTTGACAGATGCGATGTGCAAAAAATTGGAAGCCTTTGAAATGTGGACGTACAGAAGGCTATTGAGAATCTCCTGGGTAGAAAGAGTGCGTAAGAGGTACTTCAACGCCTCGACAAGCTACTGGAAGTTCTGTTCACACTAAAAAAGCGCAAACTGGAGTATTTCGGTCACACATATTAAGAAATGACAAATATCGACTTTTAAAGCTTATTACAGAAGGCAAGGTCGAAGGGCGATGAGGCCCGGGTAGACGAAGGATATCCTGGCTTAAAAAATATAGGCAATGGTATGGAGTGAGCACTACCACATTGTTACGCCGCGCTGTAGACAAGGTTCAGATAGCGCTGATGATTGCCAACGTCCGAAGAGAGAAAGAAACCTAAAGAAGAAGAAGAAACAAGAATCGCATAAAATGAGTTGAGTGTCAAGATTCTTTGACCCTGTATAACCGGACGACTTTGTATTTAACATTTTGCTCTGAAATGAAAACTCAAGAAAATATTACTTTTCTAATTTAACCCCATTATTTCCACTTTCAGGTCTCTGATTTTTTTTGATAAACCTAAATTATCTAAAAACATCTTACCAAAAGATGCTCCAGTGCATTCTCAGATAGGAGATGCTTTTTCCGCAAGACATGCGCACTGATTTCAATGTCCTGACTTTCTTCTTAACCCTTCGACACTTGTCCCGCAAAACTTTTATTTTTTTTTCTGTATTTGAAACATACAAGATACGTGTACGTCTCATCCTGTTAGCTTTTTATGGTTCCTCCATGTCAGTTGAGCTACAGGTAGCTCAACTGACAAGTTTTCTTTTCAAACCTATGATAAAATGAACGATCATTTGTAACATAATATTAGTTTACTTATGGAAGAAGACAAAATCAGAAGAAACTTTGAATAGTTCGAAGAAGAAAGTAGAGGATCTTCATATAAAAACGTCATCTAGTAGGCTGCAAAATGTCACAAGAAAATAATAAAGTAACAAAGGTCCATTTACTTCGAATATGTCATCCTTTTCTGTGAAAACTTCATAGCTAAGTAGATGACATTTTTAAGTAAGAGACATTGTATTAATGGTCACAGGAAGTTTTTCCATAAATAATAATTAATTACCTCTACTTTTGCAGACTGGCTTCTGTGACGTGGAGGGACCACATGATTTCTTTGAAGAAGTCTAAACATGTGGGGCGGCATAAACTTCAATCTGTGAGTCAATGTAACTTCTAAGAGTCTGAATGTGCCAAAAGGATAATAAAAACATTAATTTACCTTCTCCCAATATATCCACGTTTTCATTAAGAATGTCACATGCACCAAAAAAACTTATTTCTAGTTATTACGAAAATAATTAACAGGATATAATATGCTTAACTTTCCCCCCACCCAACTGGTTACATGGTTTTCCCAGTGGCGGCTCGTGGTATAAAAAGTAGGGGGTTGCACGTTGAAGGAAAGGCGCCGCTTGCAAAAATTTTTTAAGGTGTCACGCCCAGTTTTGGTAATTAGCCTACGACAAGCGGCAACATTATTTAGTAGTTAAATATCTATATAAATAATTACAAGTAACGTACCAGTTAGTTACAAGTTAACCTTTACGAAAACGAAAATCTGACAAACATATCTTGTCATCAAATTTACTTTAGAGACATCATTGTCAGCTGGTGTTACACGGTAGTTATGGATACAATTCAAACTAAAATTAGGAGGTGTTGATTTTTAATGGGATTGAGTGGAATTAGCAGTTACATTTCCTGTATTATATGCATTAGTTGTTTGAAAATAAAATATTGTATTCTATTCGGAGTATAAGCTACTTTATGTAACTCGTGTGAATTTAATTCGCCTCGCTACGCTCGGCGTTAAAACTTTCACACTCCGTCACATAAAGTATAACTTATACTCCTAATAAAATAAATATCTATTATTTTAATGAAATTCTGGTTATTAAATAGTAATAAATAATCACGTAGCTTTTATTTGAACAAAAAGTCCATTGCAATTAAACATTCCACCGAATGCATGGTTAAATTTAAATTGTTGCAACTCCGCGTCCGGTCCTTAAAGACGCCGCCTTGATTGCACTCAAATTGCAACACCACAGGGCTTACGGGAGCGTGCAGGCGTGGCCGGGCATATTGTCACGTGGACGCCGGCGGACCGCAGTAAAACAGTGGAAAGAAAGCAGAGACTGCTGTTTGCAGCCGGACTGCACACCAGCAGCGTTGCCGCTTTTCCTATCCTATGCATGATCGCGGGCCGGATTTTATTGAAATCGACGTGGACTCCGCGGCGTACATCATGATTATTGTTTCGCGGGCTAATGACTGACATATACAATATATAATAATGAATTTGTATATTGTCAATATACATCATATTTTTAGTATTCTGTATAGTTAATATAAAAAATAAAATAAAAAATTAGGTTAAAAAAAATCATCGGCAGCTCAAAATTTTGGTTGTTGCGCAAATCTGCAAACCCTAGTACGAGCCGCCACTGGGTTTTCCAGATGTTTCAGAAAAGTCTGTCATTTGCCATTTGGTGGAACCTATATGAACATAAAAGTTTTGGGACATCACATAGGGTTAAAAAAATCTTCTCTCGCTAGTCATTTGGTACTTCTAAGAAATAGGTCTTCAAAATATAATTTTTTTTAATTCTTTCAAACTTCCTCTTTGAGTGATTTAGATTCAACACTTTAATCTTTGGTTAAAAACAGATAAGTTATTGGTATGTGGAATAAAATACCTGTTAATAAAAGTGAATAAGGCATGATAAGAAATTTTTCTGAACGATTTTTCAAAATAATTGAAGTAAGTTAACATTTCAAATAAGGCCCAATTCCAAAACTCACTGGTGGATTAACCGGTTCAATCAGTCATCTGTCTAATCCATTGAATTGCTATATGACTGTCATATGACCAGCTTCACCAGTAGTCACTGGTGAATTTTGAAATTTGCCCTAATTCAAATTAAGGTAACTAGCTTATACCCAAAGCTTAAAGTGGAATAGTCACTAATTGGGATAGTTGACTAAAAGGTTGTGGATGTTAGTGCTGTGAAGGCGTTTTTTTAATACAAGAAGAGCATCAAGAGATGGCTTTTTAGCCCTATGTGAGATCTGAAAACTTTATCTTCGTAAGTTTCATCGTGTGGCAAAAGGTAAAACTTTCCTGAATATTTAGAGAGCCATGTAAAGCTGAACTTATTGTATGTAACACTGGTCCGAATGCAATCATTTTTCAGTATTATTTTTGTCATTATATTTATTCTATTCCATTAGCATTACATTCTATTCACTTACCTGAGATATAAATCTTGGGGATAGCATTTTTTCTTAACTTTCGTTGGCCAACATCATCTTTGAGGAAGTGTAACTCACAAATAATTATCCTTCGAGTTATGTGATTAACATCACAAGGGTACATCACCCCACAGCTCACACAGAATTCCACCCATTTTGATTTTAGCATAGGATCTTGAGGAAAACTGAAAATGTAAGTAGAAAGATTACAGTATGTGCATCTGATGCAGCTAACATTCTGTTACCATGAAGTATTGCAATAAATTATTTGGTATTGTTACCTGGCAATTATATGATACGTTATTACACACATAATACGGGGTGTTCACTAGAAAACTTCATCTAGTTGGCTGTGACCTGTCAAAAGAAAAGGATTGAGAAACAAAAGTCCATTTACTTTAATTATATCATCTTTTTCTGTCAAAATTTCATAGCCTGCTAGATGAAATTTTCTAATGAACACCCCGTACCTATTATATCCAGTTGGAAAAAAGACTATTCAGTGTAACTAGCAAATTTCTGCAAAAAGATACAAATCAAAATAGTGATTTTTCCAACTTGTTTTATACAAGACCTTTTCTAACTTTGCTGATTAGAAGCTAAAGCATTTCAAAATTACTGCTTTCAATAGAGTTTTTGGATGTGGTGTTGAAATGTTAGTACCTCCTATGAAAAACTTCAGCTGTTTTGTTCTATATGAAACATTTGTATTGTTAAAAAAAACTAGGCATTAATCAAATCTTATCATTTCAGTTTACATGAAAAGTGTATGCCAGCCAATTACGTAGAAACATGCTCTTCACTGGACTAAAATCAAGACTAAAACTAACTAATGACAAAATTATAAGACTTTCACTACTGTAAGTTTGAGCATCTCATTTAATACTCACCGAAAAAATTTTCTTGCTGCTGAAGCTCTGGAAGCATCACAAATAATGCACTTAATAAATCTTGCTGTTTTAGATGTTGAAGGATTCATCTCTAAAATGAAAGAGTTAATGTAGAATGAAATGTAACAAATAATAAATATTATCTATTATTAAAAATTGCAAGATAGGAAAATATTCAAACTGATGAGACACAACTTGATAAGACTGTTTGGAAATTGTACTATTGTACTTATGCGTAATCCAGGATCACATTGATCCCTACAGCTGATTTTCAAGCAATCAATTAGAGTCTTTGCGAAACGAAAGTGGCCAACATCGTCATGATTCAGTCGACATATTAGCCATCTACAGGATGTTGGAACTACCGTTATGATTAATTTTGCGAAATAAAATATTGTTTTTGAAAACGTAATTTTCAAGGTAATTTTTGTTATTGGCGTTCTTTTCAGTCTGGAGAATTTTTATGATATTTTCCAATTTTTCATCTTGGGACTGTACAGCTATGATCCATTCTGACTCTGTGAGGTTAACTATATTGGATATTAAGTGACTTTCTGGGAGCGGATACCTACTAAGATAATCAGCATGGCTCATTTTAATTCCTGGTCGGTATTCGATATCAAATGTGAATTCCTGAATCTCAAGCTACCAGCGAGCAATTCTGGGAATTAGATCTTTTTTTGTGCCGACGTTCTAACCTCTGCGCTATCGGTGTAAATTATGAAATGGTTACCGAAAAGGTAAGTGCGAAAGTGCCTAAGGGAAAACACGACTGCCATAGTCTCTAACTCGTAAGAATGATACCTACTCTGTTCATATATCATCTTTACCTGGATTGAAATCGGGAACGTTCTCCCTCGAAAAAAAAAAATTTCATACTGACCTCGTTTTATCTTCTAATTACCGCTATTTCTCTTTGAAGATCAGCAAGCTGCTGTGGTATGGAAAGTGGAGGCGTGAGCGAACGTCCATTTCCACTTGTGGACATTGTTGATGAAGTTGACGGACTTTACTCTGTAGCGCTACAGTCCCTGATGGACTTTGGCTGACGCGACGACTTGCCTCCATCCAACTCGGTCGGTCATAAGCTCCGTACGTCCATTTTCGACGCCCAGTTTTTTCAGATCCGCAGCGATGTTGTCTCACCATCTCAATCTGGCTCTTCCAAGTGGTATTTTCTCCTCTGGGGCTTTCTTCCATACCAGTCGTATTAGCCTATCTTCGCGTTGCGTACGCACGTGTCCTGCCCATCTATCTCTTGAATTTGGCACTTTTTTTTTTGAAAAATTGCACTACACTCAACTTTACATTAATCGTTCACCCAGAACAGTTTAAAAAGTTTAGGCACTTCTGCGAATCAAAAGAAAAACTGACTCATTTGTACTGCTGTTATCGCGAATTTTAGCAGATCCCACTTCTGACAATTGTTGTAACCGAATTAAACAACTATTGATTTAGAAACACTTTATGATAATAATAATATGAAAATATATGTGTCGTTAACATTCAACTCGAGCTAAAACCGATCGACCAAGCTATGAGTCTTCGTACTATTACCAGGCTGAAGTTCAGATTTAGATTCAATATTCAGATTTTTACAACGGACCAGATAAGTACTGAACATGATGAAACAAAAATTACATAAATGGGTTCTGACAAAATACCACGCTGGCATATGCACTTTTCACATCCTACTAACGAATAAACTCGTTAAGGGTGAAATCTACCCCCTCTTGGAAAAGTAATAAAATTCAAAATACACCTTATAACATCCTATGAGAGATTCATTCGAAATAACTTCGTGTTGGGTAGAAATTACCCCCACCCCGAAAGGCAACAAAACTCAAAATAGCGCAAACCTGACGTTGTGCACTGTTCTAGTAAAGAGAACGAGGGAGGTCTAAATGCACTTTGTAACACCCTATGCGAGAATCATTTGAAATAACTTGATGGGGGATAGATATTAACCCCACCTCGAAAGGCAATAAAACTCAAAATAGCGCAAACCTGACGTTGTGCACTATTCTAGTAAAGAGTAGGAGGGAGGCCTAGATGCACTTTATAACACCCTATGCGAGACTCATTCGAAATAACTTCGTGAGGGTAGAAATTACCCCCACCCCGAAAAGCAATAAAACTCAAAATTTCGGAAACCTGACGTTTTGCGCTATTCTAGTAAAGAGAACGAGGGAGACGAAGATGCACTTTGTAACACCCTATGCCAGATTCATTCG
Organism: Taphrorychus bicolor; assembly: GCA_951812265.1. Lineage (NCBI taxonomy): Eukaryota > Metazoa > Arthropoda > Insecta > Coleoptera > Curculionidae > Taphrorychus > Taphrorychus bicolor. The sequence continues at coordinate 77,059,470 of OX638297.1, read as the reverse complement.
AAATAACTTCGTGGGGGGTAGAAATTACCCCCTCTCCCTAAAACAATAACATTCAAATATAGCTCAAACCTGACGTTGTGCACTATTCTAGTAAAGAGTAGGAGAGAGGCTTAGATGAATCTTATAACACGCTATCCAAGATTCATTAGAAATAACTTCGTGGGGGGTAGAAATTACCCCCACCCCGAAAAGCAATAAAACTCAAAATATCGGAAACCTGACGTTGTGCACTATTCTAGTAAACAGAACGAGGGGGGCGTAGATGCACTTTTCGTGGGGGGGTAGAAATTACCCCCACCCCGAAAAGCAATAAAACAAAAATAGCGCAAACCTGACGTTGTGCACTATTCTAGCAAAGAGAAGGAGAGAGGGCTAGATGCACTCTATAACACTCTATGTGAGATTCATTTGAGATAACTTTGGGGGGGGGTATAAATTACCCCCACCCCGAGAAGAAATAAAACTCAAAATAGCGCAAACCTGACATTGTGCATTATTCTAGTAAAGAGTAGGAGAGAGGGCTAAATGCACTTTATAACACTCTATGTGAGACTCATTCGAAATAACTTCGTGGGGGGTATAAATTACCCCCACCACGAAAAGAAATAAAACTCATAATAGCGCAAACCTGATGTTGTGCGCTATTCTAGTAAAGAGTATGAGGGAGGCCTAGATGCACTTTATAACACCCTATGTGAGATTCATTCGACGTAACTTCGTGGGGGGTTGAAATTACCCCCACCCTGAAAAGCAATATAACTCAAAATAGCGCAAACCTGACGTTGTGCACTATTCTAACTTTATAAGACCTTATGCCAGATTCATTCGAAATAACTTCGTGGGGGGGTAGAAATCACCCCACCTCGAAAAGCTGCATTGAAAATTATCGGTAATTTTTTGACGATATGCACGAATGCAATTTGGGATGAAAAAAGCACGAGTGCACGCAGTGAACGAGTGCTTTTTCTAACCCAAATTGCATGAATTGCAAATCGGTCTAACATTACCTATAATTTTCAATGCACGAGTTATATTCAAAGGAGAATTTCATGAACAAAATAATTAAAAGCCCTTGCGACATTTGCGACACCCCTGTAGGTATAACTATTTTGATTCGAACCAATTTCAGAAAACTTATTGCGGGACCAGATGGGGACCAGAAACAATTGTTCTATAACAATAGTATATTGGACAAATATTGAATAACAGGTGGTGAATGAAATTCTCGCGATAATTTTTCTGTCAAAATCAAATGAAAAGTAACTGGCTCAATGTCATAGCATAAACCATGCAAATTAATTTATATTCAATCCATAATCATACCATCTGGCCCCGCAATAATTTTTCTGACATTGGTTCGAATCAAAATAGCTATACCTACAGGGATGTCAAATGTAGCAAGGGTTTTTAATTATTTTGTTCATGAAATTCTCCTTCGAATATAACTCGTGCATTGAAAATTATAGGTAATTTTAGACCGATATGCAATTCATGCAATTTGGATCAGCAAATTTTTTTCATCCCAAATTGCATTCGTGCATATCGTCGAAAATTTACCCATAATTTTCAATGCACTTGTTATATTACATATGAATAAATCCCACACAGAGTGTTATAAAGTGCATCTAGGCCACCCTCCTACTCTTTACTAGAATAGTGCACAACGTCAGGTTTGCGCTATTTTGAGTTTTATTTCTTTTCGGGATGGGGGTAATTTCTACCCTCACGAAGTTATTTCGAATGAATCTCATACAGGATGTTATAAAGTGCATCTAGGCCTCCCTCCTACTCTTTACTAGAATAGTGCACAACGTCAAGTCTGCGCTATTTTGAGTTTAATTTCTTTTCGGGGTGGGGGTGATTTATACCCTCACGAAGTTATTTCGAATGAATCTCGCATAGGGTGTTATAAAGTGCATCTAGGCCTCCCTCCTACTCTTTGCTAGAATAGTGCACAACGTCAGGTTTGCGTTATTTTGAGTTTTATTTCTTTTCAGGGTGGGGGTAATTTCTACCCCCCACGAAGTTATTTCGAATGAATCTCACATAGGGTGTTATAATGTGCATCTAGGCCTCCCTCGCTCTCTTTACTAGAACAAAGCACAACGTCAGGTTTGCGCTATTTTTACTTTTATTGCTTTTCGGGGAGGGGGTAATTTCTCCCCCCCACGAAGTTATTTCTAATGAATCTTGCATAGCGTGTTATAAGGTTCATCTAAGCCGCCCTCTTGCTCTTTACTAGAATAGTGCACAACATCAGGTTTGGGCTATATTTGAATTTTATTGCTTTAGGGAAAGGGGGTAATTTCTACCCCCACGAAATTATCTCGAATGAATCTGGCATAAGGTGGTATAAAGTGCGTCTACGCCCCCCTCGTTCTCTTTACTAGAATAGTGCACAACGTCAGGTTTCCGATATTTTGAGTTTTATTGCTTTTCGGGGTGGGGGTAATTTCTACCCTCACGAAGTTACTTCGAATGAATCTCGCATAGGGTGTTATAAAGTGCATGTAGGCCTCCTTGCTACTTTTTACTAGAATAGTGCACAACATCAGGTTTACGCTATTTTTAGTTTTATTGCTTCTCGGGGTGAGGGTAATTCCTACCCCCCACGAAATTATTTCTAATGAATCTTGCATAGCGTGTTATAAGGTTCACCTAGGCCTCCCTCTTACTCTTTACTAGAATAGTGCACAACGTCAGGTTTGAGCTATATTTGAATTTTATTGCTTTAGGGAGAGGGGGTAATTCCCCCACGAAGTTATTTCGAATGAATCTAACAAAGGGTGTTATAAAGTGCATCTGGACCTCCCTTCTTATCCTTACTAGAGTAGTGCACAACGTCAGGTTTGCAGAATTTTGAATTTGATTGCTTTTCCAAGATGGGGTAGATTTCACCCCTCACGAATTTATTTCGCTTAAGTCTCGAGTAGGGTTTAAAAAGTGAATATGCGTGAGTGGTAGTTTGTCAGAACCCACTTATATAATTTTTTTCATGATGTTCAGTACTTATCTGGTCCGTTGTAAAAATCTGAATATTGAATCTAAATCTGAATCTAACTTCAGCCTGGTGTTTATATTAACATAATATCGGCCCTAGATCCTAGACTAAACAAAGCTAAGGAATGCATCGTTCATTTAAGCACCCGCGTCATAAATGAGGGACCGCGTCCTACATAGTCTTACACCACCACCTATAATTTTCTATTTTGTCCATTTTATTAATTCCTAAAGAAAATTTTCGAAAAAAATTAGTGTTATCGTCGGGGGTCAAAGCAACCAAAAGTTAATCTAGCCCACTTTGTTTCGAGGAACCCATAAAGATCCATATGAAGTTTATCAAGTGGGTATCGGATTACGTCAAGGGGGGCTGATGCGTACCGGGACGTGGAAAAGAAGGCAGTTTTGCCTGAGTTGACATTTTGACTCGTCATTGGGTTGGTTGCTCTGTATATTTTAATAGTTATGTAAATAACTTTTACTTCACACTGTAACATTTAGGACACTTTTACACACTTGATTTTAATCCGGTAAATAGCTTTTTACAGGATTGGATTTCGTAAAGAAATTTTACAGTATTGAGTACCGGCACATCTTCAATAAATCCATTGTATCCATAGTAACCTGGAAACCGGTACCGGTACAGGATACCGTAATGAAACTATTTGTCAAATTGGCGGATTTGTCAAATATATATACGCCGCGCATAAAATTATTTTTTTCCTGTTTGTAATAAGTATGAAGTAAAATGTTGTACATCATACATCCGGTAACGTGTTACAGTAGTCGTTTCGAAATTCCAGACTCGGCTAGCGCCTCGTCCGGAAACATCTTACTCCTACTGTAAAACTATATTTACCGGACTTTAACTAGTATTTACATTCAATTCAAATAATAAATTTTTAGTTGTGAGATTGATAATCGCCGCGTTAGTCTTTTAGTCTTTAACATCAGAAGTGGGATAAGAATCTCAGTGCCTATTTAATTGTACCGCAGATTATATAGACAAAACGTTACACTAAAAAAAAAACTAAAATAATGCATCGTCGCCGCACATTTTCTGACAGGCGGAGGGATCGGTCGGTAACCCCTAGTGCACGAAGCCGTTCGCGAAGTGGTGGTACTGGTGATCATCGAAATGTGTATGAGAACAATCAACGTACTTCAGCTGATCAAAACAGGAGCTACATGCCTCCCCTAGCAGTTGCGTCTACAAGTGGGCAGCGTTGTCAGCTAGAGGGTAGTGAGCCTATTATCTCGTTAAGTCGAGCTTCGTTAAGAGGTATTGAGGGTACTGCAGAAAGGTCAAACAATCCTGGGATAGTTAGTAACAATTTAATAAATGAATTTAATCCAGTAGGCGATGACATTGTAGAATGGTTAGCTGCCGTAGATGAATATGCTCTCATTCATAATTGGGCTGATCGAATAACTTGTCATCTGGCCGTTAGTAAATTGCGGGGTTCGGCTGATGAAACTTGGTACCGCGCATTGCCAACGCGCATATTTACCTGGATCGAATGGATAGATTTATTGCGTAATCAATTTATATCCAAAAGAAACCTACACGAAGATATGACAAAAATGTTGCAGTGTGTTCCACAATTTAATCAAAGTCTGTACGGGTACTGTTTTGAAAAACTGGCTTTGATTAATAAAATGAAATTGGTTATCACTGAGATAAAGAAGATGAAGATAAAGTTAATTTAATAATTTTAATAATGGGGAGAATTCAAGATCCCCAAAATAAATTTTCGGTGGAAACATCGGAAATTACTAATCCCGCTAAATTAGCGCGATATTTAAGAACTTTCGATAAAAAATTGGATTCATCATTAAAGGTTAATTCCAAAACTTTCGTAGAAAGAAGTCTAAATATGCCAAGGGCAAAACAAAAATTCTTCACAGTCCTCGATAAATTGTTTTCATTGCAAAGAAAATGGACACAATAAGCGCCAATGTCCAAACAAAAATCAAGCTAGCAAGGCGATCGTTGCTTATCATAATTCATTATGACTATCAAATTCTACATTTAACAAACCAATGCAGAAATATATTAAAAATATCTATCTCGAGGGTAAACTGGTCAAATGTTTTATTGATTTTGGTAGTGAATGTTCGCTTGTTAACAAACCTATCATCATATCATTAGGCTTAAAACCAGAACCGCTTAAAACACCTATTTTTATTAAAACATTTTCGGACACCCCTTTCAGTGTTTCACATTTTGTTATAGCCAACGTAAACATTGACTCTATCAAAAAACGAATAAAATGTTATATAATAAACAAACAAATCTTGGATGTTGATATCCTGATAGGTCAAAACTTTACAGAGCTAAATCATATATATTATACCTAAAATCTGGTTCGACTCTCCAGTTTAGCACTCGAACTAGCGATTTTGCTTTAGATAAAACAAACGTTAATATTGGTATTGATGATACAATGTCAGAACGCTCCATTTTAACACTCTTAAATCAATTTAAAAGATCTTTTGCAGTTAATAGTTTAGATGTGGGTACTGTACTGAAGAAATGCGCATAAATTTAACAATAAATACACCCGTAACTCATAGACCACGAAGATATCCCGAAAAAGAATGCCAAATAATACGTGATATTGTTGAAGAGCTGTTAAAACATGGCGTTATTAGGGAATCAGATTCTGCGTAGGCTAGTCCGGTCCTGTTGGTTGCAAAAAAAGATGGGGGCCAAAGATTATGTGTGGATTACAGAAGTTTAAATAAATATACTGTTCCGAATAAATATCCCTTACCGTTAATAGAGGATCACATCGACCGATTGTCCGGATACAAATATTTTTGCAGCCTAGATCTTGCATCGGGATATTATCCGATAAAAATTTATCACTCAAGACGGTTTATATGAATTTCTTAAAGTACCCTTCGGATTAACTAATGCGCCATCGGTCTTTCAGAAAATAATAAAGAAAATATTAGGATCCATGAGATTTCACACAGTTTTAGTTTACTTAGATGATATTTTAATTCCGGGAAAGACAATCGAAGAAGTATTGAGTACATTGGAAGAAGTTTTGCGGCATTTTCAAAATTATGGCTTAACTTTTAAACTTAACAAATGCTACTTTTTACAAACAAAAATTGAATTTTTAGGTTATGAGGTCTCTAATTCGTCCTTACGGCCTACAGACACTAAAATAAGTGCCGTTAACCGATTCCCTATACCTCAAAACGTACAAAATGTACGCCAGTTTCTAGGCCTAACTAGTTATTTCCAAAAATTTATCTATAAGTATGCAGACAAATCAAAACCATTAAGTGAGCTTTTGCATAAAGATGCACGTTGGAAATGGGAAAAACGGCAGCAGGACGCCTTCAATTATTTGAAATCAACATTAATATCTAAACCCGTTTTACAAATTTTTGATAATGCTTTAGAAACCCGACTGTATACGGATACTAGTCGAATAGGAATAGGAAGTGTTCTAGTTCAAGTTAAAAATGGGAAAGAAAACCCAGTCGCTTATTATAGTAAACAAACAACAAAAGAACAGCAAAAATACCATTCATTTGAGCTTGAAACTCTTGCAGTAGTAATGTCTGTACAGAAATTTCGTCATTATTTATTCGGAAGAAAGTTTATAATTTTTACAGACTGTTCTGCAGTCGTCAGCACATTTAAAAAAGCCGAAATTAATCCTAGAATCGGACGTTGGGTCATGGATTTAAATGAATACGACTATGACATTAAACTTCGGCCAAATTCTCAGCTACGTAATGCCGATGCCTTGAGCCGTAACCAAATACCTGATTCTGAAGAGGATGCTGAAAAGGTCCCGGACGGTCATTATGAGATAAACGTGAACTCTATAAATATAACAGAAAGCGACTGGCTTTTGGCCTCCCAAGAATCTAGTAAGGTAATTAAAGATATTAAGAAAATATTATCAACAGGAGATGCTCAAAACCATAGGGATATTTTTAATCAGTACGAATTAAAAGGTGGAATCGTTTATAAAATAACAAATTTTGGACCACGGTGGGTGGTTCCGGAAGAAGCAAGGTACCAAATCTTACGATTAAACCACGATGATATTGGTCATTTTGGATACGATAAGACATACGATTCGGTGGCGCACGAATACTGGTTTCCACATATGAGACGCTTAATAAAGAAATATGTCAAAAACTGTCTCAATTGCCTGTATCAAAAATCGTCCAATAACAAAAAACCGAGTTATTTAAATCCTATACCCAAAGTCGCACGGCCATTCCACTCTGTGCATATCGATCACTTACGACCTTTTGTTAACAGTACACGGGGAAATACTCAGCTTTTAGTTATAATAGATGCCTTTACGAAATTCGTCGTAATGTACCCTGTGAAAAATACAAAAACACGTTACGTTCTGGAAGCGTTAAGTGACATGATAAAGTTCTTTGGGGCTCCTAGACGAATAATAAGCGATAGAGGAACATCATTTAATTCTCAAAAATTTAAGACATTTTGTAAAATGCGCGGTATTGCTCACTACCTGAATGCGGTGGGGCTTCCCCGAGGGAACCGGCAAGGGGAACGCTATAATAGAACTATTTTGGATTCATTGTTAACTATGGGTGCAAATTTACATGATGACAGTTGGGATGAGAACGTACCGAACATTCAGCTGGGCTTAAATGGGACAATAAATAAAGCACTAGGGACAGCCCCGAGTGAAGTTTTACTAGGGTATCGTGTTACCGGACAAGTTGCGTTGTACCCTCCGCCAATTAACGACGTTATAGATGTAACCATGTTGCGTCAAAAAGTGCGCGAGAATTATCCTAGGTATCAGGCTCGTCAAAAAGCGCAGTTTGACTCCATGCGGTGTGCACCAAAGGTATACCAAGTAGGAGATTTGGTTCTGCTAAAAATGACGACCACCCCAGCAACGGGCGCCAGCCAAAAGCTGATGCCGAAATGGCGGGGGTCCTTTCAGGATTTAACCAAAAGTTAATCTAGCCCACTTTGTTTCGAGGAACCCATAAAGATCCATATGGGAGTTTATCAAGTGGGTATCGGATTACGTCAAGGGGGGCTGATGCGTACCGGGACGTGGGAAAAAAGGCAGTTTTGCGGGAGTTGATATTTTGACTCGTCGTTGGGTGGTTGCTCTGAATATTTTAATAGTTATGTAAATAACTTGTATTTACACTCAATTCAAATAATAAATTTATAGTTGTGAGATTGATAATCGCCGCGTTAGTCTTTTAGTCTTTAACATGAGTAATAACGATTTCCCTCAAGTGTACCAGAGCCATCGAAGTTAACAATATTTGAAAAATACGTCCAGAAGCTTGACGGCGTATGTGAAGCTTCTAATTCATTAGATTCGATTACTCACGCAGATATTTTGGAGCTTAAACAGCGAATTACGAATGCCCAGTAGGTATTTACAACGTTCGATGAAATTCAAAACGAAATCGAGTTCCGTACGATGGACACTGCCAAGCAGAACGACGAACGCGAAGAGTTTAAAGCGAAGTATTACTCCATGCAAATGATAGTAGCTCTTCGACGAATACGAAATTAGAATTTACAAATCGAAACCAGGGTGTTAAATCGCCCCACATAAAATTGCCAATTTTCAATGGCTCCGGACAGGCCTGGATGGAGTTTCGTGACATTTATGAGTCACTCATTCACACAACAATGAACACATAAGTAAAATTCAAGTTCCACGACCTACGTGCCTCCCTGGTGTCATCGGCGTTACATGTCATTCAATCAATCGAATTTTCGTCCGATAATTACGATATCGCCTGGCAAGCGTTACGCGAACGGTTTAATAATACCTCCTTACTAGTGCAAAATCACGTGAGGGTTTTATGCTTTATTTAATCTCGAATCAATGCGCGACGAATCAGCACACAAAATTCGAAATTTAAGTGACAATTTATTCAAACATTTGGTGAGTCTCAAACAATTGGGAGAGAGAAAGATCGTATTTCCAAGGTCACAAATATGCAGTTATGTCTTAATTGTTTGAAAAAGAATCATGGATCGGTCGATTGTAAGTGGTCGGGTTGTAAACATTGCGGCGAAAAACACAATTCGGTTTTGCACTTTTTCCGCGACAAGACAAATACAAACTTGGCCTCTACACAGTCAAGAGATCAACCGGATCGTTCGCAGAGTAGTGACGAGCACCCGTCAGAGCCGGTGCAAACTACTATTTGCATTCTAGTGACAATCCAAAACGCTGTTTTATCTACAGCAAACGTTAAGGTACGCGATACGAATGGAACATTTTTAACGGCTAGGGTCTTTACTGGATTGCGGTTCACAGTCCAGTTTTTTGACCAATGTTGATTTAGTTATCACAAGTATCAACGATAAAGTTTCCCGTGCAGTGGGTAAAGGCGATGTAACTATAAACTCAATCACAGAGGAGTCGCTTTCTTTTACGTTGACATGTTTTACAATCGCAAAAATTGCGAATGACTTACCAGACTTTCTTATTGATCGTTCACTGTTTAATATACCTCAAGACATAAAATTAGCGGATCCTGACTTTGATAAACCTAGATCAATCGACATTTTGCTTGGCGCAGATATCTTTTGGCAATTGCTTCGCACTGAACAGGTAAAATGCTGATAGCAGACAAGTTTTCAAATTTCCAAATTGTAATTATACATATGCATTTTTCGCATATCTTAATTAAACTCTGGTTCTTATATTCTTTGCAAAAAGCTTAATATTTTTTGGCTTTTCAGCATTGATTTTTTATTACTTTATTAATTCATTTTATTTTTTTTTGCTTTATAAAATGAGCTTTGAAACAAACAGTCTAATTCAATGCCGGTAGGGGTATTAGCCCTCGGATTAATTGTTTCTGTTTGTTTCCTTCTTAAACGCTGCAATATTTTTGGAAATATTGAAAGCAGATAAGTTTTCAATTTCCAATTAGTAAATATTGCCTTTTGCATATTTTAAACTAGAGTTTCCTGCAAAAAAGCTAAAAATTTCGTTCACTAACATATTTTGCAGAAAATAACTTTCTTTTAACTTTCATAGGTAAAATCAAATTGCAACGGTCCTGTACTACATAGCACTCAATTAGGATGGGTTGTAGTGGGTCCAATTACTTTTCCTGTTACATCAACAATGTGTAACTTTAATAAAAATACGGCACTGCAGGATCAGTTGGTGAGATTCTTGGAAATAGAGGAGGCGGCACCAAAGCATCATCTATCGATCGAAGAGGTTGAGTGTGAGAATCACTTTAAGAAGAACTTGACAGTGTCCCTTGGTGGAAGATACGTTGTGTCGCTCCCGCTTAAGGAGCCTCTCAGTGCACACTTGGAGACTCAAAATTAACAGCCATTAAACCATTTTTAAGTCTTGAGAAAAGACTTAAAAATTAAACTTGTAAGTATAGCGAGTTTGTTACACAAATACGAGTCATTAGGTCACATGACGGAGGTTCCTGAGGGCGGGACAAAAGCGATCGAATATTTTAGGCCACACCACCGTGTACTTAAGGAATCAAGTTTAACGACAAAACTTAGGGTGGTTTTCAATGCATCGTCTCCATCTTCTTCCGGAGTCTCTCTCAATGATCTTCAGATGACTGGTCCTACTATCCAGAGTGATCTGTTGTCAATAATATTACGTCTTCGCATGCACCCATTTGTGCTATCAAGCGATATTAAGATGATGTATGGCCAGGTGCTGATAACTCCAGATCATCGCGACTTGCAGAAGATCGTAAGGCGATCAGACGTAAATCAACAGCTAAAAATATACAAATTAAACAGCTTTTTAGCCTTTCGCTGCTTACATGAAGTAGCTAATGAACATGAGGAGCAGTTTCCAAATATATCCAGAATCATAAAGCAAGACATGTACGTTGACGACTTGCTTACAAGCGCGAGTACATACGAGGAGGAGTGTTTTGTAGCACAGAAAGTTTCCGAGATTCTTGTAACAAGAGGTTTTGAACTAAGAAAGTGGCAGTCAAACAATCCTACTATTTTAAGTCATTTATTATTATTAATATTGGGATTGTTATGGTTAAGCGAACATGACGTTCTATCCTACAAAATATCGCTCCCTAAGGGAACCAGTATCAAAACGAGTAATTTTATCCATTGTAGCTAGCATATTCGATCAATTAGGTTTGGTAAGTCCGTGCGTTATAATCGCCAACGTATTGCTGCAGGAGCTCTGGACTGAAAAGTTCGATTGAGATCAGCCGGTGCCAAGCCATCTCTTGAAAGCATGGCTTGAGTTCTCTCGTAAACTTGCAGCCGTTGCCGAGCATACTGTTGCTTTCAAGTTTCGTTTCAGTAGAAACTGTCGTAAACCTCGGGGTAAGCGTGATACTTCTATTTTAACCGTATCAGATCTGAACGAAGGTCTCACACATTTAGTTAGGATTGTACAACAAAAATCGTTCGCTACCGATATATCTCGACTGCGTTCTAAGGGCGTATTAGATACTAACAGTAATTTATTGAGTTTAAGTCTATTTTTGGATGAGGACGGAGTGATGAGAGTGGATGGTCGATTGGGAAATTCATGTTATAAGAACGACAAGAAGTTTCCATTATTATTTTCCACCGATCATCACTTTACTAAATTAATATTTACATTTGAACATGAAAGATTGTGCCACGCTGGGCCTCAACTCCCACTTTCTAGCGTTCGCGAACAATTCTGGCCTATTGCAGGGAGCAATCTCGCTCGTAAAGTTGTCAGAGACTGTGTTAAGTGTGCACGTCACAGCTCGGCGCATATACAAATTATTATGGGCAATTTGCCTTCAGCCCGCGTCCATCAATCACACCCTTTTCAATAGTCGGTATTGATTACGCAGGCCCATTCCTTTTAAAGGATAGGTCTGGTCGCGGCGCGAAGTTAATAAAATGTCGGGTAGCAGTATTCGTTTGTTTTAGCACCAAAGCGATTCATTTAGAGTTAGTAATGTCATTAAGTGCGGATGACTTCATACAAGCCTTCAAGCGTTTCATTCATCGTCGCGGAAGACCGTTGGAGGTATTTTCTGACAATGGCAGAAATTTTACCAAAGCCAAGAAGGACCTTCATGCATGTATGAATTTTTAAGGGAGTACCATTCCATTATAGAAGGGGCGGCTTCCGATCTGGGCATAAAGTGGCATTTCATCTCTGCCAATTCTCCCCACTTCGGGGGTTTGTGGGAGACTGGGGTGAAGTCACTTAAATCTCATTTGAAGAGAGTGGTCGGGGGTTATTTTTTGTTTTTCCATAACGTCCAAGCATTACTCGTACACATTGAAGCGGTTCTTAATTCCCGGGCGTTGTGTCCCTTAAGTTCCCATCCCAATGATTTATCCTCCCTTACTCCCGCAATCTTCCTGGTTGGAAGACCCATAACCGCAATACCTGAGCCTTCAGTTGGAGAAGTTCCGGAGAACCGTTTATCCAAGTACCAGCTACTGCGTAAAACTCAAGAACAGTTCTGGAACACGTTGATGCGAGAATATATTGTCACAAAGAAGCAAAAAGACATTGCAGCCTCCTTAGAAATGGTCGGCCGATGACCGGTTTAGTAACCAAGGAATATTTGACGCAAGTTTATAAATCATAGATCGTAAATTTGTTCAACAAGTGGGTACTTCGAACCGCTGATTGACGTTATGGAAAAGAACGTTGCAATGCATTGGAAAAAGTGCTGACTGAAGTAAGCTCGTGGATTTTTTGGCTAGCGATGAGGACTTGCTCGGTGGCTTGCACGTAGGCAAGACTCCAAGATTTTTTTGAAGTTCGGGTTGATCCTTTTGGGGGCGTTACGTCAAATAGACGAACGACCACCCGTCGAAGAGTTATTAAGTGTTTTCCAAAATTTGTTATCGTCCGAGTACAAGGAAGAAAGTTGTACTAGAAGTCCTTGTTGTCCTAAGAGAGGCCACGGGTACGCATAGGAGTACCCCTAAAGTACGTTAAATTGGTTGGCACGATACGGTCCTCCTCTACACTTGACTTAGGTAAGACCCTTTTGTTATAACGGTGTTTGTTTTCATATTAGTCATTTCAGTAAAGTAGTTAGGGTAATTTTAAGGCACAGAAAATAGAAGTTTACTTGAATCCCATCTTCTTATTTTAAATATGAATCCCCTTATTTTTGAAAGCCCCCATTCAGTGAGTAAATCAGCATAGGACCCTTCGGGGGAGGTAACGGCTACCCGATACCCATTTAAAGAATAGAGATTTAAAGCGTAAATTAACGCCCAGTCAAATATAGTAATTTTTACAAATAAATAGTTCCCAACCAGCTTATCTATTTCGTGACAATATTGATGAACTTCAATTAACAACGCAGAAAATGGAGTAAATCCGTTGGGAGCATAGTTATTGGGTAAATGGTCTTGATCAAACACAATTCTGCTCCACCAACCAAATGGCGATAGGGTCGAGTCCTTGACTTGATCTGTGGAAGAGACGGCATTTCCCGAGTTGCACGAGTTCGTAGGACGGAGGGTGAAATTACAAGAGCCCTTGTGCGGCTTTGTCCACTACCAATTGAAAGCGGGTGCTTCCAAGGAGGGGGGCATGTTCCGTGTTATCCCGTTGAAGGGCGAAATCGTGGAGTCGTCTCTGGCGAGCCATCTTGACTGGACGGCATCAACACCTTCGCCACCTCTGCACCTTCAACACCTCTGAGATGAAGACCTATCATTTTTAATCAATGTCGTTTTTAATTTGTGAAGTTTTGGACGAAAATATATGTTAGTAACAATTAATGCGAAATACAGTCCACTAACACAATACACATTGAGTCTATCTCGTTTGAAGGTCGATGACTAAAACAACTACTCTTTACTAACAATTCGCACTGTTCGCTTGTCCGCTTATTTACTACACTGCACTATCTTTTCCGATCCCATCTCGCACGGCTCGCTGGTTTATATACCCGGCCTGAACATACTCTCGTACTTTTGAGAACGGAGGAGGCTCTTCCCGGTTCTCGTTTATTCTGGATGGATATAGTCCACAGCAAAGATTGGAAATTCGGCCTGGAAATCCTCACAAAACACACAAAAAACCTTTTTGGCAAATGTTCAGCTTAGAACAATTTGGAATAGAGCTTCCCGAGACTGAGACTTACATACTTTACTTACAATCTCGGTCTTGGTCTCGTAGAAGCAACTCGAGTCTCAGTCTTGGTCTCGGTCTAGAAAAAAAAATAGTATCTCGAACAATCTTATTATGCTTGAATTTTCTTTTGAATTATTGGGTGATTAACAGTTTTCAGGGAAATTCCCGTTTTTGTGTATGAATGTTTACTTAAAATCAAAATTTGAAATTATTGAGAATTCCAATTTCTATTGTAGAATCAGGTTAGTTAATGTAAATCTGCCTTAGACCTTCTCGTAGGGCCACCACTGATGCCACTGAACATATTTTTTAAAAAAATATGCCTCCTGTATACAGCGGTAATTTTACGTTGTCATGGAATCAACCATAAAACCTTAATCAATGTCGTTCTCTGACTGACTTATTTAAGGTGACGTCCGAATATTCTAACACTACTTATTTATTTCTTAATAGTATTTTTGATTCGAGAAATAATCTCACTAAATACCGCTCGAGCTTTAAAATGAACCAGATAATTTTTCACTCTGGCATGTTTTCCATCCGTTTAATTTTAAAGCTCTCGTGGTATTACCCCCGAAAATGTGGAAATACGAGCCCAGCCGAGAGTGACCCATTTTAAATGCTTATAATTTTTCAACCATATGTGACAGCTACCTGTGGTTTACGCCATTCTTTTTCTCTAGGTCTAAAGTTTTCTTTTAGTTGGCATCAAATTTTGTAGACACTATACAGTGGGATCAAAAAGATTCCTTTTTTTCAAAATAAAAATTCTCAACTATTTTTAACGGACTATATTGTGACGCCACAATTAAGAGTCATGATCAAGATATCCAAGTACCAATAAACATCGGACTTGAAACTTGAAGTTTCAGCTGAAAAAGATTAAAATAGATATCGGCGTATTTTTAATTATGCAAAGTGTATTAGCATATTTACAAAACGAATGGGCAGATATTGATAAATTAATAAAGAAAGAATAAAGACTAAAAAAACTGCTGTATATGTTGGCCGTTCTGATCCACGCATTTATGAAGTCTGACCAGTAAATGGTTAAAAGAATTTGGTAACATATCCTGCGGAATCGCTTCAATTACGTTACGAATATTCCTCTTAAGATCATCCAAACTAGTGGGGAGGGGGGCTATAGCACCTCTCCTTCACATAACCCCAGTGGAAAAAGTCTGGAACCGTCAAGTCAGGAGAGTAAGGTTCCCACTCTATAGGACTGGCTCTTCCTATCCATTTTGGCCCAAATGTCATGTCTAGTGATGTTCTTGCTATTTATTAAAGAATAATTCGGCGGAGCACCATCTTGCTGAAAGTAGACCTGAAACGTAGTATATACTGTTCCTGTTATTGTAGGTTCATTAAAAAAAATGGTCCGTATATGTTTTCGGTTGAGATTGCACACCATACGGTTACTTTTGGAGTATCTCGCTGAAAACTCGTTGAAAGCTCTTGGATTCTCCGAGACCCAAATCCTACCGTTATGCTTGTTACATCTACCATCTATGTGAAAACTAGTGACCTCCTAGTATCCATGTACTGAAAATTTCTGATGCAATTTTTTAAAAACGTTTTTGCTTGGCGGATTTCTATGGAATCTAGCACGAAATCTTCTTTGTGTCGTTATTATTGATCTGGTTTCATTATAAAAGAGTACTGTTTTTTGCTTTTTCTACTAACGAATAAATAAATTTCTTTAAAATTAAACTTAATTTGCAATTTAACTCTGACAATTGTGGTGACAATTGTTTACTGTAATATTTAACTAGTACAACACGTAGGTAGGTACCTATAGGTAGGTGTTTTAGTTTGAAAAAATTATTTACTATTAAACAATCATATTTTCAAAAATGCCACCCTGTATACAACATTCTTTTTAGTTTTATATTCCTTTTGTCAATTTTAATTATTAATTACACAAAAAGAAAAGAAAATCAAGCTCTAATTTCTTAGTTATTAAAATTAACCCGATTTCTATTTTAATTTTTTACAGCTAAAACTTCGAAAGTTCGAAGTTTATTGGTACTTGCAAACCTTGATCATGACTCTTAATTGTGGCGTCACAATATACAGGGTGTTCTATTAAAATTAGTTGAGAATTTTTATGTCGAAAAAAAGGAATTTTTTTGCTCCCACTGTGTAAGTGTCTACAAAATGTGTTGCCAACTAGAAAAAAACTTTAGGCCTAGAGAAAATGAATGGCGTTACGGCAGGTATCCAATATCACATATAGTTTGAAAGTTATAAGCATTTAAAATGGGTCACTCTCGGCTGGGACACCCAGTATTTCAAATCAGGTTGTATATTATGAATTTCAATATACATTTCGAAAAAGTGCCAATACTACCAATGGAAAAATTTCTATTTTTTAGCTTTTTTTCAAGTCACAATAGTCACCAGCTTAAAAATTACCCTGTATAAAAATAATACAATACTTTTGCAAACACGAAAACTTTATCACCATATGTTATTTGGCAGGCTAGTCACATTCAGGAATCCATAGAACTTATTTATGATAGTTGATAGTTATTTATGAATATAAAGAGCGGAAAGTGAGAGTTTACACTTGTCTTAATCGTCTTTGGTTCTTACTCGCTTTGAGTTGATTTCGTTCGTGATAAAAACGTATACTTCGTAAACAAACGAAATCTCGTTTTTCTATAAAATGAGAAAAATAGAAAACTCAGATAAGTATAAACTAGAGTACTTCTATTAAAGTGTCTTTTCGTATACTAATAACATGGTGAGTGTCTCGACCGGAGAATTTACAAAGAAGCAAGTTTTTCGGGTACCTAATCGGTCAAGGCATCAAAAGAATAACATTTTTCAGCTACCAAGCTTTCGGCAGTAGTTTTATTGCCTTCTTCAGGGCTACAAAATTATGGTTTACGGAGGGCAAAATTAATGACAACAGTAAAACACACTTACTGCTTCGCTGTTTCATCACATTGGACATAACACTTTGGCGACAGGCTGGCACATCATTGCAGCCGAGGTATCCCTGTAATCTCTCGGACTACATGGCCAAGGAAATAGTCGATAAAATTACAAAAATTACAAAAAGGTTTAAAATTAAAATTAACGTCACAAACTACGCGCACAAACAGATCAAATTGTGAGTATTGGTCAAAATGCTTAAAACTTAAAAACTAGGGGGTTTGCTATTAAAAATTGGTTTACTATATAAGCTCTATTTATCCATAACCTGCCATCAGAATAAAACACGGCGGGAGAAAATGACATAGACTTAGTCAACTGATTGTGTGAATCGAGCGTGCTGCCGACATTGTCTACAATTCAACAAGGAACAATGTCGTGGCTATTCGCAGGCCAATATTCAAACCAACAAGCGGCACATTTCCTCCGTTGGTACTGCCAACAACGGCGCAAACAAACCAACCACGGGAGAAAACGCAGGTATAAACATAAACAAACCCCAGGGCCGTTCGGCTTTATGGTTCCAAGTCAAGTGTAAAATTAGAAGCAAACGCCATGTGGGCACACCAGTGACGGAACCTACCCAGGGATGAACATGAGGAGTGGGAATCGACCTGTGGGGAAATTAAAAGAACCAAGAAATGTCATGGGTGTCGTCAACGTCACCTTGCCCACGAGGATTTCTGGGCTTCCATATTTGTATTAGGTTGGAGTACATATTGTTTAAGTCTTCAATGTCTGTGCGTTTGTTAATAGCTTTATCGTGGCTAGCTATTTCTACCATTTCCAGAAAAAGTCTTTTGTGGTAATGTTGTTCCTTCTCTAGAATGAGGACGTCAGTGAATTTCATGTGGTGTCCGTATCAAGAAAGTGCTGGGAGAGTGCACTACCAGCCTTGGAGAGTCTGCAGTCACTCCGATGGGTAGCTAGCCTATTTTGCAATAGATTGGAAGTCTGACCAATGTATATACCTGGACACACTGCACATGGAACCCCTGCACACTTCAGTATGTCATCCTTGTCCTTTAATCTAGTATTAAGATTTCCCACAGTTAAGTTATTTTTAGGTGCCAATTTTATGTCCGGTGCATTGTTGAAGAGACGTTTGACCTTGCTATATATCTCTTTAATGTATGGAAAAGAGAAATATTTAACTTTAGAGGTGGTTGTTGTGTTCGTGGCAGGTACCCGATCACTCGAGTCCATGTTTTATGAAATGGAAGTGTAAAGATGAATTAAGATCCTCTTCGGCCGACAATATGCTACGGTTTGGGCTCTTCTCATTTCCAAGGGAATGTGGAAAATGTTGGAATGTGTTAAAGAGAAGCTTATTAATTAGTTTTGGCGGGACAATAGTTATCCAAAAAAATATGTTTCAGACGTTCAAGATTTTTGGTCTTAAAGGACTGGTGCGAAATTTTATTTATTGTTTTTTAAGCCTAGTATTAAGTTTATTTTTGTTTGTTGGTTGTGGCTTGAATAAAAGTTTAGGTAACGTCCTGCGTTGGTTGGTTTCTGATACCAATCTAAAATATTTTTTTTTGGTGTTTTGATATATCTGATAACCAGTGTGTCTAAAAAGGGCACTGAGCCATTGTTTTTCTTCTTCCACTGTACATTTTATGTGTCTGTCGTAGCCATTGAGGACTGTTAGAGTGTGCTCAATCTGGTCACTCGGGACTGCTGTGATTATGTCATCCACCTATTTTTTTAGAAATGGTGTTGTAAAACTCAGACTTGTCAGGCATTCACTGAGCAAGTCATCCATGACGACATACTGAGCAATGATAGGGGACAAAGTAGCTCCCATAGGCGTACCATTTGTTTATAGAATTTGCCATTGAAAGAACAGTACGTGGTGTCCCAAACAGTTGAAAGCGATTCCAAGAAATGTGACTCCTGAAGAGTGGTGACGTTGCTGATCTCGTCCCAATGTCTGTGAATACTGTTGCTTATTAACTCATAGGAAATATTGCTGTATAACAAGACAAAATCGAAACTCACAAGTACGAAGCCAGTGGAGATGTCACCGTCTTTTAAAACCTTAGCAAAATCAAAGTTATCCTTGATATAATATGGATTATTTTTATTATAAGCCTCAGTTAAAATTGTGGTTAAGAGTGAGGCAAACTTACTATTAGGGGCATTAATAGAGGATACTATGGGCTTTAAGCTGATGATTGGCTTGTGTATCTTGGGCAATCCATAGAAATTGGGAGCGCTCTTTTTGTATATGCGTAGTTTGCTGGCTTCTTCTTGTGACACAATGCCCCTATCCTTAAAACAGGAAATGAGTCTGTTACATCTTCCCTGGAATGTTTGGGTTGGATCCTGTGGTAATACAACGTAATTTGTTTAGCTATTAAGAATGTCCAATGACATTCTTATATAGTCATTCCTATACAACAAAACAGTCACATTGCCCTTGTCAGCCCTGGTTACTACAAGTTCGTCATGCAATTTGAGAAAGTGCCGTGTTTCAGAAAACAAGCCGATAGGGTTTATAACTATTGGAGAGTTGAAGTAGTTTGTGAGTATGTTGGTAAATATAGCCCTAATCAAATCAATGTCTGCCGGTGCATGTTGGACAATACATTCAAAGTTAGTTAAAATTCGCTTACACGACACATCTTTCTTTGTGGGTGCTACTCCAAACTTTGAACCTAATGCTAGAAAACAAGTGATGCTATCTGGGACAGCAACACCAGTCAAGTTCTTAATCCAATTGTTCTTAGTTGGTATATTGCATAATGGATATTTGTTTTTTAGCTTAATGAACTTTTGGGTGTTGCTATCCCTCAACATCAAAAAACGTCTCTCAATACTTATCTTCTGTCTTCTAAAATAATGCGTTAGTGTGCGGCTATTGATGATGTTGGAAAGCTGAATGTATGTTTCCTTGATTTCTTTTTGGTAGCTGAAGAGTTTTATTCTTTTGATGTCCTGGCCGATTACCCAAGAAACTTGCCTCTTTATACTAATGTCATACGCAACGCACTATTATAAGGCCCTGCTCGCCTGCTGATTATATAATCCCTAATATCTTGCAAAAAAATTATGTTGTGCGAGACCGAGACTCTCGATTGGCAGTATCGGTCTCGGTTTTGCAGACCAAGACCGAGATCGAGACCAAGACAGTTTCGGTGTCGAAGTCGATATTAAAGTCGCGGTCTCGTACGAGACCGAGACTTATCTCGTGGTCTCGTGAAGTTCCACATTCTGGAAAACGGTAAAACGCAAAAAGCTAAAAAGCAAGAACAAGTTGACAACTACTAAGTAGGGGTAAAGCACTCAAAGATGATTGGGCAGAGCCAATGACAACTAGTAGCTTATGGCGGATCAAGTTTCGACGTACTTTTATATCTCTCCTTTTCTATCAAAAAATCATAGCCAACTAGATGACGTTTCATAATGAACATCCCGTAGTTGGAAGATTAAGAATGCCTAACTTGAGAGATATATTAGAATAGTTCGAATTCGATGCGATTCACCGTATAATCGAATACTACTAAAGCCTGGCGAGTCGAAAAGTGGAGAGCAGACGATAATACCCGTGGTAATCACGTGTCGCACTGAAAAACAAAATCATTTTCTTTTCAAACAAAACATTAAGGCCCATTTAGAACTAGGCGCCAAGTAGCTGTTTGAAATTAAACTGTTGTTATTTTCTACAAATAACCGTTTATTTTCCTTAATAGAAGTTACACGAAAGTGTTCCTAACAATAGAACCTAAAAAAATAGAAGCAAAGATTATGAATAGCTAAAATGATTGCGCGCCTATATCGTCCGCGCAAATTCCCAGCATTGCCAAATCATCATCCGGAGGTAGCGGCGGTGGCTCCAGTGGCGGATGCCTTGCGGTGTCGTATCCGGTCGAGGAATACATGGGATAGTACGCGTTTTCTATCTCCGATGAAGAGTGATTATGATTGTTCTAAAGAGGAACAAGAATTAACATGGCGTCACTCAACCGGGAATCGCTCCTTAACTAAAATAAATTTCAAAGTAATACCATTGTCTATATATACCTAGTCAGCCATTATGTCGCTCGAAGACCGATACCCAAAATATTTCAAACATTTTAGAATTTGAGAAATTTTATTGCAGCACCGTCTACCTGCCTGTTGTAGACACACAGACGTGTGATAAGATAAAGAAAACCTAAATAAACTCTATTTAATCTGAATTAGCAAAAAGCAACTGTGTGTTATGTCCGAAATGACCCTACAAAATTGTTTTTCTACTATTAGCTTCAATATACATTATATATACAGTGTGGTCCAAATTGGTGATGCATGCATGGGGATTTTGCTTATCTTAATAGATACGGGTTCAGTTAAATGGGGAAAGTTGTAGAGAATTTAATGAGAAACTCGCACCCGGTTTCCACATTGGAGTATCTCTTACCGTTTTCTGGAAAAATGGGAAAATGTGCAACACTGCATTTTTAACTTTGCCTTGTAGTTTCTAAACCGAGCCAAAGGTAGTTTTGCAAATAAAACATTAATAAGGTACTTTTTCACGTAAAATATAATGACCTATTCAGAAAAAATCTATCGTCATCTGTTTTCGAGTTAAGTATAATAACTTCGTAAATTCTTATAAACGCCATCTTGTTTTTTTTTGTATCGTAGGAAAGAGCTTAAAATTCCCTTTTCAACGATATATTCAATGATATGATTAACATATTCCTAGGTGTAAAAATTCAGTTTTTTATTTCTTCTCAAAGTAGGCCTTGGAAAGTTTCGTCGCCATCATGAAAAGCAAAAGACAATGGTAGCGCTACGCGTCAAAGTCAAACTGATGCACTACGTGCTATTAAATATAACACATTTTCTATTGCATCGCATTTGCTTTTAATCTTAAAAAAATGGCTGTAAACTAAGACAATATGGAAAAGTTTGGCACGTTAGAGTGCTTTATTTAAAGTAACCGAAATCCTGATCTTGCCGTACATACTTATCATGAAAATTATATAGAAAGGAGACAGCCCAATAAAAGGTATTTCTCCAAACTTGTTACAACTATACGTATGCATGGCAGTTTTGAATCTTCCCGACGTAAAAATTAAAAAAAAAACTATGTAAACCGTAACCAACAAATTGCAAATTATTTTAATAATAACCCGAAATCTTTCACACGAAAATGCAGCCGTGAGCTCGATGTTCCTAGAACCAGCGTCTTAGGGACGTTAAGAAGTCAAAAATATCATCCTTATAAAACACCTATTGTGCAAGGGCTTCACGAAGGTGATTTTCCAAGAAGAGTTGAATTTTGCAATTGACGAGCCAATTGCTCGATTGCCAAATTTCGAGAAGAGGAGAACTTCAGCGGTAAAATTGTATGGACCGACGACACATTTATAAGCAACTGCGGTGCATTTAATAAGCACAATTATCACTACTGAGCTACCGAAAATCCTGTGTTACGTGCCCAGCGCAGGTTGCAGACACGATTTGGCACTAATGCTTGGTGTGGAATGTATGGTAATTTTTTTTTCTTAATACCCACATATTCATTTATACAGGTACACACGCGGAGGCCTTTCGTTTGCTATTGACTGCTGTTGAGATTTGCATTGATGTTATTTTGTTTTTCAGGGAATAGGTACCTTAATAGGTCCATTTTTTTATCAACAATCCCTGAACGGCGAGAATTATTGGGCTATGCTAACAAATTTAATTCTTCCCGCAATTAGAGAAGTTGTACCCGAAAACGATTTCCATAACATGGTTTCAGCAAGAATTGAATGATGAAGAAAATTTTGGGGATCGTTTAATTTCAAATGGCGGCCCTATATCTTGGTCTGCGCGGTTCCCGGATATTACACCTTTGGATTTTTTTCTCTGGGGAAACTTAAAACTAATGCGACTTAAACTCGCTCTGAGTTTTTCCGAATTAAATGGTTCCGGTATACTTGACTTGGTTCTAGTCTCTATTTACAGGTAAGGATACCGCTATGTAAGATTTGTTGTTCTACAGTGACTTCTGCGCGACGAGTTTTTACTGTATACTGGGCCCGCTTAAATGTTACCGGCGACAGGCGTAGTCTTCTTTCGATCCACGTAAATAACTAGACTAACTAGTCCACATAGATACGGCATTCACAACAACTTTGACACTTACCACAACCATTATCTTTTACTTTTCATGATTGCAAACGAAACCTACCAAGGCCTACTTTGCGAAGAAATAGAAAACTCCATTTTTACACCTTGGAAACATGTTAGTGGCATCAACGGATACATCGTTGAAAAGGAATTTTAAAGCCCTTTCCTATGATGCAAAAAAACAAGATGGCGTCCATAAGAATTAACGAAGTTATTAAATATAACTCGAGAACAGATGACGCGATAGATTTTTTCGGAATACGTCATCATTGTATTGTACGTAAAAAAGTACTTCAATAATGTATTATTTTCAAAACTACCTTTGACTTGGTTTAGAAACTACAGGGCAAAGTTAAAACTGCAGTGTTGCACATTTTCCCATTTTTCCAGAAAACGGTAAAAGATACTCCAATTTGGAGTATCTTTTACCTACGAGGAAACGGGGTACTAGTTTCTCATTAAATTCTCTACAACTTTTCCCATTTAACCGATCCTGTATCTAATAAGATAAGTAAAATCCCCATGGGCATGCATCACCAATTTGGACCACACTGTATATTATTATCATATCTGTTGAACGTAACTTCTGTAAAATAAGTTTTCCTGCTTTTTTTGACATATTTACTATTAAACATTGAAATTTCAAATTAAAATAAACGGAAAACTAAAATAAATGTTTAAAATGCCCTCGATTGGTATACGCACCTTCAAATCAATGATACGTAATTAGATAAGTTGAATTTCGTCTTTTTTAAACATGTTTAAAACCTTGCATTTTCGTAACAAAGTATTTTTGGATTTTGGGTCCTTAAGCAAAATAAGATTATTTTTGAACGTAGAATCTACTGTAAAAGTTTGTTCACATAATTATGACTCGCACTGTACACATCACCGTTATAAACTAATTATGTCCACGAGCACTTAATAATATACTGATATTCAGCTGGTTGACAAAAGTTAAATAGGGCTCATATAGCGTCAGAGGGATATATGAGTTGAAACTGCGGGAATAATATCATTATTCCCGCTCGCCATTTAAGTTATACATGTTGTCTTGGCAACCAGTAGGAGTAGGCAACAATACAATATGAAACGCCGCAGCGTAAAAAATGCACTGGTGGCACCGGTTTTGCCGTCAAACGCGAGTGTCACTTTGACATTACAATAATTTTATTTACACTACCTATAGATTTTATAATTTGTAATTATTAGGCAAAGGCCTTGGATAAACTTAGTATTATACTCGCTTTTTAGGGCCATTATTCCATCATCATAAAAAGCTCGTTTAATAATATACTATTGACCCTCAGTCTCAAATCCCTCAGCTCTACCCTCTTTGGGATGTAAACTTGTAGCTTGGGTAATAATAAGGTACTTTACAACAGATAGTATAATTGAGCACGTAGGAATTTAGAAGTGATGTTGGTATCTTCAGCGGACAGAAGAATAATAATTTAAATTAAAGAAAAAGAAGGCCTTCAGCCGGATTTGAACCAGCGACCTTCTGTAAACCGGTGAGATGCTCTGCCAACTGAGCTATAAAAGCACGTCAAATTCGTTGGCTTATCGGGATACCGTTTCTTCAACTTAAATCATTATTATTTGTTAGTATGCAAAGTGGGAGTTTTTAATTGAAATTATTATTCTTCTGTCCGCTGAAGCCACAAACATCACTTGTAAATTCCTACGGACACAATTATACTATCTATTATATCTATTGGCTTGTATACCGGAGATCAGAGTTTCTGTTCTCCGATTGTGGGTGATGTCAAAGCATGTGTGACGATATTTCGAATAGAACACATGGTGTTCGTAAAGTTCATCCCGGTCTAAACCATTCTAAAAATCCTAAAAAAAAAGAGTTTAGCGTCGCAGTATCGATGTGGATCGTATAGATCAGTGGGATGGGGACGAAATAACAACTTCAGTTTGTTTTCAAATTGACAACGTTTCGACCATAGATTTTTTTGTCTTTATCAAGGCTGTAAGAGGCCATTACATTATTACATTTAAAAGTAATTAAGTGTTCCACTCATCAACTAGCTGCAAATCATATTTTCAACAACTAAATATCCTCACGGCTCCATCATTGTGTTTTTTATCCTTGGTTATGTTTGTCAAAAGGAATCCAAATCTGTTTGTGCGAAATTGTGATGTTTATGCACCTAATATGTCTGTAGTGACTAGAGGTAGGGAGGATCTCTCAGTTCCTCCACATTGTTCCACTTTCCTGGAAAAGGGCCCACTATATAGAGCTATGAAAGCCTACAGTCTGTTGCCACGAAACATTAGGGAAGTGGCTAACATTCCAAAGTTTCGCATGGAGACACTTTTATTTTTAAGTGATAGATGCTTTTATTCATTTAACTTTGTAGAGTAGATTTTTTTTTTTTATTTATTGATGCTTGTCTGTCACTTTATTTTATTTTATTATTGATTGTTACCCATTATGGGCTTACATTATATACTTTGTATACTTCGATATCCACTGCCATTTTATACTATTTGATCGGGCGTCTTTTGCCCTTTTACTTTCTTTTTGTTTTTTTTTCTTTGTTTTGACGTTGCTTTGTGATGTTTCATCATTTTGCTGGCAATAAAGGATATTATTATTATTATTATTATTATTATTGTTATTATTGTTATTATTATTGTTATTATTGTTGTTATTATTATTATTATTATTATTATTATTATTGTTATTATTAAAAATAATTGACTCTTCAACGTCATATTTTCAAATCCGACGTTTCGTTTTCATGCAACCGTCATCAACTTCATATTTTTAAATACGGTCCTGCATTTTTTATATCGGATTCTGAATCTCCTTGCAATTCTGCATTCGGTGATAAGCAACAATTAGTAATTTTATTAACTTTTAGGGTAGACTTTGCAGATTTTGTGATGTGATTTGTTCGAACTGGTTGATTCGGCTCTGTTTTCAATTTCACATAAGCTGAGCGCTTAATAATTAAAACCTTTCAAATAATTCTAATAAAAACTCTACCACTCAACATAATTTTAACATAAAGTATAATTATTGGATAATCAAGGAAGTAAATTACAAACGGGGTATAAGGGGCGAAGTGTGTAATAAACAGACAACAGCCCAAATGTCAACCACACCTGCGCGTGCGATGACTGTGGTCGACCGGTGCACCCTGCTAGATGACTGACGTGGCTCTGGCGACCGAATGATTGTCGGAATAAGCAATCCCCCATTTACTGGCCATCGGCTTCGGGCGGAAGAGCTGGTAAATGGTAAGGGCACTCTTTCGTCCTGAGATTGAGAAATTGGTCTCAAAGACGGAGGAACCAAGTAATGGTCAAGGGTATAGTCGTTTTCAGGAAGATATTCATCTAGCCAGCCATGGAAATATCGGTTTTGTAGTGGCAGCCCTTCTTCCAAAAATTTTTCAACTGAAATCTGGGGAAATTCTTATTTTCTATTGGTATCAATCACATTATGTCAAAATTTAAGAAATGGCATGACCCTTACTTTCTATCCTTGTCTTCTGCATGTATTTTGAGAAAGAGAGCGCAATATTACGTCCGTCAATTCCTTGGATGCAAGATGCAATATGCATCTTTGTAAATATTGTGAATTTAATTCTCATATTTCTTTTTTTCTTATTCCAATTTTTGTGAGTAATTTTCAAATAACTACACCGTATATTATCATCAAACAGACCTTTATATGACTACTTTTATACTCAACAACTTATATAGTGAAAGCAAAAAGTCAAATAAACCTAGGACCTACCACGGATTTGATCCCTTACAGAATGAAGCTATTTTTTAACAATTTCCTTAACTCCAGTAGCAGAGCTGCAGCTGCACGCATCAACTGCTTTTTGACTTTGTATGAAGACTGTAAGCAAAATGCTCGATGCTTGAGAAAGAAAGAAAAAAAGAATTGCCCATTTTCCAGTATTCAAGTGACATCTTCAAGGTGCTACTGAATGATTTTGTATTATCCAAATGAAGAATGATCATTTGACCACCTCAATTATCTGTGAATGTACCAAAGGAAGGATGAACTAACCTCAACAAATAATGTGTGTTTCTGTTTATAAATTAAGTGTTCTGTTAAGTGATTGTGTGGGAACCAGTTTGAGGGTGACCATTGTGATCTAAGTTATACAGAATGCTAGTTATGTAAGTGTTGTTCTCTCCGAAGGATGCATATAACATTTGTCAAAGTTTAAAGAGTTGGTAGTCACCAATTTGTCGATCAACCCATCTGCATACTAGTTTCGGGGTCTACTCCTCATCAGTACAGCTTTGGCTTCTCAACAAATTGGAGACCATGTGTTTGCGGCTTAAAGCCAAAAATCTATGGATGCTCTGTACAACATCTCACCATTTGTCAAAATAACACTAAGTTTTTATATATTATCATACTCCTGCATATCATATTAGATATATTCATTTTTTGCTATTGTGATTGCTAAGGACTGGACCTCAAAAGGGGCCTCTTGAAGTTTACAATCCTGGGTTCTAATATTTAAATCACCATACATTTTTAAGTGTTTTGTATAATGTATTACTACAAAGACCCTTAATGTGCCTTTGCAGTGGATCTTCCATTCTCAGAAAAAAGCCAGCGGCATGTGTATGGAATTATTTTCTTCTGTAAATGTAATTTTTAATTATACTTGAAATTTTAACAGAAACCAAGCAGAGACCTTTTATTTTATGTCATGTCATGGTTCTTTCTCATAACTCATTTCATTAAAAATTCCAAAACAATACATGAGTGAGTTTGAAAGTTTGTATCCAAATCACAAACTCTCAATTGCATCTTTTGAGCCCAAGGTATGTCCTAGAGCCCACATTGAGAAAAAAATGTTTACAAACAACTCGGTGACCTTGACCTGCTCTATGTGTGTTATAATTTTTTAAATATTTTCCAAAATGTGTACAGGTTGGTTGTGAAGTTTTCGTAGAATAGGATAGAACAATGAAAGTAGCTGGTAGTTTATTACTCCAGCATTCTTGTCTCCTGATAATTCACAGCCAACTTAATGAGTTTTTCAATTAAACACACTATACTTGTTTTGCTTTGTATATAAAATAAAAAAGTTCTTGCAACTTCAACAGCATTTTTATTCCAGGTATAGTAAGTTAGTTGCAAAGGGGGTTCTTAATTTCAAACTAATAAATAGCCTTACTTGTTTCTAAAAGTTACTTCAAATTCTATGCATATAAATCGAAACATTTTCAACTGAGTATATAAGAAATGGCCCCAGCTTATATGCCATTTAGTTTTAAAGAACTGTAGCTCTCTTAGTTGAAAAGTTGTTCCATTCCACCAAGAAATCATTCCAGAATGATCTATGACAACTCACTAATATGATATTGAAATAAACAATGTGCTTGTCCAGAGAGGTTCTGCAAACGTCAAGATGGTTCCTCATTTCAATTTGAAATGTTTGCTAGTGAGTTGGCCAAAATGGTTTCTTTAAAGGTTTTGCAATGGTTCTCTAGCATTTGTTTGAAGGTGGTAGACAATGATGTATTATTAAATCTCTCTAATCTTGGAATTGTCTTTATTGAGTTTTTTCACGACGTTTGGAGCAGTGGAATTTCTGTTCATTTTCAAGTTCATTTAATGGTTCTCTAGCATGTTGGAACAAACCTCATATTAAATCACTATACAAATGTTTTAGTTTCTTGATATTTAGGTAGTTTAAGAAATTAAATGCTCAATTAGGCAAGACATCTTTTTGTGTAAGTAATTTATAACTTAAAATCAATAATCATATATAGTTAACAAACAAAAATACACTTCTCTAAATACCGACACATACAACTGAAAAGGTCAACTTTTATAAGTTGACCTCCAATAATGGAGCTATACCCAAATAACAACTGAAATGATATAATAGTAAATTCATCTGGTAGGAAATATTCTTTTCTTTATGATGGGGAATAATCTCGACTAATATTAACTCGATCCATAGTGATCATCGAGGAACATTATGGATGGTGTATGGATATAGGAATTATGGATGGCATATAGCTAACCTATATGAAAAGGCTACTGGGACTCTCACCACGGATCCTAATCACACAATCCAAATCATATGACAGTACCAGTACTTAAATTCACTCTGGTAGAAACATAATCTTTTCTCAGGTGATGTTGCTGTGTTTGGAACAATTTTTACTTTACTGCAATCTGCATTCAATTTTAAGCTTGGAAAGTGGTAAACTATATAATATTATGTAGTAAAATGTATTGTCTATTCCCAGGGCATTTGGACACTAAGGTAATTTCTGGGTGAGTATATTTGGTACTTTTGGAAATCTTGTTCCTGGTTTATGGTCCAGTTCAGTCCTTCTCTCATCAATAACTGCTTGAATGTGGTCTTCCTGTCTCAATTTTTGTAACTCTACTCTGGCATCTTATTTTGCAGAAGTTGGAGGTTGCAGGTTGCAGATGAGTTTTCTGGGTCATGCGATGAATTGTGTTAATAGTTCTGTGTGGTAGTTAGTTGCTTATTAAGCCAGTTTACTTTTTCTACATTACAAACGCAGCATAACAATTCGATTTGAGCAAAATTTGAAAAATAAAGTAGTTATGTTTGAAAATTACAAAATTTTGAGGTTAAAACCCGATAAATTCGTTCGTTAAGCTCGATTCGCACCACTCTCCGATCTAGTAACTTTTCTGGTAACTTTTCAATTGTTTTTAAAGGATGCGTTTACAATGTCATGGGTGGCTAGATGAATATCTTCCTGAAAACGACTATATAAGGATGCAGAAGGCAACGGGAAACCACTGCATTAAAGGCTCATTTGAGTATTCGTAAGCAAAATTTCAATATACAATAGAGTAACCAAAATCGCTACATGGAACGTACGTAGTCTTTTCACACCTGGAAAATTGGCCAACGTAGACATGGAAATGGATCGGCTACAAATAGAAATTCTTGGCCTGAGTGAGACGCGATGGCCCGGAGCAGGGAAAATAAAAACAGAATATGTAGTACTCTACTGGTAATAGGTAATAACGATCACTACAACCGCGTCCCCTAGACAGAATCACTACAATGGCGTGGCCATGCTCATATCCTCCAGAATTGATAAATCGGTCATCGATTTCCTTCCCATCTCGGATCGCTTAATGGTTTTGAAGATCAATACATCTCGTAGAGGAATGACATTACACCGGTATATGCTCCGACAGGGATAAAGAAGGTGAAGAATAAAGAAGACAACATGGTCGAGGAGTTTTATACCGAATTAGAAGGGGCTATGAAATTGACAAAGAAAGGCGAGATAACAGTCGTTATGGGTGATTTTAACGCCAAAGTTGGAGCTGGAGCAGAGGGAAATGTCCTCGGAAACTTTTTAGCCCGGGGAGAGGAACAACAGAGGAGACCGTCTGGTGCAATTCTGCATGGAACAGCAACTATCTATGGTGAACACATTTTTTAAACTACATCCTCGCCGACTGTATACGTGGAAGTCTCCTGCCGTAATGCAGAAGATCGAGCCGCGCACAATAATCGAGGAGAAATGGTCGGAGATCAAAACCGCTCTACTAGAAACAAACAAAAGACATTGACAAACGAAAAAACAAGCCTGAATGACAGACGAACTTTAAAAAATGATGGACGAGCGTAGCACAGCAGAGCACAACACAAAAAGCGAGGCTAGATATAGAGAGTTAAAACAAGATCATTCGTAGAAAGTGCAAAGAGGCATAAACTGACCGGCTGGCG
This sequence comes from Taphrorychus bicolor, assembly GCA_951812265.1. NCBI lineage: Eukaryota > Metazoa > Arthropoda > Insecta > Coleoptera > Curculionidae > Taphrorychus > Taphrorychus bicolor. Next base: position 77,028,578 of record OX638297.1, on the reverse strand, counting down.
GAGCGATGCTGTGAAATCGAACTTGTACGCAAAAACACGGCATACATAACATACATAAAAAAATCAAAGAAATGACAGGCAGTAATCGCAAAAAGACCAGCGGAAAACTGAAAGACAATAACAACATAATACTAGTGGGACCTGACGAAAAATTGAAGTGCTGGAAAGAGTATGTTACAAAACTGTTTAGCAACGAACGACCAGAACAACCCCTCCCAGCAAGTGAGATCAACGAGACGAGTATCACTAAAGAACAGGCAAAAAAACGCCATCCTAATACAGAAGGATGGGCGTGGGCCAGGTGAGGTTCACGCTGAAATCCTAAATAGGGTTAATACCCTCGGAATGGCTAAGATCAACTTTTGTCACTTTACCCAAAAAACCTAATGCGTCCCAATGCAATGATTACTGCATGATAAGTTTGATGTCACACGTACTAAAACGTTCCTGAGAGTTATACACACCCGCATATTCAAGAAATCCGAACACCAACTTGACGACACTCAATTCGGCTTCAGAAACGGATTAGGAACGCGCGAGGCTCTATTCTGGCTTAAAACGTACTTACACAGAGAGCACGCGACATGAACGTAGAAATATAGGCCTGCTTCGTAGATTACCACAAAGCTTTTGATTACGTGCAACATCAAAAACTAGCAGAAATCCTCAGAAACACAGGTGTAGACGAGGGTAATTTACAAATCATTACAATCATAGTGGCATCAGACAGCTCAAGTAAGAATAAAGAACAAAATGTCGGAGGAGATAGCCATAAGAAAAAAAGTGCGACAAGGAACCATATTATCCCCGCTGCTCTTTAATCTGTACTCGGAACACATTTTCGCCGAATCTCTTAAAACACTAGCGCTGTGCATCTATTTTGCTGATCCACTTCAAGCATCCAGTGAGGATTTGTAACTGACCAGTAGTGGATATTGTGCAAGTTAACTGTGCCACAGCTTGCATAAGTAGCTTCGTCACTCCACAAAACCAAGGAGAGGAACTGAGGATTTTCGTAACACATCTGTCTTAGCCAATAACAGAAATCTAGCCGTCTCTCATAATCTGATTCGGATAAGGCCTGGTGTAATACTAAAAGGTAAGGGTGAAGTTTAAAGTTTTTTAATATCCGAAACACCGAAGTGGCACTTATACTGATGTCTGCGGAAATTTATCTTGTGCTTGAATGCGGATTCCCTTCCACGTACGCAGCAACAATGATAATACTGTCATCATGCCTTACAGAACATCTTCTGAAGGGAACTGGAATGGGTCGCACACTTTCCGTTTGCCGTAAACGTATTGCCAATCGGCGAAATACCTTTCTGCTGTGATGTCTTCGTGCTGAATATCTAGTAGCATATAGGTGCACTTTGCAAACATTCGAAATACAGGGTGTCCCAACTCTATTTAGACACTAAATATCTCCGCCCCTGTAATTTCAGAGAAAAAAGTTTCAGATAAGAAGTTCATGGTTTGGAAAGGTGCTTTCAATGACAATTTACTAATATGTACAGGGACAGGGTGAAGCAAAAACGTACTTATTGACTTAAACTTAAGTTTTTTCAATGGAACACCCTGTATTTTATAGGAGATTTGGATGCCTCATTAAATACTCAATCAAAAACACTTTTTTTCTAATTTCAATACTTTTCGAGAAAATCACAAAAACATCATTGCACGTTCAATATTACGGGTAATGTCATTCTGACAGTTTTCTGTCAAAAACTTCCAGTTAATCATGCTTTTTCTTTTTACTGCAAGTCAATATGTAGATATGTTACTGATCTATGGCGAGTGTAAAAAGAATTTGCGACGGTCGCAACAACTGTACAGAGAACGGTTTCCAGATCGGAACACACCAGCTTTAAGTACGTTTGCTAATGTTGAGAGAAAGAAGATGCGTACAGGTGTTTTCCTAGCCCAAGAAATGCCACACATGAACAACGGGTAGGGAGTGAGGCCACAACAATAGTAACTGTTCTTGGACTTATTGAAATAAATCCTCACATCTCAATTCGTAATATCTCGGAAGAAACCGGAGTTAGCAAATCTACTGTACAAATATGGGTTATTAATGTCTGGTGCGGTCTTCTCAATGGGCGATTAATTGGACCATATTTCATGAAGATGCTTTGAATGGCGAGAGATATTTATTGTTTCTGACTGAAGTGTTGCCTGTACTGCTGGAAGATGTAACCATAAGCGAAAGTTTAAATATGTGGTGGCAATAATATGGTGCGCCGCTACACAACAACTTAAAAATGTCAAATTTTTTAAATAATTTTTTTGAAAATAAGTGGATAGCTAATCAAGGATCAGTAAGATGACCCGCAAGGTCAACTGACTTGACACCATATTTTTTATGCGGTTATTTGAAGAATGAAGTTTATTTTGTTCAGCCAAGAAATTGGCCGAACAACCTGGATGGGTTGAAAAAAAATTACTGGTGCCTGCAGGAAATATCCGCACAAACTATTAGAAATGCATATACCGGGGAGCTGCTTAGAAGGTAAAAATTTTGTCATGCCGAAAATGGACGCCAGTTTGAGCAACTCTTATAAGTTTAGTTTTTAACAACTGTACTTAGTGTTATTATGTTTTTGTGAATTTATCGAAAAGTATTGAAATTAGAAAAAAAGTGTTATACATTGTCGATTGAGTATTTAATGAGGCATCGAAATCCCCAATAAAATATAGGGTGTTCCGTTAAAAAAATTAAGTGTACGTAAAAAAGTACGTTTTTGCTTCACCCTGTACATATTAGTAAATTGTCATTGAAAGCACCTTTCCAAACCATGAACTTTTTATCTGAAATGTACAGGGTGTTTCAAATTCGAGCCACATCATTGAGATCTCAGCAACGGTAAGAGATACAGGGTTGGTTAAATCGGGGCAAAGTTGCGTAGTTTGGAGTTCAACAATATGCCCACTTCCGGAGATATCCGAAAAAATACATAATTTTTAAATATCGTTATTATTTTGTTTTGAGCTTATTCGAAAAGTTTAGTTCATATTTAGTTTCTTCCTGTGACGTTTCGTTTTTTGGGAACCGTCATCAACTTTACTTTTTTAAATACGGGCCTGGATTTTTTATTTGTTATTTTCATCGCTCTTTTTTATCCAAACAACACGATAACATTTTACATATGGCAATGACATGTTGCAATTAAAGTCTAGCTGGAAATCGTTTTTCCTTTAAATTTTATTATATAAATATCTTATTTAATATATAAGACCGATTTTATTACTAAACGAAGAACTAAACCAAAAGATATAACATTAAAGTAAATACTCGAATAACTCTCCCTGCATCTCAATACATTTTCGAGTTCTTCTAAGCAAGTTGCTGGTAATTGACCGTTCAATTGTTCTAGCTCGTATACCCCTAGCTTAAATTTTCCCTTAGAATATTGAGACCATTGTTTGGGTGTTTGAATATGCAGTTTTTCAAATAACCCTAAAGAAAGTAATCCAGAGGAGAAAGATCGGGACTTCTTTCTGGCAAGTGGCACGACCCCTTGGTTTCTAATCCACTGGTTGGGAAAGAATTCGTTTAAAAAATTGGTAACAACTCTTCCGTTATGCGGCAGTGCACCTAACCTGTGTCCATGGTGCTCAAACCCACGGCACCCTTTTCAAAAATGAATTAATGCATTAGCGCTCTAGGAAAAGCCAAATAGGATTGAATCATTAATTGAATCATTATTAGCATGTAATAACCTATATTATTATGTTAGATGGTTAATTGTAATTTATTTTATTTGTAAGATATCGTAAGATAGAGTATTTTCTCGTTGCAAGTTATGTATTTATAAGAATGAATTCAGAAATTCTTGATAAAAAAAAGGAAATATAATAGGAGAACAAGGGCTATAAGCGAGCTAAAGTAATTCAACGGGCAATAACCAGGAAATTGCTTGGAAGATTTTTTGGTTAGTGCTTTGTTTGGTAGTTAGACATCCTAGGTAGTAAAGGAGATAATAGTTATATACCGGGTGTCCACCACAACCCTGGACATACGAGATTAACAAGGGAAACCGGTTCTTATTTTTTTTGGGCCTGTACGGTTGAATTGATTAAAAAACTTTTAAGAGTAAAGTTGTGGAGCGTATGGTCAGCTATCATCCTGTAATTTTTTCAATACCCCAGTTTTGGCCGTTTTTTGGAAAAACGCCTCGAAAAGTGCAAAAATTTGAATTTGGCGTTCACCCCCGGCATGCATGTGACATTTTTTCGGTTCATTTTCGCTGCATAATCACGTTAATTACTACATGATAGTCTCTCAAAATAAATAAGAAAAGAAAATCGGCTCTGACTCTGACATAAGAAATTATTATGTTGGCGACACTGCACATGCATGGGGGGGGGTGACGCGCCAAATTCAAATTGTTGCACTTTTCGAGGCGTTTTTCCAAAAAAACAACCAAAACTGAGGTACTGAAAAAATTACAGGATGATAGCTGACCTTAAGCTCTACAACTTTACTTTTAAAAGTTTTGAATCAAATCAACCGTACAGGCGCAAAAAAATAAAAACCGACTTCCCATGTTAATCTCCTATGTCCAGGGTTCTGCTGGACACCCGGTATAAAGAAAAAACGATTTTTAGCTAAACTGTAATTACGAAATATCTCATATTGCATATAGAGTTGTTTGGATTAAAAAGAGCAATCAAAATATCAAATAAAAAATTCAGGTCCGTATTTAAAAAAAGTAAAGTTGATGATGGTTCCCAAAAAACGAAACGTAGCAGGAACAAACTAAATATGCCATCTTATAGGGCAGAAAAAGTTGCAATGACGAAATGTCAATCATTTTGAATTATCTCTTCGAATAAGCTCAAAACAAAATAAAAACGATTTTTCAAAATTTAGTGTTTTTTCGGATATCTCCGGAGGTAGTTGGAATTTTTCAAATGTTAAAACGGTATATTATTGAACTCCAAATTGCGCAACTTCGCCCCAATTTAACCGACCCTGTATCTCTTACCGTTGCTGAGATCCCAATGATGTGGCTCGAATTTGAAACACCCTGTACAGGAACGGAGATATTCAGTGTCTAAATAGAGTTGGGACACCCTGTATACGGCAAGCATGTCGAAAGCCTCGGAATTGGTATAAGCCATGTTTGAAGGATGAAGTTGAAGCAAGTTTTGATAAAAATAGCCTGCCTATGAAGAAACTTAAAAGGAAACAACAAAAATGAATTTTTTGTCAACGCAATATGAAACTTGTCAAAATTGAATCAACTGACAACCAATGTTATTTGTCTCCATGGATACCTGCCGATTTTGTTTCATGGCTATCTAGATTGATATTGTAAAACATTATATTAGAAGTATGCTTAAATTAGGTAGAAGTTTTCAATAATCAGATATGTTTAGGATAAAATAGTGACATATTTTATACTGAGTGACAAGCCTACAAAACCATCATGTTTTAAAACAATAATTGTTGTAACGGAATGTTTTATTATGGAATTATGAAAACAATCATTTATTCAAATAAGTAATACAAAGCATTCTTAAAGTGATAGGTCTGAAAGGAGAAAAAATATGTTATTGGAATCTTAGCATTTTTTGTTGCAAATTTAACCTACTTTCCGATTATGATATCAAACTTATACCGAATGATTTAACTTTTTGGTGTAAAACTGTCGTTTAGCACTGGATACCACAGTTAAAAGTAATGGCAATTATCTTCCAAACAAGACCAAGTTTACTAATATCGGATATGAGGCTTGAAAGTTACAAGGATTTTGATTATTTCACTTTCAATTGTTTCCTCCACTCTTATTGAGTACAGTACATCTACGAGAGTCAGTTCAAAATGTTGCAGGATTGTCCAGTCTTTCTAATAATGTTGCCCAAGGTATACCTTAAAACTACAATTTTCAAAAAAAAAATTGATTTGTATTATTTGGTTTCTAATTGCGCCCTCTTGTGGCAAAATTAGGAACTTGAAAATAATTTCCAGGATTTTCTCATGTCCACTTTACTAATCAAAACTTTTTTCTCTAGCTTCTAAACCAATTAGTTTCCAAGAGGTGGCCACCCTTAATGAAACACCCTGTATAAACTCTATGCATAGGGCGTAATGGTGCAACATACACATACGACATAACATGCAACAGGCGTAATGGCTATAAAGTTGGACATATCTACAGTGGCGAACAGAAAGTAAAATTATTTCAAATATGATGATATGATGAATCAGCGATTTTGAATGTTTGGGAAGCCACTCCCCAAGATTTTATTAGAAATCTGACAGATAGTATGCCAAGTCGAGTAGATGCAGTGTTGCAAGTCCGTGGGACTGCAACCAGGTACTAAAAAATATACAGCCACAAACACGTCAGATTATCATTTATCCAAAATTAGCATTTAACCAAAAAATGTTTTTTATTAATGTTTCCATATTTTAAATAAGCTGTTAATTTTGTTACTTTATTATTTTTAATATAATTTTGCTCTGATTAAAATTTTATCAGTGCCTTTTTATGATATTACAACTATACCTCTAAAAGAGTGGGCATTGCTTTGACTGTCAGCATAGATGAATTGTTTTCAAGGATTTGGAATTATTCAAAGATTCTCAAACGCAGTTGAAAGTTTTTAAGTTCATAAAAACAATTTTAGATTGTTCTAAGTTTTTCCTATTTATTCATCTTAGTATCTTTTAGTGTTTTCAAGGCCCTAATGTTATTCATCTTTATGTGTGACATCTTGTTATTCGCCATTCTTCAGATTAGCCGTAATTCCTGAACATCTTCAAATTAAAAATTGCGACTATCGGTTAATTCTTTCTAATTCGATCAATATAAATAATTTTCGAAGTTCAATTTTATTCAGTCAGAATTGAGAATTTAAAGCTTAAAAAAATGAGAATTAATGTCAGTTTCGTGGATCACCCTGTACATCTAAACAATTAGGCATATTTCTGGTTCTCAGATGGCTATGTCCAATTCCAAATTTTTGTAATGCTCATTGAATAGGACATTTGTTTATTTTATGGTCTTGAAATGTTACACTTTTAGAAAAACCCATTTTTTTTTAAAGTAATGGAGATATAAAGAAAGACAGAAAAAGGTCCCAATGGCTGCAATAATCAGGCAGCGGAATTCCAAAATCTTCCATATATTTTGTTCCACATCACTTAATTGTAGAGATCCGATTATCACTTGGATATTTGAAAAAAAATTACTTTTTGTTCGGCACTGTAAACGTGTCTAACTTTATAGCCATTACGCCTGTACGTCTAGCTTGCGCTATGCATAGTCTTTATATTCCGTATGAAATGTTTATCAATATTTGTATTAGGGGGCAAACTGGAGCCTCAGTGTTAAATGATACCTCTTTTATAGAAAAACTACATATCTATAGAACCAGGCAAAATATCTAAAAAACACCAAATACCGTCCCGAGGTATGACGCGTCTCCACATAGTCCCGTAGCAAAAAAATGTTCTGAATTTTTTTTCCGCAAAGTTATCTGCTCCAAAAGTTTTGACAAAAAAGCATCAAGTTTTGTTGAGCCCTGTATTAGGAAACCTGCAAAACATATAACCGAGTATAACCAATTAAAGCAGTCTATACATGGATCTTACCAAAATGGCATCGCCAACGAAAATCAGTTGGCTTTAGAGATAAACAGTTTTAAAGTTCATTCAAAATTTGGGGTGTATCGTTTCAAATAATTCTTAGTTTATATCACAGTATAAGGAATAATACATTATATATATCAATATCGTTAGTTCGTGTCGGCACTTTTGATATTTCAAAACTAAAAGGTGCCGCGCGCACCTGCACCCGGCAATTCCGAAAATCTCGAGTAATTACGAGAGACTTGTAAATGCGATATAGCTATGCCGTTGGGTGGAATCTTTCTAGGAGTGTGCTACGGGGCCTTTTTTAAACGTAATTTTATTTCTTTGATTATGGATAATTTTACCTTTGTACTATTTCTACATAAATAATGTCTTTCTACATAATAATGCGTTTATTAGGAGATCATTTTTGTAATGCACCATTTCCTGTGTTATATTATTTGGGATTTATAGAATTTAATACATATCTCGATACATATCTACCTTTCTTGATCCTGTGAACATCTAAAAAATGTCATTCCTCCGAACACAAATTTTTCCCTCACATTTTTAAAAGACTGTGTAATATCCACACAAATTAAATTTACCGCCGAGCTGGCGAGCGCTCTGTATCACTCAAACACTATCGATGGACTGCCACAATACCGCCGGCGGCCGGGTGGACGGTTCACGGGAGAGGAGTTTAAATTTTTCGACGGACTGACGTTACTGATATAATGTATTATTCCTTATACTGTCGTATGCGAACCGGGGACTGACGGTTCACGTTAAAGATCAGGATCAATTAGACGGATGAGTCGCGACATCTCTATTTGGAACTGCCACAGGACTCTAAACATCTCCCTATCGCAAGAGAACAGCGTCACACTGGTATGGATCCAGGGCCATCGTGGTCACGAAAGCAATAAGAAGGCCGACTCTTGTAACGAAGTTTTTCTCTAACTCACAGGTAATGACGTCACAATTAACATTTTCTTTATATTTTATCACCCAACTCATTACAACACCTTTTATTTAAATAAACACGGGAATTCCCCATATGGGCAATGGCAATGGCCAAAACGACCGTAGGTCCGCGGGTGCGCCCATAGATGGCGCCACCTGTTTGTCGCGCTTAACAAGCCGACAGAAGTTGTTAAGACTAGCAAAATTATTCGAACATTTTGGAAGGGAGTGGAAGTGAAGTGGCCCGCAGAGGAAGACAGGGCAGTGCCCTCAGAATATGTAAACTAATGGAATCCACGCGCGCAATTCTCCGCTATATTGACAGCTGTTACCAAAAATGATGAGACGCCATAGCTAAGGCGAAAACCAAACATTTCGTTGGCTATGTCTTTTTCTGCAATAAAATGCATTTTGCAAGACTTTAATATTATAAATAATAGTCTTGTTTACAATGGTGGGATGTGCAGATTACGGTTGTAAAAGCAGCGGCTATAGAAAGGAGCCTGGAGTTACTTTTCACAGGTAAACAGATAACTCTAAAACCAGTTATTTTACATCCGAATCTTCGAAATATGAATTAGTATATACCGCAGTGAAGTCAATAATGCTATTTTGGGAAATATTTTTCTAATCCTGTAACTTGCAGACAGTTTTTTATTTAAATTTTTGAGCAGTTTTTCCAGTGGCGCAGGAGATGTAATCCCAAGGTTATCAACGACTATTAATTCACAATTATTTTTATTTATTTAATAGTAAGTCGATGTTTGCTAATAATATTACGTATAATATTACTAATGTTACAAATAGTAATTTAGTTCCATTATTATTTTTAATAAAATATTTTCTTATGTCGTACATTACCAATGCTACGTCACTGGCAGTTTCACACTTGACAGATTGGAGCAAACTGGTAACAGACGCGGGCGTCGTATCCTACTTCCTCTAGTTTACATTTTCTAAGGTAGTGCCCAACTCTGGGAAAACGAGCTATTGCGTAAGTTCCGCCGACGGCAGCAGCTGAGAAGTTTAGTCAGCGAACCCTGAAATTGGCCAATCAGGTGCCGATTTTCAGCGTTCGCTGACTAAACTTCTAAGCTGCTGCCGTCGGCGAAACGTACGCATTGATGCATTAGTCAGAAGACTGGGTGAGTTAGTACCGGATATCTGACCAAGGGGGCCGACGTTGTTGCTTCACGTTTCGGCTCCTGACGTCATGATAGAGTGTTACGACACAAAAGGGGTGGACTTGTGATTTTCCGGTGTAGTTGGAGTTGTCGTGCTCCACCGGAGTACCTGTGACGTACAAGTTCATTTTGTTCATCACAAGGTGCGTTCATATGTAACCCGGGAAAATCGCTAACACACCGCTCACCGTACCGCTTCCTTCAAATCCGATTTGGACCTATCACCGATTCCGTCACCGTCCTGTTTTACATCCTGGGCTGCCCGTAGCACCGATTTTCAAAGCCAGCCTGGATGTGATTAAACCGAAACCCACTATATCCGATTCCGAATTATAAAGTACGCTTCCTTCCAAAACCCACCCAGTGGTCCCAAAGCTCCGTTACCGTTTCATATTGTTACTGCTTGTACGCAATATTGAAGTTTCCGACGTCGACCGATCCAGTACAGAATGTACTGGTTTATTACCGAAACCTCCCGTTTTCCCTGGTTCATCAGAATTTTCTTTACTAAGTAACTAACTGTTGCCCCCCCCCCCCTTTCGCTGTTATTAATTTCATAGTTTTAGGATGTGTTCGTATGTAGTTATAGAGATTCACTAACAGTTCGTAGTATTAGTAGGTGTTTGAATGTTGTTTTACCGAAGTTTAATAGACACCTTATTATTGTTCCTTACTCCTGGTGTTTTAATCTAAAAATCCCTAGAATATTTCTCCCCTGTTTAAAAGCTACCTTTAGGCAATAGCGGTCCATTTGTCGCTTTATAAATATCAAAGGGTGGCGCCCGAGACTCAACGAATTAAGTAAGTATCAGCGGACCTGAGAAAGGGCGTCACACTCTCTAGCTAGGAGGACGGCGGGCTCTACATTCGTAGGCCCGGAGCCGGCACTGTGAGTCCCATACTCTCTGGTCAAGGCTGAACTCTAGAAATGGAGCAACGCCAAATCCCAGGACTGGTGAGAGAACCTACCCGGACTATCACACTCCAAAAAATTTATCACGGGAACAGGAAGGGCAAAGCCCAAACATTCCTCAGACTAAATAGGAGACAAATCAGAGTCCACTGCACTGTACACAGGACATAGCCACCTAAGATCCCACATGCACAGACTTGGGACTGTCCGAATAGACAGTGTCAGCTTTGCTTGGAGGACGACGAGACAGTTGAGCACGTCCCATATGACTGCTCGGCTACTGCCAGATCGAGATACTCACTGTTCGGAACACGGTCATCGAACCTCAAGATGCAAACGCAGTGTCGCCCGAGGAACTAATCACATTCGTTGAGGGTCTGGGCATAACGGGTTACAACTAGTGGAGCTAGCAGGGGCAAACCTTGCTGGTAACACTTCGAGTGAGACACAATAGACCGCAGGTCGCGGTGGAGGACTGTATAAGTCCACTCACTCTGAATACAATTCCATACAATACAATACAATACTGTTATAGGACTGACTTAGGGCCAACGCCAACTACAGAGTTTTTCATCTGCAGATCGTTTGGTCGGATTCAGTTGAGTCTTCGCACACTACAAGGATTAAACTGTTTAATTGGTAATAGGTACGCAGACTGGTACCGCAGTCTGTACAGTCACAGCAGTTTAATCTTAGTAGTATGCGAAGATTCAGTCCAATCCGACTAAACTATTAGCCAATTAAAAAGTTTGTAGTCTACGAGGGCCAAAAAGATCGTGTCCCGACTTATCTCTTTAAATTAAGACAAGAAAAAATAAAAACTTTTTTACAAAATTTCGATTTTTTGCGAATATTTTCAAAACCAGTCAGACTTTTCGAAATTTGAAAACGTCATTTTTATAGACTTCTAATTGCGCAACTTTGCCCTAATTTAATCTTCTTCGTATCTCTTCAAATAACCGAGATCTCCATGATTAAATTCGAAAAACGGTCACCCTGTATTATCGGTGGTGGTTAATTCTCAGGTTTATTGTTTGTTATATATATTTTTTTGTTAATATGTTCCTTTTTGAAAAATTTTTTTGTAAATATTTTAAAATTTTTAAATAAGGTTATTATAACTATTCCCTTTTAAACTTTATTAGAATCTAAATGTACATTGTAATGGTTTTAATTTGAGCCGCCGAAACAGGAACTGTTATTCATATTTGAAATCGGGTTTGCAGTCTTGATAAAGACCAAAAAATATATGGTCAAACAAACTGAACTTGTTATGTCCTCCCCATCCCACTAATCCACACGAGTTACATGCAATAATAATATGTAAGAAGTATATTTTCCTGTTTTCTAACTCGGACTAAAGATGGCTTTTGGGATATTTTAATCAACGATGGAAAAATGGAAAAATACACAGCGAAGTGGCAGATTTCTTAGCAAAATTTTCAACCGTGAACTGGCGTATTTCTAATTTTAGTACCGTCGCAGACACCACAGATGTCGCATACGTATTCTGCGACGTTTAAGGGTAGACAATTCGGGAAAGGTAGATTGTATGACTAGTTGTATATATAGACAATGATAATACTCACATAATTATTCTCCTGACGTTGTTCTTCCATCGCTGGGGCAGGAACTGGCGGCGGCAGAGGTGGCGGAGGCGGTTCCTTTTTAACTTTCTTCGCCGGCGGCGGCGGCTCCTGACGAATCTCCGCTGGTGGCGGCATAGACATTGTAACCTGCTCAACTGCCGTAGGCTCGGGTGGCGCTGTGATCGGAGGAATACTCGACAATACGGGGAAACAAACAACATCCGGCTTAGGAATATACGCTCTGGTCAAATTTCCTGATTCAAATCTGAAATATCATCAAAATTTAAGTATAACATGACACGGGGCATGTTATACTTAATCAAATAATATGAATAATATCAATTCGAAATTTTAATTGTGGTTAAGATTCTATTCGTGTTTCTATTCTAACCAATACTTACAAATTGAAATAATTTGAAATAAGGAATGGCATTTTTACTCCTTATTATGTTTTAGTTCTAGGTCTTACACTCCGAGTGTCACATAAAAATATTTCTTATTTGTAACTTAAAACCTTATAAGTTTTAATATTCATTTACCTCGTTTTCCTTCGCGGTTCGTACTCCTCGACTTTAATTTCCTTCTCCTTCTCACCCTTCGAGTCCAGCCCCCTCTTTTTAAACAGCGGCATTCGGCCTATGAAAGGTAACTTCTTGTAACTGGGCGGACCCGGTGGTCTCTTTTTCGACGAGTCTTCGCGCTGCCGGGGCTCAGGGCTCTCGGGTTTACTACTCTTTCTAGGCCTGCAAATTCAGATCGTCATATATTGTCGAAAACCTAAATTAAACGGGAACAAAAACCTAAATTGTGGCGACTCTGGCCTACTGTTCCTCTTGTAATCATCTCTGTGGGAGCTTCTCTCCCTGTGATTCCGATTATCGTCCTCGTCGCTTGACCTACGTTTACGGACGTGCTCTCTTGAAGCTTTAAACCTAAAAAAAAAAAATAGTATGTGGTGCTTAATAATTCTTCGGTTGTCTATTAGTTGCCGCATTATAGTAATTAATCCCACGTTAATCAATTACTATAATTGAATATTGCCACAAATAACAAAAAGACATACAAATCGCAGCATTCTTAGAAATGGTCGGCCGTTGACCCGTTTAGTAACCAAGCATAGTTAACCCAAATTTAAAAATCAAACCTCGCACATTGGTTCAACGTGTGATTACATCGAACCGCTCATTGACGTCATGGAAAAGAAGGTTGCAATCGTTTGGGAAAAATGTGCTGACGATAAAGAAAGTTAGCACGCGCGATTTTGAGAGAAAAACGGCAGGCGGCCTGGGGGACTCACGAAGGGAGTCCGGATTTGGGGGGACTAACGAGGAGTCGTACGGAGAGCGTTTAGGCTGGTTGAAGGTCGACATTAAGCCGGAAGGACAATCGTCCGCCATCAGGTACCAGTCCACTGTTCAAAAATAGAAGGAGACTCATGAGGTGAAGTCTTGTTTTGACTTCTCATCGTGAGTCTTTTAAATCTTCTACTTTTAAACCCCCTCGAGAGACTCTCGAGAAGAGTCAATTTGGCGGTCTGGTGAAAGTCTGGTGGGGGTCGAGAAGGAGTATCGTTACGCCGGAAGAACGAACGATCACCAACAGATCACGAGTTATGATGTACGCCACATGACCCACTGAACCAGATGCACAGAGGTGGAACCCGAGGCTCCCTCACGACGCCAAATTGCCAGAGCCAGAATGGAGCGAGCTTGCCAAGCCGAAGTTTAGTAACCAAGCATAGTTAACCCAAATTTAAAAATCAAACCTCGCACATTGGTTCAACGTGTGATTACATCGAACCGCTCATTGACGTCATGGAAAAGAAGGTTGCAATCGTTTGGGAAAAATGTGCTGACGATAAAGAAAGTTAGCACGAGCGATTTTGAGAGAAAAACGGCAGGCGGCCTGGGGGACTCACGAAGGGAGTCCGGATTTGGGGGGACTAACGAGGAGTCGTACGGAGAGCGTTTAGGCTGGTTGAAGGTCGACATTAAGCCGGAAGGACAATCGTCCGCCATCAGGTACCAGTCCACTGTTCAAAAATAGAAGGAGACTCATGAGGAGAAGTCTTGTTTTGACTTCTCCTCGTGAGTCTTTTAAATCTTCTACTTTTAAACCCCCTCGAGAGACTCTCGAGAAGAGTCAATTTGGCGGTCTGGTGAAAGTCTGGTGGGGGGTCGAGAAGGAGTATCGTTACGCCGGAAGAACGAACGATCACCAACAGATCACGAGTTATGATGTACGCCACATGACCCACTGAACCAGATGCACAGAGGTGGAACCCGAGGCTCCCTCACGACGCCAAATTGCCAGAGCCAGAATGGAGCGAGCTTGCCAAGCCGAAGTCCTGGACAGACGAACCAAAGGGCAGGTCGGTTTATAGTAAAAAAAGGAATGCAGAGCTCAATGGTCTACCCATCCACCAATAGAAGCAAGGCAGCTCAACTAGGCCGCTAGGTAACGCCGACGTACAGTTGTGTTCATATATCGATAGTATAGCTATATTTTTTTACTACTTACTTTTGGGTGAAGCCTCAAAGATTTAGGAGTTATCTAGTATAGCTATAGTTCGTACATTATAACTTTACTTGCGCAGTAGGTCATGCAAATTGGACATTTTGCCCCCTGTATATTATGACAAGCATTGTCATATATTTTAGGTTATATTTATGATTTTAAAGGTTATCATCTAAATAATAATTTTTACATTCATTTTATTAAATGTGCTTTTTAAAGAAAATTGATTGTTATTAAAAAATAATAATTATATTTTATAACAAATTTAATGTTGGTTGACTTTATCATTCTACGAGAGGGTAGTCACAGTATATTCTTGTGATGTCCTAACATTTACTCTCTCTGTTTTCTCATATTACATTAACGTGTTATTCCTGTCGACTGCCCTAGGGTGTTTCAATACGTTGATATGTAGAGATTATGGCAGGATTAGGTTGGGCTCTCGTTCTGCAGTGAATACACTTAGCATGATTTCTTCTTTCTTTTCATTTTCCAAACTCATGCGACTCTAATTACTAGCTAAAAGTATGACATTCATAATTTTCTCGAATATTGCACCTACGTCTTGCCTGTTTGAGTCAGAGAAATCAGTTCCACCGTTTAACTAGATTATTAGAAGATGAGTTTCTTACCAGTCTTACCGGACACTATTTCTTCTCAAGCCATACATTAACGATTTTTTCAGTATGATTAATTCACTTGATGGTACATAATTCTGGAGTGATCGTCTTCCTCCTAAGTCTTCCCAATTAGGTCTTCTTTCGCGGTAGCCAACAGAAGAGAATACTATAGAGTACGGTAGATCTTCAAATAAGCAGGATTTATATAGAAACAAACGGACTCGAAAACATCAAACCATTAGACAACGTCCAATTTTTAAAAAGTGTTAGCTAGTAGTGTTAGCTTAATATCTCTGACATTAAGCTAATTTCGTAGGTAAACAGATTCCTTGTAGACGATTGGTTGAATTATGTCAAAATTCAATTTTATTGGAATATTTTGATTTCGCACCTTGTTATGAACATGCGAGTGAACATGGCTTTGGACTCGGCCTAAAGTAGCAGGGTGGCAAACAAGAGCTAACAATTCAGGAGTGAAATCTAGCTGAAAATGAGATCTAACTGAAAAGTATCATGGCCGCCTGCACAAGTAAAGTTATAATGTACGACCTATAGTTTGTATCGTGTAAATTATCTGTCTTTGAAACGTCCGTCATAGACAATGTCACTTTCTTTGCTGCAAATTTTGAATCTCTCCTCCATAATATAATAAAATTATGTCACCGTTAAACCCCGTCAAGAAAGCCAAAATAATTAATTATCTAGAAGATGGACAGTCCATAAGAGTTGCGCTTTTATGGGTAGAAATAAATGCACGATCCTCAAAGTTAAGAAAAAATGGGAAACTAAAAACCTCCGGTAGACCTAGGAGCACTACTCAAGCTAATGATGAGGCTCATAATGGACATTTGGATGGCAATCCATTTGATGTCGTTCGTACGGCAATCAAATAACACCAATTTTCCAGCATCCAGAGTAACAGCTGTTCGAAGAATTCAAGAATCCCATTTGAAGAACCAAGTTGCTGCAAAAAATATTGTTCTAAATGAAGAAAGAAAACAGGAAAGAATAATTTTTGCCCTTAATAATAGGCTGAGAGAGAATTGGGGTAGAGTAGTGTTTACGGATGAAAAAACATTCAAGTCGACATACGATAGCCATATTCGGTTAAAGAATACTTCAATGATTCTGAGAAATCTGGACATTTTTCTGTGAATGTGTGGGCGTCTTTCAGCTATGGCCTGGGAGTATTTTATATTATGGAGGATAGATTTACAGCGCCAAACTACCGAAATATTTTAGAAAATATAATGCTTCCTAGTGTGGAATAACACTTTCCCAATAACGATTATACATATCAACAAGACAATTGCCCTGTCCATACCGCGAAAATAATTAGCGAATGGTTTAATCTCGGGTTTAATGGTAATAACATCGAGGTGTTATTGTGGCCCTCTACGGGGTGTTCATTATAAAACTTCATCTAGCACGCTGTGAAATTTTGACAGAAAACGATGACATAATCAAAGTAAATGGACTTTTGTTTCTCCATCCTTTTCTTTTGACATTTCACAGCCAACTAGATTAAGTTTTATAATGATCACCCCGTAGAAGTCCTGATATTATTTACCTGATATATTAATATTAATATTATCAAAAATGTTTTGGGATTAATAACAAAAAAATGTATAATGCCAACGTTAGGCCCAATAACAGGGCCGAACTCGTAAATTTCCTGGAAGAAGCTTGGGAGCAACTATCTGAAGTTCCTGATTTAACGGCGAATTTGTATAACTTTATACCTCGCAGGCTCCAAGAGCTTCTTCAACGAGATGGGGCAATGACAAAATATTAGCACGCATTGCTGCTTTGGATACAGAGTGTATTGCATTATCCTTCTGCTCTTCATAAAATCTAAGATAGTTGAAGGTTGAAGTTAATTATAGTCTTAATTAATAAATAAACTAGGTACTCGTTGATTCTTATTATTTAAACTGCTCAACTTAAAGTTCGGCACAAGCAATTTTTCGTGTCAGTTTCAATCAGCTGTAGCTTTTTAAGCAATTAATTCTTCTAAATACAGTTTGCACGGTCTGAAACCTCAATTCCTCTAGATTAAGAAAGCGGACAATTTCGAAAAAAAAACGACACCATCTTTATTATATAGAGTGTGAAACAAAGTGTTGTGAAAATTGCAAAATTTTAATTTTCTGCCATTTTGCAATAAACTTCTTTTTCCTTATCGTTTTCAGGTAAGGAGTAAGCGCTCTTAATTTTTATACAGAGCGAAACGTAAAATGTGTGAAATTCTTGTTGCTGATATTTGTAAAACGTCGTAGTTTGAAAACCTGGCAAAGAATCTTAATGTGTTTTCCTTCATTTGTTTACATATTGTATGGGGATTGTTACCCGTTCAAAAAATTTAAAAGTAAGACACGTTTTTCTAGTAAACTAGCATTCAAAAAATATGATACCATTATTGTTAATGCTCATGACTTCTAGTAGCAATATTAAATAAAATAACCTTCCTAGAGGCAAAGGAAAATTGAGTAATGCCGTCGCAGATAGCCAACATCAATATCTCTAGATGTTTTTGTCATTTTTTGTTTTTAAGGCATCAGAACTTATACAGAGGGAATAAAAATATTCTTGAAAATTTCGTTAGCAGTTTTTTCAAATCGTCGTAATTCGCGGACAAGTTGACGGATTATTATTTTTATTCCATGGATCGACAGCATTATCTACAAATTGTTTCTCACCAAGGGAGTTTTCCAAAAGTGAGTACTTAATTACAGGTACGGACTTGACAAAATATGTATACCGGATGAATCATAATGGGTGATCGAAAATGAAATCTCATATTCTTCGATCGATTTCAAGGGGGTCTGTTATACAATTTTGTTACCTAGCGAGCTTCATTAAAAAGTTACAGGGTGTTGAAATTATAATTTCAAAATGCATATATTTGATGTACAACGTTTCGGAAGATGAGATCACTGTTTTGTAATGACAGCCTGAACCTAAAGCTGAGACAAAGAATGATTAAATGTTACATTTGGTCTGTGCTATTGTACGGAGCTGAAGTCTGGACAATGAAAGCTGCCACAATCAATCGTCTAGAAGCATTTGAAATGTGGTTACATAGACGGATGCTAAGAATACCATGGGTGGCTTTGCCTTTGCAAAGCTGAAGCAGTCTTAGACAGGGCAAATACAGTTCGTGAACTTTTGACAACAGTTAAATGCCGAAAACTGGCATACCTCGGCCATGTTCTCAGAGGAAATCGCTACCGGATCCTACAGCTTATAATGAAGGTCAAAATAGAAGGCCGCAGGGGCGTAGGAAGAAAACAAATCTCCTGGTTAAAGAACATCCGGGAATGGATAGGAATACATAGCGTCGAACAATTGTTTAGAGTGGCTGAAGACAGGAATCAGCTCGCCATCATAATTGCCAACGTCAGGGGGACCTGACAGGGCACAATAAGAAGAAGAAGGTTACTTTTAAAGTCATATGAAATAAAAGTTTACGTATAGATCCTCATCTCGTTATTTCTAACGTTAGCCCCCTAGCCTGAAACACCCCGTTTTGTTTAAAAAGATCAGCATAGGACCCTTCGGGGAAGATAACGCAAGCCCCGGTATCCAAACCAAAAAAAAATGTCAGTAAAGTGTAGTTCAGTACAATATTTTATTGTAAATTTTCTTATTTTAATATGCAAGACGCGTGACACGTGAAGAGCCTGACAATATTATGAAGGCTAGTTTCTTGGGTTGTTATTATTTTTATAAATTCTGTAGGTGAACAAACTAATTTTTTTTTGTTGGGCTACGTAACATCATTGCATACTTCAAACAGCAAACCTTTGAAATGGTACGTCGAAAATATCATCAAAAGTGTTGCTCAGTGCTGTAAACATAACCTTTAACATCGGTAATATTAACATCAGTAATATAAAAAAACTGTATTTCTACAAACGCTTTAAAAATTCAAATTTTATCACGCTAAAAACTATATTTGCGTTAAAATAGGTATGGCATTAAGTAAGCTACTTTGTAACAGTAGCGTTAAAAGTAGATATATTTCGATTTTAATAGAGATAATTTTTTTATTGTGGAACAAACATTGTAGGGTATTCTTGTTACGCGTGCTTAAATAATTATTATTATTATTAATATATACACGAAAATCAAGTGCTGGTCAAGTTTGAGCTACTACTATGGGGGTTGTCATTCAATGCAATAATTCATATCAACATTACCTATTCAACATACCATCAACTAACTCAAGCACAAGTAAATAGGAAAAAACTTTAAATTTGTCATTTACACAATTTATTTTATGTATTTTTTCTGAAGATGGCAACAGACAGGTCGCCAAAACATCAACTAGTTTTCAGGGTAAATTAGTATTCTCAATAGTTTTACTGCGAATAAACTCGGGTTCCAACATCAAAAAAAAATGCAGTGGGACGAAATAATTACCCATGTAGTAAAAAAATTAATAATTAGCCTCAAAATGTATGAGTTATTTACTTTGGGGGTTTTAACTCAGTTCCATGGGAATTGACACCTTCACGGAACTAACTTACCTGGAACACCAAGAGTAAACGGTGATACGCAGGTTTAGTTATTTGAAGGTCCTTAAACTTGGCCTCTGGTCTCTGAACTGTAATGCAGCTACTGAAGATTCAGCTTTGGCTCTTAGACTTTCTAGTTAGAATTGGCTTCTAGTCTTCGAACTGTAACCCCGTGTACCATAGATGGTCAGCAGCGATAACATCATTGAAGCGATAACACATATGAACCTTAACACCCTCAGACAACATAACGAAGCAGTCAATATAGTATGACAGGGTCATACTATATTGACATCCACACAGGGTCTTGGGGCTTATTTGAGAAGCCTTACACTTTCTAGTTAGACTTGGACTCTAGTCTTTGAATTGTGGCCCGTCTACTGCAGATTCAGTCACCAGCGTTATCATCAAGCTGTGTATTCTTTACTCTGCAATACTTTATTATGAGGAGGAGCACCGAAATTTGCCTGACCCGGCTTTCTGATGGACTTCGCTTAGTCCCGTCCATTAGATGAAATGTCCAGAGAGCCCATCATGCTGTGAATTAGTTAGACAATCATAATAATAATAATTCCAATTGACCAAAATGTTTTGAGAAAGTACTCAGAGAAGTGAACTAAATATCAGGAACTCGTCAATGAAATTGAGAGGCTGTGGAAACAAAAAATCGTTCAGATCATTCCTATCATTATATCTGCGACAGGTGTCACCCCATCGACATTTGCTAAACATGTAGACGAGTTGGAGTTACGCAGGGAAATCCACTCAACATCACAGAAAGCAGTTGTATTGCATACCTGTAACATGGTGATATTGTTTATATGTATGTGTATGTGTAATAAATGCGCTAAATTAGCCCTGAGGTGATAATGGTTAGTTCCAGTCATATAAATAATAATTGACATATAATTATAACGTAACATTAAAAAGTTCAGCGCGAAAAAGTCCGGGTCAGTGGCAACAAAAGCGCATGCACGGCTGGCAAGCTCCGCCCCTTAATTTTGGAAAATCGACGATGCCAAGCTTTATGTTTTATTAAGTTTTCGCCGAAATATAAAATATCTAATAATGTATTATTTCAATGTAAAAAATACTAAGAATTGTTTTTAGTTTCTAAAATGTTTGAGCTGTTAGTTAACTTGACAAATTAGCATGGTGTGGTGTAAGAAAAAAAACTAAAAACTCATAATTTATTTGAAATAAGCTTCTGTTCTATTCCTGAATATAATTTACACATGACAATGCCGTAATGCTTTCAACGTCATTTGCTGTTAACCTAACTTTTCAGGTTTTTTTTTTGGCGGGTACGCGCGTAACATTTACACATTAGTCAATAGTTGATATTGATAATAAAACCATAATAATGTAATTTCATTTAATTAATTATAATCATAAAAACTCAAAAAGACCCAATTTCATGATCATAAAAAGTCTAACCATACTATGAAATATTGGCGCCTTTCCTTGTCTTGGCTTACAAGTCAGGTATCAAGAAATCAATACACATTACACTTGATAGTCTTGTTGTTATTGTAGGACAAAGTATTTGAACCTACGCGATCTTTGAGCGGAACGGTCCACTTTCACTACCACCAAGCGATGTTGCAAGCCGCCCGATGAGTATTTATTACTTATTAGACTAATTTGTTTTAAAATAAATACGAGCCTATAATCAAAAAAGCAAATCTTCGATCTTTCGTTATTACAAATTTTCTTTTCATGTCAAAAAGTACTCAGAATTGACCTAACCTCAAACTTTTGTTCTTCTAGAGTTTTCTGTGCGCTGCGACATTACTACCATCCTTTGTTTTCTCATTGCGAATAGAAGGATGAGAATACTTCGAGATGGCACTAGGGCGTCCGGCCGATAACGCAATTTTTTTAGTGGGTGTGTCCCCGCATATGTCTTGCGCAGAAGTATATGCGCATTAGCAAGCAGTGAGCCTAATCTTGGCTCCATAGGTCACTCGAAGCTGCACTTTTAATCCGTGGAGAAAGATTGACGTTCGTAGTATTTTAACTGGGACGAATATGGTTCCAGTGGCCTTCGGGTGTTGTTTTTTGGTTAGTTGCTACAGTAGAGTTGCTGAAACTCACCCTTCAATTTTGAGGCGAGACCTCAATATTTGACGTAATATTAATTTATTGAAACACCCTACTGTGCAACGATCCTTAGGTGAAAATTAAATTAGAGTGATAAACTTATGTTGTTATAAAAATTATTAAATTCAGGAACGTAACTGAGAATGTTTTTATGTGTCCGTTATGAAAAAAATCCCTTAAACAACTGCGTTCAAAAATTTACTAATCTCTAATTCTTCAGAAAGTATTTAGCAATTTCTAATAATCACCCCTCAATTTTGAGGCGCGACCTCAATATTTGACGTAATATTTATTTTTATTGATTTATGATCCAGTTTGTTAAGATGTGGTTTTGATTTTTGGGTTTCGGGATCAGGGGTGTTATTCAAAATCAGTTATGAACGTGTCGACGTTTCGCCATATATTACAGCATCATCAGGACACTAAAAGTTGTTATAAAATCCTTTAAAATCATATAAATAAATAGAACAATACAGTTAAAAAGGGGGGACGAAACAAAGGCCACTTTAAAATATACACAGTTAAATACTCACAATTCAGATAGATTTTGAGAGTCATCAGCTTTCTAAACATTAAGTACAAAGGTCGACAAAAGACGAGTGAGTATTGGCATCGACAGCAACAGTAGCACGAGCAATTCAGTGTATGTGGTCAGCGTATAAGCAACAGTGGAGTCATGGGACCAACTGAAAGAGGTATGCTAATATCACTGAAGCATGCTGTACCCGAAAGTATAGGGCGGGTTGGCAGATCGAATTATGTCAATACCACATCGTAATATTTATTTATTGAAACACCCTGCATGTGCAACGATCCTTAGGTGAAAATATTAGAATGATAAACCTTGTGTTTGTTACAAAAATTATTAAACTCAGGAACGTAATTGAGAATGCTTTTTCGTGTCCGTTATGGAAAAACAGACAATTGTCTTAAACAACTGCGTTCAAAAAATTTTTAGTCACTAAAACTACAACAAAAACTCTCCAGAAAATACTTGGCCATTTCTGAGAATTACGCTTAAGTTCTCAGGTGACGATTTAATATTTGTATTAATTCAGGAACGTAGTTTAAAATACGTTTACGTCTCCATTATAGGGAAATAGAAAACGATTAAGACAACTGCGTTCAAAAATTTACTAGTTTCTAATTCTTCAGAGAGTACTTAGCAGTTTCTGATAATCACCCTTCAATTCTGAAGCGAGACCTTAATATTTGACTTTATATTTATTTATTGAAACCCCCTGCATGTGCAACGATTCTTAGGTCAAAATATTAGAATAGAAAACCTTATGTTTGTTACAAAAATAATTGAATTCAGGAACGTAATTGAGCATGCTTTTACGTGTCCGTTATGGAAAAATAGACTACTGCCTTAAACAACTGCGTTAAGAAATTTTAGAGTCACTAAAACTCCAGAAAATACTTGGAATTTTCTGAGAATCACATTTAATTTCTCAGGTGACGGTTTAATAATTGTATTAATTCAGGAACGTAGTTGACAATACTTTTACTAGTTGACAATTATGGGGAAATGGAAACTGATTGAGACAATTGCGTTCAAAAATGTACTAGTCTCTAATTCTTCAGAAAGTTTTTGGTATGTATATCCTTTGATAACTCAAACGAAATTTAAAGGACAGAAGTAAACTAGTGTAGAGTATATAAAAGAATACTTACAAAAAGGTGAACGATAAACCTTGAATAAATTTATCCTGTGTAATATTATAACTGGAACAGCTCTTCACAGTTTTCAGTCAGCCGAAAGTCCTTTAAACACCAAAATATCGGTAGATACTCGAAGGGCAAGGAGAGTAGAAATTTGGAGCGATTCAAGTTGGTGAAGCACGCGATGTTGGAAAGCTACAAATACCAACTCCACACTTCGCAACTGTTTCGAGCTTAGCTCATGACAGAAAGCTCCTATTGATACCAAATAGGTCTTCAACACTTACGCTAAACTTCGAAGAATCAATCGATGCTACCCACTAGCTAATTACCTACCAGGCATATCTGTCGTTCATAAGCGTGATTCCTTGTTTCCTAAACTATTAGTGGTATTTAAACGTTTAGCGGAATTCCTTGTCTGTTAGTTGAATATTGGGAAAATTTCTGGATTATAAGCTTTAGGTATATAAAGACAGGGACCGCGGTCGGTTGAGTCAGTCTATCTCATGAACGATTATAAGTAAGTTAAAAAACTAAAACGGTAATAGCAAGCTATAGTAAAATGTTAGTGGTTAATAGTGGACCATAAGTAAACGAATTGTACAGGGTGGCCAACTAAGAACGCGAGAAAAGTTATTACTAAAACGGCCAAGAGAAAAATCTGGAAAATATTTTCAAGTTTCTGAAATGGCCGCTAGGGGGGGCTAACTGCAATCTTGAATATAAAAAAGTGATGTTTCTATGAACTTCGCTATATTAACATAATAAAAAAAGTTCCCGATATTTAAAGTCGAGGATCATCTAAACTTTTTTTGTTTGACAATTTTTTATGTATCTCTAAAAATAAAGTGGTGGGGGGTATTCAAAGGATTCCGTAAATAACACCCTGTATCTTCGAAACGGATAAGCCGATTGTAACAAACTTCGGCTCATTGAAAAGAGACATTCTTGGGCTACTAATGCTATAATATTTGAAGTCTTGTTAGTTTTACGTGTCGCCGCTAGAGGGCTTTCGCAAAAGAATTCAATGCATTGGTGTGACTTTTTTTCACGGAAAAGTAGCTAAACGATGCCAAATAAGCTCGCGAAAACAGCATCTCAATATTCTGTTCATAACCTAAAATATCGGCCAACGAAAATTTTATACGGAAAACCCTTACATTTTTATTTTAGTAACTATATTTTTGTCTCTGTAAGATAGGTTGCAAATCACTTAGGACTCCATATCACACAACTAAACATTGACAGTGTTCAAAACTTATACAGGGGACAATCTGTCAGTTTTATACTAATAAATCAGCGATACGCAAAAGACTCTTTTTATCCTGCACTTCTGTGAATATTCATATCTTGTTATCGTTCTAAGACTCACCTAACATGACTTCGTTCCTTATCCAGCACTCTATTCATCTCGTCCTCCTTACGCTTCCTCTCTCTCTCGATCCGTTCTGCTTCCTCCTGTTCTTGCTTGCGCTTCTTTTCGTACATTTCTTCCTCTTCCCTTTCCTTTTCCTTCCTCCTTTTCTCCACCTCCATTATTTTAGCTTTCTCCAATTCTTGTTTCGCCTTCATTCGATCTTTCAAGCTCTCTAACAAATTTTTCTCAGTCTCTGGCACAGGGTTTGAAATTGTCATCCATTGATTAATCACCTCGTCTTCAACCGGTTTCTCCTTCACTTCCTCCTCCTTTTTGCGGACGTCCTGCATGAGTTTTTCTAGTAAGGACCATTTGCTCATGTCTTCATCCATAATGGACTTCACCTAAGATAGAATTACAAACAAATAACTAGAAAAAATAGTTTTCTTACGTTAAAAAAATAATAATAAAATTACAAATGTGTGCAAGGTACCTTACCTGCTGCATGTTTCTCATAGTGACTCTTATGCTTTTGCCTTTATCCTCGTCATTATCATTCTCATCTTCTTCATCTTCGGTGCTGCTATCCGAGCTGCTCGAGCTGCTACTTGACGAGTCGCTCGACTCTTCCTTCTTCTTCTTCTTTTTCGCGCGTTTCTTCTTTTTCTTTTCCTTCAGAAAAGCTTCGTTTGACGACCGCCTGCGACGGCGCTTTTTCTTGTCAGAATCTGTAGAATCACTACCGCGTTTTTCGCGTCGATTCATTGCAATTTCACGATCCTTCAGCCATTCAGTCTCCCAGTGGGGATTTTGTTTTACAAAGTTCTGAAAATTGTTATTATAATTACAAAGGTCAGAAGTTCGGAAACTTTATTCGTTAATTTTTTTAAAAACCTGTGGGTCAAAAAATATATACAGGGTGTTTCATTAAGGGTGGCCACCGGCCATATCTTAGAAACTAAATGGCTTAGAAGCTAGAGAAAAAAGTTTTGATTATTAAAGTGAACACGAGAAAATCCTGGAAATTATTTGCAAGTTCCTTATTTTGCCACAAGAGAGCGCAATTAGAAACCAAATATTACAAATCAATTTTTTTCCGAAAATTGTTGTTTTAAGGTGTATCTTGGGCAACATTATTAGAAAGATTGGACAATCCTGCAACAATTTGACCTGACTCTCGTAGATGTACTGTGCTTAATAAAAGTGAGGGAAACAATTGAAAGTGAAATAATCAAAATCCTTGTAACTTTCAAGCCTCATATCCGATTTGAGTAAACTTGGTCTTGTTCGGAAGATAATTGCCTTTACTTTTAACTGTGGTATCCAGTGCTAAACGATAGTTTTAATAA
Source organism: Taphrorychus bicolor (assembly GCA_951812265.1). Classification (NCBI taxonomy): domain Eukaryota; kingdom Metazoa; phylum Arthropoda; class Insecta; order Coleoptera; family Curculionidae; genus Taphrorychus; species Taphrorychus bicolor. The sequence goes on along the minus strand of OX638297.1, from coordinate 77,002,210 downwards.
ACGTGCTAGAGGGCGCAAATTCAAATTAAAGGGTTTTTCTTTTTGTTTTACACCAAAAAGTTAAATCATTCGGTTTAATTTTGATATCATAATTGGAAAGTAGATTAAATTTGCAACAAAAAAATTTAAGATCCCAATACGATATCTTTATTCGTCCCGGAGTTATTTCTGCAAACATAACTTTTTTCAATTTTATTACAGAATAATACTAAGAAACTTCATAAATGTTAAAAATGGCCCCCGTTTTCCCGAATACAACTATTTATTCTCCCTCTGGTACTGAGTACAGCCGTTTCAATTTCAGCTCGTGAAATCGAATTAACAGCGTTCGTAATTCGCTCTATCATGTCTTCTGGTGTGGTCGGTCGCGTTGTATAAACAATGTCTTTTATTCTTCCCCACAAGTAAAAGTCTAGAACAGTTGGATCCGGAGATCTAGGCGACCACGGAAACACACTACCCCTTCCAATCCACCGATCAGGATAAGCTACATTTAAAAAATTGCGAACTCTGAGCAGAATGTGCCGGGCATCCATCATGTTGATACCACATTGAAGCGCTAACATCGAGAGGAATATCTTCTAAAAGGGTAGGGAATTCATTCGGAGGAATCATCAACATAGGAAGTTTAAGTACGCTTCGCCATTTAGATTTCAAATAAATTTCAAAATAAATGGTCCGATATTTCTGACTCCTAAAACTCCGCACCACACGTTTACATTCCATCTATTTTGCTGATCCACTTCACGCATCCACTGAGGATTTGTAACTGACCAGTAGTGCATATTGTGCAAGTTAAATGTGCCACAGCTTGTATAAGTAGCTTCGTCACTCCACAAAACCAAGCAGAAGAACTGAGGATTTTCGTAACACATCTGTCTTAGCCAATAACAGAAATCTAGCCGTCTCTCATAATCTGATTCTGATAAGGCCTGGTGTAATACTAAATGGTAAGGGTGAAGTGTATACCGATGTCTGCGGAAATGTATCTTCTGCTTGAATGCGGATTCACTTCCACGTACGCAAGAACATTGATAATACTGTCCTCATGCCTTACAGGACGTCTTCTGAAGGGAAATGGAATGGGTCGCACACTTCCCGTTTGCAGTAAACGAATTACCAATCGGCGAAATACCTTTCTGCTGTGATGCCTTCGTGCTGGATATCTAGTAGCATATGTACGTTCTGCAATAGGTGCATTTTGCAAACATTCGAAATATACGGCAAGCATGTCGAAAGCCTCAGAATTGGTATAAGCCATGTTTAAAGAATGCAAGTTTTGATAATAATAGACTAGCTATGAAGAAACTTAAAAGAAATCAACAAGAATGAATTCTTTTGTCAACGCAATACGAAACTTGTCAAAATTGAATCAACTGACAACCAATGTTTTGTCTCCATGGATACCTGCCGATTTTGTTTCATAGCTATCTAGATTGATATTGTAAAACATTATATTAGAAGTATGCTTAAATTAGATAGAAGTTTTCAATAATCAGATATGTTTAGGATAAAATAGTGACATAATATTTTATATTGAGTGACAAGCCTACAAAACCATCATGTTTTAAAACAATAATTGTTGTAACGGAAAGTTTTATTATGGAATTATGAAAACAATCATTTATTCAAATAAGTAATAAAAATCATTCTTGAAGTGATAGGTCTGAAAGGAGAAAAAATATGTTATTGGAATCTTAACATTTTGTGTTGCAAATTTAACCTACTTTCCGATTATGATATCAAACTTATACCGAATGATTTAACTTCTTGGTGTAAAACCAAAAAAAAAAACTTTTATTTGAAATTGCGCCCTCTAACACGTTTAATAAAAACCATGGTTTAGCACTGGATACCACAACCAAAAGTAATCACAATTATCTTCCAAACAAGACCAAGATTACTAAAATCGGATATGAGGCTTGAAAAGTTACAAGGATTTTGATTATTTCACTTTCAATTGTTTCCCCCACTCTTATTGAGCACAGAACATCTACGAGAGTCAGTTCAAAATGTTGCAGGATTGTATAGTCTTTCTAATAATGTTGCCCGAGGTATACCTTAAAACTACAATTTAAAAAAAAACGATTTGTATTATTTGATTTCTAATTGCGCCCTCTTGTGGCAAAATTAGGAACTTGAAAATAATTTCCAGGATTATCTCATGTCCACTTTAATAATCAAAACTTTTCTCTCTAGGTTCTAAACCAATTAGTTTCCAAGATATGGCCGGTGGCCACCCTTAATGAAACATCCTGTATATTTTTCATTGCGTAACAGATATTGTCTTTCTTCTGCAGAGCAAGGTCAGCCTTGATGAAAAAACAAAGCAGATGAGCCGGCAAGTATTGTGTCAAGGGTTAATATCTTCCTACTAATCTATGATTTAGGAACAACACGCTATCGCTTCTTATATCGCCTATAAGTACGATTATTAATAATGTAAATACGAACAACAAAACAATAATTTTCACAGGTTGGTATGCACTCACCTCATAATTTTGAAAATGAGTCTGTGACTTCAAGTGATGAGAAGCACAATGTAAATCTCCTATCCATATATCGCACAGTTTGCAATACCACGACGGGGCCGAAATGAAGAACTGCAATCCTGCAAGAAAAAAACAATATTTTTATATCCGAACGTCAGTGAGGAGATATATAAAGCAGTCTCCCAGCAGCGATTTTGATTGTAGATATTTGGTATTTTTTCCATTTCGATGCTTATAACTTTTAAACTTCTCATTTGACGGGATTTTCGTTCCACCGGCGTAGGCACAGAAATGAACGAGCCTTCCAAAAGCGTGGTCGATTTGGAGGTACGTGCGGGGGGGGAGGGGGTGGTGGGGGCTGACCAGTGGCGTACCAAAGTCAAAAATGCGTTTTTTTAGATACCCAAATTTACGACTTCTTTACCGTAGATCCGGGGCTATGTGGGGTAAAGGGCTTCCCATGGGGGTAGATGGTAAATTTTGAAGTCTAATTTTGATAAGTTAAATAGGAAAATCTAGAAAAATTCGCAAAGTTGGGATGGTTTTTAATTATTTTTTTTTTGTAATGGCGAACTTCTTGGCCTTCTGGACCCCCCTAGTTACACGACTGGCCCAATAATGATAGTACCACGGGAAAGAGCATGTCCTTGGGCACTTTTAATCCTAACCCGCCAAAAGTGTCACTTTAATACAGAGTGGTTGAAAAATGTCCAAAGACAGTTAAGAAAAGTATCCAAAATAGTAAGGTAGTTTTTTGCGGTTTTTACGAAAACCATGGAGCTTCAGTTGTACGGGATGTTGATTATAAAACTTCATCTAGTTGGCGGTGAAATGTCAAAAGAAAAAGCTGGAGAAACAAAAGTCCATTTACTTTGATTATATCATCCTTTTTTTTTCCTCCTTTTTTTGTCAAAATTTCATAGCCTGCTAGATGACGTTTTATAATGAACACCCCGTATATGGGCAATTAGAAGAAGCGGAGAGAAAAAAAAGTTATTAATTTTGATGTAGAAATTATACCGGGTGAGCTACACAAGTTTTTCTGTGCCACATTTTTTGCCAATTTTGGTATACTTTTCTCACATTTCACCCTGTAGATTCCACATTTTTGCAGAAAAATCTCAGAGAGGTAGTACACATATGTACCCCACACCTGACCAAAAATCAAGAGCCTAGCTTTGAATTTGAAATTTTGACGAATTTTTAAACTTTACATTTCAAACTGCACCTTTAAGGTATATTTGTGCCGAGACCGTGCATCTAATCGAATGGCTTTCTATCCCAGGGTATACCCTGGAATGCTTTCTTTTTGGGACTTAGGAACCACTTTTTGCTGGGACGTCGCGAAATGGTCTTAATTGAATTTCGAAGCGAAAGATTTTTGCAAATTTTGGCCCCAAAATACCGAATGCTTCCGAAGATCGCCACTTAACTGGTTGGTAATCGGAACCATTCGGAATTAGGCTCCTCCCACTGAACGTCAACTGACAGCTAAGATTTTGCGAAATGTAAACATTAAATTTAAGACCTTAGACTAAAGAAAATCGGCCGAAAAGCATGGAAAACTGTGTGGTCGGGGAAAATTTGAATATTTCCACGAAGATTATTGGCAAAATGCCCAGTCCGGGAGAACGTTTTCAGAAAAAAAAATTCTTCTAAATCAAAGACCCTCTTTTTCAGATGTACAGTTTTAACTCGAAGGTAAAAATGTAGACTAAATATGTGGGAATCCATATTTTCGGTCCTCGGAACTGCAAGCTTTCAATGTTATTTTTTCTTATCCGTAGAAACTATTAAATCATTATAGGTATCGTATTATTCGACAAAAGAGAATGCCGCTCCGGTTATGAACTTTGAAAGAGCTTTTTGTTTTAGCAGCTCGAGCGTCAGCATAACGCCTTGTTTCTATCGAGTTCTTATATTCGGAGAATAGAGTATTCAAGGTTTGTTTAAGCTTTTCGGTTTATAAAAAAAGCAGATTACAACGACGAGTAGACGAGGAAAGACGGGGCTTAATTTGCAGTTCGAGACGCGACGCATTTTTGCTCAAATACGTATAAAGACGATAAGACGATTCATTTGTTGTATTCTCATATTTAATTACCATCCGTATTTTATTCATTTCTCCAGTGTATTTTCTTTGTGTTCAATAAATCCTTATATCAAGTTATACCAATATCGCCCGACCGGAAGTGTTTTATTCCCTAGACAACATAAAAAAGCCTACAAATTTAACTTTCATTAGCATACCGGCCGTGACGTAAGTCATTAAAGATTTCACCGATATCTTTGAAACGATTAAAGTTAGAAAGCTGCAATTTGGTATGTGTCTTACTACGGCTACATGATGCGATACGACGTTTCGTTCGTTCAATATACGCCATCATCAGGCTTTTAAATTATGTCCGTTTACCCGTTGGTTCAAAATTGAATGGTGGGTTACCTACTAAGGTGCCGTAAAATGTGAATAGCTGAGGTAGATATCACGGCAACCATGGATATAGCTGTTTAATAAAGTTTTATGAACCGATGGTCGTATCGAGTTGAAAATCGAATGGTAGGGTTTCCTTATGTAATATTAGCGCAAAATAGCATCTCAAAAAGTCCGAGACGGCGTAGCGTAAAACTTTTTCCCATGAGAAATGCATTGATCTCATGTATTTTTAAATGGGAGGAATATAGAAGACAAAAGGTTGTATTTAGAGTACTATTGATGATACATGGTTCAAATTTGGATGGCAGGTACCTATGGGTATAAATTGTGATATAGCTAACTCAGCGATCATAGCTACAGTAGCTGAGTAACGTTAATATTTAGTGAACTGTTTAAAGTACATGGTTCAACTTTGGATGCTGGGTGCCCATGGGGATATCATGAATGGTAATATAGCTGTCATCTCTATGTAGCTGACGGTAGCTCGGTTATAGCTGTTTTATTAAAGCGATGGCGATATCAAGTTGAAAATCGAATGGTAGGTTTCCTTTATGCAAAATTCGCTAAAAATGACATTTTTTAAAATCCAAGATGGCCGCATGGAAAGTTTTGGCTTTAAGCCGATATCTCTGGAACGGCTTGAGCTAGAAAGCTGAAATTCGGTATAGGGCTACTTTATAAGGACGGCTAGAGGTCTCTAGGGTCCGGAACCTTGTCGCGGGTACCGAAGGTTACACTTTGAAAACTTTTTAATGTCTTGACATTTCTTTGCTACAACTTACTAACTGTTGCTAAATGCCGCTGTAACCAAATATATTGACGTTTCGACTTTGATGTTGAATGACAAACAAACACAGCCTACATAGTGCATCCAAAGATAATGGTCAAAGACTTATAGAAATAGCCACGTCGTATAACATGCTAATAAAGTCCACCATGTTCCCACATAAGGGCATTCACAAACAGACCTGGGTTTCAAACGATCACATTACCCGAAACCCAATCGATCATATCATTGTAGATGCCGGCCACGGGAGCAACATATTAGATGTAAGAAGCCTCAGAGGAATAGATGGGGACACAGACCATCAGCTAGTCCGAGCAAAAGTTAGAATTAGAATATCGACACACAAATACAATAAATGCAGGACCACCCCACAATGGAACATGGGTGAACTGCAGAATGAGGTGAAAAGAACAGCAATATAGAGAAAAACTCGAACAAACACTGAACTCTGATACGGAATATAATGAAATTGAAAAGCTCTGAGACAACTGCAGAAATAATAACAAAGACCGCCGAAAATGTATTTAGAAAAAGCAAAAGAAAGAGGGCAAAAACATTTCGTCAAACAGTGGGACTAAAAGCCAACGAGGAAAAAACGAAATACTTGTGTATAAACAGAACGGAACGAAGATATAGATTATGGCAAAATGTCACAATCAACACTCCTAATTTTGAAAGGGTAGAGCGTTTCAAATTCCTTGGAGCTACAATAATTGCTGAAAATGATTTTACTGAGGAAGTCAAAGAAAGAATTCAATCTGCAAACCTCTGCCTATACGCACTTAACAATCTTATGAAGTCGAAGAACCTGACCCGAAAAACAAAAACGAAAATCTATAAAACCATTGTCAGGCCAGTAATAACATATTGATGTAAAACGTGTACAATGACCAAATCAAACGAAGAAAAACTCAAACGTTTTGAACGAAAAATCGATATCGTATTAGAACGAATATTGAAATAAAGGAGCTCTACAACGATAGCGATATCGTGCAAGAGATTAAATCCCAACGACTACGATGGGTAGGCCACGTACACAGGCTGCAGGATGAAAGACTTGTAAGATTGGTGTGGGAGGAGATTCCAACAGGAAAAAGACCACTTGGGCGTCCCCGAATGTTAAAAATAAAACTTGAAACTGTGAAGGCTACGCCCATCATACCTTTAATGGGAATTCTCTTTTTAGGGGCGTCTTCGTAGCTGGGCATTAACTCTTCCATAGGAAGTTTGTGCCAAGGAGTAGTGTCAACTTCGTTTTCTTTGGCGCGGTCTTGATGTCGGTCACTGTGCAAGTGTTGCAAAAACTCCTTAGCTGTTTCCGGAAATTTATCGCAAGCACGGCACCAATGTAAGCCTGTGTCGTAATAAACGTAACAATGCCTGAAAAAAAAACAATTACCATTACTGCGAACATCAACTTTGTATCAATCAATAGCAATAAATGCAAATCCCACTTTGTGTCTTGCATTGTGCTATGTATATCCACCAAAGTCAGACTTTCTCAATAAAAACATACAAATCTGAGCTTAAAGGCACCTACCAGCAAACGCTCATAGGAAGTCTACCAACTTCTCTGACTCTCTCACTGCAAATTTTACTAATTCAAAAATACCTACTGATAAAAACATATTTTCATCAATTAAACACAGGAACACGTTTTACTGTTACAAATCAAGTATTATCAGTGAGAATATATTTAAAGCTTTCAGACAATTCATTCAAGGCAATATGTGCAATTTCATCAAAGGGAAAACAAAAAAGCATCCAGACCAAACACTGTTTATTGCCAGACATCATACACTGAAAACGGCTATTTTACGACTTAATTCAGAATAAAATCTTAACATCTAATAGTTTACAGAGTTCTAAGGTTCGTAAATTATATTTGTGTGTATTATATGTGCAGTATCCACTTGTTTGGATATGAAACAAGAAGTATTCGCAAGTTATTCCAAATTTAGTGGTTTGCAAGTATCAACAATGCACATTTTAAACGTAGACAAAATGCCAATTTTACTTTGACAAAAAATTATCTCAAAAAAGGTGCACTTAAATATGTAAATATGTCATACTACCTTTGATGAGTTCCATCGTCTAACTCCTTCTCGGAGCGGGAGTAACCAGGAGAACCAAACCTGTCTTGTGGTTCGGTTTTAGGCGTGTGTGAACCAACATCCGGCTTCGTCTCTTGTTGCTCAACTTCCAATTCGAGATCAGACATTTTTTTGCCATCTTTTATAATGCTGGATAGCATTTCAATGACATTTATAATGGCCTTCAGTTTACTATTAATTTCGTCCTATAAGGAAAGCAAAAATACGTAAAAAAACACAGTATAGGTTTTGCTGCAAAAGGGGGAAGTTGTATAATGTGTACGGGATGAGACACGTAGCTTTATAATCTATTATAATTTCTAATGCTAATTTTTTATAATTTTACACATACAGGGTATACCGAAAGTAAATCGTCATAAGTTGACTACGAATTCTTCTTTGAAAAAAATCTATATCAACTATTCAACTATAGTCCAATAATTCTCCATTGCGGATACACAGGATGTTAAAATTTCGTTTAAAAACAACCATTTGCAATATTAAAATAAACTTTTTTAGAAAATGATGATTGTGGGTCAGGTCGTTATTAAGCTTACGGAATTTGAGGATTTTTGAAATTTACAACAAAAAAGGCATCAAATTAATTAGTTTAAAACAAGAAAATTTGCGGAATAATCATATTCCGTATAAACTAGACTGATCCAACCAAATGAAAAACATAACCGAACTGACCTAACTAAAGGCAAAGTAAAACTGAATTAATATAACCAACAGAGCCTACACTTTTGCGCAGCAATCAACAGACCTTTAAAGTGTTAGTTTGCGTTAATAGCAACATTAGTATTAATGCGTCATCTAGCTATTGATTACTTATAGGTATGACCTGTGACATATGTTCAAGTTGTCAATTGTGAATACAAAAAGTAGAATCGTGACTTTGATGCGAGCAGGGCGTTTTATTTCATTAGGGTTCATCGCTAGTACTTCTGGATTTGACTTTTACCAATAGGTTATGGGTCCAGAACTTACAGTAAGCTCCGTGTGTTCCCTACAGAAAAGTTAAACCGTGCTTTGCGAGCTAAAATTCGTCGAACAGTAATCGATTACATCACCAAAAAAAAATGGCAGTCAACTACTTAAATAGCGCCCCGAAAGTTCTCGGAAGAGAAAACTATGATGAGTGGTGTGCTAGAGGGCCTAACGAAGTATTTGGAAGGCACAGAGGTGGATACTGTCTTGATAGCAAAGGCGAAGGCTAAGCTACTCTTAACCATAGAATCATCAATGTACGTACATGTAAAAGAAGGTAAAACTTGCAAGGAAGCTTTTGACAAGATTAAGCATCTTTATGAAGATACCGATGACAAGGAAGATTGGCCTGCTTAGGAAGTTGATCTCGTTATGTCTCGATAACAGTAAGTCAATGGAAAGGTATGACAATGAAGTTATCAAAACTTCACAAAAGTTAAAAAAAACTGCTTTCGATATCAATCATGAATGGGTGGGTTCCTTGTTGTTGGCAAGTTTGTCTGTCAGGCGAGATAATTTTAGAAGATTCGCAAATAATGGCCCTGGTAGTCACAAGAAGGAAGAAAGAAAACCTCCCAAAGATAAAGGCAAGGTTATGTGCTATAAATGTAAGCAGTTTGGACATTTTATGTCAGATTGCCAAAAGAACAACAAACAAGCTTTTAGTGCAATTTTTTTAAGTGGCAAGTTTAGTAAAAACGATTTTTACTTGGACTCCGGGGCAAGTATGCATATGACCCCAAATGAGAGCTGGATAAATGACCGAAGGACACCATGCATTAATGAAATAATTGTTGCCAATCACCAGAACCTTCCAGTAGTGGGTTCAGGTAATATTAACATAGTGAAAAACATAGTGTGTGCCAGAATTGACTAAAAATGTATTGTCAATTAGATGGTTAATAATTGATAAAGGCAACCGTGTTTCTTTCAACTCCCAAGGATGTTTAATTTTTAATCAGAATAATGACCTTATTGCTACTGCAGACTTATGTAACGGCGTTTATCGTTTGAATATGAGGCAGGAATCATGCATGCTAGGAGCATCCATGGAAATTAACGCATATTAACATTAAAGACCTTAACAAGATGAAGAATTGTGTCGTATGCTGTGAAGGCAAACAATCAAAATTGCCCTTTACTTACACAAACACAAGAAGCAATCACATACTGGAAATTATCCATGGAGATTTATGTAGACCTATGGAGAAGACTTCAATTGGAGGCTCAAGGTACTATTTTGTACTAGTTGATGATTTTTAGCGAACGTCCTTTGTTTATTTTCTAAAAACTAAGCATGAAGCTCTAAAGTACTTTAAAGAGTTTGTTCCCGTGGTAGAAAACCAAAAAGGACAAAGAATTAAAGTTTTTAGAACTGACCAAGGAGGAAAGTTTTGTGGCTACGAATTTGAGGATTATTTAAAGAGGTCAGGTATTATACATCAAAAAACAAATGAAACAAATCCTTATACACCAGAACAGAACGGCCTTGCAGAGGTTTAATCGTACTTTAGTCGAAAAAACAAGATGTCTTCTATTTGACGCTAACCTGGAAAAGAAATTCTGGGCAGAAGCAGTAAGTACAGCGACCTACTTAAGGAACCGCTCTAATGCTAGTGGCTTACTTAACCACGTGCCTAAAGAAAAAAGACACAAATTCGATAAAAAAACCACAAAGCAAATATTTGTTGGTTATTCCGATGTTATTAAAGTATACCGTATTTATAACCCAGTAACAAATTATGTCAATACCAGTCGAGATGTAATCATTTCTGAAAACTTGAAATCTAAGCGTCTAGAAGTGATGGGGATTGAAGAAAACTTGGAAAGTCCAGTTTCAGCGGGGGACTCACAGGAGAAGCAAGAAAAACAGCCTGATGCTGAGATTCCTGTTTCGCACATGTCTGAAAAAGAAGCAGCTACATGTCAAGACATTACTCCTGAAGATCCAGAAAGTGTTCAGGAACACCTCCACCTCCAATGGAGGGAAGAATTGCACGAACAAACTGATGGTGTAGCATGGGCAGCCCCCTTAGTGCAGTAATTGACAAGGTGAACTTTAAGACTTATTCCTCTAACACCTCAACTTCATAAACAAAAAAATTCAATGAAATATGTAGATGAAAAAAGAAGAACGCCTACCGTTTGTCTCCGTTGTACTCCCACAATACAACAGAGCCTGAAATTGGCCAAGCATCAGAGGGATCTTCTATCAGCATCAAGAGTTTACAAAGTTCCATGCAGCTCTGGCTTCGTATAAATACATTGACACCACAAAACGTAGTATTAACACGAGAACTACCGAACATAAAAGAAGTTGTAGGCTGGGACAAACGCAAAAGTCAGCAGTAGTAGAGCAGGTTCTCTCTGAAGGTCACGACATCCTTTTTAACGAGGTGGATATCCTACATCAAACGCAGCGTTACTGCGAGATTAAAGTGGAACGTCATTGAGATCTTCAGGCACAAGAACAACTTCGACAGGAAAGAGGAAATTACGGCCCTAATTCAGACCGTAAGTAAGTTCTGCGACATATACGTTACGTGCGCCAAAACTCTGCTCTAACCCTTCCCCAATTCATCCACTTCAGCACGGCGGTGACAGTAAAAATACCATAGCGTTTAGATCTAAAATCAGTCAAGGTGGAGATGCAAGAACGATCAGTTCGCCCATTGCCTCATCGCAATTGATAAAAGGTCTTTTTGTGCTTCGCCCAGTTGCAGGCCTCAGCTTCGCTTCGATCATCAATCTCTGGGCTCAGCACGAAAAGATCCACTTTTACTCCTAGTATAGATATGGCATGATTCTTTTCAAACCGTAACTCACACAAGCTGACCAAATTCTTCTAATATCTGATATATTTTTTAGTGTGAAGTAAAAGGAAATTCCAGAATTAATATGGTACTCTACGAATTCTACGAGTAGGTAATCCAAATAACATTTTCTGAAAAAGCTTAATGTCATTTGATATAACGACTTATTACTATGACAAGCTAACCTCGAATTGTTTACATCAGGAAACGTTTTTGCGTTTTTAATCCAAGCAAATAGTGTTAAATTTATTATACTATTTCGGGAATGAAAGAAAAAGTAGAAATTTGCCACCAATATCCAGGAAACTGTATCGAAGACCCTGGGAATCATCTAGGAGTATCCAGAGAGAAAGTGCATAGAAACCAAGTACAAAATAATACCGAAAAACATTAAAAGAAAATAACAAAGACTCTTGATTTACCGAAAGCAATAAAATTGGATGTGAAAAATGACTGGTGGGAACGCCGCAGACCAAAGATTGTGCGAACATGGACATGATAGTTTTCCCAGTTTACCGCAATAGAATTGATATGGACTGGAGCAAAAGGGTATTGCCACAAGCATATAGATGATGAACTTAAATCGGAGCATGTATAGCAAAGGTATGGCAAGATGCATTGGAATACTCAGTAATAGAGGTGATGAAGAAAAAGGTGTTTGGTCTAGTCCACCATATATCCACGAAGTCACAGACAGGATCGGCAGGCTGAAAAAACACAAAGTGAAAAGTGTTTGTAAACCGACTCCCACAGTACAACAGAGCCTAAAATTGGCCAAGCATCAGCGGGATCCTCTATCAGCATCCGGAGTTTACAAAGTTTCATGACATTGACAACCAAAAAACGTAGTAATAACAAGAGAACTACGGAACATAAAAGAAGTTGTAGGATGGGACAAACACAAAAGTCAGCAGTAGTAGAGCACACTCTCTCTGAAGGTCACGACATCCTTTTTTAACGAGGTGGATATCTTACATCAAACGCAACGTTACTATCCGAGACGAAATAGGAAAGTCATTGAGATCTTCAAGCACAAGAACAACTTCGGCAGGAAAGAGGAAATTACGGCCCTAATTCAGACCGTAAGTGAGTTCCGCCACATATACGTTATGTGCACCAAAATTCTGCTCTAACCCTTCCCCAGTTCTTCCACTTCAGCATGGCGGTGACGGTAAAAATACCACGGAGCGTTTAGAGCTAATATCAGTCAAGGTCGAGATACAAGGAAGATCAATTCGCCCATTGTCTCATCGCGATTGATAATGTCCGACGTAGTTATGGGCGAACCGTCAGGATGAAATTCCATTCAACCGCGGCTTCAAAACCCGGAACACACTTCACACAAAAATGTATCTTTAGTTAATAGCTGTAAAGCAATTGTGTTGTGCCACATCTATTCTTGTATCTGATAATTATGAAGCATTTTTATCTTTTATTCCCAATCTAAAATTTAAGCAATTTAGTCAAGTTGTTCTTTTTTTAAAACATCCATGGTTAATGATTAAATTACTTCATGTTTTCTGGAAAACATTCGTTTTTTGCTTAGGAACGTTTAGAATCTATCTTTAAATCCTACATTATCTTAAGTGTTTCCAATTTCTTCCTAGTGTTTTTTCTTCAAAGTTGGTTTTGTTTCTAAAGCACAGATCTAGTTGCTTCAATCTACAAAAATATACATAGATGAAAATGCAACATAATATAGTACAAATTGGTACATTAGTTATTATATTGAAAACTTTATTCGTGCCTTCTTTCCAGATTCTGTAAAAAAAATACAAACACAAAAAGAAAAAATATAGATACAAAAAAAAAACTTTTTTTATAATATCGATTCGCATGTATTACATAATACATGCGAATAGTAATATACATATATTACTTAACTCTAAATGTGCTCTTTTCAATCGATATGAAATGATTCTTTTCAAACCGTAACTCACAGAAACCGACCAAATTTTTCTAATATCTGATATATTTTTAAGTCTGAAGTAAAAGGAAATTCCAGAATTTATATGGTACTCTACGAATTCTATGTGTAGTTAAACGGAGTAACATTCCGAAAAAGCTTAATTTCATTTGATATAACGACTTATGACTATGACAAGCTAACCTAGATTTGTTTACATCAGGAAACGTTTTGGTAGTCACTGTGTTCTCTGATTTGATTCATATGGTTAGTGGACTTTGGACCCGCCAATTAAGAACCGATCCGACTATATTTGGGTATTAAGAGTGAAGTGATATTTTGTCGCATGATGAGAAACGTTTGTTTGCAAAAAAAATGTGTTTTTTTAATATTTGTTGGTACAAATATGAATATTCCGCTTTTTTTTGCTTTAAAGTACTTAATTTGATGCCCATATCATCGTGGGCTAAAAAAAATCTTGACAAATGTGAACTTAGTTTTCAAGGGGGACAGACACAGGAAGCTGTCAAATTAACTGAAAGTTTGTTGATTTGAAACTATAGCAACGACACTGCAACAATTGCATATATGAGCAGGTTTGACTTGGGTACATCAGACTTATAAACCATTCACTTATTATTGCCGCCAAGGAGGCGTTGGAAATCTGACTGACATTTTTATCGTATCTTCTCAAGATGTGCCAAAAAAAAATAGGTATAAAAAAATGAAGGTAATGAAAAAAAGGTAACGAGATGCCAAAGATAAGAGAATGAGGTATAGACACAGATAGTTCGTACATTATAACTTTACTTGCGCAGGCGGCCATGGTATTTTTCAGTCAGATTGACACTCCTGAATTGTTAGCTCTTGTTTGCTGCCTTGCTGAAGCTGAATTCATAACCACGCTCATACCGAGGTGCGAAATAAAAATCTCGCAATAAAATTGAATTTTGTCAAAACTCAAGCAATCGTCTTAACGACATTGTTAAACGGGCCATCAGCCATCACTTTTTAACAATTGGAAGTTTTTTTTTTGCATTTTTCGAGTCCGTGTGCTTTCACATAACTCCTACTATTTTAACGATCTACCGCAAAGTATTCTCTTCTGTTTGGTTGCCCGGAAGAAAGACACAAACACTATCACTCCAGAATTAGATATCATCAAGTGTATCGATCATATTGAGCAAATCATTATCGTGTGGCATGAGAAGTAAATAGCGTCTGACCGGCAAGAAATTCAGCTTCAAATAATGTAAGTCCACGATGGAACTGATTCCTCTGACTCAAACTAATAGGTAGCTACACAAGAGGTAGATCCTAATTTACAGAAAATTATAAATTTTACAATTTTAGCTAATAGTTAGAGTCGCATGGGCTTGAGGCTGAAAAGAAAGAGAAAATACGCTGAGTTTATTCGCTGCAGAACTAGAACTCAAACTAATCCTGTCACAACTTCTACATATTAACATAATACACCCTAGAGCAGTCGATGAGACTAACATGATACTGTTACAAATTAATATTCTTTTTTAATAAAAATCAATTTTCTTTAAAATGCATATTTATTAAAATGAAATTAGAAATTGTTAATCAGAGGGTTTTAGTACTTTAAATCGTCCTGGCAACCACGGCCACAAACATAACCTCTAATGTCCTAAATATAACCTAAAATATATTACAATGCCTGCCATAATATACAGGGTGCAAAATGTCAAATTTCCATGACGTAGTGCGCAAGTAAAGTTATAGTGTACGAACTATACCTTGTTTGGTATGTACAGGGTCATTGATTATAAGTTAACCACCCATCTAGAGGCTTTAATTTTACTCGACGAAAAAAATGTTAAATACGAAAGTTATTGATAATTATATGCCGTCTCAAATTATTATGGACTGGGGTGTGCCATGGAAAACAGATGTTTTGCCCCTGTATAAATTTTTGACAATGACATTGAGTGAAATTGGCAAATAAATGAGGTTACAAATTTGACAAATGTCTAAATTATTTGTAAAACGTTGCCAAATTAATCAAAAATTAAGTATCAATCATTCAAAATACTGAGCCTGCCATAAGTAGACAGTATGTGTAGTAGAAAGAAGCAAAATCATAAAATGGGTAGGAGAGGTAAAAAGCCCCTAGGATGTTATAATTGATAATTACTTCAGGACATTTTTTTATTTTGGTAAATAAAGGACTACTGATATAAGCTCGAACATCATCATATTTTGGTGCTTAATAGACAATTAAAGAAATATGCAGCAGCACCTCTTTCTTAAGAAGATAGAAGTAATAAGGTAGATATAGTAATAAGGTAGACATATTACTATCTTTCTATTCCTAATGAATGATCAAGAGTGTGAATTCAAAACAATTCGCGGAATTTGAACGAATGGGGCAATGTCGGCTTGATGTATGGTAATAAAGTTACCATTAAAGTTTTAGATACTCGATTCAGGCTACTATACGACAAGCTAACATACCTCAATTGCCCAGATTTCCCCCTGTAACGAATCCACTATGACAAATATTAAGTATCTATTGCAACAATGCTAGACTACCTTTGCAGAGTTTGGGATATATAAACAAAGCTGAATGCAAAACACGAATTAAAAACATCAGAAAATGTTGCTTTTAAACCAAGGTGAGAACTAAGAAATATTTCTTGTCGCTTCTTTTGATTTTAAAATAACCTATTTAGGGCCACAAGTGACTCTATAATTGGTAAAAGAATTGTTTGACATTCCTGCACAAATGTGATGAAAAGATTGAATGCAGATATTGTTTGTGACTCATTATACAAATTGGTATTGACACCACAAAACTCAGTAGTAACAAACGCAGAGAATTTCGAAACAAAAAAGATATTGCAGGCTGGGATAAACACAAAAGTCAGCAGCAGCAGAGTACGCTTTCTCTGAAGGTCAAGATATGCCTTTCATCCTTTTAACAAGATGGATTTCTTCAATCATCAATCGCAGAGTTATTATCCGAGAGTAACCAGAAAAGCCGTTGATACCTTTAGGCACAAAAAAATCTTTGACAGAAAAGAGGAAATTGCGGTCCAAAATTCAGACTGGAAACAAGTTTTGCAAAAGCATAAGATAAAAAATTCATTGGACCACCACATCAAAGATCGGAAAACAACGAGGACTGAATTTGTTCAAATGCCAATTTTAATAATAATTCGTTCTAATGTTATACTTTCTTTTATTTGTTGTGGTATATATATATTTTTTTCTGTTGGTTTGAGGTTAAGCACCAAATTATGATGATGTTCTAGCGTATTTTGTCTATTTCTATTTTTTTGTTATTCACCAGTTACTTAAATAAAAAAATGTATTTACTTCAGCTATTTATTATTATTTCTTGATACCGAACTACCTAGTTTTATGATGAGACTCATAAGATCTATGCTTATAACAAGCCTTTTATTTTATTTTGTATAATTTAATACTTCTTTTGATAACATTAATCTGGCAACATTTCATGAATGAAATAGACATTTGTCAAATTTGTAACCTCATTTACTTGCGAAATTCACTCAATGTCATTGCCAAAAATTTATACAGGGGCAAAACATCTGTTTTCCATGGCACACCCCAGTCCATAATAATTTGAGACGGCATATAGGTGTAGTTTTTTCCAATACAAAATCCGTTATACAGGGTCTACCCAAAGCCCGTTGCATACCAAAGTTACAATTTTCTAAATGAAACGCCCTGTATATTTATGCTTTTTCATACTTCGTAAACGTTTCTAAGCATTTTTTATGAAACATATCCAATACCTATCCCCGTTGGCTTCTTTGATAAATGGTGCCTAAATTTCGATATTATAGTATTTAGCCACCTTCTAAGAGGGTTTCTTTTTAATCGTGTGACACCATGTTAAATGCAAAAATTATGGATAATCGTGTGTAGTTTTTCAGGTTGTAAAATTTTATACCGGATGTACCCAAAACCGGCAGCATATCAAAGGTCTTTTTTCTTTTTTAATGGTCCATTTACTATGTTTTTGCAACTTGGTGTTCTACGCCAACTTTTTTTTACATAGCATACCCTTAAACAAAAGCTACCAGTTTCCAAAAATTGATGGGTGAAATGCCTTACACCAAAATTTTTGTAACTAAAAGGCCTTAAAAGGCATATACTTTAAGACCTCAGCTAGACATAAAAAAACTTGCCTTTTCAATTTTTCTTTATTCTAATATGTGAACAAAACTGTAAATTATGGTTGAAATAATTTGTTTATTAGAAGAGAAGAGTACTCTTTTAAGAAATCTTTTATTAAGTTTTTATTAAGAAATCTTAAATTTAAATTTCCGCTTCCAATCTATATGCAACTTTTATAAAGACACTTTTGAAGTGGTGTAATAAATCGAGAATTCTTTATCTTTTACCACTAGGAAAAAAATGCCAACGGCATGGACATTTTTGTTTACTGCTTTTAAGGTTTTCGTGTTACCCTCTTAACGTAACGTACTATTTATAACACAAAAAAATCAATCCGCGACATCAACTGATCAGCCGGACATTTATCCACTTGTGCAGCAGGGTGATTGAGATCACAACAGATGCTTTTGGGTACACCCTATATAAAATTTTACAAGACGAAAAACTACACATGATTATCCATAATTTTTGCACTTAACATGGTAGAATAACACGATTAAAAAGAAAGCTCTAATAAGGTGGCTAAATACTATAATATCGAAATTTAGGCACCATTTATCAAGGAAACTAGTGAAGATAGGTATAGGACATGTACTGTAGGGACATGTTCTCGTATTATATAAGGTGGCTCGTTTTAAATGGAACGCACTATATAGATATTTCAATACTTAAATTTTGTTCAAGAATACGGCTACGATTCGGTAAAGAAATTGTTAAAATCGGCTAAAATCACCGACTGAGAAAATATTCGGAAGAAAGTAAAAAGAAGAAAGAAGAAAATATAGAGGAAGAAAGATTGTTAAATAACTGAAGAAAGCGCAATAAAAAAGTAACCGAACAATATTACAGTTAATTTTCTGCAGAAATTCTTTATAATTTTTGTATAAGAAATGTTATTATACAAAAATGCCAGCAGAAAGAAATCTTCAAAAGTTTTTGGTTCAGTCTTCTTTCCGGTAACATTCCCAGTAAGTTCATCTACCTTCGGGGGTTGCAGGTAAAATTGAGAGGTTCAAACATAATTACAAAGAGTTCTCCTCAAAAATAAAATGCACATACATCCGGTTTCGTTTGGCCACTCTGTATACCTACTCTCATTAATAATGTAACAAAGTTTGAAATGTCAAAGTTTTTTCATGACAATACTAGCCATTCTCATGGTCAAAAATCGAAAATGCAAAGACAATTCCTTAAAACTACTGCAAATATTCTCTACCAGATATTTTTAGTAATGTTTAGTAATGTATAAATATATATTAATAATTATAATATAAATATATTATAATTATATATATATTATAATATATTATAAAATATACGAAAATATATTATAATAAATTTTCGGTTACTTGCGACATTATGATATTACAGAAAGTAACACCAAGTGGAAATTAAATGATAACATGAATTTGAAAAGCTCACCTGTAGCCTCTCATTCTCTTTCAACACGTAGCGGAGTTCCCTCCCGGACTTTTCATTACCCGACAAGCCCTGTTTTTGCTGTTTCAATTCTTCCAATTCTCTACGGAGCACCATGGCTTTTTTGACATAATCCTCCCTCTGCTTCGTCAGAGTGGCTTTCTGCTGCTGTATTTCTTGAACAACTAAAATAAAAATATGCATCACACGATTTTCCCCGTACTCTCCTAATGTATAACAACTTTATTATAATTATACTCCTGATAAATACGGGACATTTTATCAATCAGAGTTGGTCCCTCCATCAAATGGCATTTATCCATGACAAACCCTACGAAAAGAGTCAGTTAAAACGGTGGCTTAACAACAAATATAATATAAATTTAGTTTATGTTATGAGCTAAATACAAACCATAAAATTTTTCGGAGAAGTCCCTTTATTTGCTTTGATGCTGAATTTGACGTACTCTTTTTGATATTCAGGTCCGATAATAAGTCCTTACATATTCATAAATATATAAACATAAGTAAGTATCTACTGATAAAATCTAACAACTCTTGAGCGTAGAAGATATTTTGTTAGTGATTGAAGATTGAACAAACACTGAACTAATCAAACACCTCTTAAAAACTACGCTTAAGCTTTACAATGCGTTTCCTTAAAATACTGCTTAAAAACCACATAAAAAAAAAACACTAAATAGAATTAAATATTGATCAATTGTCTAGATACTGGTGCTCCTTGGTCTATTCCATAGTAGCGTTCTTCCTTGTGGCAACATTCTTCAGCTTCTTATAGTTTGCAAGGGTACAAAAGATAGAAGACTTAAGGCGTGGTCGTAAGTGACAAATTGAATAAGTATTAATTGAATAAACTAACCTACTCTGCCTGCCCACCAATAATGTTCAAAGATCCAATTTCATTGTTTCAACGTATCCCAACATTATTTAAACGTATTTCTGGACCATATACAGGGTGAGTCATAATGGGTGATCGAAAACAAGATCTGATATTCTTTGATTGATTTTATGGATGGGCAACTGAAAAATTATAATGCATTTTTTGGAAAAAATAGTGGCATATCACTTTTTCTTCAAATAATATTTATTATTAATGAAAAATGTGCGCCATCCACAGCAGTTAAAAACGTACCAACTTACATTAAAATATATCTTACGCTTTCGGAATAATCAAGACATATGCATTTTGATATATTTTGTTCAAACATAAACAACCTAGGTGTTACCTAAAGATAGGTAACACAATTGTATGATTGACTGACCTCCCACCCCTAAATCAATCAAAGAATATGGGATTTCATTTTAGACCATCCGTTATAGACAAATGTTTGAGGTTAAGAATAACAATATCCGACTGACAACGTGCGGGAAATAACCATGTTCAAGGAATCTTACTTTTGGAGAAACAAAAATCATTTAATCTTTATACATTTAATGCTTGCACAGGGTGGCGCCTTTTCTATGGATTTATGGGGTATTGGTAAAATTGTAATGCAAAGATGAAATGATGAGATGAATCTTTTTACATTCTCGACTCCTATGTTCGAGACAAATTTAATAAGAGAATGGTTATTTCCCGGCCAGCTTGTTTCGTTTTCAGTATACAGGACATCTTTGAAAAATCTGAGTTTTTGACAAGGGCTGCATCTCGGCTATTATAGAAAATAAAACAAACGGTGAAATAGGAATATTTTAAAACTTTTTAAATCAGTTTTTTTTATGGGACACCCTGTAAATATTATTAGTTTGATTGCTATTTTTTAGCTGATTCGCATGAAGTATAGTTTTATAACTTCATCTCTAGTGGTTTTCGAAAGATTATAAAAAAAAATTTATTCATAAAGAACACTGTATTAGAAAAAGCCTGTATATCCCTAACAAACAAAATGCGACTCTTTCGAACACATTACTCATTATGAGAAAAATTAGTTTTTTATTAATTGTTTGAAAACTATTAAAGATAAAGGTATGAAACTTTACGTCACTCGAAGCAGCTTCAAAAAGGCTATCAAACGATCTAATAATATATACACTAACCCATTTAAAAAAACATAACTTTATGTTTTTTTAAATATCACACAACTTGAAAATCGCATCAATAAAAATTCACAACTACACCGCTAAATAATGTATGAAAGTCTGTATGTGTATTATATTTCTTTGAAGAGCCGCTTTCTTAACCATCAACGTTTTGTCTCACAACGACTCGTTTGGGCAAAACGTTTTGAGCTTCGTCTCATAATGTTTTGCCTTTGTAAAGCTATAAATGTCTAAATAAAGAACGGACATATTGAATAATTATTGAGAGTAAATGTGTTAACATGTTATTTAAAAACATCTGCAAAAAAATGAGATGGAAAGTATTTCATTACTGTCCAGAGATAACGTTATTAATAAAATAACATCTCGAGACAGTAATGACACTCCCAAACCTGAGTAAAACTATAGACCTTTTCCTCCACAACAAATAAAAAGTAAAACACATACAAAAAATTATAAAAATTATAGGTAATAAAAACTTATTTTTTATACCAACAGGAAACTAAACAATTTTTCGAGTTAGGAATTCGTTTCAACAATAGTCACTTACGACCCTTAAATTCACGACGAACTCATAATTTTGAACCTCTCATGAGGCTAAAATGCACTTTGATGCATCAGTGATGACATTAAGTATCTACAAAACAACGTGCTGAGGAGGTATACGTTTGCTAATAAGATGCGAATTATTTGTCCTGCCCCCACTCCCCTAAATCCTGAACCAAATAAAAATTACACATACCTTCTTTTTTAGGTTCCGTAGGAGGTAAGGGAGGCTGTGGCTGAGTTGGATAACCAGCTTGCATCCCTTGAGCTTGGGACCAGTCTGTTTGCTGCTGATAACCATCTCCAGGAGGTTGTTGCTGGGTCTGAAAACATTTAGATACACGATACGTCATCATTAGAATCTTATAGGTATAAAAATTATGACATAAGATCCATCCATATTTCGTATTAAGTATTTCAGCAGAATTGTTTGACGATTATATGTATAGGGTGTATATTATAAAAAAAAAAATCTCGTAGCAAGCCATGGAATTAATACTCTTATCTGAGATAAGTTCATAAAAAAAAATTAAATCGGCACATTTTATGACATTTTCGACTTTCAATTGTTTTTATGAAGTCATCGCAGACCTACTGTTCTGCTTCCATGGGTTGCTTGAGGTTTTTTAAAATGAAAGGACGGTATGTTTTGAGGATACTTGTTCGTATCACAGAGCTCCATAGAGAACCAAAATACTGTACAAAAGTAAACTATACAACCCTTGACAACAACATAAAAATTATAAACTTCTGCTTACAAACTAGATATTTTTCCTGCAGGGTAGAAGAAGTGGACGATAATAAACTTACCAAAACCAAACTTATTATTAATTTCAAAACAATTAACTACCTCCTGATCATAATCCCAGCAGGTTGCTGGAGGAAAAGTTTTTGAGAACATTCTCTAAAGGACAGTAGATAGCCAGCAGGGATTTGGGCTCTATTTGTCTCTTTTTTATATGTAAATCTGCGTAAGCCAAATTGAGACACAATCTGCACTTTCTTGTACCCCGCCTCGCGAGGCCTAAGTGCCATCATACAGTCGAATCGCTTTGCAGGTGCACGGTAGGCGAGCAGAAGGTCGGTTGGGTGGACAGGTATCACGCGTTCATTAAAAAAAACCTCAAGTAGGCCATGGAATTAGAAGAGTCAGTCTGAGATCACTTCATAAAAAAAATTTGAAAAGTCAAAAATGTCTCAAAATCTTCGAATTTTAATTTCTGTATGAGAGCGTCTACAATGTGCACTTTTAGCACGCTGTTTGCAATACGCGATTTTCAAAGTTAGTTAGTAGTGTGCATTTGTTCATTTTCGAGGTAGTCATAGAAAAAAATTCTTTAAGGTCCTGTAAAAAGCTATTTACCGGACTAAAGTCAAGTATGTAAAAGTAATGATACAGTATCAAGTAAAAATCAAAATACGCCGTAAGAAAACAAAAGCTTTTTCCCAAAATATGTCTGTGATGAGAAACTCAATTTAGCAATGACAGTTTCTTATTTGGTAAATGTTTAAAAAAATAGCTGGGCTTTCAGCAAGGGGAAACCAAATAGAGAGGAATATAAAGAAAAGTATCAATCAAGTATACAGGGTGAGTTTTTTTTTTGGTAGATTTTAAGGGGGGTCTGTCACACAGTGCGTTGTTTTACCTTTCGAGCTTCGTTAAAGTTAGATTTTCAAAATGCATATAAACTGGTCAACTTAAAAGTTCGACACAAGCAATTTTTGTGTCATTTTCAATCAGCTGTAACTTTTTAAGCAATGAATTGTTATAAATAGAATTTGCACGGTCTGAAACCTCACTTCCTCTAGATTAAGGAAGCGGAAATTTAAAAAATGACATTATTGCATATTTGTTTAATAATAGTTTAGACTATGGGGTGTTTCCAACGCAGTGGAAAAAATCTACAGTGGTGCCAATTCCAAAAAAAAATAACACAGACAAGTGTGAGGAGTTTAGATCTATCAACATGGTTCCCGTTTATTACTGAAGGTGGTGGTGAATAAGCAATTAGTTGACTATTTTGAAACAAACAGGTGATGAACAGCTGGATCACTTTAAATATTTGGGTGTAATTATTGACGAAAATTTGACATTTTTTAGACATGCAGAATACATAACGAAGAAAATAGCAAAGAAGGTTAACCTTTTGGGAAGAATGAGTATGCATCTAAGTGATAAGTCAAAACTTACAATTTATAAGACAATAATATTACCACACTTTAATTATTGCACGTCAATTCTATTTCTAATAAATAACCAGGAGGTGGGCGTACTGCAGAAGATGCAAAATCAAGCTATGAGGAAAATCCTAGGATGTGACAGATATGCAAGTGTTGATGGGATGCTGAGAAGAACAGGACAACTGAGTGTTAAACAAATAATAGTGATTAATACAATGACACTAATCTACAAAATAAAACACAAAATGTACCCTAAGCATTTATTGGATGGTACCAGATTTGTTACAGATGTACACAACTATCAAACTAGGGCCAGGGAGGGTGTCTATATTGGGACAGTTTCAACAAGTTATAGCCAAAATGATCAGTTTCATAACGGTCTGGTACAGTACAATGCTCTACCAGATAATGTAAAGAATGCAAGCACAGTAGAAGTATTTAAAAGCGCATGCCGTAGATATTGTATGGAAACTATAATTGTATAGATTTTTTTGTTCTGATTGAAGAATTTTAATTTTTTTTTCTCTTGTAAAGGATCTCTAAGTTGGATTTGTAATGCTTGTTAGCCACATGCTATAAATAAATCATTAATATTATTATACTATTATAATATTAATAATAAATCATTTATTTGTAATAAATATAACAATTATTACAAAAAGGCATGTGTACAATTTTTTTATAAAGAAAATTGGTTTGCCTAGCTACAAACATAATATGTGTTTTATTAACAACCTGGAACAGTACATAATCAATAGATCAACAAAAAGTAAATAAATAAATAAATAACATCCATAAGTATTCAACATTAAAATGAGAAGTCTATCATAAAATCTTTGGACTGTAACAACTTGCGTAATTTGCTTTTGAAGCTTGAACTGCTTAGAGTTTTTAGGTCATCTTGTATCTGGTTAGACACTTTTAAGGCTTAATAAGCAAGCCCCTTTTTAAAAAATTTATTGTGGTGGATTGGTACACTAAGTGTTCGTTGTAAATGCCTCGATTGTAGGGGATGCGCTTCTGACCTCAACTGTATTTTATCATATAGGTATTTAAGCTCCTTTGTTTTGATTACTTTATTCACAAGACAGCACAGGTGTATCCATCTTCTTTGCTGCATTAACCAACCAATGTTCTTGAGGTGTGGAGTTATATGTTCCCTTTTTCAGACATGACATGCAAACCGAACACGAGTTTTGAACTTTTTGTAGTTTTTGCATGTCTTCACCTTTAAGACACGGTCCATATATAGTATCACCATAGTTCAGTTTGTTCAGCACTAGACTATCACAGAGTTTTAGTTTAGCCTCTTTTGGTAGAAAGTCCCTAATTCTGTAAAGACACTTCAGAGTTCCAAATGCTAGCCTGTTAACGTGGCTGACTTGGTAGGCATAGTTCAACTTATGGTCCCTTCGAAGACCAAGATTTTTGACACATGTATTACTTATTCTGATGGGCTCAAAATTCAAAACTATCTTGTCCTATAAGGCTACTGTTAGGTTTTCAGCTTTTCGACCAAAGATGATTGATTCAGTCTTTGTAGAGTTGAATTTCAGTTATTTTGTGTCCATTGCACTTAAGTCACTATTTATCATTTCTACCGCAGCATTGCTATCTTCTGGATTAAAGCTGAGCATGATTTGAATATCATCTGCATAGTAGTGGGGGCTGCAGTGAGTTACACTATTTTGAAGGTCTCCCAGGAATAGGTAAAACAGGAGCGGTCCCAGGATTGATCCTTGAGGTACATATTGTTCAACCATCCGGAAACCTGACAAGGAGGTCTGTGGGGCGCCCCGCAATTCAACACATTGTTCTCTGTGATAAATATTAGTGGAACAACTCCCAGGCCACTCCCCTGACACGATGGTGATATAGCTTTACCATCAGCAAGTCATGGCTTATGCTGTCGAAGGCTTCTGACATGTCCAACAGTATCATCACGGTGGTCATTCCCTGATCCCAGGCTGAGATAATGTCGTAATTTATTTTTATAAGGGCACTTTCTGTTCCATGTAATCTTCAGAATCCTGATTGTACCGTATTTAGTATGTTGTGGTCTTCAATATACTGCATTGTTTGATTGTGAACTATTTTTTCAAGGAGCTTTGATAATGTTGGTAGTATCTTAATGGGCGCAGATTTGCAATCTCGGCTGAATTTTCAGATTTTTTAAGTGGTATGACTTTAGACATCTTCCAAGTGGTGGGGATACTTCCCGTGCTGATTGATAAGTTGACAATATGGCATAATTAATTTTTACAGTATGGGAAACATAATTTAAGCATGGGCAGATTAATGTTGTCAAGTCCTGTAGCATGAGTTTTAAACATAGTGAACACTTTTTCTATATTGCTTGTATCCACGAATTGAAATGCTAACTCTTCTCTTTCCAAAGTTGTTTCGTAGAAAATGTCTTGCAAGTTAGTAGTACTGCTGATGTCCATTGCACAATTAATGAAGAAAGTATTTACTTCATCTGCATTAGGTTCATCTGTGGATCTGGTCTTTTTTTGATGTTACAAAACCCCACTGCTTCATGGTTTGCCAGAATCTTTTGGAAACTTTTAATTTTCTAGCAGCTGAAAATTTGTAATATGCTTTTTTTTCTTTTTGTATTGCTTTGTTTACATAATTTTTAATATCGCAGAAGTAGCGTCTGTCTTGCGCTGTTTTAGTATGCTGGTATATTTTGTATGCTTGGTTACGTAGCCGTATCATCCGTCTTAAATTGTATGTCATCCAATGGGCAAGATGTTTCTTTGTGTTGGCGACTCGCAGTGGCGCATGGAAGTCCAACAATGCCATAAATGCTTTCCAAATAGTATATATTTTGCCAGTTCATGAGTTGTGCATCTTGTGAGAAATCTTCCATGTTAATATTTTTATAATCATTCATGTACCTATTTTTTTTTGGTGATTTGTCTTCAACTATGATGTTTGCAAATGTAGCCTCATGGTCCGACATGTCAATATCAATGGTTTCACTTTCCTGAACAACTATTTCAGAGGTGAGACAGGTAATGTCCAATAAGCTATCAGTGTTATGTGTTATACGTGTTGGGTTGGGCTTTCTATTATTTGTTGTAAGTTGTACGAGTTCATTAATACCAACAGGTCTTCTGTGTTCTGCTGATTTGTATCCATCAAATTTATATTCAGATCCCCCAACAGAATAACATAATTATACTTCACTGTCACTACTCCCCGACTGTCTTCAAGGCTGTTTAAAGGGATATGCCTATGGGGTCTATACACCACGCCAGCTGCATATGTATGACTTCCCAGGCTAAAATGCAACCATAGCGGTTCCAAACCATCCAGGCCATCACTAAGGTCAGGTATCGGTCTACACCTTAGTTCCCTTCTAGTAAAGAATAATATTCCACCCCCTTTTCTTTCTGTTCTATCTTGTCTAATAAGGTCATAGTTTGGGATTTTAATATCCATGGAGTTTACTTGTGGTTTCAGCCAGGTTTCAGAAGCTTTTAAATTTTATATGGACCTTACATTTATATGCCCTATCCTCAAAAACTTCTCCGGACATCCACCATGGTTGGCACTATCTACTATGATGAAAGGGGTTCATAAGTGACTCTTTTGCTTAGACTCTTTACAGCTTGGAGGTAAACGGGACATTGACGAGCTTCAGCAGTGTGCCGACTAGCAATATTGTTATCATGCTTCTTTTGTCTCTCACAATTGATACATTTCTTTTCTATTGCTTAACATTCCTTATATAAGCGCTTCTCTCCGCTATTTGCACAGTGCATCTCTTGATTGCAATCTCTCGCATAGTGCCCATATCCAAAGCACTTGAAACACTGTAGAACACTGACGTGGTTGTACACTATTCCTCTAGACCATCCAATTTTAACTGTTTTTTTATTCATTATAGTGTTATGTGTTTTTGGGTCCCCTTCAAGGATAACATCTATTCTTTTTCTTTTATTTGCATATATTTTCAGTACCTTAATGTCAGATTGGTTGGTTTCCAAATCATTATGTTTAATGATTTTGTTGATAATTTCCTCATCGCTGTCTTCCATACTACCTTCTTCATTGTCAATATTAGCTATCTTTAGTTTTGGCTTTTTCAGAGTAGGTACTTCAACCAGATATTTGCTTCTTAATTCGGTAGTAATATGTTTCACAAATCACAACAGCCCCATTGTTAGCCTGTTTGAACTTAGATATTTTCACATTATCTGGATTCACTTATTTCTTGATATTGTTACGATCGCAGCAACGCCGCATGGGAGGCGGGGCAACGCATGGGAGCGTGTTGGTTGGTGGAGCTTCGCGACCTATCCGCGCTGCCTCATGGCTGACACGAGTGATTTATTGCTCGTCTGGCTTAATCTAGAAGGCAGTTGTTTACAACCGTTTTTTTTTTATATATGAGATTATTCAAGAATTCTTATAAAGAACTTTCTAGGTTTTTCTGTAATTTTAGGATTGTATATAAAAGGCGCATAGAGCGCCCGAGCAAGAATAGTCGTATTTTAATCGAGCTATAAGTAAGCTAAAGTTACGAAGCGATAATAGAAGGCTATAAAGTGTTAAGTACTGAGTTATTTAGTAGTCGAGTGTATTTGTGGAATAAATAAATAGTGTTTTCGTATTAAATCGTTACACTGGAATTATCGAACCCCGAGTTCGCAACAATTGGTGTCAGAAGTGCGATTCCAGTGGGAATTTGAGGACTAATATTGCTGAACTGTAAGTGAGTGCTTCATTACCGGACATTACGTGTTTATGCCAGTGACCAGAAGCCAGCATCAAGCGATGGAGGATCAACTTGCCGTTCTGCTGTCCCTTATGCAACAACAGAGGGAAGAACAGGAAAAACGTGATCAAGTACAGGAGCGGCGTTATCAAGAACAGGAAAAACGTGATCAAGTACAGGAAAGACGTTATCTAGAACAGAAGGAAGAGCTGGAAAAACGTGATCAATTACAGGAGCGACGTTATAACGAACAAAAAGAAGAACAAGAAAGACGTGATCGAGTACAGGAGCGACGTTATCAACAACAGAAAGACGAGCAGGAAAGACGTTATCAAGAACAGAAGGAAGAGCAGGAAAGACGTTATCAACAAGAGAAAGAAGAACAGAAACGGTTCAAAGAAGAATTAGTGAACCATCTCGCAGCTAGGGAGCAACAATTAGAAGAAAGAATAATGCAATCCGTCAACGACGTCAACCAGAGGGTTCTCGAGCTAGAAAAGAAATTCCGGGAACAACTTGAGGACGACACCGTGTCTACAGAGAGTTTTAGCACAGCCAACGCTAAAATTAAGCCTCCTGATTATGACGGTACTACGGCCTGGGAAATTTATAAAACTCAGTTTGAGGCAGCTGCAAAAGCTAATGGTTGGTCCGAGCCCCAGAAAGCTACATCATTAGTGGTAGCACTTCGTGGAAAAGCGGCTGAGTTACTCCAATCTCTGTCGGCAGCGGATCAAAGTAATTATGCGGCTTTAGTACACACTCTGCAACTACGATTTGGGAATGAGCACAAAGAGACCGTGTTCCAGGCCCAGCTGAGGATGAGGCAGCAAAAGTCAGGTGAATCCTTACAAGAATTTGAGGCGGACATAGACAGACTTATTCACCTGGCATATCCATCGGCCCCTGAATCTTTTCAAATGCAATTTGCCGCCGAAAGGTTCATTGAGGGAGTTCGCGATAGTGACATGAGATACCACTTACGTCTAGTAAGGCCCAAGGATATCAGCGAGGCACTAGTTCGGGCCCTGGAATTCGAGGCGTCACGAGTGTCATCTAGTTCATCTCCACGTGTAAGAATGGCAACTTGCAATAAAGAGGCGAATACGTCTATGGCTGAATCCATGGCCAGTTTACATAAAGCGATGAAGGATATGGCAGTCAATATGCAAGCCCTGTTAGAGAGAACTCCTCGATCAACAGACAATCGGGGCATAAAATGTTTTAACTGCGGCAGACTGGGTCACATCAAGAGTAACTGCCATAATAGGGCAAGAAGTCCGTCGCCGTCGTTTAGAAGACCAAGCGGCGACCAAGACCGCCCTAGGTCCCAGGAAAACTAATTCCGGTCAATGCAAGGGGGCAATTGACCGGGGCCGCTAAGACCCCCAGGATCTTTAAAGTCAATAATTTGGGTGGCAAAAGTCTCACAGTGGCCGGACGCATTAAAGGACAGAAGATCCAGATTACCATCGATACAGGAGCAGATGTGACCATTGTAAGGCCAGACAAACTTTTCGGATATACCATACAACCATTGCCCAACCCTATTATGTTAAAATCAGTCACTGGAGAATCTTGCCCTATAGACGGAGAAGCCGATGTCACCATCATTATTGGAGAAAGACTTGAAGTTCGGCATAAAGTGTTGGTTGCCAGGATCAAAGACGAGTTTATTTTGGGAATGGATCTCATCAGGAAACATGGATTCTCCTATGATCACAAACAGAATATTCTCACGTTTGGAGATGAGGAGTTTGCATTAACCAATGGAAATGTGGAAACTAGTATCCGTCTACTGGTGGTGGAAGATGTAAAAATTCCTCCAAATTCAGAACAAATTATCACAGTGACTTCTGAAAATGATCCTGGGTGGTCCATAGGACTTATAGAACCTAACCTGGATTTGACGACTGAAATCATGGTAGCCCGAACTTTGACCGACACGAAGAAGACTATGCCAGTACGAGTTGCCAATATTGGAGAAAGGACCATCAAGCTAAAAGAAGGAACAGTTCTTGCCAATTATGAGCCTGTACAATGGGTATGCAATTGTGTCGAAGCAGAGACATCCAAAATTATATCTTCTAACCAAGCTTCCCCAGAAGTTATTGATGCTTTTAAGCGACAGTGGAGTCACCTGTCAAAGGAACAACTTCAGTCTGCTATAAAATTTGCCATGGATGAATCTGATATGTTTAACTTCAAGAGCAACGACAGTCAAACCGATTTAGTTGTCCATAAGATCAACACAGGAGATGCCCAGCCAATACGACAACATCCACGAAGGGTCCCTCTGGCTAAACAACAGGAAGTTAACAGTTTGCTGAATGAAATGTTAAAGGAGGGCGTCATAGAAGAATCATCTAGTCCATGGTCGTCGCCTGTGGTTCTTGTTAAGAAGAAAGATGGTTCAACGCGGTTCTGTGTTGACTACAGGAAACTTAATGATGTAACCAAGAAAGACAGCTACCCATTGCCACGTATAGACGACACCTTAGCAACTTTATCGGGATCAAAGTGGTTTTCCACTCTAGATTTAAAAAGTGGGTACTGGCAAGTAAAGATTGCTCCCGAAGACAAAGAAAAGACTGCATTTTCTACTGGTTCTGGACTATACCAATTCACTGTTATGCCTTTTGGATTGTGCAATGCTCCATCAACTTTCGAGCGACTAATGGAACTTGTCTTGAGGGGGCTGACTTGGAAAACTTGCCTGGTATACTTAGATGACATAATTGTCATGGGACGTGATTTCGACGAGCACTTGAAGAATTTAAGAGAAATCTTCAACAAGTTACGGAATGCTCACCTGAAGTTAAACTACAAGAAATGCAGCCTGTTCCAGAAGCAAGTCGAGTACTTGGGGCATACTATCCCAGAACAAGGCATTAAAACTAGCTATAGTAAAATATCTGCCATTAAAGATTGGCCAGTTCCCCGAGACAAACACGAAGTAAGGAGCTTTTTGGGACTATGTACTTACTACAGGAGATTTGTAGAGGGATTTGCCGACATCGCAAAACCGCTGCAACAAATTAACGGAAAAGAAAACACCGTTCTTGTGGAACCACGAATGCAGTCAGGCGTTTGCAAGGCTTAAAGCTGCCCTCTGTTCTAGTCCGATCTTGGCTTACCCTATAAAGGACGGACTCTTTATTTTGGACACGGATGCAAGTAACTGTGGTCTAGGTGCAGTACTCTCTCAAAGACAAAACGAGCAAGAGAAGGTCATTGAATACTACAGTAAGACTTTAAATAAGCCAGAAAGAAACTATTGCGTCACTAGAAAGGAACTGTTGGCCATCGTTAAAGCAGTCGAACATTACCATCGCTACTTATATGGAAAAAGGTTCCTGATTAGGACTGACCATGGAGCCTTGAAATGGTTATTACAGATGAAGAACTCTGAAGGTCAAATAGCCAGATGGATAGAGCGCCTGCAGCAGTACGATTTCCAAATTGAACATCGACCAGGAAGGTCTCACGGAAATGCCGATGCATTGTCTAGACGGCCTTGTAAAGAAGATTGTCGGCATTGTCAAAGAACTGAGCAGCGTGAGGGACTTCCTTTGGTAAGGAGAACGTCGGTAGAAATAAACGATGGCTGGACCACACAGACCCTTCGAGAAGAACAAATGAATGATCCAGATATTGGACTCATCCTCTCTGCAAAGACTGACGACAAGAGACCAGAATGGCAAGAAATTGCTGGTAAAAGTCCAAACCTGAAGGCGCTATGGGCCCAGTGGCACTCTCTTAAAATAGAAAATGGATTACTGAAGAGAGCGTGGGAGAGTCCGGATGGCAAGACCGTAGTCAGTCAGTTGGTTGTTCCTGGAGGCAGAAAATCGGACGTACTACAGGAAATGCACGACGGAACCAGTGGAGGTCATTTTGGGGTCAATAAAACCTTGGCCAAAATTAAAGAGCGGTTCTACTGGGTGAATTATCATGAAGACGTCGAATCTTGGTGCCGCAAGTGCGAAGTTTGTTGTGCCACAAAAGGACCTCGAACAAGATCACGCGGCCGAATGGTGCAGTACACTGTAGGTGCTCCATTCGAGAGGGTAGCAATTGATGTCGCGGGACCGTTTCCTCAGACTGAGTCGGGCAATAAATACATCTTGGTCGCCATGGATTCCTTCACTAAATGGCCTGAAGCATACGCCCTGCCTAATCAAGAAGCAACGACTGTGGCAACGGTGCTAGTAAATGAAATGTTCTGCAGATTTGGAGTCCCTCTCGAACTTCATTCTGATCAGGGCCGAAATTTTGAATCGGCTGTTTTCCAGAAGGTCATGGAACTTCTCGGAATTCGCAAGACCAGGACAACTCCTTTGCATCCACAGTCGGATGGGATGGTAGAGAGATTTAATCGGACCATGGAACATTACCTGTCTAAAATGGTGGCAGATCATCAGCGTGATTGGGACCAACATCTACCTCTCATGTTGATGGCATATCGAGGCTCTACGCATGAAGCCACTGGTTATACTCCGGCGAAAGTGATGTTCGGGAGGGAAATGAGGCTTCCTGCGGATTTGATGTATGGAACACCAGAAAAAGAGTCGCTCAGCTCTGAGAATTTTGTGGAGGAGCTTAAGGAGAGGCTGAACAATGTTCATGAGCAAGTCAGGAATAAACTGCGGATATCCAGTGATCGAGCCAAAGCAAGATATGACTTACTAGCTAACTCCCGCGGCTTCTAGGATGGTGATTTGGTGTGGCTATACAATCCGAGGCGAAAGGTGGGGAAGTCGCCCAAACTTAGCCAAAATTGGGAAGGACCTTATACAATTATAAAGAAGATTAATGATGTGGTGTATAGGATCCAGCGGACCCCTAGGTCAAAGATGAAGGTCGTTCATTTGGATCGATTAGCACGATACCATGGAACTCTATCTGTTCGGGACGAACAGACTTAGGAGGAGGGCAATGTTACGATCGCAGCAACGCCGCATGGGAGGCGGGGCAACGCATGGGAGCGTGTTGGTTGGTGGAGCTTCGCGATCTATCCGCGCTGCGTCATGGCTGACACTAGTGATTTATTGCTCGTCTGGCTTAATCTAGAAGGCAGTTGTTTACAACCGTTTTTTTTTTATATATGAGATTATTCAAGAATTCTTATAAAGAACTTTCTAGGTTTTTCTGTAATTTTAGGATTGTATATAAAAGGCGCATAGAGCGCCCGAGCAAGAATAGTCGTATTTTAATCGAGCTATAAGTAAGCTAAAGTTACGAAGCGATAATAGAAGGCTATAAAGTGTTAAGTACTGAGTTATTTAGTAGTCGAGTGTATTTGTGGAATAAATAAATAGTGTTTTCGTATTAAATCGTTACACTGGAATTATCGAACCCCGAGTTCGCAACAATATCATCTTGGTTTGTTTACTCGATTGTTCTCCTCTCGGCTTAATCACTAGTACAGACTCAGGTTTGCTTCTGCTGGCAGCTGCGTAGCCTGTTGGTTTGTTGTTTTCATCTTTTCTTAGTAATAGTTGATGTTTAGTTTCTTGTAGTTTCATCTGTAGCTTCTCACACATAGTTGATAACTTAGTTGATTTTTAAACAGTTTAAATGTGTTGTTTGTGTTTAATTTTAATTTTTTTCATAAATGTTTTATAAATTATATGCTCCATAGGCTATTTAATCAGGAAGTATTAGGTACTTAAACCACTCTACAGAAAGTACTTGGAACTGTGCTGTTGATATTTCAACATGAATTTGTGCCTTCACCAGAATACAAACACCAAAAAACACTGTTATATTTGAGTCCATTGATTTTTGTGGAAAATTACTAAATAAAAATAAACATGAAAAAACTGAATACGGCAATGCCAAGTAAGTAAACTAATAACTGATATACGTTCATTATAAAACTTCATCTAGCAGGCTATGAAATTTTGACAGAAAATGATGACATATTCAAAATAAATGGACTTTTGTTTCTCCATCCTTTTTTTTTTGACATTTCACAGCCAACTAGATGAAGTCTTATAATGAACACCCCGTACTTTCACAATTGTGATTGATTAAACAAAGAAATCAAAAATTAAACTGATGGTACTGTGCATGGATAGTATAGATTATCGTCACCAGATATTTACTTTACTTTACTTTATTGATCCAATTATCACTTTACAGGATATAGGATATGTCAATAATTAAATCAAGCAACAATACTCGTGACAAACTAAGTATGTGAAATTATTCTAATAAGTAGTGAAGATGACTGTAGAAAGCATTTGACACTAAAACCTGTTTTATGTTTTTACAAAATTTTCTTAAGTTTAATGTTTTGATACTAGGTGGTAACTTGTTGTACAGCACCGCCCCTATGTAATTTGGATTAGATTTGTAAAGTTCTAGTCTATGGTAGTCCAGCACAAGATCACTGCCATGCCTGGTATGATGATTGTGATAGAAATTAAGTGTATTCAGGTTATGAATATTTTGTTTAATGTGCTTTAGTGTTTCAAAAATAAATATGCATGGCAGAGTCAATATCGTCTCTTGAATAAATGTGGCCTTGCAAGTTTCTCTATATTTTGAATTAAACATATTTCTAATGATCTCTTTTTCATAGTGAAAACCCTCTTTGCCACTTTAGCTGCTCCCCATAGTGAGATATTAAGCGCTTATCTTGAATTGTGAATAGTTTATAATAAAAACAAGAAGTAAAACAGATTTTTATTTGCGACTATGATGAAACCAAGGTCTTATTCTCTTTTTTTTGGGACTGTATGATGCACTAAAATAAAAAAGTGAAAAGTACTGGCAAAAGTATTATTTCTTTAAGTAAACTTATCATGTGCTCATCACTGGAATCATGTTGAAAAGCTCAATGAAATAAGGCAATAATTAGAATGTCATTTAAAAAAACACAACTTTGTCTTATATCAAAAATAACAAGTGAAAGAAAAGAAAATATTTGTGCCAGTCACTTTTCCATGAAACTTGGTATGAAAAGATATTATATTTATCTTTTTAAAAGATATTAATTTTTTTCATACATTCAACACAAATGAGTAGTAAAGATTAAAGAAATGTCTTGTGGCATAAGTGTCAAATTTAAAAAAAAACTAAAGCTGGTTCCAAACTTAGCTCACAAATCTGCAATTATCTGTTCATTTAAACTTTCTCATATCTGCTATAGTTTTGGAGCTGAAAAACTGACTGTATATATAAGAATAAGTAATTAGGTAAAATCGAGAAAAATGCTAATTGTTATGTTGTGATTATTTTACTAAAATTTAGTCACTATGATCATAAATGGTATGTATAGCTACCTACTTAGAACACCAAAAGTACTTTCTTGATATTAGAAAATTGACGAGTTTCCATAAATTGGTTTATTATATATATATATAATTATTTGGCATTAAAACAGTAAAAATTTTTTTCATTTTTACATGTTTTAATAAATCCTAATAATATAAATATATAAACTCATCGGTCAATTTTAGACCAACAACTTAAAGTTTATGGAATTACTAATTACATTATTATAAACAAACAAAAATAATTTGACTTAAGTATTCAAAAACTACATACCTGGTAACCATAGTATGCATATGCATATGGGTATGGATAGTTGCCATAATCCTGGGGGTATGAAGGAGTTGACTGAAAAATTAAAAATTGGAAAAAAATAATTGAACTGTATTATGTTTTGTTTGTGACAACTTGCACCAAAATGGGGAAAGAGGAGGTATTGGGGTATCAGTTCTGAAGAATTAAATTATAGTCTATAACTCTGTGTATTTAATCTTAATATGGTTAATTTTGTATTAGTAAATTTTAGTCATTTTTAAGCCCTAAAGAAAAAATTATACATTTCTGTTAACTTATAGGTTCAAAGTTTCAGATATTCATTTCAGAGGTACTCAGAATCGAGGTGACGGTTAATACCAAAGACTTGTGCCTTCTAGCTCTAACTGGTCAGTCAAGACCACTTGACTCATCTTTTACCATAAATTATAAACCTCAACTATCTAGGTTAATCTCAGAGAGAGATAGAGAGGGAGAATCAAAAATTCTTATGTAAAAGGGTCAGGTTTTCTGTAGTGTTTTGAACCAGTGACTCATATATATATAGCTAGTGTGAGTTGAAAACAACATTTGTGGTAATGAGAAACACATAAGCAGCTCTGCAAAGAGTATAATACTAAGAGGCCCCACAGACTTCAGTTATTTTACACGGTTTTGAATGAAAGTTAAAACCATGGGGTTTTGGAATGGCACACCCACACACATTGAATTTTGTTCTCAGTTATTTTTTACCCTTTAACCATAAGATTGCAGTAATGAATTCAAAAAATTTAATCTTAGCAGTGACAGCAGTAGTTGTGATTAAGAAAAAAAAACAAAAAAGGAACATAATTTCAATTCAGTAAGAAACAATTCAGTAAGTTTACATTAAACAAGTTAAAACAAACTGAATGTGCTCGTGCTTGTTAAAAAAACTGTATGTGCATATACCCACACACTAGTGGACACAAAGAACAGGCTGAACCGTATGGGTAAATAGCGCTCTACAACAGATTGGAAATGTACGAAAATAACTGGAACAAATTCACATTCGACAACACAACACTGTTTCACAACGCGACACTGTCGGCTTCTAATGAACAGGTTGGAACTTTTGTTCAAAACCATGTAAAATAACTGAAATCTGTGGGGCCTCCAATATTTTCTTTTAAACCAATTAATACATCTTTTTTTTCTTTTAAAATACTCTACAACAAAAAATTCAAAGTTTTTAAATTCATTTGTCATTACATTCATGAGTGTTGTTTACAAACCACAATACATCTCCTAAATGTAATCCTTTGAGTTTGAAAGGGATATTTTCATAAAAGAAAGCAATAATCTGCGAATGGACAATACCCAAGACGAAAACAAAATCAAGTGC
Organism: Taphrorychus bicolor; assembly: GCA_951812265.1. Lineage (NCBI taxonomy): Eukaryota > Metazoa > Arthropoda > Insecta > Coleoptera > Curculionidae > Taphrorychus > Taphrorychus bicolor. The sequence continues at coordinate 76,964,669 of OX638297.1, read as the reverse complement.
AAAAATACATATTCTTCCATATATTAAGGTACCTACCCAGTGTTCACCACATAAAAGCATAAAATAGTCAAACAATACTTACATTGTTGTACATTTTACAGCACTACTTGTAGATCTTCACAGCTATTCTGATAGGAAACCAAACCAACCAAAGTTCGCCAAAGATTTCAAACTGTACTGTAAACACTAAAAGTAGCATTAGTATTAGTTAAGGATTGTAGGTATTGTTGCAATTTACAAAATTAAATCGATAGAATAATAAATTATTGAAATCAATAGTGAGTAAAAAGCCATTGCATTGATGTTTCTAGGATGAATACAAGGACTTCTGAGTACGCTTTCCTTTCACAGGCCGGTTCATACTCTCGTGCATGCTCATATCTTTAAACAATATATTCATTACATTGGGCTATTAGCCTATTAATTTTACATACCAATAAAATGGTGCAATACCAATTGTTTAAATTAACAATAATTCTGGACAGAAAACGCCAAATTTTACGTTAAATTATGAAAGAAAACAGGAAATTCCTAACGTATCATCTCATTTTCGTCACCACCACACCACAATATTTTTCAGCCATTTTTTTAAGCCAAACAGTGTTGCCTCTGCCGCCAGGTGCGGCGTGGAAACAGTGTTTGTGTGGAGTGTGTGGAGTAGATTAGGGATGTGATTTCACCGGGTGCATTTGTTTACACCGACATTTGGAGAATATGCACCCGGTGCATTCAATTCGCGGCGTTGCCTTTTCAACTGCGTTACCACGTTGCCATATTCTTATATGTCAAATGTCATATTATGTATTTTTTCATTTTCTACATTAACTACAATGTATATGTCACGTGGATGCGTATTTTTAATTTTTAATAATTATTTTACCGCTCTAGAACTGAAATAAACTTTTATAACATTTTTAACCGACTGATTTTATTAAAAAATCTCTATTTTAAATTGTAAGAATATCATAAGAAGAAAAAGGATAGAATCTTGCTTTAATTGATGAGTTTTTCTTTCTATCTTCAGTATTGTTATGCAAACTGACCTCTCTGTTTGCATATGAGCTCATGTGTGGAAACGTGGCAACTCTGTAAGCCATTTTTCGAAGCTTTTAAGATTTAATCTTATGAAAGTTTTTTCTATTTTTTGGTTTTCTAAATAAACCAGCCCCACGATGCCCTAAATGCACATATGTTTGCAATAATTTTTATTTTCGTCAAGAGCTAGCATTTCTTTTGTTACTGTTGGACAGGCACTTTCACAATTTCTTGGGAATTCCGGCCGTAAAACATGAAACCCTACAATTGCCCTTCTTCTTTACCCGGCAAAGGCGCCCTTTTAATGGTTTATGGCCCTTGAAAGAATTTCAGACCTGTACGTGACCCGAACAATAGTTTAGTAATTAAGGCGATTTTGCGAATATCGTTAATTGAAATTAAAATCTTATTCTCTCAGCAGATAGAGCTTTTAATTTCTGATCCTTTGTTTGTAAATTCGAGCAATTAATGTCTTAATTGACTGAGCCAGGAAATTAACATTTAATTTCAATAAAAAGCTTTAATTGTCAATTAAACTATGTCATGTGAGGTGTCATTTTGAAGGGCATCATTTCTTCTGTCCAATGATCACATTTTCAATTTTCTTTTTCCAGCACATTTTCCAGAAAAGCTCATTTTCTGAATTTATGCCCGCGCTGTCTGAAGCGCCATATAATCGCCACTGGTCAGGGTGGTATCGATTTTTTCGGAGTACCCTTTCGGGGATGAGAAGTACCGAGGGGGTGGTAGAGAGACGATCTTCGACACTCGAAGGAAAAAGACGGTTTTTTGAACTCGATAGAGTTACGATCAAAAAGCGACGATTAGCCGGGAAGACAAAAAAGTTCGAATTTTACCGCGAGAAAAGTCCTTGGCTCCGCCGTTCTGATTATCGCCAATTCGTTTTTTTTCCCCTGTTTGAATCCCGTTTTCGTCCGAGTTTCGTGGAGTGTTCTTTCGGTTGTGCCATCTAATGTCAACCCACCTCTGCCCTTTTCCTGAATAGGCCATTTTCTTGCAGATGGCGGATACTTTGCAGACGCAGGAGACTACCGGCAATTAAGTATTTGTAGAGTAGTTGTAGAAGTTGAAGCATTTAGTATATTATAGTAGTATTTTGCTCACCATAATATCGAGGATTCTAGCTACAGGCAGAATTCCTTTCTCTTCTACACTGCGTCGTTAGTTTAGTTTTCTTTGTTGTGTTTTTCCAATTTAGTAAGAAATCGTGTACCCGTCAAACACGTTTCTGGGGACCACTGAGCTTGTCGCGAAGAGTTCACGTCCGCCGCTATTTTATTTCAGATTCTGGAGAAAACTAAGAATTGTCTTTTTTAATTTTTTTTTCTTCCTTAATTACTATTCAATTACTTTTTTTTCTTTTTTGGCTTTTTGCAGGTTTTTGTCTTAAACCATAAAACCTTGCTGGCATCTCTAAAACAATAAAATTTTACATTATTTAAATCAGCGACCTAAGGGACAATAGATCCTTTCCAAGAGTTGGGTCCCCCTTGCAGCGTGGTAAAAGAGATTTGGCGCAAGAAGATACGTTGGACTTAGAACATCCACGTAGTCGAATCTCCTCCGCAGACACGGCGGCAACATGGCAGCAGCCGCGAACACAGCCGCCCCCACGCAACCACCGATTAAACGGATTATTACGGATTATCATTATCGGCGGGGGGGACACTGCGCGACAGTATGTTATTGGTAGTGAAGTGAAAGTGTATAATACAAATGTATTATACATTGTATTATACCGTTTAATACGGTATGTATTTAACCTCTTCATTTTATACAAATTACTGGCAACACTGTGAAGAGTAGACAACGCTGTAGGAGAATGACATATGACTTGAATGACATATAACTAACTTCATTTTTTAATTTTCGTATTGTTTAAATTTTTTTATAAAAAAAAAGAATGTTATTTTATCATTAGTACTAGTAGTGAAGTAAAAGTGTATGATATAGTAATAATGGGGAGGCCTGGCAAATTTGGGCAATAATACAAAAATATTTTGTCGTTTATGTTGTGTTTATATTGTCACCAAATAATAACAATTCCGAGAAAAAGTGCAAATTCTACTCAAAGCAATTCGCAAAAAAATACTATAGAATGGTGAAGCACCTGGACGCTTAGTCTATAGGAAAGAGTGAAAGTGAAAGTGAGAATTGCTGGCCAATGGAATTCGTCAACAGAATTTTTTTGACCAATCAAGGTTGTCAAAATTCTCACTTTCACTCTTCCCTATAGAATAATGCGGATAATGCCCCTGCAAATTTGTCCTAAGCAGGATTTGGCAGAATCGGAAAGACGCCATACTCAATGCTGGATTCGATAGCATGCGTGCATTATATTAGAAAGGTATTTATTTGGCTAGAATGGCTATTAAATCCTGCGTTGAGAGTTGGCTGAGTGGGCCACTCTGGTTACTCTTAATCCTAAGGAAAAATTTTATTAATTTACCCTAAATGAAATTTATCATTTTGTTAATTTTTAAATGCAACAAGATCTCGCTTTTACGCTCTTATCCTAATTCTAATTCAGTGGTGAAAAAAATCCCGCCTTTTTTTGAATTTAATACTGTATAATACAATGTATTTTACTTTGTATAATACAATGAAAAATAAAATACCGTATTTTCTCATCTCTAGTTATTGGAGTTAAGAGTTAAACAAAATTTAATGAACATATTCATAACAAAAATAACTTAGACAGTTTGGACTTTGGATCAAATACCTTTATTTGGATGAGGACGGAGAAGTACATCAGTGTCAGTTAGTTGAAAACAAAAATCATATTCATGTCTTTTAAGTAAACAAAAATAAGAAACTAAAAATATTTTGTTTTATAAGTTGACATATGACATTTGTTGACTGATGACATTTGACAGATCGACATTCATCTGACATATTCGGAATGCACCGGGTGCAAACACAATATGCACCGTTCATAAACACCGCACCCGGTACAATCATATGCACCGGGTACAATGAAGATCACAACCCTAGAGTAGATATTGGCGATTCCAAACATGCCCCTCGAGGCAATATGGCTGACCATTCTATTTAAATTCAATTAGGGGCCTGCTGACATCTCGTACTGTTATTATTGACTGAGTGAAGCCCTTATTGTTTGTATGGGAGCTTGATTTTCATTCTTCGTATCTTTAAAATTAGTGGAGTATAATGATTTTTTGTTTTTTTTTCTATATGTACCTATTTCTGTATTTTTATTTGTATTCTATATATTTTGTCCTTTCTAAGCTTTGTCTTTAAGATTTTGAACTTTTACTTGAAGAATATATGATTGATTGATTAAAATATTAGATGGAACTTCAAACTTGATCTTGATGATCATAATGTTCAATGTTGTAACTACGGTTATAAATATGCATGTGACAGAAACTTAAAAGGACAAACAAAAAGAAACATATCGCCTTAAACTTAAAACTTTACTTTTTGATGGTGCTGTGAGTAGTGTAAGGAATAAATATTTGTACCAAACAGTAACCAAACATTTCAAATATAAACATAAAGAGCAAAAATTATTCTACTGATTTCGATTTCGAAGATTTTAAAACTGGGTGCTATACTAAATGGTAAATATTCTAGATAAATAAGAATTCTAACACAATCGTACAGTTAATGCATTGCGCTTACGTTTTTTCTACTGGTAGACGAATAAAATTGATAACGATTGCAAATAGTTTGTTACTGGAGTTGCGGATGAAGTTAAGCAAAGATTTTGATAATTGAAATTGAAAAATTGAAATTGTCGAATAAAATTGCAACATAATTTTGGTCAAAAGATCACAATATTGGGGACGATGACAAAGAAGAATATCGCCAAAATTTTCAGCAACGTCATATCACGTATATTCTATTCTGTGGCAACGTCATGTTATAGGGTCTGTCATTTGTCACGCAAAACCACACACAACCAAGGCCCAACCGAAGCAATTACCGGTTCTGGACGTTTATTCTATAGGAAAGAGTGAAAGTGAAAGTGAGAATTGCTGGCCAATGGAATTCGTCAACAGAATTTTTTGACCAATCAAGGTTGTCAAAATTCTCACTTTCACTTTCACTCTTTCCTATAGAATAATGCCACAGGGCGCTTATTTTTAAGGAAAGCGTGAAAGTGAAAGTGAGAATTGCTGGTGAATGGAATTCGTCAATAGAATTTTTTGACCAATAGAATAAGCGCTTAGGACGCTTATTTTTAAGGAAGGAGTGAAAGTGAGAATTTTGACAACCTTGATTGATCAAAAAATTCTGTTGGCGAATTCCATTGGCCAGCAATTCTCACTTTCACTTTTACTCTTTCCTATTGGCGATTAAATCTAGACGCCACCTGGGGGCAAAAATGTAAAACTAGATAGGAAGTAATCATTTTTACTTTTCTGTTTTTTTTTTATTTATACGTATTTTCGTCCTTGCTTCGGGACAAGGACGGTAAACAGTACAGGACAGTCCACTGCCATTTAAACAACATGAGCCCAAAATCGTGACGTCAGCTTAGTGCGGACTTGGGAGCGATAATGACGTCATTATTTCCCGAACCCCGTGCGCTCTGAGACTATTCCCGTCATGTGTTTTCTGAATAAGAATGTAAGGACGGAAATAGTCTCAGGGCGCTCTAGAGGGGTCACCCGAAAACGCTGTGAATGTGAATATTTGATTGATCGTATTCTAATTTTTGAATCTTTTCCTTGTTGTTCTGATTCTGCCGATTGGGTTGTGATTTAGTAAACATACGAGTACACAATACCTGGTCAGATTTGTGCTGTTTATGAATGTAAACGCAACAAACTAAAGTAGAAGAAAGAAGGCAGACAAAGATCCTTTCAGTTTTTCACAAAAAGAAAAGATGCTCTTTCACTTAAAATAAGAAACAAGTGGATTCACCTTTACCAGCGAACTGATACATTCAATCCAGTTACCTCGGCAATATGCCATGCTCTTTGCATTTTACTGCAAATGATTATGAAAGAGACTATCGTAATTATAGTATAAAGTAAAACTAAAACTTTTGGATAAGTAAGTATTACATTCAGTATTAAGTACTGTCGCGGCGGCGCGTCGCTTCCGCCCATCGGTCGCGAACCGTCGGAACAAACTTCCGGACTATTTGGCGGACCGATCGGGCGCAAAGCGGCCGCCCCGGCGGTATTCCACCGGCTGTGCCCACGGTCGCCGTGCGTCGGTGTGTCCGCTGTAGGATTCGTGGGATTTTCGCGTGTTGTCTGACGAGGCGGATTACGCCGCGGGACGCTCATCTCGTTGTCGCGGTCAACAAGTACAAGGAACAATTAGACAGGCGGCTGTAGCCCGGTGGCCACTACAGCGAACAACGGAATCCTCGCTACAAACCCGCGGACCGTGTCCACTCCAACACGCCCACTCAGACTATTACCACCAATCTGCCACCACCGGTTCGGAAGCAACGCTAGTAAATAAATAAAGTTGATCGGGATGCCAGACCGTTTAATCGATTACGGACAACGATGAAGTTCGTCCGTTCAGAGGAACAACCAAATTCAGTGCCGCAAAAGAAAAAAAAAATGTAAGACTTCCTACTACTCCTTAATACGGATTACTGCCGCTCAAACGCGCAACATTAATTTACACAGAAACTGACCAAATCAAAACAGTTCAACGTAACTAAAGAAGAAAAATTAATTGAAATTAGATGTATTAACTATTAAGTACAGTATCAATACAACAGGATGGCATAAAGGGTTGTATGGGCGCTTGTCTGTTCAATCCACGTTGACCAACCTGTAATGTATAAGCAGGCGACCAAGTATGGAGTGTGAACACGAATGCTGTACGGCAGTTAGCCTGGGGGTTGGCGAGCAATTTCTCATGAATCGCAGCACCGTTGCAGTCGTGCCTGAAGGGCTTAAAGATAAATTAATAAGTAAAAGTATGTATTACCTGAGAAAAAAAATATATATATATATATATCAAAACTGAAAATAAACCCGATATTAAACGCATCAGAAACAACAATCCGACGTCATTTGGCAGCGAAATATATCAGAAAGTTAATAAATTTAATCAGTTCCTGTGTTCCGCGTAACAAGCAAACGCAAAGGCTATTTGCGACTATAAAATGGTAAAACGGAGGACGGCAGCACTCAATACTCAATTGGAAGCACCACGGAACGAGACGAAGTGAAGTTAAATGTAATGAGATCTACGCATTACCGAACCAGCGGAGGCACAACACGATGGCAGCAATAGCGGCTAATCAATTTAAAAAAATTTAACAATAAAACGATCTATTTTGCACAAAAAAAAAAAACCGACCACACCGACAGTGGTACACAGGCGAACGCTAACCTGAAATAACCCAAAAACTCTCTTCCCCTTGCGTCAGTTAAAATTTAATCTTGACCTAAGCAAAATCCAAAATAAAAAAAAACTAAATACCCTTCGACCTTGGGCCACAAATTGGCCTGAACGTGACCGTTCGCAGTAACAATAATCTACAATAAATATAACTAGAATACAGTAAGATTTCCGCAAGGTATATTCAATTAATTCTCAAGGGCCCCAGCAACAACTCCTATCTAGATTACTAATCCCGAAAAAAAAATTACTCAAGGGTACATACAAACAAGGATAAAAGAAAAAAAAAAAAACAAAAACGGCTGGTGAAAGCTGCGGGGACCGCTGGGGGGTAGTTGAACGGCGGCTATAAACGGCACTCTATTAAAAGGCTTCGATCTTACCTTCACTCCACTCAATAACTAAAGGTCCATAAATGGTGGCGGCAGGGCTTTTGAGGAAAAAATTGCAGAACCAACTAAAATTGAAATGGCCATCAGCAGCCGAAGCTGGAGGCAAAGGAACTCAAATCTTGGTCTTCTTCTTTTCCTCAAACGGCTCGCTCTCCCAAATAATAACGGAAAGACCTTTTACGATTACCAATATTTATACTAATCAAGAATCGCAATTTCTCCGCTATCCCTAAAGCCTGATCACTACACCCACTATCCTGCTACGGACTTCAAAATTCCCATTCTACACACAGCTACCACCTCACACACGTTTTCTCTCGTTCTTTTTCTCAAATTCTGTTCCTTAACACCTAAGATCCCAAAATTGCCACTGATAAGGCCTCTCGGCCAATCGCTGAACACCACGAACCAATAAAAAAAACGTGCCCAGGAAATCCTGCGAAAATTGGCAAAAACACCTGTCCAGGAGGTAGAAGAATTTAAACAAAATCCATATCAAACTTGGCGCCCCTGTGGAGAATCATTTGGAGGGTTAAAAATGCCCCTAACAACGAAATACCATCGACTTTCGATGCTACTAGGGCCACCTAGCGACGAGTTGCCGTAGGTCCATGTGCTGCACCGAAGAAATCCATCAGACCCACGGCATACCTCTCCACTCTCACTCACAGAGGACGCCCCGTTCTGAAATAATCAATACCGCGTTTGGGCTACTTCCCGAAGATGACGCGCAGCTGGCAAGCAAAATCGATAGGCCAACGCGTGCGCCGCGCCTACGACCATCGCGGCGAAAATCGCGGTCGCCAAAACATCGTGAATCTTCGCCCTCACGACACCCCCCCCCTGTAGACGAGAGGTCGGTTAAAATGACCGAAGAGTAATTTTGATGACCACGAGCTGATTTCCAAGGTAAAAAAAAATACGCGATATCGAAAAACAACGCGTCCTGATTTCCTAATTTATAATACCGATAATAATACAATAAGCTCTGGTGAGGCTTCGGAATAGCCCACCAGCGGACACATAATATGACTCGAGCGAGGGGAATTCGACCACAACATAACCGAGTTCACTTAGTCTCCATTACTTATGCTACATTAAAAAAATACCAGGTAAGGGCGAGTAAACTGTGCATTGAAGGAATGTTGCGAATGGCGAACGAAACGCGATATACCGCCCGTGCCTGGCATTTGTGTATATTACTCATTAATTACACCAACTTCAAATGACGGGTAACAATTATAAAGCAAGAAAACCTAAAGCTAATAAAAAAAAATCCTTTGAGTTATGTAACCAGCCCTAAGTAGAAATACCTGACCATGCACCTGACTCAGCCCTGCAGTACCAGAACAAAGAAAATGCTGATAGTGCCTATTATGCTTTGAGCTTTCTTTAACGCTTTAAATAAAATTATATTCATTCTCTGCCTAAGCTTTGTACCCAGTAGTTGCGTATGTCCTTTATGTAAAATAAATATTTTTAAAAAGGCATTTTGGTAGTCGAGATCTTTAATTGGCGCAGTCGGTAGGATTGTGCAGTCGTGCGTCGGATTTTCGCGGAGTTTTCCGGACAGTTTTCCGTCGTGCAACGTGATTTCCCAAAATCTTCAGCACAATCATCAAGAATCCACGACCTACTACTCTACCAGCCACTGGGACCACTCTGTAAGGGCAGGAATCGGGAAGGAAAGAAGACGACGTCACTACGTAAGTGTCTTTCCTTTCGCTCCATTTTCCTCTGTTTAAGGGTACAAATGGCATAATTTTACGTTCAGTCTATTGGAGACAAATTAATTTTAGTATCAGTCTATTGGAGACAAATTAATTTTAGTATCAGTCTATTGGAGACAAAAAATAATTTTACGATCAGTCTATTGGAGACAAATTAATTTTAGTATCAGTCTATTGGAGACAAATTAATTTTAGTATCAGTCTATTGGAGACAAAAAATAATTTTACGATCAGTCTATTGGAGACAAATTAATTTTAGTATCAGTCTATTGGAGACAAAAAATAGTTTTAATCCAGTCTATCGGAGACAAAATAATTTTAGTTCAGTCTATTGAAGGCAAAATAATTTAATATAGGTCGTAATATTAATCAATCTATACCAATACCTAGTCATTAATTATATATATTTTTTTTTATTGCTGAATGAGCAATATCGATCAAAAAGAAGTAGATCATTTGACCGAATTATTTAATAATTTACTTAGAGATACTGAGCAAATCCAAATTCAAGAGTCAAATATGGCAGTCAACAATGACCCAGCCGGTGTAAATTGGCAACTTTTTAAGTCTAAGATCGAGGTTGTCAGGCCCTTTGACGGTAATAGCAATCTTTTGAATAGATTTATTTCTAGTTGTGAAAGCCTAATCGAAACATATCGGGCAGTTAATGATGATGCTTTTCAAAAACACATTTTGGACTGTATCAGATCAAAATTAGTTGGTAAAGCGGAAATAATGATCGGTAATAGATCAGAGTTAACGACTTGGGATTTATTGAGATCTGCTTTATTGCAATGTTTTGCTGACCGTAGAAATCTTGATATATTGGTACAAGAATTGTCTTGTGCACGTCCTCACAAAGGTGAAGACATAAATACTTTTGGCACTAGATTGCAAATGCTGCGTAGCGAAGTCATTCAACGAATTTCGAATGATATAAATCTAACAAGAGCTGAAAAAGTCTGTCATATGAATCTATATGACAAAACAGCTTTGAATACATTTACTGCCAGTTGCACTGGAACAATGAGAAATAATTTATATCTTAAACATCCAAATTCGTTGGAAGATGCATTAGCATATGCAACAGAATACGAAAATTTTGAAAGATTTTGCGGAAGTGCGAATAGTTTACCAAAGTTTAATCAACCAATGAATAAACCACAACAATTTCAACCCAGAAATTCTTTTGGCCATTACCAATCTAATTCAAACCATTTCCCACAAAACTTTAATAATTCAAATTTTAGTTCGCCTAACATTCCACCAAATCCAGTATTTAATACACCCACATTTAACTCAACACCATTTAATGTGAGACCTCGACAAATGCCGCCACAAAAGTTTTTCACAAATCGTCAAGTATTTGGCCCACCGCAAAATGTCTTCAGGCCAAATCAGACTCCTGAAAAACAACTGCCTAAACCCATACCCATGTCTGTTGTATCCCGAAACACTATGGGATTAACTAAAAGGCAACCCAATCCGAGTATGTATCAACACAACAATAATTACTTCCAACCTCGATATCAGAAACCAAATTTCACCTCACAGGAACTTTATTTCACTGAAGATCCTATGTTCGATAACAATTCCGATTCAATGTACTACGACGAATCATTATATTGGGATAACGATCAATACAACCCTGGAAATTTTGATCAGGAATACCCTTCTCAAAATGACCACATGACCCACATGTCTAATAATTTAGGTGAAATACAAAATTCTGATCATTGTTCAATGAACTCCCCAACAAACGAAATACAAAATGACTCAAATTTTCCCCAAGCAAGTTCGTCAAAACTCCCCAGTTGATTGAAATTAATATTTCATCAAACAATGCTCTCCCCTATATTGAACTTTTTACTCTTCAAATTAAACTTCTAATTGATACTGGTAGTTCAAGATCCATTTTAAGACCCACTATTGCCGAAGAATTCTTTCCTCATTGCATTTATCGTCATAATAATGCTATTAAAACAGCTGTAGGTAAGGAAAGTACGCAATTTCAAGCTGATATACCAGCATTTTTAGAATTTAACATTGATAAAGAAATCAAGTTTATACTCTTCGATTTTCATGATTTCTTTGACGGAGTTATAGGGTTGAATGACTTAAGGAATTTAAACCTGAACATTGACCTCACGAACAGACGACTTATTGGACATAATGTTCAAATCCCATTTAAGTACAGACAACCATGTCAAGCAAATTTTACAATCACATGTAACCCGAACGAAAGAGTTGTAAAAAGACTCCCCGTATCAGTGTATGACGGAGATATAATTGTTAACAGCAGAAAGGTAAATGATTTGATTATTCCGGAAATCTTGTCGCAAGCAGAAAACGGCTTTGCTGCAATTGAAATACAAAACCCCACTGATAAATATGTCTCATTAAAGTTCACAGAACCCTTAGAAGTGAATACTTTCGATGACGAAACTTTCGAATTATATACCTTTGACCACACAGAAATAAACAACCAACTAAGAGATTATACGCAAAAAGAGGTTCATAATGTAGATCGATTAATACGTACAGCGCATATGAATTCCGAAGAAAAAACTGCTATTATCAGGTTGTGCAGACAATATAAAGATATATTTTATGAACCTGGAGAAAAGCTATCTTTTACCTCAAAAATTAAACACGAAATAAAAACATCAGACGAGCTTCCAGTTCATACGAAATCGTATAGATATCCATATATACATAAGGAGGAAGTTCGGAGACAAATAAACGAAATGTTAGAAAAAGAAATAATTAGGCCATCCTGTTCACCATGGTCTTCTCCAATATGGATAGTTCCTAAAAAGATAGATGCATCTGGAGAACAGAAATGGAGAATAGTAGTGGACTATAGGAAAATAAACGAAAAAACAATATCTGACAGATATCCTATACCTAACATCAGTGATATTTTGGACAAACTCGGACGTTCTCAATATTTTTCCACATTAGACCTTGCTAGCGGTTTTCACCAAATTGAGATGGAAAAGAACTCGGTAGAGAAAACTGCATTTAGCGTGGAGAACGGCCATTATGAATACCTAAGAATGCCGTTTGGTCTTAAAAATGCTCCATCCACTTTTCAGAGAGTAATGGATGAAGTACTTAAAGATGTTCAAAATAAGATCTGCATGGTATTCATGGACGATGTTATTATTTTCAGCTCTGGCTTAACAGAACACATTCAAAATTTAAAACTTGTCTTTCAGAAACTCAGAGACGCAAATTTGAAAATTCAAGTTGATAAGTGTGAATTCCTATGCCACGAAGTTGAATTTTTAGGACATTTAATTACCCAAGATGGAATAAAACCTAATAAAAAGAAAATAAGTGCAATACAAAAATATCCAATACCAAAAACACAGAGAGAAATAAAATCGTTTTTGGGATTATTAGGATATTATAGGAAATTTATAAAAAACTTTGCGAAAATTACTAAACCAATGACTCAGTGTTTAAAGAAGGAAGGAAAAGTGGAACACACGAAAGAGTTTGTAGATTGTTTTAACACGTGCAAAAATGTTTTAACATCAGAACCCGTGTTAGCTTATCCTGATTTTTCTAAACCTTTTGAGCTCACTACTGACGCTTCAAACTTCGCAATATCAGGAGTTCTATCGCAAGACAATCATCCCATATGTTACGCTTCAAGAACACTGAACCCAGCAGAAATTAACTATTCCACCATAGAGAAAGAACTTCTTGCTATTGTGTGGAGTTGCAAATATTTTCGACCTTATTTATTCGGGAGAAACTTTATTATTTACACGGATCATAAACCCCTACAATGGCTCATGTCATTAAAAGAACCAAGTTCTAGACTTGTCAGATGGCGCTTGAAACTAGAAGAATTTACTTACGAAATACAATATAAAAAAGGAAAAAATAATCAAGCTGCTGATGCCCTTTCTAGGCACCCTGTTGACATGAATGCTTTAGAAACCGAATCAATAACAAATAATGTAGGTGATTCAGACCAAATAATTGAAGAATTTTTAATCAACCCAAACTACGACTTACCAGACCTAAATCTACTTAACCTAGACAGGAATTTAGTGGATGAAATTTTTGAGCCCTTTGAAGAACAAACAACACAAAGACCAAATGTCCATATTATATCCGATATACAAATCAAACCACCGGATAGAAATCAAGATGCAGAGTCTTCTACAGATACAGTACATTCAGCTATGGAGAATCCAATATTTGAAATGCCCATTACTGAGAAAGCTGTAAACATGTACAAAAATCAAATCATCATCACAAATGGAGATACAGAAAAAATGCAAATAAGGCAGGAAAAAGTATTTAACAATAACAGAATTTACGTTACTCTACCAAACAGAGATATTGTAATGCATATTGTTAAATTAGTAAAGGAATATATAAACCCAAAGCACTTATATGCAATATTCTTTCGAAATCATGAATTAGCTCCAAATTTCACCGTGACACTACAACAAAATTTTAAGAACTCTTCTTACAAAATGGTTCATTCTACTAATTTTCTTGAAGATGTAGAACGAGGTGAAGAACAATTAGAAAAACTCAAACTATACCATACCACAAAAACATGCCATAGAGGTATGAATGAAATGAAAGCTGCAATTAGTCGAAGATTCTATTGGCCAAAACAAAATGAAGACATAGAAATCTATATCAACAATTGCGAAACGTGCCAGAAGAATAAATATGATAGAAATCCACCAATCATAAAATTTAATTTAACTCCAACCGCATCGCGACCCTTCGAGCACATTCACGTAGACACGTTCAGAATGAACTATGACGCCTTTGTAACCATAATAGACTCCTTTTCAAGATATGGCCAAGCCTATCCACTTACGAGCATAACTGGAGTGGAAGTTGTGGAAAATCTACTGAACTTTATTACACATCATGGTTTACCACTTAAAATTACTGCGGATCAAGGTACAGAATTTAAAAACAAAGATTTAGAGGACTTTTGCAAGTTGTACAAAATCGAATTGCATTTTACAACAGCAAAAAACAGTAACTCAAATTCTCCTGTAGAAAGATTCCATTCTTCAATAATAGAAGCATACCGATGTCTGAAGGAAGAAAATAGTGATTTAAGCGTTAACCAGCTAATCAAAAGAGCAGTATTGGGATATAATAACTCAATTCATAGTGTGACAAAATATACACCCTTTGAAGTTGTTAATGGTCATTTGAAATGCCCTAATCCATTTGAACTAAATGACAATGCTGTAATATCCAGCTACGTACAAAGTCATAAAGAGGCATCTAACAGACTTTACGACAAACTTCAAGAAACCAATCAAGAAACAAAAGAGAGGATAATTACAAAAAGAAATGAAAATAGGTCAGATCCCCCGGATTTTAAGAACCAAAATGTTGCTTATATTAATACTAAAGCACGTGCAAAAGACCACCCAAAATTCAGAAAGGTAGAAATCACCGGACAAAGAGGAATTAAATTAAAAACCAAAAAATTAGACTATCACAAAAGTAGCGCCAGAAAACCAAAACCTAATAAAAATAAACGTTTTCAGGTAAATAATGACGACAAAAACGCTGATAGTCCTGGTCCTGGTCCATCTTACCAAAATTTCGACTCAAACTCAAATTCAAATAACTAATTTGGACAACCCTCTCTTACCAATCCAACTAGGCAAAGCAAGGTTAATAAATAACCGACATACGTTTTTACATTATGTAGATTTAAGCTACTTAGTTAAACAAGTAGAAAACCTAAAAACATATTTTGCTAGCATCAAAAAGAATATTAAACGCACACATATATCTAATCATATTTCCTATCATGCAATATCTGAATATATTCTAAAAAGAACAGAGTATCTGGTCCAAACAGCCATCGATAAGTTTGAAAACTTATACCCACGCATACGTAAGCGTAGAGGCCTAATAAATGTTGTAGGCAAAGTAAACAAATGGCTTTTTGGCACTCTAGATTCTGAGGATGGCGAAAGGTACAATAAAGCAATATTAAGATTGGAAAGCGCTCACAAAAACATTGCTAATGAAATACAGATGCAAATTTCATTATCAAAGGCACTAATCGACAATTACAATAAAACTATTAGTACCCTTAGTGCTAATCAAAATAAGCTCGAACTAGGCTTAAAGGGACTCCAAATATCAATCAATCAAACAATTAACAGTCTTCAAGACTATATTAGTTTTAACGGCATTATTACACAATTGAACCTGGATTGCCAGAATCTAATCATGTTCTTGGACAACCTCGAAGACGCTATTATGTTCTCAAAGGTTAATGCCCTACATAATAGTATCCTTTCTAGTTCTGAATTAAGAAACACTTTAGCTTATTTAAGTAATATCTATAATAATCATACATTACCCAGTTTTGATAATTTATTATCATATTATCAATTTTTGGGAACGCAAGTTAGTTTTTCCAATAATAAAATAATATTTGCCATTCATGTACCTCTGCTAAAGCCTGAACACTTCTCCCTTTATCATTTATATCCGACCATCAAAAATCAATCCATACTTGTTCCAAAATACTCCTATATGGCACAAGAAGATTCCAAAAGAAGAATATACCTACCAGACAGCTGTCCTGTTATTGAAGACACCCACTATTGTCCTGAAAAGCCCTACTCACAGGATACCTGCCTCAATGGTCTACTAGATGGACAACAACCACCTGATTGCCCTATAGTGAGAGTGAATACACAAGAGCCAATAGTTGAACAAATTAGTCAAGGAATGGTTCTTGTATTACCAGTTATGACTACCCAGTTATTAGCAAAGTGCAATGGTGATCAATACATAACAATTAAACAATCTGTATTGATTCAAATTCCAAAAGAATGTGAAATTGTAGTTAACGGGAAAGAGTACTTCAATGATGAGAAAATAGAAGATGCTAAACCTCTTATCCTTCCGGAAGTTCAGATGCCAGTGTCAACTGACCCTAGAAAAGTGTTCGAGACGCCAAACATCACTCAAATCAATCTTGATGAAATCTACCAACTCAAAAACATGGCCGATCGCATGATACTACCTATCAACGATTCTGAAACCACTCGACCCATTGACACATATTTTTGGACCTTTTCGGGAATAATCTTGTTGCTGATAGTGCTGCTAGTAATAAGAAACAAGCTGCCATACCAGAAGCTCTTCATATGGAAAACCAGAATGTCCAAGGAACCACCAATGGAAAATACCAGTACTACCCCTGATGGATCTTCGAAAAACCATTCTGTATTTTTCGAAACTTAAGGAGGGAGGAGTTATGTAACCAGCCCTAAGTAGAAATACCTGACCATGCACCTGACTCAGCCCTGCAGTACCAGAACAAAGAAAATGCTGATAGTGCCTATTATGCTTTGAGCTTTCTTTAACGCTTTAAATAAAATTATATTCATTCTCTGCCTAAGCTTTGTACCCAGTAGTTGCGTATGTCCTTTATGTAAAATAAATATTTTTAAAAAGGCATTTTGGTAGTCGAGATCTTTAATTTTTGGTCACTTTTTTTTTTTTTTTTTTTTTTTTTTTTTTTTTTTTTTTTTTTTTTTTTTTTTTTTTTTTTTGTGACATCTTTTGGTGTTTCAGCCTAAACTAATTATACTAATTAATTGCTAACACAAAGTACTCAACGGCAGTTCCAATTCGAACGTGGCGCTTCCCTCCACAACTTTATTGCGATTTTAAGCTAGGTAAAATGGCGAAATTGAGGAGAAAGCATTTGAAAGCGCCGCGCAGGGCGCGTTATCTAAAACTACTGTTCCAAAATTGTTAAACACAAAATTATAATGTACCGAGGGCAGGGCGCAACGCGATTTTACTGTTGCTTTGCCAATTTCGGCTGGCCCCGTCGACGGACCTATCTCAAACAATTCCTCCCGCGGAGGACGGACGGCCTGATTAATTCTAATTAGACCGACTCCACGGGACTCATCCGTGCGTGTGTCGGAGATGATTATCTGTCCGATATCGTCAGGTTTGGCAGCCGCTTCAGTCCCAGCAGGCACGTCCGCAAATGGCCGTTTGGACTCCTGATGGACTTCGGCTTGCACTTCCACAATTAAAGGTTGGTCCTCGTCAGGAGAATCACTCTCAGAAGGAACATCATATATGCGACGATTCTCCCGCTCGGGTCTTTCATCAGGGTCGGTCTCCTCTGAGCTGGAGCTGCGATATCCCGGCTCATCAAAGTCGGGCGTTTCATTACCGGCCGGTGCCGGTCTAAGATCATCCACATGGAGGAGTCTATTTCTTCCATTTATCAGCACTGAGTAGGTGAGTTGTCCTTCTCGAGAAATTACTTCGCCTGGGCCCTGCCATCGAGGTCCGAAGGCAGCTGGAGTTTGGTGACGTATATTCACTCTGTCTCCCGGATTAAACACTCTCGGCGGGGTTTGAGGATTGTGGTAAGTTTGCTGGAATTGTTCTTGACGGCGTCTAGCACGTACTAGTTTTCTACGTCTGGATTCCACTCCCCTCTTACGCTCTTCCAGCATCCAGCTGGTGTGCCACTCTCCAGGGGTTGGAAGTTCATATCCAAGCACTAATGAAGCAGGGGTTTCGCCAGTGGCACGGTTACCTCTGCTTCGCAAGACCTGTAGGGCTGGTGCGAGTACGTCCTCCCAGTCTTGTCGTCGGGTTCCTGCCAATAATATCCGAATCACCTTCTTCAGTTCCTGAACCCGACGCTCTACCGGATTGGCCCTTTGGTGGCCAGTTGCAGAAAACCGTAACTCTATGCGATTTTCTTCACAGTATCGTCGGAACACATTTGACGAAAATGGGGTACCTTGGTCTGTGATTAGACTCCGTGGTAAGCCGTAGCGGGAAACTATTTCGTTTTTGAAGATGCCCAGTACGATTTTTCCTGTTTGCTCGGCAATTGGAAAAGCTTCCACCCACTTGGAAAATACGTCTTCGATGATCAGGACCAATACATTTCCTGCCTTGGATCGTGGATATGGTCCCATCACATCCATAGATAGCATCTCAAAAGGGCACTTGGGCGATCTGGCGTGTTGTGGGGCAGGCTGCTGGCGTTGTTGCGTTTTATATGCTGCGCACACTACACAGTTTCTTATATACTCAGCGACCTTAACGTGCATGCGACTCCAAAAATAATGTCGCCCTAACTGTCTTAGAGTCTCAGCTGTTCCGGGATGGGCTGCCTCATCCAGGTCGTGGTAGAAATGGATCAGTCGTGAGACCATAAATTGGGGCACCACGAGTCTATCTCCTCCTGGCGCCCGTTTCCAGAGCAGTCCTTCATAAGTTGCAAACTCATTATGCAATCTAATCATTGCAGGGGTTCGGGCCGTTTCCTCCGTCAATGGATAGATTTCCAAGGTCCGGATGGCTCGTCGGATGTGTCGCACGCGACGTTGAGCTTCGGCTATGTTTGTGAATAACCGGTCTGCGGTAATCTGTCCGATAAGTGCGGTGTCCGACGCATTAGCCGTCAGCGGCGGTAACAGTCGCTCATTATCGGGTTCGGCCTGGTATTCGGCTTCTTCTGGTGCCCTGGACAAGAAGTCAGGAAGCTCGTTACGTGATCCAGGTACGTGCTCCAGTCGAAACGCAAATTCCTGCAGCAGTAAGGCCCATCGGGTAAGTTTGGCACGTGTATCTTTAAACTTACTGAGCCAGGTCAGCGAGCGATTGTCAGTCCTGACTAGAAAAGGCTTGTCCTCTAGGAAACCGCGATATAATCCCACTGCCCATACTAATGCCAAGCATTCCTGCTCGTTTACGTGATATCGAGTCTCTGTCTCCTTAAATTTGGCGCTTGCATAGCTGATAACATGTTTCCCGGTGTCCGTTTCTTGATATAACACCGCCGACATTCCCACTGCGCTAGCGTCCGTCTGCAGAACAAACGGTAAGTCAAAATTAGGACGGGTTAGCGGCTTAGATTTAGCCAACTGAAGCTTCGTCAGTTCGAATGCTGCTTGGGCTTGCTGAGTCCATTTAAATGGTTGGCGGGATGTCCTTAACAGGTCAGTCAGTGGTGCTGTCAGACTAGAGTAGTCTGCCACGTGTTCGCGCAACCATCCACAGACTCCGAGGAAACTCTGCAGCTGCTTCTTAGTTCGTGGAACGGGATGCGTCCTTATTTGATCCAAGTGCTTTGTTTGGGGCTCGATAGTTGACCCATTAATTCGAAAGCCCAGGTAGTCCAAATCCGTTCTTGCTAACTGACACTTCTCAGACGAAACCCTCAATTGGTGTAGCCTCAGCCTTTCAAAGACCAATCGCAAGTGTCTCACATGTTGTTCCGGAGATTTACTAAATATAATAATATCGTCCAGGTAAACCTGAACGAATTCCCCGATGAGTCCCACCAGAACTTCGCCCGCCATCAGCTTTTGAAATGTGCTGGGGGCATTCTTGAGTCCGAACGGCATGACCTCGAATTCGTACGTTGCGCCGTCAGGCATGGAGAAGGCTGTCATTGGCTTCGAGGCTTCTTCGAGGGGTATCTGCCAGTAACCCGATTTCAGGTCCAGCACCGTAAACAGCTTGGCATCTCCCATCATTTTTATTGCATCCGTAATGCGTGGCAAGTTGGCGGCTTCGTCCTCGGTAAGTTCATTTAAAGGGCGGAAATCAACGCAGAAGCGCGGCTTCTTTCCGGGTCTCATTACCAATACTGGGGAGGATGAGTAAGGGGAGTTAGATGGACGAATCACGCCGGCTTGTAACATCTCGTCGACCTGTTCGTATAATACTTTTCTCTTCTCAGGTGATAGTGGATAGCAGCGCCTATTTACTTGTTTGCTGCTTCGTAGCACTATTCTGTGCTCTGTCGTGCGCGTAGTAGGTTGGTTGAGGCCCTCTTCAAACAGGTCTGCGTACTCCGTCAACAAATCCTCGAAATCAGGAGTGGCCGCATCAGGTAGGGGAGGTAACACTATGTTTCCCCTAATTTGGCGATGTCTCACCGCCGTCCAGTAAACTGTCTGTCGTCTGTTCCTTCCAAGATAGGAGCAGGCACGTCCGAAGTCCAACACGACGGCTTCCCCCTCCAGAAAGTCTCTTCCGAGCAACAGCGACACGCCCAATCCGTCCACTACATGAGTTGCTGTAGGATAAACGTACTTGCCAATTGTCAAGTTTAGAGTGGCTGTTCCTAGTGTATAGCTGCGATCTCCATCGACCGCCATCCTTAGCTCTTTACGTTCGTTTCCCAATCTGAGGTTTCCGATCAAATCTTTAGAGACTAATGTTACGTCGGAACCCGAATCTAGAAGGGCGTCCACGGTTATTCCTTCCCATATAACTCTTATACGTGGTCTAGGAGGGGCTTTTTCATTTGCACAGAACACCGTTAAGTCTTGGTGCTCCTTCGAATAGTGACCAGCTTCGTCTTGTGGTCTATTTGTGTATTTATATGTGGCTTTGGTTTGTTCTTGTTGAGAAGCGGTTTCATTCCTCCGTGGCTCCCAATGTAGCAGTGATCCAGCTACGTCCTGCTTTTGGGAGCTCGGGGGTTCAGTCTCCTCCAACTCAAGCGGAGTAGGAGGCGCGATTGTCACTTGTCTCACGTCCTGTGGCGTATTTCCTCCGCCGGTCTGGGGCTTCCTTGGCTTAGCTCCATTTGACTGCCTCACATGACCTGCGTTGCGGCAGTCAAATTTTCTTATCTCACCTTCCGTGTCTCTGTTGTCTCTCAGATTGCTAACTGTGTGTCCAGGAGGTGAATAATTTCCTCTTGCATTACCATCCTCGTTACTTGAGTGGTTCTGCTCATCTCGTACTTGGTTATAGCGGGTGTTATCTGGAGCGTAATTTTCAGAAGTCGCCCTGCCATTTCTATTCCAATTTTGATTGTAATTATTGTTTCGTCTCGGGGCGTCGTGATTTGTGCCATTTCGTGTGAAGCAACGAGTATCGTTTCTCCATTTGTTTCCATGGTTTCCGTTTTGCTGATTACCGTTTCGGTTCCCGGATGCTCGATCTTCGTCTCTCGAATAGTGGTTTTGGTTATCGTTGGTGCCTGCGCCTCTATTGTTTCTCCGGTCTAGCGCGTCGTGCCTCCGTCCATCATTCGCCCTAGGGCCACTGCTGGACTGGTTGGCATTGTTACCATCTTCGAATAGGTCCTTTTCAATTTCGGTGGCCTTCTGTATGAACTCATCGATGGTCACACAATTGTAATGACGCAGGTGAGATCGCAGAGTCGGTCGGATGAGTGGTAAAACTATGTCTATCATTAGGATATCCTGCCCATTTCTAAAAGCTCGTTTATACAATGCTAACTTACGGCGCAAAAATATATCTACTGGTTCATTAGTTTGCTGTTTTTGACTATAAAGGGAAGCTCGGACCCTGTTCATAACCTCTCTCGAGTCAAACTGTCTCAAAAAACGTACGACAAAATCATCGAACGACTCACGGTAAGCCCTCGAAGGACTAAACCAGTCGCGCGCTGGACCCTTTAAACTACCCAATACCACACGCAATTTGCCAATGTCGCTAGTAACACTGTACTCGTCAAAGTGTCCAGTTAATTCGTCGATATACGTATGGGGGTTCTCGTGTTCGGCACCCGAAAACTCGCCATGAAACGGAGGTGGGGCGCCCTTGAGGCATTGTATTTTCTCTGCTAAAGCGGTTATGGCTGTAGCCAACGGTAAAAAATTCTCTGAGATGGCGGATTGCGCAACGGGAGCACGGCAAACGGGAGGATCGGTAGAGATCGGCTGACGGTACTGACCAGCTACGTAACTAGGGGGCTCTCGCTGTGGAGACATAGACACTCTCTGATACGCTGGTGGTGGTACGGAAGGATCAAGAAGAGAAGGCCGGCGACGCGGTATGGCTCCGCGACTATCCAGGTTGTACGCGGCAGCGTCGCTTTGACGGTAATTTGCCGATGTTAACTCCACCTGAGGGCTTGCACATACCAATCCCTTGGCGTAACACGTCGCCGAAGTCAGACCCTGACACACCGACACACAAGCTCCGCGGGAAGCAAGGTCATCATGACGCAGGCTTGAATTAGCGGTTGCACTAGAATTTGGATTCGCTCGGGGCGCGGCGGAAGAAAATTCAACAAAGCCCGCAATGGCCGGATCCCGGCCGATGCACCATGCCGCTGCGCCTATTGCGCAAGGCGCTGGTTCAGACTGTAGCCCGTCCTCGCGTCGACTCGTCGACGGCGGCAAGGTGCGAGGATAAGGAACAAACTGATGACCCGAGCTGTCCCAACCCAAGTCGACACCCGGAGGTTTATCAAGTGCTCGCTCCATAGGCTCGTCTAGAATGTTTAGGTTAAGATTCAGTTGCTCCGCCAAGCTAGGACGACATGTGGACTTCGCAAACAGTCCCAAATGACCACCAGTACTTGAAACTGGGTCAGACACAATATGCAAACTCGAAAGTGAGGCTGAAAGTGCACCATTAGTGGCCTCCATGGCCTGACATTCAAAATGGTCTTGGCCTCCTCCACCGCCCATACGGCAGGACGACCGTAACAGCCGACGGGTCATCCCTCCGTCATCGAGGCTGTGACCAGCGCCAGAAAGAATACAGCCTGAAGAAGCTTCTCGGGGCACACCCGAAATTTGAGGGACCGAATACTGGGGGTCAACACTTCGGTCCGAAGACGTTGCAGACGCAGACATGGCGTAGTTTTTTCCGTCCCCACCAGGCTGACCACGCCGCGAAGCCGGCGTGGCCGACGGTGAAGAGGCATGATGCGAGACCTGGTGGGACGCAAGAGAGTCTAAAGCACCATTATCAGGAAAATCATTATACGAAGGGACAAAAATATTTATGTCCCCGCCAGGGATGCCATGTCGCGGCGGCGCGTCGCTTCCGCCCATCGGTCGCGAACCGTCGGAACAAACTTCCGGACTATTTGGCGGACCGATCGGGCGCAAAGCGGCCGCCCCGGCGGTATTCCACCGGCTGTGCCCACGGTCGCCGTGCGTCGGTGTGTCCGCTGTAGGATTCGTGGGATTTTCGCGTGTTGTCTGACGAGGCGGATTACGCCGCGGGACGCTCATCTCGTTGTCGCGGTCAACAAGTACAAGGAACAATTAGACAGGCGGCTGTAGCCCGGTGGCCACTACAGCGAACAACGGAATCCTCGCTACAAACCCGCGGACCGTGTCCACTCCAACACGCCCACTCAGACTATTACCACCAATCTGCCACCACCGGTTCGGAAGCAACGCTAGTAAATAAATAAAGTTGATCGGGATGCCAGACCGTTTAATCGATTACGGACAACGATGAAGTTCGTCCGTTCAGAGGAACAACCAAATTCAGTGCCGCAAAAGAAAAAAAAAATGTAAGACTTCCTACTACTCCTTAATACGGATTACTGCCGCTCAAACGCGCAACATTAATTTACACAGAAACTGACCAAATCAAAACAGTTCAACGTAACTAAAGAAGAAAAATTAATTGAAATTAGATGTATTAACTATTAAGTACAGTATCAATACAACAGGATGGCATAAAGGGTTGTATGGGCGCTTGTCTGTTCAATCCACGTTGACCAACCTGTAATGTATAAGCAGGCGACCAAGTATGGAGTGTGAACACGAATGCTGTACGGCAGTTAGCCTGGGGGTTGGCGAGCAATTTCTCATGAATCGCAGCACCGTTGCAGTCGTGCCTGAAGGGCTTAAAGATAAATTAATAAGTAAAAGTATGTATTACCTGAGAAAAAAAATATATATATATATATATCAAAACTGAAAATAAACCCGATATTAAACGCATCAGAAACAACAATCCGACGTCATTTGGCAGCGAAATATATCAGAAAGTTAATAAATTTAATCAGTTCCTGTGTTCCGCGTAACAAGCAAACGCAAAGGCTATTTGCGACTATAAAATGGTAAAACGGAGGACGGCAGCACTCAATACTCAATTGGAAGCACCACGGAACGAGACGAAGTGAAGTTAAATGTAATGAGATCTACGCATTACCGAACCAGCGGAGGCACAACACGATGGCAGCAATAGCGGCTAATCAATTTAAAAAAATTTAACAATAAAACGATCTATTTTGCACAAAAAAAAAAAAACCGACCACACCGACAGTGGTACACAGGCGAACGCTAACCTGAAATAACCCAAAAACTCTCTTCCCCTTGCGTCAGTTAAAATTTAATCTTGACCTAAGCAAAATCCAAAATAAAAAAAAACTAAATACCCTTCGACCTTGGGCCACAAATTGGCCTGAACGTGACCGTTCGCAGTAACAATAATCTACAATAAATATAACTAGAATACAGTAAGATTTCCGCAAGGTATATTCAATTAATTCTCAAGGGCCCCAGCAACAACTCCTATCTAGATTACTAATCCCGAAAAAAAAATTACTCAAGGGTACATACAAGGATAAAAGAAAAAAAAAAAAACAAAAACGGCTGGTGAAAGCTGCGGGGACCGCTGGGGGGTAGTTGAACGGCGGCTATAAACGGCACTCTATTAAAAGGCTTCGATCTTACCTTCACTCCACTCAATAACTAAAGGTCCATAAATGGTGGCGGCAGGGCTTTTGAGGAAAAAATTGCAGAACCAACTAAAATTGAAATGGCCATCAGCAGCCGAAGCTGGAGGCAAAGGAACTCAAATCTTGGTCTTCTTCTTTTCCTCAAACGGCTCGCTCTCCCAAATAATAACGGAAAGACCTTTTACGATTACCAATATTTATACTAATCAAGAATCGCAATTTCTCCGCTATCCCTAAAGCCTGATCACTACACCCACTATCCTGCTACGGACTTCAAAATTCCCATTCTACACACAGCTACCACCTCACACACGTTTTCTCTCGTTCTTTTTCTCAAATTCTGTTCCTTAACACCTAAGATCCCAAAATTGCCACTGATAAGGCCTCTCGGCCAATCGCTGAACACCACGAACCAATAAAAAAAACGTGCCCAGGAAATCCTGCGAAAATTGGCAAAAACACCTGTCCAGGAGGTAGAAGAATTTAAACAAAATCCATATCAAACTTGGCGCCCCTGTGGAGAATCATTTGGAGGGTTAAAAATGCCCCTAACAACGAAATACCATCGACTTTCGATGCTACTAGGGCCACCTAGCGACGAGTTGCCGTAGGTCCATGTGCTGCACCGAAGAAATCCATCAGACCCACGGCATACCTCTCCACTCTCACTCACAGAGGACGCCCCGTTCTGAAATAATCAATACCGCGTTTGGGCTACTTCCCGAAGATGACGCGCAGCTGGCAAGCAAAATCGATAGGCCAACGCGTGCGCCGCGCCTACGACCATCGCGGCGAAAATCGCGGTCGCCAAAACATCGTGAATCTTCGCCCTCACGACAGTACCTAGGCGGCTGGCTCTTGCTCTAACGCAACCAGCAATTAGCAACGCAGAAAGGAGCAATATTTATTGCACGCCGCTTTTACATTGAATTATGACCATTCGAGAGACGCAATATACCAAAATTTAAATAAATTGTTAATTGAATAGATTCTGTTATCAAGTGTTTTCTGTGCTGATTCCATGAGGTTTGCAGGCTGGTATAAACAAAGAAGTCAGCAGTAGCAGACCACTCTTTCGGAAAGTCGCAATATCCTTTTCAACGAAGTGCAGTATCCAACACTAACTAAGATCACTAAGATCTTCAAGCACGAGAACAACATTATTCAAAATATTCAGAAAATCTTTTCTAGTGGCATTATGTATTGGTAGCAGTATTATCAATACTAATCAATACTAACTTATCTAGACATCAAGACAATGTGACGGTACATTAATATGCTAAGTATAAGTGTAAGTATTCCAAACTCGTAGTTGCTTATGGAGTATTGAATATTGTTGCTTGCAACCCGGTCTGCATCAAAGTAATAAACCTACCTTTGAAATCATAACTATTTGTATTATTACTAGTTTATAGACCATTTCATACTTATCAACACTTCTAAAATATTATTTAAACCAATAAAGGATAAACAGAAGCACAGCATATGTAACAAAACTATGCGTCCGCGGAATTAACTCTTAATGATATATCTCACCAGAGCACTAATGTGACGTCACGCCGCGGGTACAGAAAAAGAGGGAATTTGGCCGTCCTGTCAGTCTAGCGTCCTTGGCTTCGCGGGTTTTATCCATAGTCCATACTCCATACATAACTTTATAAAATATAGATAAAAAGCAGACATAGGGGGCTCGGAAGGTGGAAATTGACATTTCAAAAAAAGCTCCCAAGCCCCCACCCCACACAAAAGTCGCGGTATTGGCCGATTTCTACGCGGAAACAGTAATGGCGAACAGGCGAACTCGATTTGTTTGTATCGCAAAAATGGCGTCGGTTTTTGTGTTTAATGATAAACTTTAATTTATTTCTGGTTTTAAATATAAATTTAATATAAAATTTTCGGGTGTATCACGTTATTAAGTAGTTTGCTGTGATATGTGGGTAATGGGGATGTTCCTACCTGGAAAATAAGAGGAGCAGAGGCGATGGTGTAACAACCATACCACCAAGTCCCGCAACGGCGGGGGGTCCGCTGTACAAAGAGGCCCTAAGCGAAGCCGTTACTTGGTTGATTGAAACATTGATTTTAACAAACAAGGCACAAAAATCAAATTTGGCGGGGAATCCCTCTACTGGACAGAGGCTCGCTCTTGGGTCATGCAAGTTATCAAGGAATTCCATTTTATTTCAACGGTTGTATCCAGTAAACCAGGTCCTCCTTAAGAGTTAAAAAACGTCCAACACTAGCAATGTAGGTAGGTTTGAAGCACTAACCACTAAAGCTAATCTCATGCATAAAGTTATGCATGATTGCAATCTGAAAAAACAGTATATTGTTTTGTGTAGGTATTGGTGATTGTGATTCAAAGAGCTATTTCTATGCAAGCAACAAGGGACTACAAAGCTGTAATTAACATGGATTGATAAGTCTATAGCAAACGGAATAGGCCACGTTAAAATTTGGTTGTCTCTGCCCTGCTGTTTCTCAAGGGCAAAAATCCAGAGGCAGGATTAAAGTAAGTACCATAGATGATTTGTTTTTACTTAATTAAGACAAATTGTTTCTTCTGTCATAGTTTTTTCCTCCCAAGATGTATTTTCAGTATTTTGTATGCATTTTATTAGGTTTTTTTTAATGTTTGTATAAATATCTTAAATAATATCTACTTATTGGTTTACAGGAACTGAAACCCATGGCATATTTCTCCGTTCCACACTTTGCACCCCTGATATTTGAAATGATTCATTCCGCCTTCCACTTGCAGACATTGTTAAGAGGATTAAATATTCTTAGACTGACTACTTGAGTAAGCTGAGGGGGACTACAATCAAGAAAAGACACATGGCTAAGGAGACTCAGGTAATTTGAAAGAGCTCAAGCTGAAAATCCATTTTATTTTTCAGTATGATTTATTTCATCCGTATTTATACAGAATGTTACAAAAAAGAAGGCAAATTTGTGAACCACAGATTCTTTGATGAAAAATAATGGACTTTTTATTACCCCATTTTTCTTTTGGTTGTTTCTTCGGTTGTAAATTTTAAAGTAATTTTATTTAGTAAGTCAAATAATCACTTCTCAAAGGATTTATTTCATATTTGGTAGAACTATTAAGTCGAAAAAGCCACATACTAGAACAGAATTTGACAGCCAATATAAATAATATCTTAATGTACTTTTTGCGCCCTTTGAACTTTTTTGGTTCTAGGCTGATGGCTTCCAATCAAGATCTGTTTAAAATAACAAATATAACTCCAATTTGTTGTTTTAAAAAATGTTGATAAAGTTTTTTTGAGACTATTTTACTAGAGTATTTTACACAGGAAAAATGTCATAGCAACAGCCCATTTTCTACTGACAAAACTGCTACCTGGTCCTACCTGAACAAAATCAACATGATGGTCTTTCAGCGACAAAATTTTGTTAGGGTCAAGTAAAAAGTATTGTCAGTTTGACGAGTGTCACCTATTTGCTTTTAACTGCAGGTTGAAGTTTTCTCGTGAAATAGTCTTGTCGAATACCATTTGAGATAAAGTTTGCTATAATAGTTTCCTTCTTAAATAGTTTCCAAATGCATCAACTTTACAGCTGCATTCAAAGTTTAAAATTTTGTAATGTGATGCATGGGTTATCGTTCATCACGGCTCCAGACACCTCATGGGGTTTGCCATTCAGCAGAGCACTTGTCTGAAGGCACAATGCTACGATCTTTAGCACTTCACCTTCTAGTGTTGGTAGATTTCCATAATGGCCACGCAAAATTAATCGTTTGGGATTGAAGACGTTTTCTCCTTCCACAACACATCTGCTGATGGTTACAGCGAGGCTTCTAAGTACTGGAAGACTGTAGCTAGTTTTAGGTATGCTTCAGGTTCAGCGATACCTGAATTCAAAAAAATCACAATTATGGAATAGAATTGAAAAAAGGTACACTTTGCATGGAAACTTACTATTTCAAGCAATTTTTGCTTCACAGGAAATTATGCCCACAAAATGTTTCACAAAAAAACACTTCCAAATATTCACAGAAACCACTGTTGAACTATAAATATATCATTAGTACCTAATTTAAACAGTAATTTTCTAAAAACGGTGTTCACACAATAAGTATACCTTGAAAGTAGAGGAAAGAAAGTCGTTTCAACCACAAAAACTTCTTAATATTTAACAAACGTCACTTTTCAATTACCTCCTAAGTCGCCATATTTGTTTACATTTGCAGCGCCCCCATCGGTAATTTTAATCGCCAATAGAATAAGCGTCCTACGCTTGCTCGAACACGATAATGGATAATGATCCGATAATCTGACATAAATGTATAGATGGGCCAAGGGAAAATTCCCAAAAAACCTTTAAACCCAATTTAGGGTTTTTACCCGGTTTTTTTCCCATCTTTTCTTGAAAGCACCCGGCAGTTTCAAGATTTAAGGTTAGATTTTAGATTAGAATTCAATAAATCCAGATTCTGGTTTGTTTTTTGATAAACCAAACACTGGTTAATTGATTAAAAGCTTCAAGCTGCACAAACCAACTAATTATTGCTTAATTGGTAAGAGTTAAGCGTATTGAAAAAGTTAAATTTAGAGGTTATAATGGAATAAACCCGGAATTTTCCCGGATGTGTGCAGGGAATAAACCCTCAAAAATGAAAAAACCGGGTGAAAACCCATCTCTACATAAATGACAACATCGATGTTTCTCATCCAGTGACCTAGGAGTTATGGACACAGCCAACAATGTGTCGATAATTCCTTAAAAACTTTTAGGGTGTCCAATGACGTTATGTTGTCGACAGCGTTGTCGGCAGTCGCACAGTGGTCGGGCGGACCTCATTTCACGCGCAAAATTTGAGTTACATTATGCGAAATTAGGCAAGAAAATTTTTCTACAGCTATCTTAAAGGGATATTTAAAATATAATAAGAAATTTCAGCGATTCTGGTTCGCATTTAAAACATTGGCATTGATAGAGATAAGAGATAACACAGTTATTATTTTACTGTGTATATGTTTTGCAATGTTTATAATTATTTTCTGGAAGGTACCTCAGAAACCACTCAGCATGTGGCACTATTGTTTAGATTTCTTGAAAGAACTCGACAAACTGCATATTTTGTTCTAATTTCACTAACTTTGGATCTCCAACCATTCCCAAGATAGCGATATGGCTCTCACGTAAGATGACCCCCTTTGCACATCTTGAGACTGTAAACTCCCATTATATATTGAAGTGACACAACTCAACATAACATAAGACATAAGACATGTATTTTTAGACATACCTCGTATTCATTAGAAAACGTCATCTAGAAAGATAGGAAATTTTGACAGAAAAAGATGATATAAACACAATATATGGACTTTTTGTTCTTTCATCCCTTACTTTTGACATTTCACAGCCAACTAGATGACGTCTTCAAATGAACAGCCCCTATAATTTACTTAGACCCGTAAGCTATTGTCAAAAACTGAACTGTTACTGCATTTATACACAATTACTTTAAACACTGACTAAACTACCTGCACACGTAATCATATTTCTTTGGATTGTATGTTTTTTGTAAATCAAAATCAAGTACTTCGGCTTGGTGAGAAAAAAATTAACTTTCATATTATAAAAATCTTTCATAAATTTTGATGAGGATGCTCTAGAAGAGATAATACAATATCTTTTTAGATAAACCCCGGTGTTCGCAATGGGAGGGACTTTTGACGTGATATTAAAAGGTCAGAAGAAACAATTAGCACTTGATAACGATCTTCATTGGATTCTAATCTGCTCATTTTCAGAGTATTATGTTCCCAATATTTCCTAAAAACTCAAACTACACAGAAGTTACTCTATTACAGTATTATTATCAACTATTGCTGTGTAAGAGGCGTCACAAAAAATAACAAAAATGTCGCAAGGCGCAACTATGCGCAGCTAATTACTTTAGCAGTTGGTAGTACAGGCTTCCTTTTGTATAGTAATAATGATAAAAAATTGAAAAAATCTGCAAACAAATTTAAAGATATATAAATCTAACTTTAACTTATAAAAAAGATTTAAGTCCTTTTTCAAATCTAAATGGAGCCGATTTCAAAACTTAGGCGTAAAAGAAATAGGAACTAAAAATAAATATCCTACATATCAACCATTAATACAAGAGTAATATCATGCAAATGTATTACTATTCAGCTTTATAACATACAGCTTAAATTGATACTAAACCATGTAATAGATGTATCATTATTCTGTCGCATGGTTCGTTAATAGTCGACTATGCTATCACTTTTCTTACTCTTTGACTATTCCAGAATTAGAGTTACATAAAATTTCAATGATTTTAATCATTTCAGAAAATTTGTTTTTGCGCGTAAAATGGGGTCAGTCCGACCACTGGGCGTCGTGCAATCGTCAAAGCAACTTAAAGCCGGACCGGATATTGATAGAGTCGATTGTTTTTGGTTTTTGTTAGGTTGTAAGTTAAGTTTTAGAAAACCTTGGAGCTAGACCAGCTAAGAGGTAGCAACCCTAGTGCTATAGCTAGGAGATAGATATAAGTTCAATATTTAATTGGATTAAAAATAAAAAATATGTGATAAAAATAATGACAGTGCCAACTGTTTTGCAATAATTTGATGTAAGACGTCATAACGTCACCGAGACATCACTTCCGGTGGATATCGTCACCAGTTTGAAAGTTCCCACTACCATAATCTACAGCCGCGCCGTGTCTCTCCCGCTAATCGGTCGGTGCGTGAGGGCGGCTGAGGTTGAGGCTGCTGTGTTGCCGTCGCCGCCGTGTCTGCGGAGATTCGACTACGTGGATGTTCTAAGTCCTACGTATAAACGTGTGCCAAATCTCTTTTACCACGCTGCAAGGGGAGCCCAACTCTCGGAAAGGATCTATATCTATTTCGTTGTCTCTTAGGTCACTAATGAAGGGGGCAAAGGGCCGATAATTAATCCGTGGCGTTTCATCCTTGATGCGGAAAACACTTTCATGGTATTGCCAAAGGTATATAATTAATAAATGCTAATTTAAATGAGATAAAATTTAATATTTTGGGGATGCCAGCAAGGTTTTATTGTTTAAGACAAAGCCTGCAAAACGCCAAAAAAAGAACTAATTGACTAGTAATAAATTACGATAAAAAAAGTCTTCTCAGGAATCTGAAATAAAATAGCGGCAAACGTGAACTTTTCGCGATAAGCTCAGCGGTCCCCAGAAACGTGCTTGACGGGTACACGATTTCTTATATACTAAAATTGAGAAAACAACAGCAAAGGAAACTAAACTAACGACGCAGTGTAGAATAGAAAAGAATTCTACCAAAATGAGCTTTTCTAAAAAATCTGTTGGAAATAGTGTATTGTGCAACTAGTGTCGGAAATTGTATCTTTCACACGAGTGTGAAGGGTGATTTTCGTACGTGTTGTACATTATACTTTTTCTACGACTGCGATTTTAATTCATAAATGATCATTCGTATTATAAGATATATGCAAGGCGTGTGCAAAACAATCAGAAGCGTGTGCAAAGTGTACTTTGCACACGCTTCTGAATGGGAGCGTGCGCAATGTGAACTTTGCGTGCACTTTGCAACATGCGATTTTCAACGGTACTTAGTAGTGCGCATTTGTTCATTTTCGAGGCAGTCGTTGAAAAAAGGGGATTGAAAATGAGATCACTGGACATAATAAATGATGTTCTTTAAAATGACACCTCACATGAGATAGTTTAATTGACAATTAAAGCTTTTTATTTAAATTGGCCGATAATTTCCCGGCCCAGTCAATTAAGACTTAAATTGCTCGAATTTACATTCAAAAGATGAGAAATTAAAAGCTCTATGCTCTATCTGATGAGACTATAGCTATTTATGTAACCAGTTACGAAAAGTCCGATTTTGTGTAACGAATGAATGTTTGCGGGACGAGCGCAGCGAGTTCCCGCAATTTGAATGAGATACACAAAAAAGGTTTTTCGTCACGTGTTTCATACTAGCTATTTATGTAACCAGTTACGAAAAGTCCGATTTTGTGTAACGAATGAATGTTTGCGGGACGAGCGTAGCGAGTTCCCGCAATTTGAATGAGATACACAAAAAAGGTTTTTCGTCACGTGTTTCATACAAGATTTTTTCTAATTTTGACTACAAATACCTACTTAGAAAGAGAATTATTATTACTAAACTTCAATATTTACTTTTAAACCACTTTGTATCTACTTAATACCGTAAAACTATAGCAACGGTGTGCCACAGCCGAAACCTGCAACTGGTGGTGACACCAACTTTTCATCACTAGTTACGAAAGATTTTACTTTTCGTAACTAGTTACGAAAAGTAAGACGTTACGTCACTGTCATCAGTATTGAAAAGTGCCACTTTATATGTCAAAATTAGAAAAAATATGTTTTCTAATTTTGACTACAAATACCTACTTAGAGAGAGAATTATTATTATTAAACTTCAATATTTACTTTTAAACCACTTTGTATCTACTTAATATCGTAAAACTATAGCAACGGTGTTCCACAGCCGAAGCCTGCAACTGGTGGTGACACCAACTTTTCAACACTAGTTACGAAAGATTTTACTTTTCGTAACTAGTTACGAAAAGTAGGACGTTACGTCACTGTCATCAGTATTGAAAAGTACCACTTTATATGTCAAAATTAGAAAAAGAATTTAATTTCAATTAATCATATTCGCAAAATCGCTTTAATTACTAAAGTATTGTTAGGGTCCCGCACAGGTCTGAAATTCTTCCAAGGGCCATAAGCCATTAAAAGGGTGCCTCTGCCGGTTAAAGAAGGGCAATTGTAGGTTTTATGTTTTATGGCCGGAATTTCCAAGAAATTGTGAAAGTGCCTAACTCTTCAAAAACTATCAAAAGAAATCTCTTCGACGAAAATGAAAAATATTGCAACCATATGTGCATTTAGGGCCTTATGGGGCTGGTTTATTCAGAAAACCGAAAAACAGGAAAGGCTTAAAAGCTCCGAAAAGTGGCTTACAGAGTTGACAAATTGCCACACATGAACTCATAAATGTAAATAAAAAGGTTCTTTCCTCGATCTAGACCACTAGAGTGGTTAAGTTAAGTTAGTGACGTCAAGGGTTAACCTAATGACGTCACGGTAATCTTTTATAATGTCAACGTGTCAACGTCACTCCTGACTCCAGTCGGTTTTCCGTGAAAATTTGAGATATTTGTCAATCCACTCTTCGTGAAATCCTGGCATTTTTATGTGTTTTTCGTCAAAAAGTGTCCAGATCTTATTGGTTACAAAACCACAATTCCTAGATTCAGACCTCAATAAGGAATCAAATTGAGGAAAGTGGAAGAATTATTAGGCGCTAATAATTCATCAAGCATCACATTCCACAAAAGTTTTTTCATATTTATTTTTTTTCTATTTTCCAGATTCTTTTTATTTACCAAGAGATTCCGAGAAGAAGAAACTCGCACTGACATGGTCAAAAACTTTGCGACTTTTTCTTTTGAATTTATATTCTTTTTCCAAGAAAAGCCGGTACAAAATTGGAAAGGAAAAGCAGAAATGTGCTGCATTTAGCGCATTTACTACATTTTTGATTTGACTATAAATAAACGAAACATAAACAAATAACTTATAGCGAATTCCATTGGTAAAATTAGTGCTGCACTAGAATCACACGAGGGTTGCCCTCGCTCGTTGCCAGTGCAGTAAAAGTGCAAAGTCAATGGAGACCGATTTTATGACCTTGACATATCTTTGGCAGGAAATTTGGACTGGAAGAGAGAATTCACGATTCGGTATTAATTTCCCGTTTATTTCACGTTTATTTCATTAATGTTACCTATTAGAAAAATACAAAATTATGCTTTGTGGTCCCTCCATCCACCAATACCCGTAAGATCGGTGCCGCACCACCTACCTGACCTGGTGCGGAACTAGCTGCACTAAGTGCAAAAAGTGCGGCACTCGTTTCCCAATGGAACACCCAAGCTTGCACTAACTTCACCAATGGTGGGCAATATTTGCTCTGGTGCGGCACTAATTTTACCAATGGAATACGCTATCAACTAGGGTTGTGACCTTCATTGTACCCGGTGCATATGATTGTACCGGGTGCGGTGTTTATGAACGGTGCATATTGTGTTTGCAACCGGTACATTCCGAATATGTCAGATGAATCTCGATCTGTCACGTGTCATCAGTCAACAAATGTCATCTGTCAACTTCATATTTCATAAAACTAACTGGGGCATTATTCTATAGGAAAGAGCGAAAGTGAAAGTGAGAATTTTGACAACCTTGATTGGTCAAAAATTTCTGTTGACGAATTCCATTGGCCAGCAATTCTCATTTTCACTTTCACTCTTTTCTATACAATAAGCGTCCTGAAACTGATGTATTCCTCCGTCCTCATCCAAATAAAGGTATTTGATCCAAAGTCCAAACAGTTTCAGTTATTTTTGTTACGACTCTGTTCATAAAATTTGTTTAACTCTTAACTCTAATAACATACACAAGATAGAAAGAAAAACTCAGCAATTAAAGCAATATTCTATCCTTTCTTTCTTATTGTATTCTTACAATTTAAAATAAAGATTTTTTAATAAAGTTAGGCGGTTAAAATTTTTTATAAAAGTTTATTTCAGTTCCTGAGCGGTAAAATAAATAATAAAATTTAAAAATGCCCATGCACGTAGAATATGAAAAAATACATAATATGACGCCGCGAATTGAATGCACCGGGTGCAATAAGGGTGCATATTTTCCAAATGTCGGTATAAACCAATGCACACGGTAAAATCACATCTCCACTATTATATATATACATGGCCACAGGCAAACCATCCTCGGTGGCAAGTTAACTGGTCTAGTTAAGTTTGACTCACGGTTTGGACCACGGATCAAGGAAATTCGAATGGTTAACTTTTTTGTTAACCTGGTTTGAGTAGTTTGGTCGAGGAATTATCCTTATAGTGTTCAGTTTGCACAACCCTTAGAAAATGTAAACCAGAGGAAGTAGGATACGACGCCGGCGTCTGTTACCAGTTTGCTCTAATCTGTCAAGTGTGAAAATGCCAGTGACGTAGTGTTATGCAAACTGACCTCTCTGTTTGCATACGAGTTCATATGTGGAAACGTGGCAACTCTGTAAGCCATTTTTCGAAGCTTTTAAGCTTTAACCTTATGGAAAGTTTTTCTATTTTTTGGTTTTCTAAATAAACCAGACCCATGAGGCCCTAAATGCACATATGTTTGCAATATTTTTATTTTCGTCAAGAGCATTTTTTTTGTTAGTGTTGGACAGGCACTTTCACAATTTCTTGGGAATTACGGCCATAAAACATGATACCCTACAATTGCCCTTCTTCTTTACCCGGCAAAGACGCCCTTTTAATGGTTTATGGCCATTGAAAGAATTTCAGACCTGTACGTGACCCGAACAATAGTTTAGTAATTAAGGCGATTTTGCGAATATCGTTAATTGAAATTAAAATCTTATTCTCTCAGCAGATAGAGCTTTTAATTTCTGATCCTTTGATTGTAAATTCGAGCAATTAATGTCTTAATTGACTGAGCCAGGAAATTAACATTTAATTTCAATACAAAGCTTTAATTGTCAATTAAACTATGTCCAATGATCACATTTTCAATTTTCTTCTACTAGCAGATTCAGAAATGCTCTTTTACTAAATTTATGTCCGCGCTGTCCGAAGCGTCATATAATCGCCACTGGTCAGGGTGGTATTGATTTTTCTAGAGTACCCTTTCGGGGATGCGAAGTACCGAGGGGGTGGCGAAAGAGAGAAGATCTTCGACGCTCGAAAGAAAAAGACGCTTTTTGAATTCGAGAGAGTGATTACCTAACCGGGACGACGGGAAAGTTCGAATTTTACCGCGAGAAAAGTCAGTCCTTGGCTCCGCCGTTCTGATTATCGCCAATTCGTAATTTTTTCCCCTTTGTGAATCCCGTTTTAAGTCCGCCGCGCTAATTATTTTGATCTTTAATTAGTGCCAAAAGAATTACACCGCTCATTGCCCGCCTACGAAAAGTTTCGTGGAGTGTTTTTTCGGTTGTGCCACATAGTGTCAACCCACCTCTGCCCTTTTCCTGAATAGGACATTTTCTTGCAGATAGCGGATACTTTGCAGACGTAGGAGACTACCGGCAATTAAGTATTTGTAGAAGTTGAAGCATTTAGTATATTATAGGAGTGTTTTGCTCACCATAATATCGAGGATCCCAGCTACCGGCAGAAATCTTTCCTCTTCTACACTGCGTCGTTAGTTTAGTTTTCTTTGTTGTAGTTTTTCCAATTTAGTAAGAAATCGTGTACCCGTCAAACACGTTTCTGGGGACCACTGAGCTTATCGCGAAAAGTTCACGTCCGCCGCTTTTTTATTTCAGATTCCTTAAAAAACTAAGAATTGTCTTTTTTATTTTTTTTTCTTCCTTAATTACTATTCAATTAGTTTCTTTTGGCATTTTGCAGGATTTGTGTTAAACAATAAAACCTTGCTGGCATCCCCAAATTATTAAATTTTACATTATTTAAATCAGCGACCTAAGGGATAATATTTCCTTTCCAAGAGTTGGGTCCCCCTTGCAGCGTGGTAAAAGAGGTTTGACACACGAAAATACGTTGGACTTAGAACATCCACGTAGTCGAATCTCCGCAGACACGGCGGCAACGGCAACACGGCAGCCGCGAACACAGCCGCCTCCCACGCAACGACCACCGATTAAACGGATTATTATTATCATTAGCGTCTGGGGGGACACGGCGCCGACGGCGCGACAGTTTGCACCCGGTTTTTTCATTTTTGAGGGTTTATTCCCTGCACACATCCGGGTAAATTCCGGGTTTATTCCATTATAACCTCTAAATTTAACTTTTTCAATACGCCTAACACTTACCAATTAAGCAATAATTTGTGGGTTTATGCAGCTTGAAGCTTTTGATCAATTGACCAGTGTTTAGTTTATCAAAAAACAAACCAGAATCTGGATTTATTGAATTCTAATCTAAAATCTAACCTTAAATCTTGAAACTGCCGGGTGCTTTCAAGAAAAGATGGGAAAAAACCCGGGTAAAAACCCTAAATTGGGTTTAAAGGTTTTTTGGGAATTTTTCCTTCGTCCATCTATAATTTTTGGTAACAGTTGACCATATAGCGGAAAATTGCGCGCGTGGATTCCCTTAGTTTACAATTTCTGAGGCACAACCTGTATCAGCGGCCTTATTCTATAGGAAAGAGTGAAAGTGAAAGTGAGAATTTTGACAACCTTGATTGGTCAAAAAATTCTGTTGACGAATTCCATTGGCCAGCAATTCTCACTTTCACTTTTACTCTTTCCTATAGAATAATGCCCCGGATATGTCTGTGAGGGTCTTCGCAGACGTAGCCGGATTTGCTCTGTCTCTCTGACCTGACGATAAAATTACGTCATTAGTCCCTTAAAAATGGCGAACTTCCGAACAAAAAGGAGGAAGGAATTTTAGAAAATTATCGGCATTTTTTGTTTGATACCTCCAGTCCTACCACAATGGGATTTCCAGTAAAATATCCGAAAATAGCATAATTTTAAAGTACATAGAGAATTGCAATTAGCATTTAATTCATTTTATAGTTTCAAATATGCAAAATCAAACATCCCCATTTAACGCTGATGCTGATTATACCCAGGTACCTACGTCTCCATAGTAAGTTTTCCTTGCTTAAAGTAATTATTTTTTCATATTGCAGATACCTCCAATTCAGCAAAAACGTATTATTACCTTTGTAAACCATTTTGTTAATAACACAATATCTTTTCTAAATGATTTCTGCCAGTTGTGTGAATCACGATTTATGGACTTCGAGTACAAAACTCAAAAGATTGAGGCTTCACTATTGATTTTAGAAGCACAGGTAAGAACATGTACCTATGATAAAACAGTGCCATTATGGGTACCTTTACTTTGAGATGTTGTGCAACAGCAGGCTACATCCAACAGTGTATTATATCAATACTACATGGTAGATGAGTCCCAGAGAAGCAGCTTTTGATGCCCTCCTTCTCTTACATCTTTCAGTTATGTGTGAAACAAAGTGTAAAGAGTATGTGATTCTTTTTTGGTTGAAATAGCTAGATACAGTCTCCAATTTGTCAGTACAGTTTTTTGCAGTGCAAGTCTGTAAGACATAGTTTGTAATTTTCTGCTTAGAAAAACTACCCAAAACTACTACAAGAATCGAAGAAAAATTTGGAAGCAGACCACATGAAGGCAAATTGACAAATATGGGCTTTGATTCTATAAAGCTTTTCATTGTATTTTTTGGAAAAGTAGGTCATGGAAATTTGACCCCTTTAGAGCTGGGACATTGAGTTGCTTACCTGTGCAATATAATATATATTAAGAAAAGGTTTGTTAACACTGAACCACTAAAAGGTCTTTCGTAAATGGTTCTTATTCCTGGAACCATAAAATCTTTCTATTAAAAGTGTCTTTGCAGTTATCTACTCACTGTATATGAGCTCTTACAAAATGTTAACATTTCTTCACTGTAGAAATCAACAAAAAAGGAGGGACATACTCATGCTAGGAAACAAGGTGCTCATAAACTGCATCATACTGCCGTCAAAATTTGACCAGGAACAATTATCTGCACTTCGGATATGGTAGGAACAATGCTATGCCTCAGAACACTAGGCTTCTTTCCAAGCGGTAGTTCGGCAGATAAATTAAACCTGTTCTCTTGAATGTGCAGCTACTGAGTTATTTTGAGAAAATTTATAAGCTGATAAAAACTTTTTTTAATATAATGCGAGCAACGTCGAGGAAATTAATTTGATTTACTCAAAGTCAAACTGATAGCAGGTATTAAAGTGAAACTACATTAAACCATCATAACAACTGGTAGGGAAGTTGGTATTGGCATTTAATTTCACCTCCTTTTAATTTATTGGTTAAACTCTTGTCAATGACATTTTTGACAAATCAGCTTTTCATTATAGATAAATAGTATGTTGCGTTTTTAGTGGAATCTTTCCTTTAGGGTTTTTATAACATAACCATTAACATTGACACAGTTTAAAAATTATATGGGGTCATTGAAATAATAGCCTTTGGAAAAACTTTATGGAACGCTTTATACATCTCCTCCCTTTAATTTAGTATTAATTTTTGTAGTAAATTAGTAGTATCATGATCTATGTGCCTTATACAAGGTGGACCAATCATCCATCACATAATTGTCATGATTTTATTAGATGCAAATACTTGGTGATGGGTGTCAGCAATTCGGATTGCCCCCTTTTGCATAACAAATGCTCTGTGGGAAGCTGAGGATGTTCCCCGCAAAATCACACCATATTTCAAGCATGCTTGACAAATAGAAGGTCCATACAACATTTGAACTAGTGATCTGCTTCAGACGACTCAGTGCATTACAGTCACTGGCACATGCCTTATAGATATTATCCACAGGTATCTTCCAATTTAGGGACATGTCAAAGCACAGGCCTAAAAGTTTAAATGAGTTTACTTGCTCAATTGTTTTTCCATTTAAAGGAACATATTAGTGTAGAATGTAATGTGTAAAACCGTAAAGATTGTCACAAAAAATCTGATCTACCCTGTCGAATTTTGCCACTGATATGGTTAAAGTTGAGGTGGAAGTGCTGAATTAAGTTAAATGTAGTTTGTTTAACAAATCATGTTTATGGTTTGTTTAACAAATGATGTTTTGAATATAATAAATATGAGTAATTATTTTTATTTATTCATCTTTCTCCTTTGTTTATAGCTTTCCTCAATACAAGGACTAGAAATAAACATGATTTCTAAAGAGCAACTTGTAGATGAATCTAAACAAACTGCAACAGAAATTAAGCCTGAAGTAGATATTCCTAATAAAAATTCAAATCAGGAAACTTCAAATGGTGTAGTATGTTGATTTTGTTTTGAAGTTCATTTTTAACACAAATACATTTAAGGACCAGATGAAGTGAGTAGCTCGAATTCTCATAGGAATGGACCTCCTGGAACAAAAGTATCTGAGCATCCTCTCTTTGCAAAATTCTTTAAAATGCTTAAAGTTGGAGTCCAAGAAGAGGCTGTGAAATTAAAAATGCAATCTGAAGGATTTAATCCATCTATTTTAGAGTAAGTTGGTACTTGGTATCATAAGAAAAGTCAAAGAAGGTCCATGAGTGAATTATCAATTTCTATTTTTTAATATTTTTTGCATTTTAGTACCCCAGATGAAATAATTCCAGAAACTGAAAATCAACCTTGAAGTTATATTATTTAGTCAATTTGGAAGTAAGGATGACAGCAAAACACATGTACAGATGATCAGATTATTGTGATATTTATTAAAAAAATATATTTTTTTTCAAGCGGACTAAAAGTACGTCATTTGTTTTCTCCATACGCACACCTAAAGTGGGCTTTCAAATCCTGAGACCAAAAAAGTAGCAAAAAAGTCCTAGGCAGTAAAAGTAAAGTCAAAAGTCACCGCTAGTGTCATGGTGGCGCATATATAAACGATTTTCATTCACCAAAATTATTTTAATAAAATATGACACCAGATAAACCGATCTGAGTGTATTGCCATCTTTACATTCTTGTTGAAAAAACAAAGGACAGAAATACTCTCAGAGCACTCAAGAGCACCATCCGAAACAGTTATTAGTCGAAATCGCATAGGTTCTCGAATTCTGAATTCGTCTGTTAAATGTCATGCGCGTCATCATATTTATCTGTCAATGTGACATTTATTAATTTAGTATTGAAAATAATGCTACAAATTCTTAGTTTAGCATAATCATTGGTTATTATTTAATACATTAAAACCATTGAACATTGAAAACCACCATTCTAACATATTCTATGTATTTTACAAATAATATACACAATTGGGTAAGTACCTAGACCCGCTTAAAGAGGATGAGAGAAAATTGCAAAACTGAACCACTTTTAAATAGATTTCTTATTTATTGCATGCTAGAAAAAAAAATAGTATATGTTACTCGGAGTAAAAGGTCTTTTTGTGCTTCGCCCAGTTGCAGGCCTCAGCTTCGCTTCGGCCGTCAATCTCTGGGCTCAGCACGAAAAGACCCACTTTTACTCCTAGTGACATAATCTACTATTTTCTAATTTTGACATATAAAGTGGCACTTTTCAATACTGATGACAGTGACGTAACGTCCTACTTTTCGTAACTAGTTACGAAAAGTAAAATCTTTTGTAACTAGTGATGAAAAGTTGGTGTCACCACCAGTTGCAGGTTTCGGCTGTGGCACACCGTTGCTATAGTTTTACGGTATTAAGTAGATACAAAGTGGTTTAAAAGTAAATATTGAAGTTTAATAATAATAATTCTCTCTCTAAGTAGGTATTTGTAGTCAAAATTAGAAAAAATCTTGTATGAAACACGTGACGAAAAACCTTTTTTGTGTATCTCATTCAAATTGCGGGAACTCGCTGCGCTCGTCCCGCAAACATTCATTCGTTACACAAAATCGGACTTTTCGTAACTGGTTACATAAATAGCTATTTTTCTACAACCGTCAAAATATGACACGGTTCGCGCATTACTGACAGTATACAAACTGACACATATTTTCACGGTTATCTTTCTCGCACGTTTCCCATAGCAGCGTAAAAAAAAGTTACTGGTTGCCATAGGACACGTTAAAAAAAGTCTTTCGCGCACGCCTTCAATACAGGGGCAGCAGAAAAGAACTGTGAAGCTTAATCATTTATAAAATTGTTAAATATGTCCCATATTAGTGGAAGGTGGACTTTTATACGGTTGTAGAAAAAATTTTGTTTTTAATTCTTGCGCAAAGTGTCTTTCGCACACTTGACTGCTGCCCGAACTCCGCTTCGCGTCGTTCGGGCAACTTCAGTCGCGTGCGCGAAAGTGTTACTTTGCGCACTTGTTAGGAAAATAACTATTAAGGCGCCACTTTAATCTTAAAATTGTTAAATATGTGAATATGAAAATAAAATTGATTAGGAACTAAATTGCTGGAACTTCAAATTCAAAACGCATTGAAAATTTCAGCCAATATTTGAAAGTTAAATATTTGGTAGAATAATAGAATATAATTACAAGGATATTTGAAGTTCCATATGATGCCCATAAAAATTGGTACAGGTGTGATGACCTGGAAGGAAGTCACTATTTGAGATTTATGTGAAAATATTAACTTCTAGAGATTTATAAGAACTTAAAAAAAAAAACTTTGACACTAGATGCAAATTTTCTGAAAAAAAAAGAGAAATATTTGTAAAAATTAATAAATCCCAAGGAACTTAGAATTAATATATACATATTAATTTTGAGACAATTTTTTTTTTGAATATTTTTCTTTTATGTTTGTATCCAAGAAACATTTTTTTAAGTCAAGGAACCTTTAAGTTGAACACAAAAAATATTACTTTTGCAAGAATGTTTTACTTTAGCTAAGTAATTTTTTTCTAAGTTGAAATAAGTTATGGAATAATTAAAAAAAAAATGCAAGAATAAAATATTTTCAAAAGTGCAGAAAACATAAGTATTTAAAGTTGTTTCATTTCACGAAGAAAAACGTATATTTAATTATTTAACAATTTTATTTAAACAATAAAAAAATTCTTTTGTAAAATTTTTCTAGGTTAATAGTAGCGTAAAGATTTTCAAATCTAGAAAAAAAAATCTGTAAATTTTTGTTGAAAATGACGTAAGAAATAAGTGTGAAAATTATAACATTTTTTTATAAAAATGTTCTAAGTTGTTAGTAGAGTAACAAATTTTTCGTATGTGTGGATATAACAAGTAAAAAATAATTTTAAAAGTCAGAAAAATTAAGAATTTTTTTAGATAATTTTAAACCCCGATATATTACCCATTCACTTATTTTTGTCATCTAGTACCTTTGAAACCTTAATTTTTTTATACCCATCTCCTTTTAGCATATGTTGAGAAGATACGATAAAAATGTCAAAGTCAATTTTCAAACGCCACTTGACGCCAATAATAATTGAATGGCTTATATGTAGTCTTGGTTTGAGTGTAGTTAGAAATCATACTAAGTTTTATGTAGTAGCACAACACCATATAGAAAGCATAGATGATCACGGAATATGCCTAAGTTCCCTGACAGAAAATAAAAATTGAAAAATATGTACCTGATGTGATATTTTTAAGTGTAATTCCTAGAAAAAATAACTTTACACCCACTGTTCACTATACAGGCCTTTTGTAAACTTCTGCCCACAGAGAGTTAAGAAACACACTTGTTACACTTAAAACACTGATTTCCGGTCGAAGGACTACTTTTTCTTTAATTTAAATGATTGTCATGGAGAGCGGGTGCTGGGAGGCGGAGCAACATTGGAGGTGGGAC
Source organism: Taphrorychus bicolor (assembly GCA_951812265.1). Taxonomy (NCBI): domain Eukaryota; kingdom Metazoa; phylum Arthropoda; class Insecta; order Coleoptera; family Curculionidae; genus Taphrorychus; species Taphrorychus bicolor. Next base: position 76,920,286 of record OX638297.1, on the reverse strand, counting down.
CTTCGCGGGCTATCCGGGCGCTGCGGCGTGGGAACTCACGAGTGATTTATTGCTCTGTTTATTTAGAACGCAGTTATTTGCGACCTTTTTTTGTGAAATCGGCGAATAGCGCCTCCGTTAGAGTAGTCTTATTTAATCGAGCTATAGGTAAGCAAAAGTACCAAATGATAATAGAAGGCTATAAAGTGTTAAGTAGTGAGTTATTTAGTAGGCGAATTCTACTTGTGTGTATTTGTAGGATAAATAAATAGGGTTTTCGTGTTAAATCGCTACACTGGAATAAGGAATTATTGAACCCTGAGTTCGCAACATTATTATTCTTCTGTCCGCGTCCCCTGAAGCCACCAACATTACTTGTAAATTCCTAAGGACTAAATTATACTATCTATCTATTTTTAACAACAAAGGTTTGTAAACTACTTCATTTCATAAAAGCAAGAAACAATATATTTTTTCTACTACTGCCACGAAAATTAACAAATGCGCATTATTAACTACCGTTGAAAATTGCATTTTGAAAACAGCGTGCGCAAAGTGCACATTGTGCACGCTCCCATACAGAAGCGTGTGCGAAATCCACTTTGCACACGCTTCTGATTGTTTTGCAGATGCCTTGCATATATTTTATGATACGAATGATCATTTTTATGAAGCAAAATCGCAGTCGTAAAAAAGTAAAGTGCAACACGTACAAAAAAATCACTCTTCCACACTCTTGTGAAGTTGTATCACTCGCTTAGGGCTCGTGTCCAAACCGTCACACTCGAGTGTAAAGTGCAATTTTTGAAACTAGTTGCACAATATTCTATTAAAAATGACATTAGCAAACCGTTAAGTATTTAGCGGCGAATTAAAATTAATTAACATATGTTGGTATTTAATATCTGTTTAAGGTTAATCGGCACTTAAAATATCCAATCAGGCGATTAAAAAGATAATCAGTGTTCGAATAATTTAATCAATTTTCAAAATACCGGCCCCAATATACTCAATCAATATGTTACGTGATGTGATGTACGATGTGATGATTACTTGATCAAGTTCGTGATTAGGATTAAAAATACTGGCCATGTATCATATTTTTTTGAAGTGTAACGGGGAATCTGTTAACCGAGTGATCGACTTAATAGCATATTATTAAACGAGCTTTTTATGATCGCCATTATTCCCTTAGGGGGACGTTTGCGTTACGAGCCGCAGGCGAGGGGCGCAAGTCTCCCGTGGGAATAATGGCCATAAAAAGCGAGTATATATAATACTATACTTTGTCCACGGCCATTGTCTAATAATTAAAAATTATAGAATCTATTGGTAGTGTAAATAAAATTATTGAAATGTCAAAGTGACAATCGCGTTTGACGGCAATTATAATATTATTCCCGCAGTTTCAACGCATATATCTCTCTGACGTTATATGAGCCCTATTTAACTTATGTCAACAAACTGAATATCAGTACATTATTAAGTGATCGTCGACAAAATGATTTTCGAAATTCAACAAATTTACCACCCTGTATAATTGGGACGCCTTCTGATAGTTATATACGAGGTTTTCATTATAAAACTTCATCTAGCAGGCTATGAAATTTTGACAGAAAAGGATGACATAATCAAAATAAATGGACTTCTGTTTCTCTCCTTTTCTTTTGACATTTCACAGCCAACTAGATGAAGTTTTATAATGAACACCCCGTAGTCTGTCAGTCATATATTTTCTTATATATCTGCTCCTTCAGCTCTATTAGACTGTAGGTAAATATATGTGTATTTATATTTAAAAGAAATCAAGATGGGGTCGTATCTGTCAAACCCGGCAGCCAATAACGTCGCTAGCACAGGATCCAAGATCAGCCTTAAATGGCATACGACCTCCATGTATCAAAGTTTTTAGAAGTGTCAGGAAGTCTGCTAATCCAGTTAAAGAGAGTTAAACTTAAAATGATTTTCGAAATTCAACAAATTTACCACCCTGCATCATATTCATTCATTCAGCTCTATTAGACTGCAGGTAAATATATGTGTATACCATATTCACTTATTTTTGGCATCTCGTTACCTTTGAAACCTTCATTTTTTTATACGTATCTTTTTTCCGCACATGATGAGAAGATACGATAAAAATGTCAAAGTCAGATTTCCAACGCCTACTTGACGGCAATAATACGTGAATGGTTTATATTTCCATTTAAATAAATCAAGATGGCGTCGTATCTGTCAAACCGACCAGCCAAGAACTTTACAGAAAAGCTGCTAATCGAGTGAGCGACTTAAAAATGATGGTCCTGTACAGTGAAAAGAAACAAACCGAAAAATTGGTTAAAAAGCAACCAACTTTTTTATTTTTAGCAATTCATGAAATCATACTCATGGTGCAGACTTTTAGTAATTTGTAGTTTTTGTTTTCACTATATTAAGCAAACTTTATGTTCCCTTATAAATTTATTTGCTAAAAATGCCCTTTAGGCCAGATTTTCAGAAGTCACCATCAAAGTCGGGTTCAGCTAAACTTGACTGGTACTTGAACCCGCCCATAAGAATCGCATTGCTGTCAAATTATTTTCATTTGCGACACTTGCTGACAGCAATGCTATTCTTATAGGCGGGTTCAAGTACCAGTCAAGTTTAGCTGAACCCGACTTTGAGAGTGACTTGTACAATGAAGCCCCAGTTATTTTGTATTTATTATAAACTTCTACTCAAACTTATTTTAAATAGGAATCTGCAGTTTAGTTCAAACAGCAGTTTTTAATTCTTAAATTATTTTGGGTTTAAAAGATGTGCACTAATACCATTTAAAAGATTTATTAAGTAAAAAAAAAACAGTACAAGATGCAGTCTAAAACTGGATCATCTGTCCCTTACGTTTCTTGTCTCCTCCCAGCTCAAAGTGCTTGCATCTCTTAAGGGGAATCTGTTTTCTGTACTTGCAGTCAGCACATTCCATTCTCAACACAATTTTCTTGGTAGTCTTTGCCTATAAATAAAAGTTGTTACTTTAATCTTTTAATCATATCATAATGAATAACAATTATAATATAAAGAAATTTTTCTAATTTTGACATATAAAGTGGCACTTTTCAATACTGATGACAGTGACGTAACGTCCTACTTTTCGTAACTAGTTACGAAAAGTAAAATCTTTCGTAACTAGTGATGAAAAGTTGGTGTCACCACCAGTTGCAGGTTTCGGCTGTGGCACACCGTTGCTATAGTTTTACGGTATTAAGTAGATACAAAGTGGTTTAAAAGTAAATATTGAAGTTTAATAATAATAATTCTCTCTCTAAGTAGGTATTTGTAGTCAAAATTAGAAAAAATCTTGTATGAAACACGTGACGAAAAACCTTTTTTGTGTATCTCATTCAAATTGCGGAAACTCGCTGCGCTCGTCCCGCAAACATTCATTCGTTACACAAAATCGGACTTTTCGTAACTGGTTACATAAATAGCTATTAATGTTAAATTAAATAAAAAAGTTTTTACAGGATCCTCCAACATTAGAAGAAGCAAATAGGGAAATCATTTCAAGAAAATAATTCAAATTAATTAAATAAACAGTATCATAAAAACCTCTACCCCTTAGATGAATTTTGAAAGAAGTCCAACGAGATATTTTTTCTTAACTTATTCCTATTAGTTAAATTAAAATACACAAATTTATGGATAACTGCTTCCAAACTTTGTTTTCTAACTGGTAACGGCAGAAATCTACTCAAGATAAAAGTGAAACTATGAAGTTGCTACTTTGCATAGACAAATATACATTACCAAGTATGGCGTTAACTTTTATTATTAACATTATCTAAGTGGCTGAGAAATGTTATAAGAAAAAGATGAAGGAACAAAACGTTCATTTACTTTGAATATGTCATCCTTTTCTATCAGAAATTCTTAGCCTTCTAGATGATGTTTTCTAATGAATACTCCATGTAAGTTGTTCAATAGAAGTTCTAAATTGACTTTGAATTTTTGAAAGAAAAGATGGGTTCTATATCGATATAGGTACCACTGAATTTCTCAATATTTTTTTCTGTTATGAGTGCAGGATGTCTACTGAGTAGATCAAAAGAAAAAAAAATGTGGATGTACCATACTTAGTAACGAAAAATTATTTTTTCTATATGTGTATTAATTCTATACTCTTGCTTCTGTTTGGCATCCTGCTGAACTAGGCAACTTTCAATACTTTCATATTGTTTGTTACAGTCGGTCATCGCGATGAAAGCAATGTTGCCAGTTGGCAAAATTTAAATTGTAATGTGTGGATGCAATGCAATGCAATGTATTATACATGAGGGCCCCGTAATAAGGGGCATTCATGTATGATGGAGGCTTTATAGACCTTATTTCTAGTCTGTTATCCGTTCAAGTTAGATTTGATTGGTTTAGGTTAATTCAGGTTAGTTTTGGTTAGTTTAGGTCAGTTTAGGTTAGTTTAGGTTTGTGCAGGTCAGTCCAGGTTAATTTAGGTTAGTTCAGATTAATTCTGGTTAATGTAGGTTAGTTTAGTTTAGTTTAGATTAGGTTTTTTTCAGTTCTGTCATTTCTTTATTTTCTTATTTTACATTACATTTTGTTTGTAATGGCATTTATTCTTTTAAACATTTAGTTTTGCGCAATGCAACGCTGTATATGGCCAATCAGGCAAATAATGGAAAGAAGAGTTTTAGCATAGTAAAGTGTGAGGGGATGGTAAATATTATGTCCGTTCAAAAAGTTTTTTCTTGAAAAAAATTACTGTAGGTGATAGATTATACGTACCCCTTTCATATTAAGTGCGGATAAATGCACTTTTTTTATAATTTTAAAAAATTTTACTTATTAAGTTCGATTACGTTGAAAATAACTTTGATTACGTTACAAAAAAACACTTTTTTCTTGAAAAAGGTAACTGCCGGTAGTAGATTAAACTTACCTCTTTCATATTAAGTCCGAGTAAATGTTCTTTTGCAAGAACTGAAAACAAAAATAAAAAAAAAAAAATTACTGAAGGAAAAAATTTACAACTGTATTCCAAACTGCGATAAATGCCAAAACGTTTCTTGTCAATTGTCGACAAGACGAATATGCAACGTTGCCAAATGTTATGTAAATGAAGGAAAAAAAAGAAATATCTCAACTAATCTAAACTGCCCTATCTCAACCAACCAATGAACTTGTAGCGGCCCATTAGGTTATTCGTTCAATGAAATTGAACTAACCAGAACTAAATTTAATTAAATATAGGATTAGAGAAATCTGTTTTCAGACACGTGGGTTGGGCTCAAAGCAGTCTAGGTTACCCATGTAGAGTCGGGTTGGTGTCTATCTAAGACCACCGACCGACTAAAACCCCTTCCCTCTCTTCCCGGAACCGCCGTGGGGCATTACTTCGGGGAAGACCATTTAGCGCCTTTCCTTTTCTTTTTCATAAAATTCTTTCCTTTGTATGACCGTTTTGATGAATGTGTAGATTGAGGACCAGTTCTCTTTGTTCTTGATCATTTGAGACACGATGCTTGTCTGGGATATATCGTCCTTCACTTCTCATTTGCTCCCTTTCCTTCGCCCATCTTATGCAGTCGAAAAACGTATGTAAGGCGTCGTCCTTCGAAAAACCTAAACGCAAGTAAACCTGAACTAACCAAACCAAAGGAAAAACAACTGAAGTCACCTAAACAAAGGAAAAAAACAGAACTGAACTAACCTGAACTAACATAACTAAGCTTCGGAAAATATGCACTGAAAAAATTGAAAAATATGCGCATATTTATGCTCAATATTTAAAGAAATATGCAGTTTTTTGGTTGAAATATGCCCTAGATATGAATATATGCTTATAATATAATAATATATAATATGTATTATATTAATATACAATGTGTTTGTGTATAGTATATAAACTTCATATTTCCAAGTTTTTTATTCTCATAATAAAATTTCGTTTGTTAAACGATATGCATTTCTTAAGTGCTAAACGTTGTCAAAGTCAAAAGTAAACAATATTAATTACTGGTAAATTATATTATTTAGTATTGTTAGTGCTATTTTATTATTTAGAAAATACAAAATTGTTTACAAAAGAAAATTACCGGTTAAAACTTGATTATAATAATATGTTTTTTAAAATTTTCTATTAAGAATGTTCTTCGTAGTGTGTCTCTACAAGTGGAAATTGTTCTTTAATTTCTTGGGCTACCAAATTTAATCCATGGGCCAAACATGTCAAGTGTGTCATGTCATTAAATTTGGGTAAAAACATTTAAGCTTTAGAGCAGATTTTATCATATAAGAAGCCCCACCTAACAAACATTTTTCAAACAATAACAACACAGTAAATTTTTCGTCAAACAAATTTTGTTTTATAGCTGGTTAACCAATCAGAGCAGCTTGGCTGGGCGTGGGTTGTTAAGAAAATAAAGATATTTTTGCAGCACCTAAAACATCTGTCATATTTTATTTCGAAATTTTTAACCAGAGACCCGAAAACCGTGTCATATTTTGACCGTTGTAGAAAAAGTATTTTTGGTAAATGGCTTAATTGGTAATAAATGGTAAAATGGTAAATGGATTAATAAAAAAAATACAAGAATATGTAATTATTTAACAAATAGGCGGATTCAGATAAGTAACGTTAAAATATGCAAAAAAATGCAAAAAAATGCATTGTGCATATTTCCCGAAGCTTAAACATAACCAACAGAGCCCACATTTATATGCAGCAATCAACATGCTCCGTAATAGTCCTAAAGAGCTGCTGAGACAAAAAGCAGCCGCGGCCCTAACGGGCAGCCCTAAAAGACAACTACAACTGAAATGTACAAACCAAAGGAAAAGCATAACTGAACTAACCAAAGAGAAAGTAAAACTGAACTAACCAAAGAGAAAATCAAACTGAACTAACCAAAGAGAAAGTAAAACTGAACTAACCAAAGAGAAAATCAAACTGAACTAACCAAAGAGAAAGTAAAACTGAACTAACCTAACACACTTAATGTGTAGCAAGCAAAAGGCTCCGTAGCGACAAATGCAGCTCTTACAGGCCGCCATGAAAGACAAGTAAGACTGGACTAATCAAATAAAAAGAAAACATAACTAAACTAACCTAATCAAAGAAACAACAAAACTGAACTAACCAGTAAAATTTTCTTAAATTATTTTAGAAAAGTGCATTTATCCGCAACTAATATGAAAGAGTTAAACTTAATCTATCACCTGCAATAATTTTTTTCAAAGAAAACCAGTTTTTTTTTACCGACTTAAAAGTTTACCTTTCCCAAGTGTGATAAATTGGGTGTTTTGTGATTCATTTTTTGATGTTAAATATAGTTCTTGCACGTTTTTTTTTCTTTTGATCTACTCAGTAGGCACCCTGCTACTCGTAACAGAAGAAAATATTGCAAAATTCAGTGGTACCTATATCGATATAGACCCAAAAAGATGGAATATATAATTTGATGACTTTTTATATTGAGCTCCATCCCACAAGCTGTGTATAGTAGCCTGCTCTGCAGATACTTAAGTTAATTTACAGAACAAAATAAAACAAGACTGACTTACCTTCTTTCGGAAAATAGGTTTAGTTTGACCACCAAATCCTTGTTGTTTGCGGTCATAACGCCTTCTTCCCTGAGAAGCATGACGTTCCTTAGATTTCTTGTACTGGGTTACTTTGTGTAATTTATGTACTTTGCATTTCTTGCAGAACGTGCGACGTTGTTTCGGTACATTGACCTAAAAGACGTTGTAACTAATTTAATTTCTTAAGACACTTGTTTGAATTTTAAATGTTATAAAAATGTAATAAACCCTTAACTATAAATTTTTCCAAAAACCAATACAATTTGACACTTATGTACCATAACTTTTTAAATTATTTTTTCTAAATAAGTAGCAAGTTTTTAGCAAATTCAACGCCAAACATGTTTCTTTGCAAATAAATATTTAATAGTTTTTAAATAACATATAATAAGACTTGAAATATTTGCGATGATCATGGATTTCTAAATTTATTACTATTTGAACTCACCATTTTTGCTTTTTGTTTGGAAAGAACAAAAACAAAATTTTAAGAAATTACACTCGACTTCGACAGCTGCATGTCAACAATGTCAACCGGCTAACCTTCAACGTCAAAATCATTAAAATCAAAGTCATTTAAATTGGATCGTTCCATAATACGTCATTTGACAAAAAGACCCCTCAAAGCAATATGGCGGAACAACCTATTTATAATCCATTCAGTTATTTTTGACATCAACCCATACCATGGAATTTCACCAGTATAACATCGACAGCGATTGTTTGTTTACTTGTTGCCAAGACATTTCGCTGTTGCCAACTTTTTGAACACTTAAGCGTGCATTTTGTAAGCTAATTAGTTATTAAAAAACTATTTCTTAAGAAAAAATGCCCAAGGAAATTTAAGCGAAAATGCGAATTTGCATTAAAAAAAATTACCTCTAATTTAGAAGAGACCGCCCCCAAAAATCGCCCACTATGACCTTGGGTAAAGTTTCCAATATTGTTGGGGTAAGCATTAACTCTGCTTGCTTTCAATTGCCGCTGACAGAGACATATCATTTTTCTTGTTCTTCCCTAACTGTATTCCGCCTTTCTTTTAGTCCAAATAGCAAACCTTTCATTCACACTATAACGCCTACTCACACCTATATATTAACCTCAACTATTATTGTTGTGAAAGATTCATTTTTAAATGCATTAATAAAATACAATATTTTTGCTAACGTAGAGCCCCAGTCCATTTTTTACTAGATTATAGGTTAGTGATCATTAATCAATAATATTAAAAATTTGAACTAATGAATAAGCCATCTGGCAACTATATGAGCAAAGCAGTAAACAATAACTTAACATCAAACTGATCATTAATCACTGTTACTGTCAGTCATGTTATACCGTGTGAAATATGTCAGGACGTTTATTCTATAGGAAAGAGTGAAAGTGAAAGTGAGAATTTTGACAACCTTGATTGGTCAAAAAATTCTGTTGACGAATTCTATTGGCCAGCAATTCTCACTTTCACTTTCACTCTTTCCTATAGAATAAGCGCCAAGATTTCCAACGTCTACTTGACGACAGAAATAACTGAATGGATTATATATATGATATCATACGGTCCATATGGAAGTTAAAACTTGACCTTTATCATTGCGTACGTTCCGCCGACGGCAGCAGCTGAGAAGTTTAGTCAGCGAACCCTGAAATTGGCCAATCAGGTGCCGATTTTCAGCGTTCGCTGACTAAACTTCTGAGCTGCTGCCGTCGGCGGAACGTGCGCATTATGTCTCATGTGTGGAATAATACATTATATCAGTATCGTCAGTTCGTGTCGGCACTTTGATATTTCCAAAACTAAAAGGTGCCGCGCGCACGTGCACCCGGCAGTTCTCTCGAGTAGTTACGAGGAACTTGTAAATGCGATACAGCTGCCGTTGGATGGAATTTTTCTAGGAGTGTGCTACAGGGTCTTTTTTAAACGTAATTTTATTGCTTTGATTATTGATTATGAATAATTTTACCTTTGTCCTTTGTGATATTTCTACTTAGATAATGTAATAAATAATTGGTTTATTACTAGAGAGATTTATTTTTTGTAATACATAATTTTCTGTGTTGTACCTTATTTCGGATTTATACAATTTAATACATATCCACCTTTCTTGATCCTGTGGACATCTAAAAAATGTCATTCAGTCTCTTAAACGACTTTCGCAGCGATCCACTGAACATAATTTTTTTCCCTGACATTTTTAAAAACAGTGTGTAATATCAGCGCAAATTAAATTAACCGCCGAGCTGGGAACATTGTGTATCACTCAAGCACCATCGATGCACTACTAAAACCGGTTTGGTGGTCAGTGGTGCACCATCGGCGGCCGGGCGGACGAGGCCGGGGGAAAGCAGTTTTGATGTTTCAACCGACTGACGCTACTAATATAATGTATTATTCTTTATACTGTAATATTTGATATTTATAATATATTCCTAAATTGTCTCTTTTAGGCAAAAGCTCCAAGACAAACTTTATAGTTTTGTAGCTGAAGTACTGAAAGAAATCCTAACATATCTGAAAAGATAAGCTCTTCACAATTAACAAACTGGCTTCCGCGTTGCCGTTCTCACTATTTTTTATATTTTAATTTATTTATGCGGAATTATAAGTTATGATGATAATGTGTTGCGTCCCCTCAATTAACAGATGTAATATGGTTTTGCAGTTTTAGGTCAAATAAAACTCCCTTGTCTTTTGAATAAAGGCCAACGTTTCGACGTTTAATTTACGTCTTCTTCAGGGGTATACTCGGCGACAAAGGATGACGTCAATAAACAAAATTACATCCATGATGCACGTCACACATTACGCACGCCAGCACCATCAGAGCACTAATATCGTTCGGCACAAGGAGTGGTCGTGGCACTCTCACCGTGCCGGCTATCGGGTTACCGCTTGATATCAACTTAAATTATTATTACTATCTAAAGTGTTTTCCGGGCTATAATGCCGTAGTCCAATGGAATTGGACTCTATTAACCCAAAAATCCAATTCACTATGGAGCTAGAAAAGGAAGGACGCCTACCGTTTTTGGATGTTTTGGTGGCAAGAAGGCCGAATGGAAAGCTTGTACATACCGTGTATAGAAAACCAACACACACTGACCGATACCTCAACAACGGATCAAACCATCATCCAAGACAAAAAAGGGGAGTCATAAAAACTCTGTCTGTGAGAGCCAAGATAATTTGTGAGCCAGCTGAATTTGGACGAGAAATGAAGCATCTGGAGAGAGCCTTTGGTTGGAATGGATACAGCAAGCAGGAGTTCGATAGAGCCGTGCGCCCAAGGAATGTAGAGCGACAGGAAGCAACAACGGGAGATGATGTAGAAAAGGTTAAGACTGTCTTTAAACCCACTCGTACAATTCAACAGAGCTTGAGATCGGCTAGAGATCGCAGGGATCCCCTATCAGCACCCGGAGTGTATAGAGTTCCATGCAGCTGTCGCTCTGTATACATTGGCACCACAAAACGCAGTGTCAACACAAGGATCACAGAACACAAAAGGAGTTGCAGGGTGGGACAAACGCAAAAGTCAGCAGTAGCAGAGCACGCTCTCTCTGAAGGTCACAACATCCTTTTTAATGAAGTGGATATCCTACATCAATCACAGCGCTACCATCCGAGACTAACGAGGGAAACCATTGAGATCTTTAAACACGAAAAAAATTTCAACAGGAAGGAGGAAATTACGTTTCTAAATGCAGAGTGGAAGCGAGTTCTGCGACACACGTCGAACGCGTCGATACCCCGCGCCAGCACCCCCACCCCGGCCCCACCACTGCGACGCGACGGCGGCGCACAGAGGGGTATTTGGGAAATCTGAGGGGCCAAAAGTGTATTATAAAAACCTTAAAGCCCACAAAAACAAAAGGTGGCTATGATCTGTCAAAGGACCCACAAATGTCAAACAATGCTCCATTCAGTTCATGCGCCATCGTAATCTTTGTACGACAAGTCAAAACGTAATGTTTGTAAGTAGAGTTTGGCGACGTTTTATATCTAAACATATTTCACAGTTTTTTCCTACTTTTGTTTGAAACATTTTAATCTAGTTATGAATTGTGACCAAGCAGGTAAGTGTGCACGTACAATGCTCTGAATTTTTGGTTACCAACAGTGTCATACTTAATATATTTCTGGCGATTCAAATACAGTCAATTTTTCTATATTTTTGTTTATCTTAAATCGATTAATAGTTGTACTTCCGGGAACTTCCGGACACTTATTTTTTATTTCGCAAAAAGTTCATAGCCTATGGTTTAACGTACCGGTAAAATTGGCTGCAGATAGGTGCCGTTTTACGAGGTAAGGGCCATTTGCACCAAGCAATTTGCAAGTACACCTAGTTAAGTTTCCATTATTACTATGCTTATTCATGCTAATAGCTATGGTTTAAGGGTTCTTAACTTTAGGCTTACCTAAATTTGCTTGGTGCAAACAGAGGTTAAGATTGCTAAATCCTGCATTTTGGTTAGAACTGGTTTTTCTTTTGTTTTAGGACCTTCAAATGTTACAGTTATAATTCTATTTATAAATTATTAAACTATTTATTACACTTAGATGACTTCTCTGATGAGTTGGTGAAAGAAATCAAGCATAATTTTTCTTATTTCAAATCAGAAATGAAAGAACGTTGGAGTAAAGAGAAAAGAAGAGGTTTTTGTGCTACAAAACAAAGAATGGCTTGCGGGTACGTTTAACGTTCCAAAAATGGTAAATCAACAAGGCAGGCCATCGAAAAGGTTTAGTGAATCAAGTGAGAGGAGTAAAAGGAGAAAAACTGAGGAATTGGAAGTATTAACTTTTGCTACGTAGGCAAAGTTGGGAGAAAGCGAAAAGAAAGATGCTTCTTTCGTTCTGAAAAATCTTATGAATTCGCCGAAACGAGCTACTAAATATAAGAAAGCATATGCTCTTTTGCAACAAAAAAGCACAACTATATCTCACATGACTCCAACAGTGGCTCTGTCAATGTTTGTTGAAGGCTATCTAGGAGACAGTATGAAATAATAAGAAGCAGCCGTAAAGTAATCCCTGCATCCTACAAAAAGCGAAACTAGAGTGTTACCCTGATAAAGAAGCATATCGGGTAATCGAAACTTGTGCCGAAGTAGAGCTGCAAAATCTAATGGATCATATAGCAATACGATTGTTGAAGCATTTGAAAGAAGTGTTACTGCGACTAAATGCCGAAGAGCGAAATTCATTACGTTTAAATTGCAAATGAGGTTGTTATGGAGCACAACAAGTTCAGTACAAACAACAGTTTGAAAATAATTCACATTCCGATGCAAATTTATTCCAGAGTTCTTTTGTACCCTTGCAACTTATATGCTCTGTGAACAATGCCGGGATTTGGCAGAACCCAACACCATCATCTCCGCGCTATTGTCGCACCATAAGATTTAGATATGTCAAAGAAAGCAAAGATGTAACAAACGAAGAAATAAGTTATGTTGAAAATGCTTCAAACGCTTTACACGAAACTACAGTTACTATGGCCGAAATTATATATTTTGTGAAGCACATAATGATGTTTACTATGATTGATGGAAAAGTTTGTAATGCAGCCACTAACACTACTTCCACAAAGAGATATTATATCTGCGGTTTAACCTCCAAGGATTTTAATAATTTAGATTTAGAAAAAAATGTAAATCCACATGCACTTAATTTCGGTCTTTCTATTTTACACGCCAGAATCCGTTTGTTTGAGTCTATACTGCATCTTTCATATAGCAACCCGTACAAAAATGGCAATTGAGGACAGACATTGAAAAAACCGCAGTAAAGCATAAGAAGTTGGAAATACAAAACAAATTTCGTGAAAAGCTGGGTTTGATAGTGGATGTTCCAAAACCGGGTTACGGTAATACAAATGATGGCAACACAAGTCGAAGATGTACTGAGCTGTAATTACAGGAATTGACGTCAATTTAATTTATCGTCTAAAAGTCATTCTGGAAACGTTATCAAGTGGCCAAAAATAAACTCAGATATTTTCTCTGCATATGTAAAAGAAACTGCAGAGCTCTATGTCAAGCTCTATCCGTGGCATCCAATGACTCCTACAATGCATAAGATTTTAATATATGGGCCTGTGATTATCGAAAAAGCATTACTTCCTATTGGTCAATTATCAGAAGGGGCATGCTGAGGCACGCAACAAACATATCCGTTTATATCGCCAAAATTTTGCACGAAAATTCTCAAGAGTAACCTGTAACATGGATGTGCTTAACCGGCTATTATTGAGTTCTGATCCTTTTATAACAGGATTGAGACCCGTGCCTAAAAAGAAAAGTAAACCGTTTTTAAATGAGACGATAGTCAGCTGCTTCCAGCTGAACCTGCTCTGGCCAAGTTATCCGATAATGAGGAGTTCTCAGAAGAGGAAGTTGAAAGTTTATCAGATGAGGAACTCTGAGATTTCTTCGCCCGATAATTTTATTCATTTGGTTTTTCATTAAATAAACTATTTCTAAACAAGAAATAATACTTTGATTTTTCCCATACAAACTGTGATATTATTGTACGAGTACAGCAAAGCGTAATGATAGTTGGCTGTAAAATGTCAAAAGGAAAAGGATTAAGTAACTTACAAAAGTCCATTTACTTTGATTATGTCAAAATTTCATAGCCCATTAGGTGAAATTTTATAATAAACATTCCGTGTCCTTTATAATACCCAATATTGACCTGATTGAACACATTTGGAATCTTTTTACGCGAGAAAAATATTTTGGCCCCTCAGATAGCCCGAATACCCCTCGGTGCGGCGGTACGAATACCACGGAGCGTGCTACAGTCGAATCAGTCATCGTCGGGAAGCAAGGGAGATCACTTCGCCCACTACCTCATCGCCTTTGATAATGTCTGCTGCAGTAGTAGACGAAACGTCAGGAAGCAATTCCATTGGACCACGGCATTATAGCCCGGAAAACACTTTAGATAGTATTATGACCGGCCGTGAAAGCCGTCACAGTCTGATAAATTATTATTATTTGTTATTGAGCAAAGTGGGAGTTAGAAGGGAAAGGGAAACATTTTACTACCGACGACCTGTCGAACCTCGGTTTCTCATTTTTATACAGTCGTCAAACACACACACAATTATTAGTGGATAATATGATATCCTCTTCATTTTACACCTCACAGCCAACTTTATGACTTATCCTAATAAACTCTATTACATTTTATGATATTTTGAAATATAAATTTATATTCTAGATATACGGCGTGTTCATTATAAAACTTCATCGAGCAGGCTATGAAATTTTGACAGAAAAGGATGACATAATCAAAAGTAAATGGACTTTTGTGTCTCCATCCTTTTTTTTTGACGTTTCACAGCCAACTAGATGAAATTTTATAATGAACACCCCGTACTTAATTACATCTCCATTATCCTCCATCTCCATAATATGGTCAAAGAAAATTTTTTTTAATTACTTTTTTGTTGTATTTCCAGTAGTTTGTATCAAAACATACGAACTTACCGTGAAACAATTTATATGTACCTGTAGTAAGCAGAATAACACTTAGAAATCGTATTTAGCTATTAATCTACAATCCTGCTCAAGAGGCAAGAGGTCGCCATAAGATGACACAATCGCACAATAATTAAACTACTTAAGCTTCTTTTAACACAATCACAAACTAAAAGAATAATAGCGTATTCCATTGGTAAAATTAGTGCTGTACTAGAATCGCACGAATGCTGCCCTCGCTCGTTGTCAGTGCAGTAAAAGTGCAAAGTCAATGGAGACCAATTTTATGACCTTGAAATATGTTTGGCAGGAAAATTGGACTGGAAGAGAGAATTCACAATACGGCATTAATTTCCCGTTTATTTTATTAAAGTTACCTATTAGAAAAATATGCTTTGTGGTCTCTCCATCCACCAATACCCGTAAAATCGGTGCCGCAACACCTACCTGACCGGGTGCGGAACTGGCTACACTAAGTGCAAAAAGTTCGGCACTCGTTTCCCAATGAAACACCCAAACTTGCACTAACTTCACCAATGGTGTGCAATATTTGCTCTGGTGCGGAACTAATTTTACCAATGGAATACGCTATAAGGAAGATCACAATTTTGGCGCCACGGCAAAATTGCCTACGTTCCGCCGATGGCAGCGGCTTAGAAGTTTAGTCAGCGAACGGTGAAAATCGACACCTGATTGGCCAATTTCAGGGTTCGCTGAGTAAACTTCTCAGCTGCTGCCGTCGCGTTGGCGGAACGTAGGGACGCATTGTCTAACAAATGTCAACAGTGTCAAATCATTAATGACAAGCAAAGACCTTTCATTGAAAGGCACCAATTCGCGATTAAAATTAAAATTACCATTGGCAACGCTGCAAAATAAACAAATATCGCGCCGTTTACAGGTAACGTGAAATGACATTTATTTTGCTAAATTTTATGAAGAAATAAACCTTCTAAAGGCTTTTTTCCACTTTTAAAATATTTTTGATTTTGTTATTTGGATAGAATGTTTTTAGACATCGACTGTTTAAATTATGTGTGCGTAGTTCATCATTTTATAAATCAACAGTGGTTCCTGTAAATATTTCGTAGTGTGTTTCTTGAACGCATTTGGAACGTTTCGTTGATTTTTTTGATCTTTTGTGATTGTAAAGCTGAAAAATAGCGCGAAATAAAAAAAAACCATGGGGTTATTGCATGACTTTTATTTTCACAGTACTTATCGCATGTTCTTAGAATAAGTGTCTAATTTATTGACCATAAGAAAACCGATTGACTGGGTATTTATTCTAATCAGATTTGCACCAAACTTGGTACAGATGATGCTTCTGACCCGGGGCATATACTGTTAAATTTCAGATTCGGATGTCCATTCTAAAGGACACTACCCTCTAGAAAAGCTTGATAAAAACTGATTGACTGGGTATTTATTCTAACCAAGTTTAAACCAAACTAGGTACAAATGATGCTCCTGAGCTGAAGCATACACAGTTAAAATTTTAGATTCGGATGTCCTTTCTAAAGGACACTACCCTCTAGAGAAATTTGATAAAAACCGATTGACTGGTTCTTTATTCTTACTCGATTTACACCAAACTCAACACAAATGATGATTTTGACCCGGGACATACATACAAGTTTAAACCAAACTAGGTACAAATGATGCTCCTGAGCTGAAGCATACACAGTTAAAATTTCAGTTTCGGATGTGTACTTTATAGGACACTACCCTCTAGAGAAAACCGATTGACAGGGTATTTGTTCTAACCAGATTTACACCAAACTCGGTACAAATGATGCTTCTGACGGGAGGCATACACTGTCAAAATTTCAGATTCGGATGTCCATTCTAAAAGACACTACCCTCTAGAAAAATTTGATAAAAACCGATTGACTGGATATTTTTTCTAACCAGATTTAAACCAAACTTGGTACAAATGATGCTCCTGACCCGGGGCGTACAGTGTTAAAATTTCAGATTCGGATGTCCATTCTAAAGGACAAAAGGACGTTACCATCTAGAAAAATTTGATAAAAACCGATTGACTGGGTATTTATTCTGATCAGATTTACACCAAAATTGGCACAAATGATGCTTCTGACCCGGAGCATGTCTGACCCGTGACTGTTAAAATTTCAGATTAGGATGTCCATTCTATAGGACACTACGTTCTAGAAAAATATGATAAAAAGCGATTGACTGGGTATTTATTTTATTCAGATTTACACCAAATTTGGTGCCAATGAAATCTGATTAGAATAAATACCTAGTCAATCGGTTTTTACCAAATTTTTTCTAGAGGGTAGTCTCCTTTTGTCCTTTAGAATGGACATCCGAATCTGAAATTTTTACAGTGTATGCCCCGGTTAGAAGCAACATTTGTACCGAGTTTGGTGTAAATCTGGTCCGAACAAATACCCAGTCAATTGGTTTTTATCAAATTTCTCTAGAGGGGAGTGTCCTTTAGAATGGACATGGAGTGTCCTTTAGAATGGACATCCGAATCTGAAATTTTAACAGTGTATGCCCCGGATCAGAAGCATCATGTGTACCAAGTTTGGGGTAAATTTAATTAGAATAAATACCTTGTCAATCGGTTTTAATCAAATTTCTCTAGAGGGTAGTATCCTTTAGAATGGACATCTGAATCTGAAGTTTTAACACTGTATGCCCCCGGTCATAGGCATCATTTGTACCGAGTTTGGTGTAAATCTGATCAAAATAAATACCCAGTCAATTGGCTTTTACCAAATTTTTCTAGAGGGTAGTGTCCTTTTGTCCTTTAGAATGGACATCCGAATCTGAAACTTTAACAGTGTATGCCGCCAGTCCTGTTTTCTTTCTCATTCTTTAAGATTGTATGACAATACTGGTCACTGATGGTAGTGGTGATAATTAATTTTGTTCCGTAAATAACCAGGTTTTCAGGAACCTTTGTATATGAAAAAAATATATATATAAATATATATATAAACCTCACCGTGGTGAGTGAAAGAAATGTTTATAAAGAGCTGGCTAGCACCAGTTATCCACGGTAGGTTAAACCTGGGCTTTGAGATATAAATTTTTGTTGCCTGGGGAACGTCTGTGGTGGGAAATTTGTCTCACTTCTTTTGGAGATCTGGCTTCTGTGGGATCTGAAACAGAGACAAAAAGATTATACTTTTCCTACCTCAAATTTAGCAAAAATGCGCTCATTGCAGAGAGCATTTCCTGCATTCGCTGTGCCGCTAGAGTGAGGTCCGGTGACTGTAAGGTGTTTCCTGCTGGGACCTTTGGCTGGCTGCTACTTGCTTTTGCGGAGGCTGCGTAGCTTTTATTGGGTACTCTTTGGCTGTTCTGTTATTTTGAGGAGCCTTTCCTGGCTCCTTTGTAGCGGGGTTTTCTTTGCAGCCTCCATAGCTTGCTGGGTGAGGGCCACCGCTGCAATTTTTACACTTGGCTGGAGTCTCCCTGCTTTTACTGGATTCTCCTAGGAGCTGACTTTCTCCGCATTTTACGCATTTCACACTACTGTGCAATGCCTTTGCACGTGCCCGTACCGCTGGCATCGGCGGCATATTTGGGCGCTGTTTCGCATTATTTCGAGCTCAGCTTCAGCATAGCCTCTTTCAAGTCTTTCTTCACTTGCGCAAGCTTAAGGGCAAGGGTTTCTTGCACTGAAAGTGTGACTATGAGCCGTATGCTGTCAGGTCCTGTTCG
This sequence comes from Taphrorychus bicolor, assembly GCA_951812265.1. Taxonomy (NCBI): domain Eukaryota; kingdom Metazoa; phylum Arthropoda; class Insecta; order Coleoptera; family Curculionidae; genus Taphrorychus; species Taphrorychus bicolor. The sequence continues at coordinate 76,901,533 of OX638297.1, read as the reverse complement.
ACGTCTTTGGGCACTGTTGGTACGCGTTTTATCACCAGTTGTTCGGTTTTGCCCTCGTTTAAAATGAGGACAATAATTTGTACTAATTTATTTATTTCAGACAGCACCTTGGTGAGCTGCCTGAAGTCTATCGACGTTACTGTTGTTATAGCAAGTCCGCTGCGGGTCATTTGTGTGGTCCTTGGTGTATTTTCTATTCGTCTTTCCCAGACGTTTGCAGACCAGTTGTATAGTCCAGGCATTTTGTTGGCGACAGTTTTTTGGCGTTTCTCAACACCACAGGTGGGACCTTTGGTGTTGTTTCTTCTGCCAGTTTTTTGGGTGCGGTCTTCGTTCTTTTCTTTTGCCTTTTGGATATTACTAGTTCCAGCAATTTCCATTTCTTGATCTGGTGTTTCTTCAAACATGTCCTCGATCATTCTCTCTTCCTGGAACTCTGCCGGTTTTTTTCTCTTCTTGTCGCCTTGCTTGGTCATATTTTTTTGAATGCCTGCTCGCATTTTTGTCTGTTTGGCCATATGCCATTCCATTTGCTTGGATTTTTTTGCATTTTGATGTTTTCTTCTTTGACCTATGCGTTTTCTTTTTGAAATCCACGCCAGTGTTTGGTGTCATCGTTTTCTTTTTCATCTTCTCCGTTTAGATTTTTTAGTAGGTATCTTATACGTAGTACGGTACGCGTTGTCCAACTTGAACCCTTCTCTGCTGGTACTCTCTGCCACTGAACATCTCTCACAAAATTCATTTTAGCCATGATAATAGTTGAAATAGTAATGAAAATTGCCTAGGCTTTGGCGCTAAAAAGCACTGCAACATGAGCGCGCACTATATTTACAACGCTACTAAACGGCACTCCACTACTCCGCTGCCGAACCGCACCGATGCACAAACTAGATTCTAGATTGATAAAAACTATCCTCACTGTTCTTAATACTTAATATACCGACTTCTACTATATTTTACAAAACCGAAAACCAAACACTACAACAAGCAACCGAGATGAAACCGATGAAAGAAAGATTAGGGAGAAGAAGAAGAAAGATCCGTCCACTGCGACGAGTAGACCTTGTACGTCGCTGTCATGCATTTATTTCCACCTTTTTTACAATTTGAACGTAGCCAATCAATTTGCTCCTTGGTCGCACTGCACTGGATGAGACGGAGGTATGAGAACTTCGCTTAAGGGCATAGACAGAATTAAAAACTTAAGTAATAAGTTTTATGCGTTTTTCCTCATTCAGTTGGTCAAGAGAAATATTTTGGCCAATCAGTTTAAGAAAACATTTAAAACATAAAACCTATTGCTTAAGTTTTTAATTGTGTCTGTGTCCTTTATGTTACTTAAGAATAATGCTTTATGGTTGGAGCAATTTTTAAGTGCATCTAGTTAAGGTTTCCTTTATTGGCCCCCTTAAGGCCCTACCATGGTTACTCATGCTTATAACTATGGTTTAGGGGTCCTTAACTTTAGGTTAACCTAAATTTGCTTGGTATAAACATAGTTAAGGGCCATTTGCACACCTTTTCTTAAAAAATTTGGTAAGTGACAGATCGAGTGACATCAATGCCTTTTATATGGGAAACTTTAAGTTCCACTTTAGATCAACATTGTGGGGAAGGTGTGCAAATGCCCCTAAATGGAACATTTTACTGTAAAGTTTAAGCATTTTGATAATAAAAATCATTTCGCAAAATTTGAATCTGACGCACTCAATAGATTTTTCGATATGTCCGCAGCATCTTGGGGGAATGCGCTTTAAAGCACTCCCCAATATTCTCCAATAAATGGCTGAACTTTCATTACAGAAAATTGATAAACACTTCTTGACTTTGCCCGTTACGGTAGACAATTTTGAACTAAAAGTCAAACAACATCCACTCATTTTATTTTTTTGCAATCTGTTTGGAAACACATTGTATAACTACTAAGTCAAGTGTTAGGGTCGTAAAACTATTAATATCACAAAATCACAATATTTTATATTTATCTCTTCTTAATATTATGTTTCTTTTTTTAGAAAAGCCCAAAAAGAAAACATTTTGTTCCTGATAATTCAGTCGGACACAGAGAATAATAGAATTTAAATAGATATTTTTTCTCTTTTAAGTTATATAAAAACGTAAATTGTATATAATAAGGCCTCGATGTTCGTGTATTTTAATGTTTTAATAAAGGGTTGGCGTTACATAACAGTTTATTCTTTTAATAAAGCAGGTAAGTAAGTGGTTTTTGAAATTAAGGCCATTTCAAATTGATATTCATCTAGCTGGCTGGAAAATTATGTAATATTCACACAGTCTACTAGATGAATATTTATTTGATATATATAGACATTACCTGTGGATAAAAAAAAACCTATGTGTGTACAATTGTTAAGATTCGGGTGGGTAAATGATTAAGTTGATCGCTAATGGAAATGCAACGCGAATGCGCTGTGCAACTTGACAGCTTTAGTTTGGGAGCAAAATTTGCCCTATCGTAATCGTCACTTCAGTTTATTGACTTTGACACTTACATCTATTTGAGTAATCTATGCGTAGGTTCCGCCGACGGCAGCAGCTGAGAAGTTTAGTCAGCAAACGTTGAAAATCGGCACTTGATTGCCCAATTTCAGGGTTCGCTGACTAAACTTCTCAGCTGCTGCCGTCGGCGGAACTTACGCGATGGCTCAAACGTTAGGGCGCCGTCACATACAGCGGAACGAAACGGAGCAGAAATGTCAATAACGTCATTACACATGTCAATTCCTATTTTAGCTTTTATCTGATTGGTTTAAATTCAACTGTCAAATTACGCTCCGTTCCGCTTTTAACCAAATTCCGCTGTATATGGCGTCGCCCTCACCCTCGAGAATAACGACTCTCATTAAATGCTTGTTATATAATATACCATAAACATTTAAACACCAGTTGACAAGTAGTTGCCAGAGAAGAATCGTAAATCTTATAACTAGTTGTATTCAATGCGTCGGTTCGTGCACCGACAAAACGCACCACGAATCGCATCAACGAATAGTGAGTAGCGGCCACATGCGTCGTTTCGACAAAGCACATTTTTAAGCGAACCGCACCGACGAAACGCATCACGAATAATGAGTAGCGGTCTTTAGGCTGTAAACGCATCGCTGGCCATGCCTTATTAACGACCTAAACGAACCGAATTACATAAATAGTTATTTAACGAATTAGTGTATTAATGAAGGCGATTAATAATCGAGATGGTTTAAGGCGCGAACGCAGTCGTGAGCGCGTTAATAGAGTTGAGAATATTAATCGCCCATTAATATACGAGTTGGTTACAATACTTTTCCGTCGGCTGCAACTTGGTCATTGTTCTTAAAGAAAATTTATTTTGGATTAAAATATTATATCATAAATTCAAGTTGAAAGAAAAGTTCAGTGACACTGACAATATGTCAAATGCGATGACATTGATAGAATAAATCCAAAATGATAGACGTCAGGTTTTTTCTATCCAATGCCTATCAATCCGTAAAAAGATAAAAATTGAGTTTGTCTATCTCTCTCTGTGGAGTAAATGTCAAGTAAGACAATATACACGGTCCTGGTATTTACTCAGCAATGAATTCAGTGTTTTGTTGATTTTGCATACAGAGAAATAGAATTGACATAACCGCTTTTTAAAGTGACAGAACCGTTCATTAATGGCAGTCATTAATGAACGATTTTGGTAAATAAATCGTATCTTAAACAAACCTGTTATTAGTCAGTCGACGGAAATAGTATATTAAGATAAAAGTTTCATAACTCAGCGCATTGGCGCACGAATCCAAGTTTGCAAAACGATCCAGATCATCGCGAAGCGACGAGTTTTGCAATGGATGATGAATGCGACAATGGCGTTATGGAACGTGTATCTTATACTATTTTATGTAATAAGATAGATTAAAAAGAATAATAACTAAAAATAACGTATGATGTACAACATTTTACTTCATACTTATTAAAAATAAGAAAAAAATCATTTTATGCGCGGCGAATATATTTTTGACAAATCCGCCAATTTGACAAATAGTTTCATTACGGTATCCTGTACCAGTAGGTTTATGTAGGTTACCATGGATACAATGGATTTGTTGAAGATGTGCCGGTACACAATACTGTAAAATTTCTTTACGATATCCAATCCTGTAAAAAGGTATTTACCGGATTAAAATCAAGTACGTAAAAGTATTCTAAATGACACAGTAGAAGTAAAATTAACTTTGCCGCGTGACATTGACGTTAATTTTGACTGAATATTATTTGACATTTCCATAAACCGCTGCTACTTAACGTCAAATTTTACCATTACCACCTAAACATAGTTAAAAACATCTCCGTCGCAAAATAATACAAAATATTATGAAACAATTTGTATTCATCGTTTATATCAATCAAACTCATACACCACTGAATTACAAGTATTGAACAATTTAAGACAAATATTTTGATAAAACATTTCCTTACATCGAATTCAATAAACTATGGGATCGAGCGATAAGAATCACTCTTACAGAATCAAAAAATCATAATTCCTTGGAATGAAACGCACCAAATGATCGCACAATTATATACAAAACTCTTGCGTTGTAAAAATGCTATATTTGCTGATTCCAAAAAAGCCATCTCACATGAAATTGTTCCGAGTAATCCTGCTCATCATATACCTGTTCCGAGTAATCCTGCTCATCATATACCTAACAGTGAAATTGCTTTTTTTTCTTCCAGAAAACACTCGAGGCATGCATTCATTAGTGTAATAATCTTCCTAATAAAAATATAAAATCTTCATATGAACCACCAATCTCTTCAAATTACTTTTGTGTTGAAATTTCGAATCACACCGGCGAGAAAGTCATAGAAAATAGGTCATCGCGAAGACAAAACAATTTGTAAAGATGGGAGGCTCACGTACTGGAACAAGGGCGAGAGTTTTCCATACAATTAAAGACCTACATTTGGCAGTGAATAGGAGTGCGCTACTAGCACCGCTAATTAACGTAAATTTCCTAAATAATTTAAGAAACGAACATAATTACAAGGATTTTATCATACATACAAAAAACACACCGATCTAAAAAAAATCATCGACTCTAGACTATAATTTTATGATGCATTTCAGCCTACTGAACTTTCTGTACTTATTGCCCTTAATCGATACTCAACGGCGGGGAACAGCTTTCAATTAACCCGATAGCTACACTTAATAATGAGGTTGTTACGGCGACAAACCCTTAATAATTATTGTGTCTACGTTTCAGATAATAATTAGCTTACGTAAAAAAATTAGAAAACGACTTCGATAAGAATGAATGCGTTTTTGTACAAAAATAAAACCAACTACTACTTGTGACGAAAAAAGGTAAAATAAACTTAAACTAAAATTTATACCTATCATTTACATAAATTGGACATTTTTACAAATCGAAGGGGAGGAAAGTTAAGTAATAAGTTAGACAAGAGGTCAGGTCCCGCGGCTAGCGTTCGCACACGTCGCACGGTCACTGTTATAACCATCAGCGGCAAAATTTGAGAGCTATTTTGTGGCAAGAGAACCTAGACGGGAAAATGGGGAAACAAGAATGTCACGAATGTCGAAACTGCAACGATGATGAACGGCGACGCGATGACGTAGATGGGGGTGGATGGTGAGGTGGCAACGTTGCCACAAAGTAACTCTGGCTGTATTTGCACTGAGAATGTCCGTCACAGATCGTTTTCACAGGTAGGACCCGGGTTCATTATGCGTCATCCTCTTCGTCATCGTCTACTCCTTCCTCATCTTCAACGTCCTCTTCGTCGTCTTCTAAAAATAAACAAATAATATTGTACTACTTTTCACCAACGAATACTTCAAATATATATTATAAGGAATGTCCGGGCATGTAAGTTGAAGAATCAGATGATGACATATCAATTAAAATTTGAAAAATTGAGAAAGTATTGTTACGCCCGACTGTGTACTCCACAGAGATTCGGGCCGAAGCGGCAAAGCCAAGCGCGGATCGCGACCCCGGAAACCCATCTAGACTAAACCAGAACGGGGAAAAGTCGTCTCCGATCTCGAAAGTACGAGAGTGTGTGCAGGCCGGGTCTATAAACCAGCGAGCCGCGGGAGATGGGATCGAATAGAGAGTGCAGTGTAGTAAATAAGCGAAATAAGCAGACAAGCGAACAGTTAAGCAGCAAGCGAAATAAGCAGACAAGGCGAATTGTTAATAGAGAGTAATCGTGTTGTAATAGTTAAAGTAAATAAAAGTGTGTAGTTAATTGACGACAAATTATTGTAATCCGTATCAAGTAACAATTGCTGACAGAAGTGGGATAATTTTCGTCAAACTGTGACTGTACGGACAAAGAAGTCGTCGCGCGCGTGTAATTTTGCGTGGTAAGGACAGTGCAAGAACGTATGCCATATACTTTGATCTACAACAAAAATCATCCATGAACAAATGGCAGCACTTATGGAAATGCTGAAGAAAGCAAAATTAAACAAAGAAATTGTCTGGAACAACAAGAAAAACAACAAACAACAAGAGAAAGACTCGGTAAGGTACGGCGTTTCTCAAGTACGGCAACTTGAGCAAAAGGAACAAGAAAAACAAAGGCGACTTGAGAAAAAGTAACAAGAAAAACAAACACAACTTGAGATAAAGGAACAAAGAAAACATCAAGCTGCTCTGTTCCAAGCATTAACGGATAGTTGCCGCGAGTTGCAAGAACTTGTCTCAACCAAAATGACTGAAGTCAAACAAGACGTAGATCAAGTTACACAAGACGTGGATCAAGTCAAACATGTCGCAGTGGGCCAACTTCAAGTGCTGAGCGACTAAACATTACTAGGCCTCAAGTTTTCGACGGCACTACTTGTTGGAGCATTTATAAAGATCAATTTGAGTCGGCAGCAGTTAAAAATGGATGGTCAGATTCGGACAAGGCAACCGAACTTTGAGTAGCTTTGAGAGGAAAGACTACAGACATCAAGCCTACATTGTCGACCACTGAAAAATGTAATTACAAGGCAATTGCCGCCGCGTTAGAGCGGAAGTTTGGTAATGCTCATCGCGAAATAATCTACCAGACAGAACTATGGATGAGGGCAGCAGAAGCCAGGCGAAAGCCTGCAGGAATTTGGAGCGGACATTGAGCGTTTGAAAAGATTAGCGTATCCTGCGGCTCCCTCTTATTTCCTTGACCCGCTTTCAATCCAGCAGTTTATCGAAGGAGTTCCCGACAGTGAAATGAAATGCCATTTGAAGTTGACTCGTCCTTGGACCATTGGACTATGAGGCGTCGAGAATAAACACGGCCCACAGAGTTAGAAATAGTTGATGTATAGGAAGAGCCCCAGTTAAACTCAATCTTGAAACATTTGTTGGACGAGCAGCTCGAATTCAGGAAGCAAATGACTTCATATTTCGACCAATCAAGGAGCAGGGAACTAGACATTGGTTACAGAAGAAATATGGACGGAAATGCCGACCTACAGAAACCCGGATCTTGTTTCAACTGCGGCAAAATGGGCGATTTTAAAAGGGACTCTCGCGTTCGACGGTAAAGGGGTCAGACTCCGCCACGACGACAATCTGGCGGACTGACACATAAGCCGGAAAACAAAGACCAGTAAGTCTGAAGGGGCGAACGCTGACTGGCCCCACAGAAACCCCCAGGATCACTGGGATTGGACAGCTTGGAAGAAGCCTCACCATCCTTGGCAAGATGAACATCATCCAGGCAGATCTCATGGTAACGCAACTGCGTTATCACGCAGGCCTTGTAATGGGGAAGGTCAACACTGCCAACAAGTAGAACAACGAGAAGAATCAAACATTCATAAGAGAACCAGGATTGACGTAAGCGAACATTGGGCCACTGAACTAATGAAGGTCAAACCAACAGAGTAGATAAGAGCCCGGAAGTAAAAGCTGTGTGGGCTCAATGGGATTCCTTGGCGATTCAGAATGGTTTACTGAAGAGGACTTGGGAAAGCCCCGACGGGAAAAGTACATCGTTCCAGCTTGTCTTAGCAGAAAATAGACGGCAAGATGTCTTACAAGAAATGCATAATTAAGTGTCGACAGGCCACTTTGGAGTGAATAAAAAGACCCCAAAGGAAGACTAGGGGACAAGTGAAGCAAAACAATGTTGGCGCCCCATTTGAAAGAATTGCGATCGACGTGGCAGCTCCTTTTGCAGAAATGGACGATGCAACAAATACATCTTAGTTGTCATGGATTATTTCAGTAAATGGACTGAAGCTTATGCACTACCGAATCAAGAAACTAATAGTGTGGCAAGGGTCTTGGTTGACGAATTCTTCAGTAGATTCGGCGTACCATTAGAGCTTCATTCGGACCAGGAACGGAATTTTGAATCGCATCGCCACTTTTCAAGAAGATCATGGAACTTCTGGGAATCCGCAAAACAAGGACAACTCCGCTCCATCCGCAATCAGATGGTATGGTCGAGCGTTTCAATCGAACCATGGAACTATACCTCTGCAAAATGGTAGCGGACCACCACAAAGATTGGGACAAATTTCTGCCTCTTCTAATGATTGCTTACAGAGGTGCAGTGCATAACATAACAGGACATACCCCTGCAAAGGTTAAATTTGTTAATGAACTTCGTCTTCCGGTAGATTTGGTGTACGGATCACCAGAAGAACAGGTGCAAGATGTCCAGAACTATGCTGATGAATTTCGAGAAAGATTAAAGGAAATCCATCAAAACGTGAGGACAAAGATAAAGATTGCCAGCAATCAGATGAAAGCCAGATATAACTTAAGGGCGAATTCTGCAGGATATAAGGCAGGTGACTTGGTGTGGCTGTATAATCCACAGAGGAAGAAAGGAAAGTCTCCCAAGAGTCCCAAGTTGGGAGGATCCATGTACATTCATCAAAAGGATCAACAACATTGTATACAGAATCCAACATACCCCTAGAGCAAAGATGAAAATGGTTCATCTTGAATGGTTAAAGACTCACAGTCGTGGAGATTTCTCTGATCGGGAGGGCCAGAACTAAGAGAGGGCAATGTTACGCCCGACCATTTGTCCACAGAGAATGTGGTACCACAGTGAATGTGGTACCACAGTATAAAGAATAATACATTATATCAGTAACGTCAGCTCATGTCGCCACTTTGATAATTCCAAAAATAAAGGGTGGCGAGCGCACCTGCCCCCGGCGGTTTTCTCGAGTAGTTAGAGGGACTTGTAAATGCGACATAGCTGCCCTTGGAGGGAATCTTTCTAGGAGTGTGCCACGGGGGTCTTTTATAAACATAATTTTATTCTTTGATTATGAACAATTTTACCTTTGTAATCTTTCTACATTGATAATGTAATAAATAATGGGTTTATTAGACCTTTTTTGTAAAACATAATTCTCTGTGTTATATTATACATATATAATCCATAATATATCCAAATAGATAATACATATCTACCTTTCTTGATCCTGTGGACATCAAAAAAATGTCATTCCTTCTCTTAAACGACTTTTGCAGTGATCCACTGAACAGAAATTTTTTTCTCTGACATTTTTAAAAGGCACTGCGCATTCGCGCAAATAAAGTTTACCGCCGAGCTGGGAACACTGTGTATCACTCAAGCATCATCAGTGCACTGCCAAAACCGGTTTGGTGGTGCACCGCCGGCGGCCGGGGCATGGGGAAAGGAGTTTTGATTTTTCGTCCGACTGACGCTACTGATATAATGTATTATTCCTTATACTGTGGTGGTACTCATTTGAGTTTAGTAGGAAAACCAATCCACTTCTTTAGCATGTTTTCATTTTTCAATATTACCTAAGCATAAAATTTTTTTGCTCAAAAATGATATAAATGACTGAGGGATTATTAATTAATTTTAGAAAGACAATGACAAAATGGTGTATACATTTTTCTAAATGCATAGGATTCTGCCCATTCCAATGGTAATAGCACTTTTTGATTATTTTGCATTGAGTCAAGGATTTATAAATCCTTTCTTACCTTCCCCCTCTATTTCTTCATCCTCTCCCTCAGGAATTTCCTCCTCTTCCAGGACTTCCTCCTCTTCTTCATCTAATTCTTCTCCTTCTGAATTGGCTCCATTCTCCTCTTTCTTTTGCTTCTTTGGGTCGTCAGTTTTGTCCTATAAAAACCATACATTAGTTAACTGTATTTATTTTTCATTGTTTGGTAACATTCTAAACATTTAAATAATATAATAAGTACTTTAAAATTAATAATGAAAAGTCACTTAACTTGAAGCTCCACAGAAATCATTTCAACAAGAGTCCAGTTTGTATTTGACACACTTTGATAGTAAGATTAGGTAATAAATAAAAAAATTCAATTAAAAATTGGTCACAAGTCAATCTGGTAATTTCAGTAAGCTTCAAATTAAGTAGGAGCCAAAAGAAAAGCTTTTGAAATAAAGATAGTACCCTTTTCAACAGTTTTCAGTTTTTTTTTTAACTATTCAAAGTAAAACCATGGTTATCATTATATCTAGATTCAGGATGTATGTTTAATTCCACATATTTCCAGAGAAAGCAGGGGCTCATAATATCTAATTTTTTTTGGCACTTTATCTTTAATTATCTGTTATTATTATTTTTGGTAATTTATGTAAAAACCATAAAGTAGTGATTAGATTAGAGCAAAACTCAGTTATCTCTTGACATTGGGCCTGTCCAGAAACCCTACATTTATACAAAGTATTAAACTTGATTATTTTGTTGTTTAATACATCAGTACAACATTATTAAAATAGATAAATTTGCAATAAATCCTTTTTAGATGTTACCAAAAAGATTATTGCAACCTAAAGACAAGAATAATAAATAAAAATATGAAAAATAACAAACGACCTATAAAAAAAAAAATGCTGAATGGTTAAGCATTTCAGGTATGCTGTGGTTACCAGTATTTCTTCACCAAGATGGCTTAAGATAGTAAAATGAAATTTCCGGTTTAAACCAGTTGCCGTCAGTATATTTTTTGTAAAAAGCAGTGAAGTTTTAAATTCTTCCAGAGGTATGGGTCTACAGGTACTAAAGATTGTTACTTTGATAAAATATAGTCCTAGTTTTATTTTTTTTTAAATTTTATCTGACATAGGAAAGAAAGTAATTTCCAAAATAACAAAAAAAAATAAAAAAAAACAGCTGTCTGCTGTCGTTACTCACTTGGTTTAACTTCCACTATTTTCTAGATATAATAATACCTATCTAGTAATAACTAGATACCACAGCAAAAATGTACACAGAAGTGCTGTTCTCATTTTTTTATTTAACAAGCTTTTCTAAATGAAAATGGGTTCTGTCCATTTTTTTAATGGGATTTGGAAGATCATATACTAATAATATTGTTACGATCGCAGCAACGCCGCATGGGAGGCGGGGCAACGCATGGGAGCGTGTTGGTTGGTGGAGCTTCGCGACCTATCCGCGCTGCGTCATGGCTGACACGAGTGATTTATTGCTCGTCTGGCTTAATCTAGAAGGCAGTTGTTTACAACCGTTTTTTTTTATATGAGATTATTCAAGAATTCTTATAAAGAACTTTCTAGGTTTTTCTGTAATTTTAGGATTGTATATAAAAGGCGCATAGAGCGCCCGAGTAGGAGTAGTCTTATTTTAATCGAGCTATAAGTAAGCTAAAGTACGAAGCGATATTAGAAGGCTATAAAGTGTTAAGTAGTGAGTTATTTAGTAGTCGAATTGTACCTGTGTGTATTTGTGGAATAAATAAATAGTGTTTTCGTGTTAAATCGTTACACTGGAATTATCGAACCCCGAGTTCGCAACAATTGGTGTCAGAAGTGGGATTCCAGTGGGAATTTGAGGACTAATATTACTGAACTGTAAGTGAGTGCTTCATTGCCGGACATTACGTGTTTATGCCAGTGACCAGAAGCCAGCATCAAGCGATGGAGGATCAACTTGCCGCCCTGCTGTCCTTTATGCAACAACAGAAGGAAGAGCAAGAAAGAAGTTGAAGAAAGAAGTTTGTAGAACAAAAAGAAGAGCAGGAAAAACGTGATCAAATACAGGAGCGCCGTTATCTAGAACAAAAAGAAGAGCAGGAAAAACGTTATAAGAAACAAAAAGAGGAACAAGAAAGACGTGATCGAGTACAGGAGCAACGTTATCAACAACAGAAGGAAGAGCAGGAAAGACGTTATCAAGAACAGAAGGAGGAGCAGGAAAAACGTGAACAAGTACAAGAGCGACGTCATCAACAATTCAAAGAAGAATTAATGAGCCATCTCGAAGTCAGGGAGCAACAGTTGGAAGAAAGAATAATGCAATCCGTTAACGAATCCGTTAACGAAGGACTCGAAGCTGTCAACCAGAGGGTTCTCGAGCTAGAAAAGAAATTCCGGGAACAACTTGAGGACAACACCGTGTCTACAGAGAGTTTTAGCACACCCAACGCTAAAATTAAGCCTCCCGATTATGACGGTACTACGGCCTGGGAAATCTATAAAACCCAATTTGAGGCAGCTGCAAAAGCTAATGGCTGGTCAGAGCGCCAGAAAGCTACATCACTAGTGATAGCGCTTCGTGGAAAAGCGGCTGAATTACTCCAATCTCTGTCGGCAGCTGATCAAAGTAATTATGCAGCTTTAGTACACTCTCTGCAACTACGATTTGGAAATGAGCACAAAGAAACCGTGTTCCAGGCCCAGCTGAGGATGAGACAGCAGAAGTCAGGTGAATCGTTACAAGAATTTGAGGCGGACATAGACAGATTAATTCACCTGGCATATCCATCGGCCCCTGAATCTTTTCAAATGCAATTTGCCGCCGAAAGGTTCATTGAGCGAGTTCGCGATAGTGACATGAGATACCACTTACGTCTTGTAAGGCCCAAGGATATCAGCGAGGCACTAGTTCGGGCCCTGGAATTCGAGGCGTCACGGGTGTCATCTAGTTCTTCTGCAAGTGTAAGAGTGGCAACTTGCGGTGACAAGAAGAATACGTCTATGGCTGAATCCATGGCCAGTTTACATAAAGCGATGAAGGATATGGCAGTCAATTTGCAAGCCCTGTTAGAAAGAACTCCCCGATCAACAGGCAGTCAGGGCATAAAATGTTTTAACTGCGGTAAACTGGGTCACGTCAAGAGTAACTGCCGTAATAGGGCAAGAAGTCCGTCGCCGTTGTTTAGAAGATCGAGCGGCAAACAAGACCGCCCTAGAATTCAGGAAAGTCCAATTCCTGTTAATGTAAGGGGGCAATTGACCGAGGCCGTTAAGACCCCCAGGATCAGTCAAGTCAACCAATCAAGTCAAGGCAATAATTTGGGTGGTAAAAGTGTTACAGAGGCCGGACGCATTAAGGAACAGAAGATCCAAATTGAACATCGACCAGGAAGGTCTCACGAAAATGCCGATGCATTGTCCAGACGGCCATGTAAAGAAGATAGTCAGCATCGTCGAAGAACTGAGCAGCGTGAGGGACTTCCTTCTGTAAGAAGAACGTCGGTGGAAATAAACGATGGCTGGACCGCACAGACGTTTCGAGAAGAACAATTGAATGATCAAGATATTGGACCCATACTCTTGGCTAAGACTGACGAGAAGAGACCAGAATGGCAACAAATCGCTGGTAAAAGTCCAAACCTGAAGGCGCTATGGGCCCAGTGGCACTCTCTTAAAATAGAAAATGGACTACTGAAGAGAGCGTGGGAGAGTGCGGATGGCAAGACCGTAGTCAGTCAGTTGGTTGTTCCTGATAGCAGAAAATCAGATGTACTAAAGGAAATGCACGACGGAACCAGTGGAGGTCATTTTGGGGTCAATAAAACCTTGGCCAAAATTAAAGAGCGGTTCTACTGGGTGAATTATCATGAAGACGTCGAGTCTTGGTGCCGCAAGTGCGGAGTTTGTTGTGCCACAAAAGGACCTCGAACAAGATCACGCGGCCGAATGGTGCAGTACACTGTAGGTGCTCCATTCGAGAGGGTAGCAATTGATGTCGCGGGACCGTTTCCTCAGACTGAGTCGGGAAATAAATACATCTTGGTCGCCATGGACTACTTTACTAAATGGCCTGAAGCATACGCCCTGCCTAATCAAGAAGCAACGACTGTGGCAACGGTGCTAGTAAATGAAATGTTCTGCAGGTTTGGAGTTCCTCTCGAACTTCATTCTGATCAGGGCCGAAATTTTGAATCGGCTGTTTTCCAGAAGGTCATGGAACTTCTCGGAATTCGCAAGACCAGGACAACTCCTTTGCATCCACAGTCGGATGGGATGGTAGAGAGATTTAATCGGACCATGGAACATTACCTGTCTAAAATGGTGGCAGATCATCAGCGTGATTGGGACCAACATCTACCTCTCATGTTGATGGCATATCGAGGCTCTACGCATGAAGCCACTGGTTATACTCCGGCGAAAGTGATGTTCGGGAGGGAAATGAGGCTTCCTGCGGATTTGATGTATGGAACACCAGAAAAAGAGTCGCTCAGCTCTGAGAATTTTGTGGAGGAGCTTAAGGAGAGGCTGAACAATGTTCATGAGCAAGTCAGGAATAAACTGCGGATATCCAGTGATAGAGCCAAAGCAAGATATGACTTACTAGCTAACTCCCGCGGCTTCCAGGATGGTGATTTGGTGTGGCTATACAATCCGAGGCGAAAAGTGGGGAAGTCGCCCAAACTTAGCCAAAATTGGGAAGGACCTTATACAGTTATAAAGAAGATTAATGATGTGGTGTATAGGATCCAGCGGACCCCTAGGTCAAAGATGAAGGTCGTTCATTTGGATCGATTAGCACGATACCATGGAACTCTATCTGTTCGGGACGAACAGACTTAGGAGGAGGGCAATGTTACGATCGCAGCAACGCCGCATGGGAGGCGGGGCAACGCATGGGAGCGTGTTGGTTGGTGGAGCTTCGCGACCTATCCGCGCTGCGTCATGGCTGACACGAGTGATTTATTGCTCGTCTGGCTTAATCTAGAAGGCAGTTGTTTACAACCGTTTTTTTTTTATATGAGATTATTCAAGAATTCTTATAAAGAACTTTCTAGGTTTTTCTGTAATTTTAGGATTGTATATAAAAGGCGCATAGAGCGCCCGAGTAGGAGTAGTCTTATTTTAATTGAGCTATAAGTAAGCTAAAGTACGAAGCGATATTAGAAGGCTATAAAGTGTTAAGTAGTGAGTTATTTAGTAGTCGAATTGTACCTGTGTGTATTTGTGGAATAAATAAATAGTGTTTTCGTGTTAAATCGTTACACTGGAATTATCGAACCCCGAGTTCGCAACAATATATATTTTTGTCTCTTGTGGTCAGCAGGTTACTCCTTTTGGGGTTATTATTTAAAAAAAAATTTTTTAGTGTTACCATTGTCTATATACATCTAGTAAGACAATCCAACGCTCCCAAATTCTCTACGCTTAAACGACTCAGAATACGTATGCGACATCTGCTGTCTGTGACGGGACTTAAATCAGAAATATGCAAGATTTGAAAATTTTGGGAAGAAATCTGTAATCTCGCCTTGGTTGTATCAATTTTTCTGTAGTTGGTTAAAACACCCTAAATCCCATCTTTAGCCCGAGTCTGCCCGAGTTAGAAAATAGGTAAATATGGTACCTGCTTATCATTATTCAAATGGTTGATCCAGGGATGTACTTACTTTACAGACCCCATATGTGTCATTCGAAAGAGAAAAAACTTATTTATCTTGAAATATATCTCCAATTTTCCTTTTTTTAGAATTTTATGCTATTAGCGTCAATGGAAAAAATAAATCCTCAAACAACAACTCAATCAGCACTCCTCTACATTTTTAATTATTATTATTACGAATTTTTGTTGGCTTTTTTTGGCAATCAGTGAAAAAATATCATAGCAGCGTGTATAGGTGATATCTATACCTATATCTGATATAGGGGTTACAAAAGGCTAAGTAAAATGGTTTGCAGAAGATATCTTAATTATATTAAAAAAGTTAACCTGACACAATATTATCGTTCACATCAGTATCAATAACAATGGAGAATAATGTTGATTGAATTCAAGAGTGACCTTTCATTCGGTTTTTTGTTGCCATGTATATTAATCAAGTTTTATAACCGTTAAATAGGAACAAAATATCACAAAATGCAGTGGGCTAATAGAGCTAAAAATAAAAATTCAGTATACGTGTTCTGTTCAGTTGATTAAGAGAAAAAACTGAGTATCTGTTCTTACGAAAACTGTAAAAATTCCAAATTAATTCAAATCTTTAAATCCCAAATTATCATTTCATCAGTTTCCTTTGAAGAACCATGTCAGAGAAAGTTTCAAATAGACATAAATGTCAACAGAAAGTCAAAATACGGTCCTGTACTGTCGAAAGGAGACTAATCCACAAACTGATTCCTTCAAGAAAATACGCCACAGCATCGTCGAGGACGGCAAATCATGTTTACTTATCTTATCACACAGACACAACAGGCAGGTAGATGGTGCTGCAATAAAATTTCTTCATTTCTGAAATGTTTGAAATATTCTGGGATTCAATCTTTGAAGGACATCTATCATAGTTTTGGCTAAATAAAATCCTTGGAGAAATTAACCCATTTGAAATGTCTGACTAGGTATATATAGACAATGGTGTTAGTTAATAAAAAATACCTATATATAATTTAGAGATGCAATGAGTACCTACTCAGTAAAAGCTGGGTACCTATTTTAGCCTAATACAGTACCTACACTTATTACCTAGTTTTATTAGCCACTCAAAAAGAATTAAAATAAAATATGAACTCTTACATTGAAAATGTCAAAAGAAAAGAATGAAGGAACAAAGTCTAATTACTTTTATTGTCATCCTTTTCTATTAATATTCATAACCTTCTAGTTGACATTTTCCAATGACACTATAGAGTCATATGAATCTACACAGTGTTAAGATTTAAGAATAAATAAAGCATTAGATGAAAAATTGTTTTTTTTTTATTAAATTTTGACAAAGAAAATATTTTCATAATTCAAAATTTTCATTGTCATTATCACAACACTGAACATACTTAAAACTACAGTAAATCTCAAAAAATTACTTAGGGAAATGTTGTAATAATTTTTTTTTTGAGATTTAATAAGTTGTTATGCCCAATTTAGTTTCCTGGGTGCTAAAAACTACTCTCTAAATATAATGTTCTTCCTTAATCCAAAATATTTTATATGAATGATATGAAAATTTCCAAAATTACCACTAAGAAAAATGAAATGAAAATTACTGATAAACTTCAATTACTATTCACATTAATTAATAGATCATTGGATGTTTAAAGTTAATATTTGGGTAATATCAGAGCTTGAATTACTTACTAAGTATACCGGGTGTCCAGCAGAACCCTGGACATAGGAGATTAACATGGGAAATCGGTTTTTATTTTTTTGCGCCTGTACGGTTGATTTGATTGAAAAACTTTTAAGAGTAAAGTTGTAGAGCGTATGGTCAGCTATCATCCTGTAATTTTTTCAATGCCCCAGTTTTGGCCGTTTTTTGGAAAAACGCCTCGAAAAGTGCAAGAATTTGAATTTGGCGCGTCACCCCCACCATGCATGTGCAGTGTCGCCAACATAATAATTTCTTATGTCAAAGTCAGAGCCGATTTTAATTTCTTATTTATTTTGAGGGGCTATCATGTAGTAATTAACGTGATTATGCAGTGAAAATTAACCGAAAACCTGACGATAATGTTCTTAAATCATACGGTAAGTAAAAGTTACGTTTATTATTATCATAATTAGTAAAACGAAAATCATCCAATTTGTGTATAGCTGGTTGTCTAATTCATTTTAGTTTAGCAATACGACAACCACGATGACATGACAATTTGTCTCTTGTCACCAATTAAGGGGGTTCGTTGTTGTTGTTATTGAGGTGAATTCATCTATCTCCAAATGTTTTACTTCAAAAGTGTCTATTTTGCAGTGCTGTGTGACGCGAGGCCCCATCCTGCATGTAAAAAACCCTTGCTAAGTGCTGGACTCTTCTATGACAGACAAAATCTCATTGGAAAACCAAAAACAGCGCGCCCCAAAATGCCAATCCACACATTGACAACTTCTCGACGTTGGTCTCGGTTGTCCTGCACTGTATGTGGATTTTAGAGAGTCCAAACTCATTCATTTTGTTGATTTGAGGGACCATTAATCCAATTTAACATTCATTGGTGGAACAAATGTTTATAGGAAACAAGCAAGACCAGTAAGCAGATAGCGATGGATGTTTGATCTGCTAAGACCAGTTTCTTTCATGTTTTATCTATGTATCTGGAGACTATAGTGCCTGTGAAAAAAAATCTTTTCAGTGACAACAAATCTTGCCAAACTGGCCACAAACAACTTGAAAAACTGGCCAAAAATTGGTTTCATTCCAATCGATTGCTGCTGAATGCAAGGCACAGAGGATGGTGTTTGCATTGAGGGAGATTGGAACCGTAAATGACCACGTATCCCAGGTTAAATTTCTTGGGGTTCTTGTGGATGAGAGCGCCAAATGGGATTTACACACTGATAACTTGGCTTCAAGACTCAATACAAGTTTGTACCTGCTACGTCAGCTTTCAGATAGGATATCTCGTATGGTACTTAGATCGGCTTACTTTGCATCTTCTCATGCATGGCTCTCTTATGCTGTAGTTGTTTGGGGCCACACCTCGAGGGCTAAGCGTTTGTTCGGGCTTCAGAGAAGAGCGGTCAGATTGTTGGCTGGCCTGGGCTACAGGGATGACTGCAGAGCGCACTTCAGAGAGCTAGGCATACTAACCCTGCCCTCCATGTTTATATTGGAGAATTTGCTGTTTGTGAAAAATAACATGTATCTGTTTTCTGCTCACGAGGACATGCATGCTTACCTTACTAGAGGCCGAAAAAGTTTAATAACCTCATATTGTCGTTTGAGAAGGTGCCAGAATGGTCCTGGCTACTGGACGGTAAAATATTTCAACTGCCCATAAAAATTAAAGCCTTGACAGTGGATAGTTTCCGAAAGGAAATTAAGCAAATTTTAATGGTAAATGTTTTTTATTGTGATGAAGAGTATTTTAAGTATTTTAATCAAAATTATTAATTTTTGTTTCTTCTCTCTGTATAGTCTATTTTAGGATGTTGACTGTAAGCTTTTAGTATTAAGTAAATAATGACATCTGGACTGAATTTATTTAAATTTAATTTGTAGACTATTCTATTTTTGAGGTATGTACATTGCTGTTTTGGTGATTGTAAACATGAATAAATTTGAATTGAATTGAATTGAATCTTAATAAAGGTGATAGTGTTTTTATAGGAATAATTGTTGTTATCTGTGTTATTACCTAAATTTATGTTACATTTCTTTTTCATGTCCACTTGTTAATTTCTTCTGTTAAGAAATTTATGTATAGATTGATTATGGAAATATACTTATTTTGGTACTTGTTGCATCCACTTTTTCACACACGATTTCCCCGAAATAAAAATGTAATGTATACAGAAACATTGTATTTATTGATATTAAAAGTAAGGAAATTAGGAACCATTTCGTTGATACAGTGTAAAATTTTATTTTTATTATTTCTTATTTAAATGTTTCATTAGTTATGAATTTTGAGGAGAGGAAACTTGTTTTAAAACAATACTGGGGTGGTAATTCCTTTGCTCAAATTCGAGACAACATTGTTGCATTGTTTCCTGAACAACCAATACCAGCATGCAGTTCACTTCAGGCGGTGGTTGCTCGTTTTGAGGAAACTGTACTGAGTATTAAGCCGATATGTTCCTGTGAGCGAAAGCGACGACTTCAAGCTGGTGCGGCTCCAGAGGATGAAAATGTGGCAAAACTTGTTGTTCTTGCTACAGTAAACGATGATCCTTCCAAGAGTATTCGACAGATTGGCCAAGAAACTGGACTTAGTAGATCGACTATCCATAATTATCTGCAAAAAGAAGGTTTTGAAAGCTACAAACAAGAGAACCATCAACAACTCGTACCGACCCACCTTTTCGCCCCAATGGAGTTTTGTGAAATCCTAACATAAAAAATTATTGCAGCCCCAAGATTTGTTAGAAACATTTGTTTCACGGTTCAATACTAATTTGGATTGACTGGCTTTTCAAATCAACAAAATGATCGGATTTGGGCACTCCAAAACCCACATATAGTGCATGACAATCGGGACCAACGTCGAGCAACTGTAACGTGTGGATCGGCATTTTGGGGCGCCATGTTATAGGTCCATTTTTCATTGATTGCAGTTTGAACGCCAACAAATCTGGTAATATGCTTCGCAATCACATTTTGCCTGCTGTAGAAGCCATCCAGCCATTAGAACGGGTTTTTTACATGCAAGATGGGGCGTCACACCATCCTCTGTGTCTTGCATTCAGCAGCAATCGATTGGAATGAAACCAATTTTTGGCCAGTTTTTCAAGTTGTTTGTGGCCAGTTTGGCAAGATTTGTTGTCACTGAAAAGAGTTTTTTTCACAGGTACTATAGTCTCCAGATACATAGATAAAACATGAAAGAAACTGGTCTTAGCAGATCAAACATCCATCGCTATCTGCTTACTGGTCTTGCTTATTTGCTATAAACATTTGTTCCACCAATGAATGTTAATTTGGATTAATGGGTCCCGCAAATCAACAAAATGAATGAGTTTGGACTCTTTAAAATCCACATACAGTGCAGGACAACCGAGACCAACGTCGAGAAGTTGTCAATGTGTGGATTGGCATTTTGGGGCGCGCTGTATTTGGTTTTCCAATGAGATTTTGTCTGTCATAGTAGAGTCCAGCACTTAGCAAGGGTTTTTTTACATGCAGGATGGGGCCTCGCGTCACACAGCACTGCAAAATAGACACTTTTGAAGTAAAACATTTGGAGATAGATGAATTCACCTCAATAAAAACAACAACAACGAACACCCTTAATTGGTGACAAGAGACAAATTGTCATGTCATCGTGGTTGTCGTATTGCTAAATTAAAATGAATTAGACAACCAGCCATACACAAATTGGAATGATTTTCCTTTTACTAATTATGATAATTATAAACGTAACTTTTACTTACCTATAATTTAAGAACATTATCGTCAGGTTTTCAGTTAATTTTCTCTGCATAATCACGTTAATTACTACATGATAGTCCCTCAAAATAAATAAGAAAGGAAAATCAGCTCTGAGTCTGACATAAGAAATTATTATGTTGGCGACACTGCACATGCATGGTGGGGGTGACGCGCCAAATTCAAATTCTTGCACTTTTCGAGGCGTTTTTCCAAAAAACGGCCAAAACTGGGGCATTGAAAAAATTACAGGATGATAGCTGACCATACGCTCTACAACTTTACTCTTAAAAGTTTTTCAATCAAATCAACCGTACAGGCGCAAAAAAATAAAAACCGATTTCCCATGTTAATCTCCTATGTCCAGGGTTCTGCTGGACACCCGGTATACCTATATATGTATATTGGAATACTGGGTATATGAAAATTACTGATAAACTTCAATCACTATTCACATTAATTAATAGATCATTGGATGTTTAAAGTTAATGTTTGGGTAATACCTGAGCTTGAATTACTTACTAAGTATATACCTATATATGTATATTGGAATACTGGGTTATAAACAAGGAAGATGGTGGCATTTGCATATTATTTCCTCTAAGATTTTACACTTTACCTGAAATTACTACCTTTTAATGTACCTTACTGAGAATTCCAGGTAGGAAGGCCATGGCAGCTTTGCTGATAATTTGAAAATAAGGTTTATGGGGTTACCTGATACTCCTGACAGGTAGAATTTGGTTAGGGTTCATACTAAAATTTTTTGAGAAACCCTCATGATTTGCTTTGTTATTTACATGGACAACATGCAGAAATGACAAATAATATACAGGGTGTCTCAGTTTTATAATAAGGACTTCAAGAGTAAATAAAAGAGTTTATTTTAAGACATATTTTCTTTTTTTTTCTGAGCTGCAGGGTCATAAAGTTGAAAACAATTAATTGTTTTTGCCTTTTTATCAATTTAACACTATGTAATGATCATATCTGTCACTGGTGGATATGCAACCTTATGACCAATTCTTAGAGCAATCTGTATAAAAAATTTGGTTTGAGACACCTGTTGCGAGAAACGAAAAGTAAATTTTCTCAACTTTACACCATAACTAAGAAATATAGAAAATTATAATCTATATTTACTTGAAATGAGCTCTTATATCTACTCCCGTCCTGATCATAAAAAACTAGGATGCCATGTGTACATAATATGCAATCTAATAAACAAAATAATTAAAAAAACAATAATATTATATTACCTTTCAATTAAAAATTTATGAAATTCTATTAAAGACCAGGACCTTTACTAGTAGCTACATATCTAAAAGCTGTGTGTATTAAGGATTTACTAATCAGTAAGCACTTAACTGGCAGATATCAAAGTAAATAAGTACAGTGGTATTGATAAAAATATGTTGAATACATACAATATTAGTCAAGCATTATTTGGGTTTAAATCACTTTAATCATTTCAGAAAAATGAAAAAGGGAGTCCAATCCAATATACATAACAAATCCAATGCCTACCGAAGAATTGGTTAATTCTTATGGCTTTGATAGCTACACCAAGAGTATAATTGAGTGCCCACTTTCTGAGCATGCAGACCCTTAAATACTTATCCAAAAAAACAAAGAATAGAATTATTCCCAGAGTGCTACAAGAAATTGCTATTGGGGAGTGGAACTACCCAGGGGAACTTTAAAAGCTCTCAGTAGGTACTAGTTATTAATCTATTATTCAATATACTTGTAATGTTGCAACATGTTAATTTTAAAAAATATGTAGGTATCCAATGTTTTGGTTTAGTAGTTATCAGCTTCTCTTGGTAGGTAGGCAATAATTTTATTTTGAAATGTCAACAATCTAGAATTTCTGTATAAAAATATCCTAATACGCATTTTGTATGAAATTAAATTAGCCAGGTATTTTTATATTTGCCCGCTCATTATGGACGCCGTTCCCAAACAAACGACTCTAGATATAAAAAGGAAATGAAATCCGGCTTTTGGGTCACGTTTTCGAAGCGCCTCGTGCGGCAGCCGCCATTCAAAGTTTGCTGCCAGTGCTGACCAATAGGAAATCAAAAAATTATCAAAACGAGTATCAACTTTACTTGACAAAAGACGCTGGAAAATGGGAAAAATTAAATGCCAAAACAATACTCTCGGCACGAGGAGCCTCCGGAAAGTTTATTGATTTCGCCATGTTGTACGGTAGTTTGTGTGGCGGGATACGGGGCGGGCTATGGCCGGCTAGTCTCGAGCGGGGTGCCGCCATTATTATGGCGGGATCCATGGGCTTTAGATTTTGTTTACAAAATTATTCCAGGAAATATTAGATGGTCGAAGAAAAATACAGTTGAATAATCTAATGCACACATGAAGACGAGTCCACTATCTACTAGAAATACGTTTCTATTTCCTGAACGGAAGCCATTACACGTTTTTTCTGGGACCGGTCTTTAAACTCACATGGCAACAAGCGTCATCTTATTTGTGTCGGATTTTCTCAAATTTACACGGAAATATCATAGAATGTTGATAGAAAACACTACAGCATAACCTAAAGCTATGACTAGAAATATTAAAAGATATGTCACCATGGCGGTGAACAAGAAAAATCAAAAATGTGCTATGCTATCAACTTACCTCGGCCGGTCGCTTGGTGCCTTTTAGTTCACATTTCGGGTCCGCACTTTTGTCATTCTCCAATTTTTCAACTGCAACTTCTTTATTTTCTTTCGTACTCATTTTGTTTATACTTTTTTGGGATTGTTCCCTGTTTCTTGAGAAGCTTTCACGAGAAGGTCGAAAACACTACTGGGCCGGCTACAAGCTTGCTTGGTTCAAAAATTAATATGGCGCCTCGCAAGCCGATCGCCTCCGATTTCTCTCGATTGACCGGCGTTGTTTGCTATTCGAAACTTACTAAAAATATTCAGGTAGATATTTTTCTAAGAAGGCTATACTAATTTTACAGCCTTATTTCTTAAACCCCTCTTTTGGCTTATGCAGCAATAAATTTAATAAATCTTCGAAATGAGGGATTCAAGATTATAGTTGGAAGGTCGTGTTTTGCTTCGAGGCTATGAAATTAGTCAATGATGCCTCCGCCAGAGAGTGCTGATTCAAATACTTTCGCGCCGTGAAGCCACGACTTTAATCCAATAAATAGTACTAAGTAGTAATCGGGCTTTGTTAAAAATAACGCATTTTACTTGTCCAATCTTCAGTAATTTTAAAAGCCTACAAAGCTTATTAAAGACCGTTTTCCCGTTTCATTTATTTGCTAGTTCCGACACAATCTGACTTGAGGGCTGCGCTGCGCTGCGCCAAGCCATAGAAAATTTAAGCCAAATGCCAATGATCTACATCTACTTCCCTTTTCCCTTTCACGATTTGGGACATTCCCATCGTCTTCGCTTTCTTCGATGTGTTTGTAATGGTTTGTAAAATCGTAATAAGGCATTTATTTAAAACTATACGTAGGTACTTTATTATTTATACTTAGTATATTAAGATACAAGTTTTCTAAGACAACGCATTACCGCAATATAGAGAATACCTATGTTAGATATTCCTTAAGGTCGGTGCACAATTGACGGGAACGCGTACGGCAACGAGAACGTCAACATAAACGTTGATGCTAAAAAACTGTCCAGATTCACAATTCAACTTCATGTTGATGTAAATTCGGCACTTCTGGCAGTGATGTTTCATCCTATTTGGCATATTGTTAAATGAAGTGTTTATAGTTTATTTGGTTTATCTTTATTTGCTCAAACTTGAATAGTCAGTTTTTCGTCTACAATTTCTTGGTTTTCCATTCTGCCGCTTTATGATAGAAATTGATTGTCAAATCCCAATGACTGATTAATAACAAATAATTTTTGGTTATCTATAAGGTAAAAAGGAAAGCACCTGTGCAAACGTAAACGGGAAACATAAAAGTTGGTAGCTTTGCGTTTCGCGTTTAGGGGTGGCGTTCAGGTTGCCGTTGTTATGAATTACACATCATAAATAGAATGTTTTAACATTTTTCACGTTCGCGTTCGCGGTCGCGTTTACGTTGTCGTTCGCGTTCCTGTCAATTGTGCACCCTCCTTTATACTGTGGCTACTGTAGCATAAAGCCTAGTTCTCAGAGCTTTGTCATGCTCTGCGACAGTTCGTCCGACCAATGAGAGATCATATTTTGAAATTTCCCTGTGTGTCGTGCGACACCCTGTTTGTAGTTGGATTATTTCAACTACACGCTACTTGTCGCGGCACCTGCGCCATTATTTTCAATTGGTTTAGTTTAATGTTTACTTTATTTTATTAATAAGTATAATAAACAAAAAAATAATATATTGTGTGTGAAAGGCAAAAATTTACTAAAAATGGAACAAACTTTACAAGTCGAAATAAGTCATCCCACTGGGGTTAATTTCCTAATAAATTTAACACCAAATCAAATTGAAAGGTTCGATTCAGGCAAGTATCCAAGTACAATTTCTGGGGGTGACGCGGCGACATGACAAACCTCTGAGAACTAAGCTTTACGCACGATTTCAAGTTTGTGGATGGATATGTTTATAGTTCTTCCTTCGGATAGCCAAACAGAAGAGAATACTTTACGCTAGATCTGCGAATTATTACGATATACTCTATTCCATTATTTTTTGTATCTCAGATAGATTTTGTCCTCTTTGACGTGGTCAAAACAAATTGATAAAATTGGATTTATAATACAAAGAAGTATTTTATGTTAGAAAACTCTCCCAACAGAACGGTGTGACGTCATCGTCATAGCTATTTTAGTTTTGACCAATTAGATCACATAATAGCTATAGGTCTATAAGTAGAATAATAATGTACATTCGTACATTATTCTTCCACAACTAGTTTTAATACGGGCCGTTAAAGCCCAGCAGAATGACTGTAAAGTAGGTATTTCGTTTTTCTTATAAAACAATTGAATTTGAGCAGTCTATAATGACAACGTTATGGCCGATTATCTCCCTAGGGAGATAAAGCTGTCAGTGGTCAGGCGCATTAGGCTCCGTAATATCGTCATACGGCGATTTTGTTTATCGGTTGGCACGGTCACGAAGCCTTCATATGGATTGAAGACGCGCCTGTTCTTAGTAATAAAATATGCGGAGCGCTAGCTTACTAATTTAGGCAATTTTCTGTTGTAGATTTATCGAGTTTAGTAGTGGCAAAAATCGTGTATACACCACGGTTGTGAACTACTTATGACCCTCAGGGCGACGTCACATACAGCGGAATTTTGTTAAAAGTGGAACGGAGCATAATTTGACAGTTGCATTTAAAACAATCAGATAAAAGTTAAAATCATAATTGACATGTTTTTTGACGTTACTGACATGTGTAATGACGTTAATGACATTTCTGCTCCGTTCCGCTCCGTTCCGTTCCGCTATATATGAATGCGGAGATGATTAGAGATTAAACTTGACGTTCGGGTCATAATAATGTACCTACTTCACAACCTTAGTATATAATATACTATTTTCCACTAGTAGCTTTAATACGGACCGTTAAAGTCCACCAACTTGACTGTAAAGTAGGTTTTCTTGTTTTGCTTATAAAACAATTGAACATAAGCGGTCTATAATGACAACGTTATGGCCGATTATTTACCGGTAAATAAAGCTGTCAGTTGTCAGGCGCATTAGGCGCCGTGATATCGTCATACGGCGATTTTGTTTATCGGTTGCCAAGAATCGGTTGGTAACGAAGCCTCCATATGGATTGAAAACGCGCTTGTTCTTAGTAATAAAATATGCCGAGCGCTATCTTACTAATTTAGGCAATTTTCTGTTGTAGATTTATCGAGTCTAGTAGTGGAAAAAATCGTATATACACCGCGGTTGTGAACTACTTATGATTTGACGTTCTTACTTTAAATTTGACGTTCGGGTCATATAATAATGTACTTCACAATCTTGGTTTTTAATATACTATTACATCATGAGGTTATTTAAAAAAAACCTCAAGTAGTCCATGGAATTAGAACAGTAGGTCTGAGATACTTCATAAAAAAATTGAAAGTCAGAAATGTCATACATTTTCTTTTTTTATGAACCACCTTTATGCATTATACAGAAATGAAGCCTTTCCTTCGGATCTTTGATCTCCGCGTGTCCCTAAATTTCGTGAACTTGAATGCGTTAGCTCCGCCTACTTTTGTACTTATTATATATACTAAGAAAAAACATCCTTTCTCGCTGAACATTGCCTTTGTAAAAAACATAACTTTTTAATAAGATAACTTTATCCACGACCATACTATAATAAGCACATTATTCAGCTAGCAGGTTGAGGAACTGACAGATTCGTCCTATTCCATCCATGTAAATGTGTCATTTATATGTCAATTTCTAAGCTTTCTGGATGAGTATCTATTTAAAATGGACTCTATCACTAGTTCATTCAAATAATTATCATTATATCGAGACAAATATAGGTTACAGTGTCTCTCTTTCACTAAAAAATGTACTTTTCACTATAAAATACTTAAATGTATTAGGCCCTAAAGTGAAGTAATTTACTTATAAAAAAAATGAATATAAGATCGGTCATGTCAGAAAATAAGAATGCTTAAACTGCCGGGAACCCTTACAACAGTATACTAGATATTCGGTGCGCATGCGCGAGTTCATGGACTGTGGGTTGCCAGCATTCCCACTATTACTTACCAGAATTATCCCTAAAATATCGATATCACGTGACGATAAATCAAGTATTAAGTATGTGCAAGGAAGTGCTTCATATTTGCGGTCTATCCTAATATTCTTAGTAAAAATATTATATTTTATTCATTATGGGTAATGTGTTTGATATTGACCTTTTTTAAGAAAGTCTCGAAGACTGTGAATGCGATTTGGCAATAATGCAAGTGATTTACCGGCGTCCTTTTCTATTCTTACTTATATATTTTGACAAGCCTTGGCATCTTATAAAAAAATTTAACATAATAATAACATAATAGCATAATAACCAAACACGGTACACTTTTCTGAGAATGGAGACAACTGTAACTTTAGCGGCAAACTCAAAATGCTTTTTTCAAGAAGATTTGGACTGGAAAACACTCTGTGCGGGTATGAGTCGAGTTGAGTACGTGGAATGCCTGGATCAAATAGAAAACAATTGAATATAGAAGTAGTCAAGGCCTCAAAAATGTAGCTTGGAACCCGAAGATCAGCCCGGTTGCTAAATAATCCGCATGCGTCCTCTAAACTGTTAAGCTTAATTTTTGCCGACGTCGAGCCAATCAACGTTGGCTAAAGGAATTTCTCAGCCAATCAACATCGTCATAATTTTCGTGACGTAAAATGCAAAAGCGCTTGGTGTTAGTATAGAACTTTTTTCCTGATCATCGTACAATTTATAAAATTGTAAATCGTAAGCATCCAAAAAATACAATTTTAGTTGTAAATTTTGGCTTTTTAGCAACTTTAGTTTGTGTTGGTGTTGTTTTAATTTCAATTTTTAATTATTTCAATAGCCTTTCAGTTTATTGCTGTACTATTTTGCTTTTTTCTGCTGTTCTGTTAAGTTCTGTGCTATTAAATGATTACTTTAAACTTGAAACTGAAGATTCCGGAACCTTTCAACATTATTCTATTTGCAATTATTAACAAGCCCAAATATCCATAAAAAAAACGTGGATGCCAAGAAGAACAAAATTATAAACGTGCAATGCATAGTGTGAAAAGTGTGAGATGCTGAAAAACCTCCAGTGGATGGAGTTTTCTTGGGGTGAGTAGATGTAGTATGTATTTACTTTTTTTTTATACTTGTAGATTTGTATGTAGATAACTAAGGGATAACATTTTTATTGGCAATATTGCGTAACTAAAGGCTTTGGAAGAAATCTTCACAATTAAATAGATGCCGAACTATAGCAACATCAGTACCTAGCATTTTTGCACTTTATTAAAAAGTCTATTTTCTAAAATAAATATGAGAGAAAAAGGAATTTTCTCTCATATGTATCTAGTTGAATGAGTATCGGAAAAGTAGTTAGTTAGGTATTTAGGTAGCTACTTATATGATATGAAGTACTACCTATTTTTTTTTTTACTTAAATGTTGTTGGTGTAGGTAATATACTACCAACTACCATAAACTTTGAACTCATATTTTGAACATAATAAGACCAATAATGGATTCCAACCCAGGAAATGATGAGGAGGATTATAATTTAAG
Source organism: Taphrorychus bicolor (assembly GCA_951812265.1). Taxonomy (NCBI): domain Eukaryota; kingdom Metazoa; phylum Arthropoda; class Insecta; order Coleoptera; family Curculionidae; genus Taphrorychus; species Taphrorychus bicolor. Next base: position 76,872,259 of record OX638297.1, on the reverse strand, counting down.
AAGTGTTGAAGCTTGTCATAAGAGTTATTTAATAGAATTGGAGGTAGCTAATAATTTTTTTTTAAATCTTTTCAGATTTCTATAGGATCCAGTGGTTAAAATTTCTGGCATAGATTTTAGTGTTGGTTGTGGGGTTATGCATCTAGGAGAAATTGACTTCATCATCCGGAGCCACTTTATGGCAGAAGACCTGGGAAAGAAAAAGTTGAGAAAATATGCTGCTCCCACAGTCCAGGTAATTAGAAATTATTCTTTATGCAAAACTAATTTTTGTTTTTTTCTAAATTTAGAACTACCTGTTAAATTTAACTGTTGGGTATTGATAGTTTTCCGAGCCTTACATGATGAGAGATTTAGATAGAGATCAGAAATAGTGACACAATATGTAGAGAAAAAAAAACATTGATTTATTTTTTTTAGCTATAAATGGTGGGTTTATTCATGAGAATAAAGAATAACGTTTAAGAATGAAAGAATCTCGGAAAGAATAAGATAAATGGTTGGTTACGCATTAACCAAAACATGTGATTATTAAACAAATATTGCTTAATGCTTACCTAAGGATTAAGCTATCTTTCAATTTAAATGGTTTTATGTTTAAATAATAATGTAGGTAGGTTATTCCTAAGCTCATTCCTAAGTAAAACCATATTCTTATGCTTAAGGCCATATTGTTATTCTGACGTATAAACAGCACAAAGTAATTTGTTCTGTAGACCCTATAGAGCATGTCATGCTTACAATATTTTTCTTCTATGTATCAATTAAAGGTTCAATAACACTGATATTATATACCTAGAACATTTAGGTACATCCACAACCTACAGGATGATAGGATACTAGAAAATATTGACAAACAACACCATGGAGTTTGGGCAACATCAAGTGTCCTTCAGAGGATTTATGCAATTTGGCACTTCAACTTTGAATTTTATCTTTTCAAAACTCAAAGGATTTTATAAATGTTAGATTTTCGACCAACTTTGGAAAAACAATGTGAAGCAAAAGATACATTGCAGCATGGGCTTTCTTGTCCAAACTGTGTAACTTTTTCCACAAGTTTTGATGACATTCTGAGTGGTATCCTTATCATAAGACTTTGGAAACTATCAGTCCCTATTGCCAGACTCTGACCCTGTATATAATTTCCTATAACCTGGTATGAACTTTTGTAACATTAAAGGAAGAAATACAGGGTGATCGTTTGGAGTTTAACCATGGGGATCTTGGTTATTTGAAGAGATACAACGAAGGTTAAATTAGGGCAAAGTTGCGCAATTAGAAGTCTATAAAAGTTGTTTTCAAATTTTGAAAACTTCGGCTGGTTTTGGAAATATTCACAAAACGTTTTTATTTTTTCTAGCCTTAATTTAATGAGTTAATTCAAAACAATTTAACACTTCTTCATAGCCACTTTTTGCTTTCTTCAACGCGGTGATTTCAAATTTAAAATCCGACGTTTCATTTTCATGCAAACAACATTGCTTCAATTTTTTTTAGATACAGTCCTGTATTTTTTATATCAGATTCTGAATCTCCCTGTAACTCTGCATTAATTAATATGCAACAATTAATAATTAATTTTTAAGTTTAATTAGAAAGAGCAAATGCCTTAATAAGGCTCTTTCTAATTAAAATATGGTACTTATACAGACAATACAGTCAGATGAGGGAGTAAAGTTATTTATGTTCTATTTAAAATTATATAATACATATCTGTCAGTTTTTTGCTCCAGCATGGATAAGTCTTAATAGTTATTTTCATAGTTAAGTTTCATTTTCACAGTTAATAGTCACTAAGTCTTAATAGTTGTTTTCATTAACCGACCGCCCTTATCGCTTTGGCGGAATGTATGACCGTTAATGTATTTATTTCCTGTCAATCTCTAGGTCCAAAATTCAAGTTTGATGAGTGTACAACCATTGACATGGAGGAACCGCAGAAGGCAAAATATGTTCGTCGCAAGAGCGTCACATTATTTTCAAAGGCAAAACAATTAAGAGGGTTTAAGACCCGAATAAAATCTTTGAGATCTCTTCTAATAGTTCTCAGGAAAAAGGAATTTCTATCTAATGAATCCATAGATCATCTACTGGAAAGATTGTTTTATTATATAATATGACAATAATAATTTATAATAATTATCATGTTAGCTCTACTTCAAAGCACAGATTGTTAAAGCATAGATATCTTAAAAAAAAAAAAATCTCAAAATCAGTTATTGAATACAGGATGTTAAAAAATTATTTTGCTCTTTACTTTTTAATTTATTTTTATTTAGGTATGGTTTTTATAATTCTTATATACTTATCAAGACTTGTAATAACTGACGCAAAAAAAAAAAATAATAATAAATTAACCTTACATATTTTTTTAGCCTTGTACGTTTTGAAACAGTTTCAACTAATAATAAATGTAATCGCCTTATTTGACTTTAATAGCTTTACAAAGAAATAAAACTTAATCGAAGGATCCTTTGGAATTATTGAAAATTGCTTTCTGAAATACACTGTAAATAACACTACAATACCCTATACGTTGAATACATAACTTATACGTTTTTTTAAGTAAAATAAGTAAAAAATCAATGTCGTTTATTTTGATTATGGTGCACAAATAAACATGGCATATATAAAATATGTGTTTTTAATTTACCTAACATTTCAAACCTTAATATCACATATCTTCAACATATGTTTCCTAAACCTCTGAATGAAGAAATCCACATTTTTTGTTTTTCAGATTACCGTAAAATAGTTGTATTGTTTCATTGACCATTACTCAATTGAAGATATCTTTTTATAGGCTAGTGGTACCCAAGAGTTTTATAGACGTCATAGCAGTACAATTCTTCAGCATGCAGAAGTGGCGCGACCTTTTTTACGCGCTTGTCTTCATTCATCTTCAAATTTAAACTGTGTGTTTCAATGCAGGATGGAAACTCCATATCCGAACTACTTCCGTTTTCCTTCCCAGGAAATTGGAAGCCAGTATGACAGACTTTCTTTGTCCTTCACTTAGACCAATGTTTATCAACCCTGTAACAAATAAAAACACCGATACATTTTTCTAATGTTGAATATGTAACAATTGAATTGGCGAATAAAATTCTCAATTTAATATAAAAATTAATTGTTTTGAGCACATTTGATCAAAAGACTGCTTAATCATAATTAATGTAATAATGTGATCACTGAATGCCTATTAATTGATTAAGTCATATGCTCCCTAATAATTTTTCAGATTTATTTTCAAAGGCATATATAATAGAGAGGAATTACTAACTTCATCTATGCCAATGAAGTAAATGTTTAGCTTATTTGGTTCTTCAATTGCAACATGGTTGTGGCCTTAACACATTAATTTACACTGAATATAAATGTACATAAAGTTTAATACAGTATTTCTATAGGGATAGGGTATCTAAAAAAAACCTCGAAGCAAGCCATGAAATTAAAACTCTTGTCTAAGATAAGTTTACAAAACATATTAAAATCTGAACATTTTATGACATTTCCAATTTTCAATTGTTTTTATGAAGTCATCTCAGACTTACTGATCTAATGCCATGGCCTGCTTGAGGTTTTTTTTTAATGAATGCACGTTATCTTTGTACTTAAACATTTTACTTTTTTTCATCATACTGAAAATAAAGTATAAAATATGTGAAATACAAAACCGTCATTTTTTATTAATGAAGCGTATTGCAAATCCATAATTGACCAATAAGTATTTGATCACAATTTTCAGGATTATTATTACACAGAAAAAAAAATGAGTTTGTGAGCAGAATATGTGCATATAGTAAGACAATCGCAAAAAAAGGATCATTCAAGTGGAAAAAGGACTTTTGGTAAACTGGCAACACATTTCATAGCTTGTTGGCTAGACTTGACGAAGAGACAAAAAAATTGGAACTACATTCAGGAATCAACTGAGCGAAAATTATTGAGTGTGTTACGTGTTAACAATGTGAGCAATCTATAAACTAAACTAAGAATCAATTGAAACGATACACCCCAAATTTTGAATGAAATTTAAAACTGTCTCTCTCTCTAAAGCCACTCAACCGATTTTCGTTGTAAATGCCATTTTGGTAAGATCCAGCTTGCCCTGCGCATAGTCTTTATATTCCATATAAAATTCTTATCAATATTTGTATTATGGGGCAAATTGGAGCTCCAGTCTTAAATGATACCTCGTTTATAGAAAAAACTAAATATATATGGAACCAGGCAAAATATCCAAAAAACACCAAATATGTCCCAAGGTATGACGCGTCTCCACATACTCCCGTAGCAAAACATGTTCTGAATTTTTTTTCCGCAAAATTATCTGCTCAAAAAGGTTTTACAAAACTGCATCAAGTTTTGTTGAACCCTGTATTATGTAACCTGCAAAACATATAAGCGAGTACATAACCACTTAAAGCAGTTTATACACGGATCTTACCAAAATGGCATCTCCAATGAAAATCGGTTGAGTGGTTTTAGAGGTAGACAGTTTTAAAGTTCATTCAAAATTTGAGGTGTATCATTTCAATTGATTCTTAGTTTAGATTAAAAGGAGGGTTTAATCAAGTATGAAATTTGATGCTAACTTACATGCTTGAAACCTTAGTGGCACCTTGGAATTTCTTTGAAACACACAAATCTTTTCCTTTATTATCTATTTATAAGTCGCCTTTCCATGGTTGAATCCTAGGTTGGTACTACATAAGGAAAAAAACTCTGCCACATCTCATTTCCACAAAAAAAACCTCTTCTCAAGACTATTCTGAAACCCTAAAACAAGATAAAAGGTAAGTAAAAAAAGAGATAAAAAATAGGGTTTACACAATATGTAATTATTTACCCTCATATCTCACTAAAAAAAATTAATTTGGTACCTTAACAGTAACAGGCTTCTGAACTTTAGTCATTGCAAAAGAAAAGTAATAATTTTCTAGTGCTAAGATGCATCCTTATATTGTTAGTTTTTTGGTACAAAAGTATGCCTTCTAATATGCTTCTTAGTAAATAGTGCACCCGTAAGCCTTCATAAATACATTTCTAGTAAGGTAGCTGACATAGACATAAGTATGCAGAAAAGCTAATGCAGCATAAATTGTCAAACCAGCTACTTGCTTTTGAGTCAAAAATGAGAGGAGAGCTTATTGTGCACACATTGAAAATGGCATAGGCATAATCTATTTCTGGTCCTAGTAGTTTTAATGTAAGTATCAAAATCTTTATACAAACCTTAACTGCACTGTGGATGTACCCATCGCATAATTGTCTAGCAAGACGAGAGTCACTTTGCTTCTATATGAATAGGATATAAATAGATTATTAACTGGGATAGTGGATCACTTGCCTAATAGAGCATCTGCTGGAACTTGATTAAAATATATTCTTTTTCTCTTTTAAACAAAGTTTCTATATACTCTCCAGTGTGTAGGACTTACTAAACCCTTCCTAAAAAACGAGAATTTTTAACTTCAGCCTATCACAACCAGTGTTTATCATTTCAAATTAGGGGTAAGGATAGCCGATAGCCCTACTTAATCATAGTAGCAAATGCAAATGGCATAAGTGATGAACAAAATGAAAGGAGAGTGCCATACTTATGAGCAGTTGAATAAAAGAAAAGTTGTCAAGCCCTAACCTTACTGTGGACTCATGTATGCTTTACAGTCTTTACAACAAGGCCAGGGTTGTCAACAGCTGTGAACACAATGTTCCTTTGTAGGGGCTATTTCAAAAACTACCTCAAACTCATGCTGCCCCTACCTTTCATTCTTTCACACCAACACCATACCAAATTATTACACATACCTAGATACTGGGTACTTACATCTTTAGGTACTACACAAGCACAAGACTGCACTGAAAAGTGTGTGTAGATCATTTTATAATAAGAAAAATTGATATTATTGAGAAATGAGTCGAGCAGAAACAGGAAAACTGGGTGCCGGCTGGTGTACCTGCATGACGCTTTCTCGAAATACGAGAATCCTATAAATCCGTCACTTGACACGTTGCGTTAGCGAATCTCGCGCAATTCTTGCTAAACAAAGATTCCTTTTACTAATTGAAAACAGCAATTCTATTACACCAACTTTGCTGAAATTAAAAATTACTGTAAATTATTTGCAAAACGTAATTTTTGATTGTCAAAATGGCCGGAACCGTAAACAAAAGAACCCAGTAACCCATAATCCTTTTAATAAATTTTGCGCATGCGCAGTTAAGACCAACCGGGCTGATGTCGGGATTCCAACGCCTACTCGAACGTTCACATTTCGAACATTGGAACCAAAGGCGACTCTTCGTATAAATCTCAACAGTATTCGGCCTGGATGAATGAGGGCATATTGTTAAATTGTTAATCGACATATGCCTATTCTAGCTTACCCGTAAAAAAGACGATATTATTAGTCAGTTTAAATGCACCCTCAATGAATTCAATGTTCCTATTCCTTAAAAATTAAGTAATTAACTGCAAAATTAGTAAAATATATGCTAAGCATCGATTAGAGAATGGCGGGTGCGGGTTGTGTAAACATTAGAACAGCGTTTTCGGGTGACCTTTCTAAGAGTATACCTAATCTTAATTTTAATTGAAAAAAAAAGGATAGAAGTACTCTCAGAGCACCGTTGAACCTTCACCCGAAAACACCATATAAAATCTCGCACATGCGCAGTTTCTATCAAATCTATTGTTGGCAATTCCTACTAACCTACTAAGGACGTTCTAATCCCTAACATGGGCTCCATAGGAGACTGGCCGTATAGTTCTAGAAGGTATCTGGTAGTTTACCATCCCCTTCGTAGCATTGAAATGAACATGCGCGGGCATGCGGGCGACTAGACCGTCATCTATCTGACGCATCAAACGTCGCGGCGTCGATTAGCGAAACTAGTCGTGGTAGTGGTTTTAAAATTGTAAATTATTTTTGTGGTACCTACCTATAACCTATCATATTTGAGAAAACCCGGAATCTTGGTCGTGGATCATCTAGTTACCTTTGAAACCTTCATTATTTTTTTTATACCCATCTCCTTTTAGCACATGTTGAGAAGATACGATAAAAATCACATAAATACGACAAAGTTAAATTTTCGAAGTCTACTTGACGACAATAATAAGTGAATGGCTTATATTCAACTCGCATTTAATGAGCGTTATTCGGTCTGGCAGCTTATGTCTTTCGCTTCGCTCGTGGGCTCAAACCTTACCCTCGAGAATAACAACTCTCATTAAATGTCAGCACAATTTTTTATCACAACACAAAATTTATCGCATTACTAAAATGTTTGCAAAATTTCAAATTAAATTTTTTTCGGAACCATTTGATCAATTTTGATGTTTTTTTTCGGAGATAAGTGGATTCTTCAGGAATAATAAACTCTATGATTATTTAAATAAAATTTAATTTTTCAGTAAATACCGGGTGTCGCTATAATAAAGCTTTTTAGTTTAAAAATTCGTAACACCCTCTAGAGTGTACCAACAATGGCAGCATGTTAAAATTAATAGCCGCCTTTAGCCTCTTCTATTCGCAAACTTTTCCTTTTTGATTCGTTTTATTACCTCTGTTATTAAAGAAGATATGCAAGAAAAAAAAATCATAACAGAAATATTTATTACATTTTTAACAGTCAAAATTAACTTTATAAAATCTACTGGTATATTCAGATACAATAATTTTCAGTGCCGTGTATTGCCTCATCGCGCTGTAATTACAACTTGCATTCGTCTTGGCATTCCCTAAAATAGGTTTTGTATATAGCCTTGATCCATATTGTTCTAAATCATATCCAGTTTATTTTGAAGCTCACCCGGTTGTTCTACATGGAATACGATCCTAAATGATCCCAGACGTGTTCTATCGGATTCATGTCTGGGCTGCGGGCTGGCCAATTCATTACTGGGACATCAACTTCATTTAGAAACTCGTTGACTATTCTGGCCGCATGTGGTTGTGCATTGTCGTGCATGAAAATGAAGTTTTCAACAAAAGGGCCATATGGAATCACATGAAGTTCCAGAATATCCCATATATTATATCGATCGGCCGTCATCCTTCCTTGATTAACAGGCACTAACTCCGTTCGTCCATGATATAGGAATTTCCTCCCCATACCATGATCGACACACCTCTAAAACTTTCTACATGGCGAAAGTTGAATTGCGAATGACGCTCACCTGGCCTTCGGTAAACTGGCATACGTCAGTTCAACGAATATAGGCCATATCTGGATTCATCAGAGAATAATATATTGGACCATTTTGCAAGGCCCTAGTCCGCGTGTTCTCTAACAAATTGTAACCTGGCAACCCGGTGGTGCTCTAGCAAGACGTGGACCTCTTGCTGGAACCATTGCTCGCAAATTATGTTCACGGAAGCGACTCCTGACGCTTTGTAAAGACATATTTACATTTGTAGCTGTTGCTGTTAGCAGGTCATGTTGAAACATTCGCGCAGTACCATGTCGAATCCGTAAGGCCGTAACTCGTAAAAAACGATAATCTGCAGCTGTAGTAATTCTTCTGCGTCCTTGGCCTCCCCTCCTAGAATACTGCCCAGTGTCTCTATACCGTCTTACAATTCTTGAAATGGTACTTTGTTGAACCCCAATTACGTTAGCAACATATCTTTGACTTCGCCCATCTTCAATATCAGGGTAATTACTTTTACGGCCTGTTCTTCAAATAAACGTCGCGTCGTTGAACATTCATTAAAATCCAAGTCAACTCACAGTTTATAAAATGTAAGTATAATCCATTCAGTTATTTTTGGCATCAACCCATGCCATGGAATTTCACCAGTATATAACATCGACAGCGATTGTTTGTTAATTTTTGTTCACTTAAGCGTGCATTTTGTAAGCTAAATTGTTATTAAAAAAATATTTCTTAAGAAAAAATGCCCAAGGTAATTAACGCGAAAGTGCGAATTTGCATTACAACATGCTACCTCCAATTTAGAAGAGACCTCCCCCAAGAATCGCCCACTATGACCTTGGCTAAAGTTTCCAATATTTTTGGGGTAAGCATTATATACTATAGACTGATTAACTATACAGGGTGTCCCAGAAACAATGGGACATATTAATATAGCGAGTTACGGCATGAAAAAATAGAGCAATTGAGCTTACTATGGCTTATAAAAAAGTAGCTACTTTTTATTCTACAGGGTGTAAAGGTTCTTTTTTTAATTCTGTAAATTGGCAATAAATCTCACAGTTTGGCAGCTATTGATATGAAATTTTTCACGAGGGTGTTTTTGAGTACGACAAACCTACCCGGAATGTCAATTTTAAGCTAATTTGTAGGTGGCGCCACTTACGTGGCATGCGTTTGTAAAAAACTAGCATAACTTTTTGACCCCCGTAGCTTAAATATGTTTATGAATTTAAAAAGACCGGTTACTTCTACAACAAAAAGGTATCCTTGATAAAAGTGCGTATCTCTCACCGTTTTCCAGATATTTTCAATTACATTTTCCGGTGCGTAGAATGATCTTTTGTTAACGGCAAATTATTATAAACGGCGTTGTTTTGAACAAACGGTATTAAAACAATTGCATCTTTTATTGAAACAACCCCTATTAAAAAAAAAAAAAATTAATTGTGTTCATTAAAAAAAGGCTATAAAACTCTGTGCGAGTGCTGTGGAAAACAAAGTATGTAGTCAATCATGTATTTTTTAATAAACACGTTCTATTAGGGCATTAATTATATCTTAAATTTCATCCAATGTCTAATTTAACTACAATATTTAAATTTAAAGAAAATCACTGAACTAAAGTAAATTTTCAAAATGTTGACCGCCCACATCAATGCATTTTCTAAGTCTCAAGCCAAAATTTTGCCGCACCTTGAACAGAGTTTGGTTTTTATTTCTAATTACATTTATTCCTTCGTGAAGTGTATTCCATACTTCTTTCTTGTTGTTGGGTACGTTTTTGTATGTCAAAAATTTCACATATCCCCAGAAAAAAAAATCTAAGGGGTTTAATTCAGGGCTTCTTGCTGGCCAAGGATATTCACTACCCCGACCAATCCATCGATGGGCAAAATTGTTATTTAAAAATTCTTTTACTTGTCTGGTATAATGGGCAGGGGCTCCATCTTGCATAAACCAAATTTCTCTCCTTAATGGCAATGGAACATCTTCTAGAAGAATAGGTAATTCGTTTCTTAAGAAATTTAAGTAACGTTCTCCATTCAGCCTTGCAGGAAGTTCAACAGGTCCCAAAATTCTGTCTCCCAAAATACCACACCAAACATTAATAGAAAATTCATGTTGGAAATGATGTTCTCTCAATAAATTAGGCTGTGCTACATCGTAAAAATGGTTGTTTCGCCAATTGAATATTCCCCGCCGTGTAAATGTTACCTCGTCCGTAAATAATATTTTGTTGAAGAAATAAGGATCGTGATACTGCTTTTCGCGCAAAAAGTTGCATAGTTCAATTCTGGGTTGATAATCTCCCGGCAATAAATTTTGCACAGGAGTGAAATGATAGTGATATAACTTTTCATTTCATGTTATCCTGGATATTGATGATTTGCTGATCCCTGTTGCTGCAGAGAGACGTCTACTGCTGGTCAGTGGATCTTCCATTAGACGAACTAACACTTCTTCTTCCTGGTCCACGGTCAAGTTTTTTTGTCTTCCGTTGTCAGGTTTAGAACTAAAAGAGCCAGTTTCACCCAATCTGTCGTAGATTCGTTTAAAAGTTTTATGATCAGGTTGCCTATTGTTTGGATAGAGTTCTAAATACCTCAGCAGCTCTACGACTTTTATAATTCGTTTGAGCATACACGCAGACCATATTCCTCACGTCAAGATTGGTAAAATCATTGTGTCGAGGCATTCTGAATTAATATCTAGACGACTTTACAAAAACTATTAGCTAGCAATTATTTTTAATGATTCCGAAGATAAATTTGAATTAGAAAACAACTTTAACGCCAAACTTAAAGAAAATATCTTGTTAGGGCAACAACTGTCAATCCTGCTCCGACGCTCAAAATTAATCCGGCGCTGCCCCACGTCGCCGCCTATTGTTTCATGGCCTACTTGTCATAAAAACGGCGAATTAACTACTACGAAAAAATCATGGCATTTGCACTGGAAAATGTAAATGAAAATATCTGGAAAACGGTGAGAGATACGCACTTCTATCAAGTATATCTTTTTGTCGCAGAAGTAACCAGTCTTTTTAATTTCATAAACATATTTAAGCTACGGGGGTCAGTTAAAAAGTTATGCTAGTTTTTTACAAACGCATGCCACGTAAGTGGCGCCACCTACAAATTAGCTTAAAATTGACATTCCGGGTAGGTCTGTCGTACTCAAAAACACCCTCGTGAAAAATTTCATATCAATAGCTGCCAAACTATGAGATTTATTGCCAATTTACAGAATTAAAAAAAGAACTTTCACACCCTGTCGAATAAAAAGAAGCTACTTTTTTATAAGCCATAGTAAGCTCAATCGCTCTATTTTTTCATGCCGTTACTCGCTATACTAATATGTCCCATTGTTTCTGGGACACCCTGTATATACAATATATACTATAAACTTATTAACCTCAACTATTATCGCTGTGAATGATTAATTTTTAAATGCATTAATAAAATATAATATTTTTGCTAACGTAAAGCCCCGGCCCATTTTTTACTAGATTCTAGTGTAGTGATCATTAATCGATATTATTAAAAGTTTGAACTAATGAAGCCATCTGGAAGCTATGTGAGCAAAACGGTAAACAATAACCTTAACCTAAAACTGATTATTAATCACTGTCACTATCAGTCATGTTATACCGGGTAAAATATGTCAGATTTCCAACGCCTACTTGACGACAGAAATAACTGAATGGATTATATACACTTGTGAGAAATCACGATAAAAAGTGAACAGTGAAAAGAAATGTATACTGCACTGAGAAAAGCTGCAGCAAAAAACTCTTTGCTAAGATTTTTTTTATAACGATACTGAAAAATTCTTTGCATTACAAATAAACAGCTCTGCCGCTATAGCAAAATCATGCAAACTAGTGACATTTGTCCAGTCTAGAAGTTATAAATAGATTTTGTACTGCTTTGAATAACAGTCTAATTGGTCCAGCATTGTAAAATTAACTAAAAAGATAATGCTATAATAGCTAATGTCTTTTTCTACATTAGTAAATTTATAACTGGTGTTAAGAGAAATCGTTAGATCAATTTAAACGTTTAGCGATTGTGATTGGTCCAAATGTTTTGCAACGGCATATTCGGTCTATCATCGTCACTTCGTCAACAGTGGGCAGTCGACACCCGCGAGTCTCACCACGATTCATATACGTACGTAGGTACGTACGTCGTGCAATAGTATACAAGGTGTTCATTATAAAACTTCATCTAGTTGGCTGTGAAATGTCAAAAGAAAAGGATGGAGAAACAAAAGTCCATTTATTTTGATTATGTCATCCTTTTCTGTCAAAATTTCATAGCCTGCTAGATGAATTTTTATAATGAACACCCCGTATAATAGCGCAGTGTCACTGAGTGTACGTGATGATGTCTTTTGTAAACTCAAGCGAAATATATACTCGTATATGGAAAATTAGACTAGAACACCCGTATATATTACCCTTATACCTAGTATACAGTATGTATAATTCAGAATAAGAATCACGGCTGGATGATGAGAGAGTGCTTTCTGAATAACTTTCCTCGTGAACTAAAGGTTCACGAGTAACTTTGTACGTATATATAGCGGGTGTCTCTGAGAGGAAGGCCGCCATTGTAAGTAAAAGATCCATCTTTACAGCTTTGTTTGTCGATTAAAATAAAATTTTCAAGAAAATTATCACAAAACTTTAGATTTCATTGACGAAAGTGTCCAGGAAATAGCAAGAATGAGCGACGTTTTGACATTGATTGTATCTTTGAAAGAAGAACGCTATCATTTTCAGCGCCTCATTCTTTAAGGCAAAATCGAAAGTGGAAAAAGCGGAATAGGTAGGAAAAATATTGTCACGAAAAATGATAGTTGCTAGTCGGGAACTATTTATTTGTAAGAATTATTATATTTGACTGGACGTTAATTTACGCTTTAAATCTCTATTCTTTAAATGGGTATCGGGTAGTCGTTACCTCCCCCGAAGGGTCCTATGCTGACTTACTCACTGAATGGGGGCTTTCAAAAAATAAAGGGGTTTATATTTAAAATAAGAAGATGGGATTCAAGTAAACTTCTATTTTCTGCGCCTTAAAAATACCCTAACTACTTTACTGAAATGACTAATATGAAAACAAACACCGTTACAACAAAAGGGTCTTACCTAAGTCAAGTGTAGAGGAGGACCGTATCGTGCCAACCAATTTACCGTACTTCAGGGGTACTCCTATGTTTACCCGTGGCTTCTCTTAGGACAACAAGGACTTCTAGGACAACTTTCTTCCTTGTACTCGGACGATAACAAATTTTGGAAAACACTTAATTACTCTTCGACGGGTGGTCGTTCGTCTATCTGACGTAACGCCCCCAAAAGGATCAACCCGAACTTCAAAAAATCTTGGAGTCTTGCCTACGTGCAAGCCACCGAGCAAGTTCTCGTCGCTAGGCAATTTTTTCCAATACATTGCAATGTTCTTTTCCATGACGTCAATCAGCGATTCGAAGTACCCACTTGTTGAACAAATTTACTATGATTTATAAATTTGGGTCAACTATTCCTTGGTTACTAAACCGGTCATCGGCCGACCATTTCTAAGGACCCTGCAATTTTAAGTCTTTTTGCTTCTTTGTGACATCCCCCCTTTTTAGAAAAAACTGGTCCCCAGTTTTCAAAATCGATCCACCAAAAAACTCTGTCCCCGAATTAAACGAAATATGGTCCTTCTCTACCTTGTTAAGTTCCCTGAACTAACTTAAAAGCTAAACAATTTTAATCGCCAGAACTCAAAATGTTCATCGTCATTACCAACTTCAAAACAGTAAAAAAACGAATTAATAAAAGTTGAAAAAAAAAAGATATCAAATGAGATATAGTCTAAATACCTATTTAGATACATAAAACTTAGATAGGACTAAACTACCGATTTATAAAAAAAATAAAATTCGTTAACCCTTTGCGAAAAACAAAACGATTCCAAATGTAGATAAAATAATGAAAATATTTTAAACTATCGAACTAAATAGGGTGTATCTCTAATAATTAACAGAGTTTGACTGTCAGATTGTGTTAACCAAAATTTACTAAACTGTCGATCTAAATTAATAACCCTGCATGTTCCCTCACAAATACTCCGATTGTCCGATTGCTTGCTCACATTTACACTGCCCCATCTGCGCTAGCTGCATCCCTGGATTGCCCCTAATCGTTGATGCTGTTTCCAAGACCGGTTTTAACTATCGGTCTTCTTCTGGTATGTCGGCTGCTACCTCGCGGCCTAGTTGAGCTATTGCCGATCGATGGGTTGACCATTGAGCCCCGCATCCCTTTGTTTTTGACTGTAAAGGGACCTGCTCTTTGGTTCGTCTACCCAGGACCTCGGCTTTGGTTAGCTCTCTTCGTTGTAGCTCTGGCAAGTTTGTATCTTGGGGGTGGCTTGGGTTCCAGCTCTGGTGCTCTTGGTTCAGTGGTTTGTGTGGCTTACATCATAGAGTCCATGGGAACATGCAAAAAGATCTGTGTTAGTATATGGTTTCTAGCTCAATATCTTTTATACTATTTTACATCTAACTTATTTTCCTTTTCTTTTAGACAAAAAAAATCCTATCAATGTATTTTTACTCTCCATTTTTTCCTAACTAAATTAAACATGTTATTTAACCTACTTAATCCAAGCAAAATAATTCTTTAGCTTGACTCGCCCGAAATATGCTACCTCATCAGTTGCTTTACTAAATTCTAAGAGGGTTGGTTTTCGTCTTCATTATTATCGTTATCGACGGTATTAAGAATCCCGTACGAATTATACCTAACTATCTCCCTAGTATGCGTCTTTATATAGTCGTTTTCAGGAAGATATATTCATCTAGCCACCCATGACATTGTAAACGCACCTTTTAAAAACAATTGAAAAGTTACCAGAAAAGTTACTAGATCGGAGAGTGGTGCGAATCGAGCTTAACGAACGCATTTGTCGGGTTTTAACCTCAAATTTTGTAATTTTCAAACATAACTACTTTATTTCTCAAATTTTGCTCAAATCCAATTATTATTCAGCGTTTGTAATGTAGGAAAAGTAAACTGGCTTAATAAACGACTAACTATCACTCGGAACTATTAACACAATTCATCGTATGACCCAGAAAAGTCATCTGCAACCTCCAACTTCTGCAAAATAAGATGCCAGAGTAGAGTTACAAATACAAAAATTGAGACATCAAAACCACATTCAAGCAATTGTGAGTATTGATGATTGATTATTGCCAGCTAAAGCGAGCGTTAAATTAGTATGCATATGCAGAGGGAAGAACTGAACTGGACCATCAACCATGAACAAGATTTCCAAAAGTTCCGAATATACTCACCCAGAAATTACTTTAGTGTCCAAATGCCCTGGGAATAGACCATACATTTAACTATGGTTATGCCTATGCCTTTTATAATATTATATAGTCTACCACTTTCCAAGTTTAAAATTGAATGCGGGTTGCAGTCAAGTAAAAATTGTTCCAAACAGCAAAAGCATCTGAGAAAAGATTGGTTTCTACCAGACTGAATTTAAGTACTGCCATATGATTTGGATTGTGTGATGATCTGTGATGAGAGTCATGAGAGTCCCAGTGGCCTTTTCATATACGTACCTATATGCCATATGCCATCCATAATTATGATCACTTTGGATCTTGAGTTAATATTAGTGAAGATTACCCCCCATGATAAAGAAAAGATATTTCGATGAATTTACTGTTATATCATTTCAGTTGTCATTTGGCTCCATTGTTGGATCAAAATTGACCCTTTCATTCATTTGTAGGTATTTAGAGAAGTGTATTTTTGTTTAGAGAAGTGTATTTTTGTTTTATTAAATATATGTGATTTTACATTATAAATTAATTATACTAAAAGAAGTCTTCACTAATTGAGCATTTAGTTTCTTAAACTACCTAAATATCCAGAAACTAAAATGTTTGTGTGGTGGTTTATTAATTGTCTGATTTAATATTAGGTTTGTTCCAACATTCTAGAGAACCATTGCAGAACATTTAAAAAATCATTTTGGCCAACTCACCAACAAACATTTCAAATTGAAATGAGAAACCATCTTGACATGGTTGCAGAACCACTGTGGACAAGCACATTGTTTATTTCAATTTCGATATCATATTAGTGAGTTCTCAAGAATGATAGACCCTTCTGGAATGGTTTCTTGGTCGAATGGAACCAACTTATTTTCAACTAAAGAGAGCTACAGTTCTTTTAAACTAAATAGCAGGGCATAAGCAGGGGCCATTTCTTACAAACTCAGTTGAAAAAGTTTTGACTTATAATAGTTACGTATAGACATAGAATTTGAAGTAACTTTTAGAAACAAGTAAAGGCTATTTATTAGTTTGAAATTAAGAACCCCTTTGCAAATAACTTACTATACCTGGAATAAAAATGCTATTGAAGTTGCAAGAACTTTTTATTTTATATACAAAGCAAAACAAGTATAATGTGTTTAATGGAAAAACTTATTAAGTTGGCTGAGAATTGTCAGGAGACAAGAATGTTGGAGTAATAAAGTACCAGCTACGTTCATTGTTCTATCCTATTCTATGAAAACTTCACGACCAACCTGTTCACATTTTGGAAGATATTTAAAAAATTATAACTCAGACATTGGTACTTTTCTGACATTAGGACTTTACCTTCCACTATATGTCTACCATAACATGATTTCGAAAGTGTATAGGGCAGGTCCAGGTCATCTTGTATAAATTTTTTTTCTCAATGTGGGCTCTAGGACATATCTTTTGGCTTAAAAGATGCACTTGAGTGTTTGTGATACTTTCAAGCTAACTTGTATATTGTTTTGGAATTTTTAGTGAAATGAGTTATGAGAAAGAAAAATAAAAGGTTTCTGCTTGGTTTCTGTTAAAATCTCAAGTATAATTAAAAATTATATTTGCAGAAGAAGATAATTACACACACATGCCGTTAGCTTTCTTCTAAGAATAGAAGATCCACATCAAAGGCACACTAAGGGTTGTTGTGGTAATATATTATACAAGACACTTAAAATCTATGGTGGTTCAAATATTAGAACCCAGTATGTAAACTTCAAGAGGCTCCTTTTGAGGCCCAGTCCTTAGCAATCACATTAGCAAAAAATGAATATACCTAATATGATATACAGGAGTATGATAATATATAAACACTTAGTGTTATTTTGACAAATGTTATACTTATGCATCCTTCGGAGAGATTAACACTTACATAGTTAGCACTCTGTATAACTGAGAACACAATGATCACCCTCAAATTGAATGCCACACAGTCACTTAACAGAGCATTTAAATTTATAGACAGAAACACACAAATATTTTGTTTAGGTTAGTCCGTCCGTCCTTCCTTTGGCAGATTCATGGATAATTGAGATGGTCAAAAGATCATTCTTCATTTATCTTGGATAATGCAAAATCATTCAGTAGCACCTTGATGATGTGACTTGAATACTGCACACTGCGCAATTCTTTCTTTCTTTGGTTTTATTATTGTCTGCAAGTGAATTTTCCAATTCGCAAGTATCAAGCACTTTGCTTACAGTCTTCATACAAAGTCAAAAACAAACAATGCATGCAGCTGCAGCTCTGCTACTGGAGTTAAGGAAATTGCGAGGAAAATTGTTAAAAAATAGCTTCATTCTCCAAGGGATCAAATCCGTGGTAGGTTCTAGGTTTATTTCACTTTCTACTTTCACTATATGAGTTGTTGAGTAGAAAAGTAGTACTATAAACATAAAGGACTGTTTGATGATAATAGGCAGTGTAGTTATTTGATAACTACTCACGAAAATTGGAATAAGAAAAAAAGAAATATGAGAAATACATTCACAATATTTACAAAGATGCTTTCAAGGAATCGTAATACGTAATATTATGCTCTCTTTCTCAAAATACGTGCAGAAAACAAGGATAGAACATAAGCGTCATGCCATTTCTTAAATTTTGACGGAATGTCTTAGATACCAACAGAAAATAAGAATTTCCCCAGATATCAGTTGAAAAATTTTTGGAAGAAGGGCTGCCACTACAAAACCGATATTTCCATGGCTGGCTAGATGAATATCTTCCTGAAAACGACTATAGTTACAAGTGTACGTTTGCATTTTTTCTTAGGTAACTTAACTATGTTAGCTTTTGTTAGAGCGTCAAGTTACTGTGTTACCTATTGTTACGATTCGCAGCAACGCCGCATGGGAGGCGGGGCAACGCATGGGACTCATGGGAGCGTGTTGGTTGGTGGAGCTTCGCGACCTATCCGCGCTGCGTCATGGCTGACACGAGTGATTTATTGCTCGTCTGGCTTAATCTAGAAGGCAGTTGTTTACAACCGTTTTTTTTTTATGTGAGATTATTCAAGAATTCTTATAAAGACTTTTCTAGGTTTTTCTGTAATTTTAGGATTGTATATAAAGGCGCATAGAGCGGCGGTTAAAGAATAGTCTTACTTTAATCGAGCTATAAGTAAGTTAAAGTTCCGAACGATATTAGAAGGCTACAAAGTGTTAAGTAGTGAGTTATTTAGTAGTTGTGTGTATTTATGGAATAAATAAATAGTGTTAAATCGTTACACTGGAATTATTGAACCCCGAGTTCGCAACAATTGGTGTCAGAAGTGGGATTCCAGTGGGAATTTGAGGACTAATATTGCTGAACTGTAAGTGAGTGCTTCATTGCCGGACATTACGTGTTTATGCCAGTGACCAGAAGCCAGCATCAAGCAATGGAGGATCAACTTGCCGCCCTGCTGTCCCTTATGTAACAACAGAGGGAAGAACAGGAAAAACGTGATCAAGTACAGGAGCGACGTTATCTAGAGCAGAAGGAAGAGCTGGAAAAACGTGATCAAATTCAGGAGCGCCGTTATAAAGAACAAAAAGAAGAGCAGGAAAAACGTTATAAAGAACAAAAAGACGAGCAGGAAAAACGTTATAAAGAACAAAAAGAAGAGCAGGAAAAACGTTATAAAGAACAAAAAGAAGAGCAGGAAAAACGTGATCAAGTGCAAGAGCGACGTCATCAACAATTCAAAGAAGAATTAATGAGCCATCTCGCAGTCAGGGAGCAACAGTTGGAAGAAAGAATAATGCAATCCGTTAATGAATCCGTTAATGAAGGACTCGAAGCTGTCAACCAGAGGGTTCTCGAGCTAGAAAAGAAATTCCGGGAACAACTTGAGGACGACACCGTGTCTACAGAGAGTTTTAGCACAGCCAACGCTAAAATTAAGCCTCCCGATTATGACGGTACTACGGCGTGGGAAATTTATAAAACACAATTTGAGGCAGCTGCAAAAGCTAATGGCTGGTCCGAGCCCCAGAAAGCTACATCATTAGTGGTAGCACTTCGTGGAAAAGCGGCTGAACTACTCCAATCTCTGTCGGCAGCTGATCAAAGTAATTATGCAGTTTTAGTACACTCTCTGCAACTACGATTTGGAAACGAGCACAAAGAAACCGTGTTCCAAGCCCAGCTGAGGATGAGACAGCAGAAGTCAGGTGAATCCTTACAAGAATTTGAGGCAGACATAGACAGACTAATTCACCTGGCATACCCATCAGCCCCTGAATGTTTTCAAATGCAATTTGCCGCCGAAAGGTTCATTGAGGGAGTTCGAGATAGTGACATGAGATATCACTTACGTCTAGTAAGGCCCAGGAATATCAGCGAGGCACTAGTTCGGGCCCTGGAATGAGAGGCGTCACGAGTGTCATCTAGTTCTTCTCCACGTGTAAGAATGGCAACTTGCGATGACGAGGAGGATACGTCAAGGACTGAATCTATGGCAACTTTACAAAAAGCGTTGAAGGATCTGACAGTCAATATCCAAGCCTTGTTGCAAAGACCTCCTCGATCAACAGGCAAACGGGGCATAAAATGTTTTGACTGCGGTTAACTCGGTCACGTCAAGAGTAACTGCCGTAATAGGGCAAGAAGTCCGTCGCCGTTGTTTAGAAGATCGAGCGGCAATCAAGACCGCCCTAGAATTCAGGAAAAACCAATTCCTCTCAATGTAAAGGGGCAATTAACCGAGCCCGTTAAGACCCCCAGGATCAGTCAAGTCAATCAATCAAGTCAAGCCAATAATTTGGGTGGCAAAAGTGTTACAGAGACCGGACGCATTAAAGGACAGAAGACCCAAACTGAACATCGACCAGGAAGGTATCACGGAAATGCCGATGCATTGTCCAGACGGCCATGTAAAGAAGATAGTCAGCATTGTCGAAGAACTCAGCAACGTGAGGGACATCCTTCTGTAAGGAGAACGTCGGTAGAAAGAAACGATGGCTGGACCACACAGACACTTCGAGAAGAACCACTGAATGATCCAGATATTGGACCGATACTCATGGCAAAGACTGATGACAAGAGACCAGAATGGCAAGAAATCGCTGGTAAAAGTCCAAACCTGAAGGCGCTATGGGCCCAGTGGCACTCTCTCAAAATAGAAAATGGACTACTGAAGAGAGCGTGGGAGAGTCCGGATGGCAAGTCCGTAGTCAGTCAGTTGGTTGTTCCTGATAGCAGAAAATCAGATGTACTACAGGAAATGCACAACGGAACAAGCGGAGGCCATTTTGGGGTCAATAAAACATTGGCCAAAATTAAAGAGCGGTATTATTGGGTGAACTATCATGAAGACGTCGAATCTTGGTGCCGCAAGTGCGAAGTTTGTTGTGCCACAAAAGGAACTCGAACAAGATCACGGGGCCGAATGGTGCAGTACACTGTAGGTGCTCCATTCGAGAGGGTAGCAATTGATGTCGCGGGACCATTTCCTCAGACTGAGTCGGGCAACAAATACATCTTGGTCGCCATGGATTACTTCACTAAATGGCCTGAAGCATACGCCCTACCTAATCAAGAAGCAACGACTGTGGCAACGGTGCTAGTAAATGAAATGTTCTGCAGATTTGGGGTCCCTCTCGAACTTCATTCTGATCAGGGCCGAAATTTTGAATCGGCTGTTTTCCAGAAGGTCATGGAACTTCTCGGAATTCGCAAGACCAGGACAACTCCTTTGCATCCACAGTCGGATGGGAAGGTAGAGAGGTTTAATCGGACCATGGAACATTACCTGTCTAAAATGGTGGCAGATCATCAGCGTGATTGGGACCAACATCTACCTCTCATGTTGATGGCATATCGAGGCTCTACGCATGAAGCCACTGGTTATACTCCGGCGAAAGTGATGTTCGGAAGGGAAATGAGGCTTCCTGCAGATTTGATGTATGGAACACCAGAAAAAGACTCGTTCAACTCTGAGAACTTTGTGGAGGAGCTCAAGGAGAGGCTGGACAATGTTCATGAACAAGTCAGGAATAACTGCAAATATCCAGTGATCAAGCCAAAGCAAGATATGACTTACTAGCTAACTCCCGCGGCTTCCAGGATGGTGATTTGGTGTGGCTATACAATCCGATGCGAAAGGTGGGGAAGTCGCCCAAACTTAGCCAAAATTGGGAAGGACCTTATACAATTATAAAGAAGATTAATGATGTGGTGTATAGGATCCAGCGGACCCCTAGGTCAAAGATGAAGGTCGTTCATTTGGATCGATTAGCACGATACCATGGAACTCTATCTGTTCGGGACGAACAGCCTTAGGAGGAGGGCAATGTTACGATTCGCAGCAACGCCGCATGGGAGGCGGGGCAACGCATGGGAGCGTGTTGGTTGGTGGAGCTTCGCGACCTATCCGCGCTGCGTCATGGCTGACACGAGTGATTTATTGCTCGTCTGGCTTAATCTAGAACGCAGTTGTTTACAACCGTTTTTTTTTATGTGAGATTATTCAAGAATTCTTATAAAGACTTTTCTAGGTTTTTCTGTAATTTTAGGATTGTATATAAAGGCGCATAGAGCGGCGGTTAAAGAATAGTCTTATTTTAATCGAGCTATAAGTAAGTTAAAGTTCCGAACGATATTAGAAGGCTACAAAGTGTTAAGTAGTGAGTTATTTAGTAGTTGTGTGTATTTGTGGAATAAATAAATAGTGTCATCGTGTTAAATCGTTACACTGGAATTATTGAACCCCGAGTTCGCAACACTATGAACCGCCTTGACGTATGCTCTTGAATGTGAGTTTATCGACTCCAACTTGAGGGTGTCGTTAAGACTTAGTTTGCTGAACCGATTTATTTTTCTTCCTTACTGCGATATTAATGTGCCTGTATTGTTCGTCGTATCGTTTTTAGCTGTACGTCGAAAAATACTACATCGTATGCCGCCGTATTTTTTTCTCTACTTTAACCCGTGCTTCTTTTGTCCCCGAAAAAAGTTTATAGTTATGTCTGTTGTATGTTTGTCTGTTTAGCGGTGGGGGGAGGGGGGGTGTCTGGGGGTCTGGGGATGTGTGGTTGTCGTAGTGAGTATCGTTTCATCGTTTCGTTCAGGTAGAAGTTATGGGGTACGGTAAGTTTAGTTTTAGTACCATGTACGATTAGCTCCGTCATGTCGGTTAGTCAGTTGAACTGTGGCAACGTTTGAGTGGTAAGGTCCCCTCCCCTTTTTTCCTTCTTCCAGTTTGTAGCACCAGTTGTGCTTCCTGTGGCCCCTTTGCTTTTTCCTTCTGTGTCCCTATAATTTCTAAGAAAAAAATGTTACCTCTTGATTTCTGTATTCTAACTTTTGGTCCCTGATTCGCCTCCGAGTAAATATCTATCTAGTCCTAAGCCTAAGCCTAACCGCCTGAGGCTATACTCAGCGCAGTGTTAGCTCCTTTTGTTTGCCTAACTCTATGTAAATCTCCCTGTGGAGCTCCTTTTTTTATTAATGTTAATCTTCCAATTTAAAGTTCATAGCTAGGCCAACTACTATACTATCCCCGCTTTTCCTCCTTCACTAGTCTACCTGTTTTGAATTTGATCATGCTCGATACCTTATTTTATCGGCACCCCTTCTGTTTGAATTCTCGGATAATTTGATTGACTGTGGCGGTTCCACTCGTGTTTTCCCTATTTTGATTTTAGTTTCCTGGTAGCAGTCTATGTTTCTGGACTATCATAGTTCTATTTTCGCTTCTTTTGCTTACTCGATATAAGTGCTCCTCTAATAGTTCGACTATTACGAACTCTTCGTGGGTGCCACACTGTACCACCGTCGCTTAAGATTTCCTCAAACGGTATTAGGACTCTCACTTTGTCCCCTACTTTAATTTTTCGGTCCATCTCCTCGTCTGTATTGCTGGAATCCTTGTAGTTTAAAAGCCATCCAAGGGGTATCTGGAAATGCCTCATCTGTTAGAGGAACAAACTCGCCGCCATAAACCTTATTTTTATCTATTTTTGCTTTACGTCTTAGGGCTAATTCTACTTCAAGTGGTTCGCCTTCTTTGATTGTATAACTTTTTGCTGTACATACTTCTATTATCTCGTGTTCTCCATTGTCTTTTATTTGTTCTGTTATTATCTCTCGTTCTTTTCGACTAACTCTATATGGTTGGCTTTTGATAGGCGTTTCGTCATTCAGGTCTATTTTATGTTTCACTAACTTTGTGCGGCCCATATTTTTTGTAAACTTTGCAAATACGTCTTTGTATTCATTTAATAGTTTCAGTAGTTCCCGTTTTAATTTTCCGTCACTAAGGTGTTCTATTTCGTGGTCTGCTTCTTGGATTTCGCTATTTTGCTTTTCGTTTTCTTCCAAGTAGAGTAGCATTATCTCATCGTTTTCTTGTACCCTTTCCTTCATGATATAACCCAGGGTTGTGCATTTATTTAACATTATCGGTTGTGGGCTCCTCGACTCCATTTTTATCATAGTTCTTAGTCCGGACCTGTATGGCCCGCTAGTTGTGTAAAATTTCTTAGCTAAGAATATGTCCTCGTTAGGTATAAATTCAGTGATGTTTATATTGCGGGGGTCATGTTTCTCTGTGGTGTCTATTTTTAACTCGACGGTGATTTCCTTTCTGGGTTGAATAATATAATTTGCTGCCAATCGCAGTTTTGCGATGATACCTGAATCGTCTTTGGTACTTTCGATTTCTGACATGTCCCATTTTCCCTCAATTTCCGGTGTATCGTTCTTCAAAGATTTTAATCTTTGGATCATATCTGCTAGCTCTCTCTCGTCTATTTCATTTTGCTCTATATCCTTATCGGTGTTGGTCCTTCTTTTCTGTCTCTCCTCTTTTTTTGGGTTCCAGGTGCACACTAATATCTCGATGTCTGTCTCTGCAAAAATGTATTTTACCATATCTGACACTATGTCCCATTGAAGCTTGTCTAGGCCGCAGCCTAATCTTGGCATCGCCAGCTTTTTCTGTTGATTAGTCTGCAAGTGGTTCTTTAGTTCGCAAAGAGATTTATAGAGGTCTTCATAATTTGGTTTGTGGTGTGGTTGTTCTTTAGTTACCAGGTAGTGCAATAATCTGCCTTTACTTTTAAGAAATGCTAATCCTCCCGTCTCTTCTTTTTGTGCACGTAGGAGTGTAACGTTGCCAAATCTTTCTTTAAATTCCCTTGCGACACCTCTATTCATAGCCAAGGTACGGTCTACACAATGGCATAACGCGTAGTCCTCTCCTGTCGAAAAAATATCGATTTATCGTTCTTCTATGACCTATGAACTACTGAGTTTTTGCTTTTTAAATTTTTCCCAAAATAAAGCGTACCTACTCTTTGGCGTTTGTGGGCTTTTTCCTTTCCATCTTCCTTTCCACTTTATTTTCATTTCTTTTGTTTTTCATCTCGTTGAAGTTATTCGCAATTGATCTCTGGCATTCTTCGTAGTACATTTGTTTATAGTCTAATCCATGTAGTTTGCGATTATAGGTTTTTTCATGTATCAAGCCTACTTGATTTCTGCGTGTGTGTGTGGCTCCAATTTTGCTAATTTTATTTCCTGCTTTCCTTGCTGTGTAGTTACAGTCAGCTTGTTGGTACCTAGATCTATGTTAGCTTTCATTGAGTTCAAGAATTCCATTCCTAAGATTAACGGATATGGAGAGTTTTCGATCACTCTTGCCTCGCATTTAGTTTGGACTGCTCCGATTTCTATTGTAAAGTTTGACTTTCCTAGTACTGGTATGCGATGGCCTCCAGCTGATATCAAATGTCCCATATTCCGGTTGCGGTTTATGTTATGCGCTATGTCCTTTCTTATAACATTTTTCACACTTCCTGTATCTACAATCGCTTACGTGTTCCTTCTATTATTTACTTTTACATCTAGCAGTAATGTGGTCAGTTCTGTAGTTCGTCTTTCGCTTCTGGCCCCATTTATCAATGCGACCTGGGGAAACTTTAGTTTCGTCGCCCTGACCCATTTGGGCAGGTTGCTGCATAATGCCCTATTCCATTGCATGCATAACATCTTGGTCGATTGTCTCTAGTTCTTGTGTTAGGTAGTGTACTACTGCACTCAAAAGTAGTCATTCTTGGCCGGTCGTATCTGTTTTCTCTCATTTCATGTCTCTCTGGGGCCCTCTCACGTATGTTCTCTTGAGCCCTTTCGTCATATCTGCCTCTTCTATCCTCCTGTGGTGGCTTAAATTGATTACCGCTCGACTCTCTCGTGTAGGACTCATTTCTTTTTTTCGGGTAATACTCTTGTCGTACGTTTGTCCTTCTGTAGTCCCTTGGTGGTCTAAAATTTGCCTCTCTTTCCATGTAGTCTGTTTGTCCTCTGTCTTCCTCACTAAATTGTACTCTCTGGCTTCTTGCCCTACTATCTTGTACTGGTACATCGATAGCCCTCGCAATCTGTTTTGCTTCTTCTAAGGTTCTTGGCCTTCTATTCGGTTTCGTAAAATAATAATACTCCGTTGGCGCTTTCTCGGAAAGTCCATTCTGAAAATAGTCTAAGAACAAATCTATGTCCATATCTTCATCGTTCTGTGAATATAAATCTAATATCTCGTAGTAATACTCCAGTGTTTTCTCTGTTGGGCCCTTCTGCGACTTTCTAGCCTTTTTTTGGCATCCCATTTACAGTTTTTTCCACCCCACTCTTTCACAAATGCGGCCTTTAAGTCGTCCCATGTGTCGTCTTTATTTTCTTCCTCTCGCGCGTACATTTTGTACCATGTGGCTGCGGCTCCCATCAAAAATGTCCCAAAATAAAATATTTTCAGCTTGTTTGGCCAGGCGTTTGCGGTTGCGCATCTCTCAAACTTGTTGATAAAACTATCTCCCGACTGTGTGCTTGGGTTGAATGTTTCTGGAGTTATGAAACTTGGAACTGCGGGTACTGTGCCCTGTGGTGCTGATTGCCAATTTCCTAACGTGGCGTCCATCTCGCTTTTTCCTATAAATACTTGCTCGTCCTCTAATTCTGAACTCTCTCTGTGGGTGTCGATTAATCTGCTCGTTTTTCTCTTATCGTTTCCTTCTTGATTTGTGTCTGTTGGTAGTTTTACAATCTCTACTACTGTCTTCTCTCCCTCTAGAATACTTAGGTCGTTCGCTCTGTTTTCCTCCTCTATCTCTTGTTGGTTCTGTTTACTTTTTATTTCCTGTTGATTTGACAGGAATCTCGTTATTCTTCTTGGTGTGTCTACGTTTGGGGTACTAGTGGACTCTTTTCTAGTCCCTAGGTGATTTTTTATCGTCGTTGTATCGAACGAAAATTCCGCGTTTTCCTCCGACGGGGTTCTCGACAATTCTGGCTTTCGCTTGAGCAAAGTTTCTCCCTTCTTTGTTTCTGCAGTGTCCTCTAGTTTTGTCGGTAGCAGTTTGATTTTCAAATTTAGATTTTTTGACATTGAATTAATTGTGAGTATCCGTATAGTAAATCAAAAAAATATATAAGCGTGTTATGGTATTAAAGAAATATCAACTTGCAAGACATCATAAAACAAACAAAAAAAATCAAAATGGTGAGTTTTTGTAAAACCCTTAAAATTTGCGAGTAAATTAGCAGTTAGGTCCCTTTCAAAATTACTCTGAATAACGGAAAACACAAATTTACAACTGGATATTTGTACCTTTTGCCCTAAAACGCTCCGAGAGGACAAACACTGGTTTAAACAAAAGTTACTTGGTGGTTTAAGAAGCAACGCTCTGTATACTAGCTTGGTTCAAAATGGAAAACAAAAAAAAATTAATTTATCAAAATGAAATTAGTTTATACTTATATTAATTTGAAAGTCGCAAGAAAAATTGGAAAAAAATATATTTTACTTGCAAAATGTTTAAAACAATGAGACCTTCAGTTATACTTCATTTACATAAAATCAAATCAAAAACAGAAATCATGGTAAAATGTGTCGAAATATAGCGCCCTTTACCACACTAAAATTTTCTTTCTAAATTCGTTTTCAGAAACAATGGTGTCCCTTCCTATTACTTTACTGATGACATTGCGCAACTTTTAATAATAATTACTGGTACGCTTTTCAATAAAAAAAATTCCTATCCCCGCAAAACTGAGTTTTCTAGCTGACGCCCTACAACGAATAAAAATATTCTATCCTACATTATAAACAAAAATTACTAAAGCGAGACGTCTAATAGGATTCAAAGAATTTTCTTTAGAACTCGTTATTGTTCAATACCCAAATTCTAAGTGGAGTATGATTACTCTGTTCTTAGTAGTTTTTCGCAAAAACTAAAACAATAGGCCTGCCTCAAAAGAAAAAAAAATAAATTACCACCTTTTACGACTTTTAAAAATGTACGCAACATTTCTACAAAGAATGTTGACCTGAGGAAATCTGACCTAATTAAATTATAAGGCAGTAGTTCATAGAAGTTACTTCACCCTGGTTCGTATTAAATTAATAAAAACACAAATAAAATAACAAATCAGCATATTTGTCTTCGGTTTGCGCTCTCCGCCATGCCACGAAAAAGATAAGATGGGGGTTTATGTTTAAATGATAAGATTGGGTTGAAGTAAACTTCTATTTTCTGCGCCTTAAAATTACCCTAACTACTTTACTGAAATGACTAATATGAAAACAAACACCGTTACAACAAAAGGGTCTTACCTAAGTCAAGTGTAGAGGAGGATCGTATCGTGCCAACCAATTTAACGTACTTCAGGGGTACTCCTATGTTTACCCGTGGCTTCTCTTAGGACAACAAGGACTTCTAGGACAACTTTCTTCCTTGTACTCGGACGATAACAAATTTTGGAAAACACTTAATTACTCGTCGACGGGTGGTCGTTCGTCTATCTGACGTAACGCCCCCAAAAGGATCAACCCGAACTTCAAAAAATCTTGGAGTCTTGCCTACGTGCAAGCCACCGAGCAAGTCCTCATCGCTAGCCCAAAAATCCTCAAGCTTACTTCTCTTTTCGTCGGCACCTTTTCTCAATACATTGCAAAGTTCTTTTCCATGACGTCAATCAGCGGTTCGAAGTACCCACTTGTTGAACAAATTTACGATCTATGATTTATAAATTTGGGTTAACTATTCCTTGGTTACTAAACCGGTCATCGGCCGACCATTTCTAAGGACGCTGCAATTTTATCTCTTTTTGCTTCTTTGTGACAATATCCTAGCTACGAAACATCCGACAGTGGACAGGCATTACAGAACTTTCAAGAACTGCAAAGAGCTACAATAAATAGAATCATCTAAGGAGCGGTCGCCAACGCAGGAATCCTGTCAGTCATCATAAGAAGAAGAAGTATCTTTGAAAGTTTTATTTTAATTGACAAAAAAATTATAAGAATGGACCATTTTCTCAAAAACCCCCAGTAAATTTGACACATAAAAACTAGCCTGTTGTAGTAATTAAACCTTATCTACAACAAGATACAATATTTATTACAGTAAAAAACAAATTGCTGTCACTGGCTAAATGAAAATTTATTGTAACATATATTTCTACTAAAATAGTCGCAAATAATTGCTACCACTATAATGTGAAACACTAAAATAAGTAAAACTTTCTTTTATGACAGCAATTATCTTTACAGAGACTCACAAAATCTACATCAGGTTCTAAAAAAGTTTTTGTTTGTGGCAGAATTTTTTTTTATGGTCCTAAGGTTACTTTGCTGTGACAGCAAAGCGTTTCTTACTGCTACATTACTGTAGCAGCAAAGTGGTTTTAGTAAAGTTGATTTTACCGCTACAAATAAACGTTTGGCTGCCCCCTATGTAATAGAGTTTTTGGCTGAGGCAATGTGGTTTTTTTTATTGACAAATAGAAAAATCCCTCAGTGTGCTAATATTGATATATCAACCAACTGTCAATTTGGAATGCATTACGTTAGGTTGTCATAGCCTGCTTTTCAGTGTTTTCAATATACGAATTTAAATTAATTTATTTAAACAGGATGTGTTAAAAAATTGCATATCTGCTCTATAAGAGTGGTAACAAAACGAAACGAAAAAGAAAATTTTGCGAATGGACGAGGCTAAAGTCGGCTATTAATTTTAACATGTCGCCATTGTTGGTACACTCTACAGGGTGTTACGAATTTTTGACCAAAAACCTATTTTACAGCGACACCCGGTATTTACTGAAAAATTCAATTTTATTTAAATAATCATAGAGATTATTATTCCCGAAGAATCAACCTATCATCCGAAAAGAAAAACATCCAAATTGATCAAAAATAGTTCAGAAAAAAAGTTAATTTAAACTTTTGCAAACATTTTAGTGATGCGATAATTTTTGTGGGGTGTGTACTATTGTGACAATTCAACCCCCGTTGAATGTTGAATAAAATGCTGGAAAAGATCTCAATTGTATTGAGTGAAACTTTTAATCAACCTTTCGACGATATTTATAGCTTCTTCCGCGCTTTATGGGTTCATTTAAAAAGACCCTCAAGTAGGCAAGAACGTTGTTTTCTTTATAAGTCTTTCTCTATCCCAAATCATTATCACTTGAAAAAGGTTTCGCAAACATTTTCTTCGACTCCCTCGAAAATGAGCAAATGCGCACTACTATAACTACCGTTGAAAATCGCCTATTGCAAGCGTCCGCAATGTGCGTGCATCTCTCTCGCACGCTCTCATAAAGAAGCGTATGCAAAGATCAGTTTGCACAACACTTTGCAAACGTACGAAAATCACTTCACACTCTTGTGAAGTTGTATCACTCGCCTAGAGCTTGTGTACAGTCACAATCGTGTGAAAAGTGCAATTTTCGGCAATCGTTGCACACTAGACTACTTTCTTGTGAGATATTTTACTGTAATTTTCGGCTTTTTCAAAAAAGGTGAAAGCAACTAACTTGAACTAACTTAAATTAACTATAGATATAACTCGTTCTAACAATTATATAAAGGTGAGGCCTTACAGGTCCTCCTTTCGCACTAATGTAAAATAAGATTTATGCATCTTTCTTTTGAACGTTGTGTTCTCCAGTCTTTCTCTATCCCATTTATTATTAGGTACTTGAAAGGTTTCGAAAACTTTTCTTTCTACGACTGCCACGAAAATGAACAAATGCGCACTACTAACTACCGCTGAAAATCGCATATTGCAAACAGCGTGCGCAAAGTTCACATTGCGCATGCTCTCATGCAGAAGAGTGTCCACTTTGCACACACTTCTTCTGCACATTGCTTTGCACACACCTTGCATATATTTTTTTGTACAACCGTCAAAATATGACACGGCTCGCGCATTACTGACGGCACTTCTTAGGAAAATAACTACTTCCTAACAAGTGGGCAAAGTAGCACTTTCGCGCACGCAACTGCCGTTGCAGCAGTCAAGTGCGCCGGGCAGCAGTCAAGTGCGCAAAAGACATTTTGCGCAAGAATTAGGAACAACATGTTTTCTACAACCGTATTAAAGTTCACCTCCCACTAATATGGAACATCTTTAACGATTTTATAAATGATTAAGCTTCACATTTCTTTTTTGCTACCCCTGTATTGATGCCGTGCGCGAAAGACTTTTTCACGTGTCCTATGGCAACGAGTAACTTTTTTTACGCTGCTATGGACGACGTGCGAGAAAGATAACCGTGAATATATCTGTCAGTTTGGATATTGTCAGTAATACGCGAACCGTGTCACATTTTGACCGTTGTAGAAAAATAACTATTATAATACGAATGATCATTTATGAAGCAAAATCGAAGTCGTAGAAAAATCATTCTTTACACTCAAAAATCACTCTTGTGACGTTGTATCACTCGCCTACAGCTCGTGTCCAAACCGACACTCTTGTGTGAAAAGGGCAATTTTCGACACTCGTTGCACATTACACTATACTTTCTTGCGAAATATTTTATTGTAATTTTTGGCTTATTCAAAAGAGTGAAAGCAACTAACTTGAACTAACCAAAATTAACTAGATAGTAGTTAATAATAGTAGCTCGTTCTAACGATTATATAAAGGTGAGCCTAGAGGCCCGTCTTTCTAATAACTAATAATGCAAAAAAATCTATGCATCTCTCTTTTAAACGCTGTCTTCTTCACAAGCCTTTCTCTATCCCACTCATTATTACTTAAAAACTGTTTCGAAAACTTTTTTCTTGCGAAATATTTCACTGTAATTTTTGGCTTGCAAGAGATGAAAGCAACTAATCTAAACTAACTTGTCCTAACAATTATATAAAGGTGGACCCGTTTAAAGTGTTGTTTATTGTGTTGCTCAGTTTCTTATTATTTTCACTTATTTTCAATTTCCTTTTCTTGCATTTGCTCCGTATAGACGTTTTTCTCTTTGTAGACATTTTTGATATTTAGGTGTGTCCGAAATCGGTTTGCACACGGGCGGCCCCTAGTTTAGGATCGCACCTGATGACTATACTTGGAATAAGTTGGGATAAACTCGACCTTAATATTAATAAGAAATAAAACTAAACGATTTACTTTTATTTAAAAAATGTATTTGTTAAAATGTTAGAAAGTTTATTTGAAAAAAAAGCGCGCACAAAGGATGAATGACCTTACTAAAAATTACTCTATCACACTAAAACTACTTGTAACTTTCATAATATTCTTGAGTTTGTCTTATATCTAAATAAAATCTTTTTTAAATTCTATTGTCGCATACGTAATTAAAATATAAAATTTACACAACATTAAAAATAAAACATATGCAGTACCTTATAAAAACATTTTTAATGCAATAAATTTTGTATCTGGAGAAGAAAACATGAACAAACAAAAATCTAAAATAGGTACTGCATTCTAATCAACAAGTGATTTATAAATTATTATTACTGTAAAGCGAACTTTATTAAAATCGTAATACAGGCTGAAGTTTAGCTTCAATAATTGTGGGAGAATATTATGTAGGGTTTGGACTTACGGCGATTTCGAGTCGCACCTACTGGATCTAAAAACAGCTATCTATATGTTTCGGATACATTAGCAAATGCCATAACGAAGCAAAGACCAATATTGAGGAAGTCAGCCAGTATCAGAGATAGTGTAGCTCCAATGCGGCCAAGTCGAAACCACTATGAAAGTACGGGGTGTTCATTATAAAACTTCATCTAGTTGGCTGTGAAATGTCAATAGAAAAAGATAGAGAAACAAAAGTCCATTTATTTTGATTATGTCATCCTTCTCCGCCAAAATTTCATAGCCTGCTAGATGAAACTTGTGTAATGAACACCCCGTATTGCTATCCTTAAATTCTTATTAAGAACACAAAAGGTGGAAATATCCTCAGATCGTTCGTACAGTAAAAGTAGAAAGCGCTAATTATACATACTAGTGCTTTTGGGTTGAAGATCTGGAGCGCTTTGAGAGTACATATTTCCATCTTTAAATTTCCATTCTCAGTCATCTGAAAATAGCATAATATTTTGAGTAACATTAAATAACTACTCTAATTGATATTCCGGTTGTAAACGTCGTTTTCGACCTTATAAACGACTGTTGAACGATCATTTCGCAAATTTTAATTGTGTACATCCCGATTAATCCGAATAATCGGCATCATATTCAGGTTGTGAAAAGTTGAACGAGTGATCAAAAATTGAATAGTCTATGGAATGCTTACTAGACTTTTATAAGTCGAGGTTCACATTATGAGCATGTCCACTGATGTTTTTAAAGAGTTTCTCAACCAAGCGTTGTTTAGACGGTGTCCAAGACTCTGTTACGATGTGTTAATAAATCTCGCCGTTAAAACAATACGGGGTGTTCATTGTAAAACTTAATCTAGTTGGCTGTGAAATGTCAAAAGAAAATGAGAGAAACAAAAGTCCATTTATTTTGATTATGTCATCTTTCTCTGTCAAAATTTCATAGCCTGCTAGATAAAGTTTTATAATGAACACCCCGTACTTACTTAGCTTCAACTTTCCATAAATACGTCTACTTAGCATTATACCACCCCATACGTCCACTCACCGTTATACCACATCTACCAAATGCAACCCTAGCATTCTTATTTCTTTCATGAAACCTTTCATTCTTCTGTCTCCATACTAAAATTCTTTCCATCCGATTGACACAATGTAACTCTAGATTCATCTGTAAACATGGTTTTATACCATCAATGGCCAGTATCACAGTTTATGTATGCCAAAGACTCGTCCCTCCTTATTAATAGACTTATATTATACAGAGTGAGTCATAATGGGAGGACGAAAATGAAACCTCATATTCGTTGTTCGATTTTAAGGGGGGCTTGTAATACATTTGTATTACCTATCGAGCTTCGTTAAAAAGTTACAGGGTGATGAAGTTAGAATTTCAAAATGCATATATCTTGATTATTTCGAACGGGTTAGAGATATTTTATTAAAATTTTGTACGTTTTGACTGCCGTATAAGGCGCACATTTTGCAATAAAAAATTATTTTTATTTCCGCCAGTGGCGCGCTTACCAGCATGTCGACCCATATTACTTGAAGGAAAATTAGTACGCCACTAATTTTCGAAAAATTAAATATATTTTTTCACTTCTCCATCCATCTCGGAATAAAAATGTCCTCTTTAAGTTTTTCAGTACGACGCATCGTTTCTGAGTAAATAAATAAAAACCGTTGTAATGTAGCCTAGTCTCGCCCAACGCATTTAAGATTGATGAAAAATCTAAAATATCAAAATTCCATATCTTATTGCTTGAATATTAAGACCTATTGATATGCAACATAATTCAACCCATAAACTGCATGCCTCGCGACTATTGCCATACTGCTTAAAATGGCTATATCGCAATGCTTCTTATTTATTTACTCAAATACAGTCCTACGAAAAAAAGTTAAGTGAGCTTTTTGCTTCAGAATTGTAGTGGCGGATAAGATAAGACAAACTAAGATAAGATTTTAATTCATGAGGAAAGAATCAATCAAATACATAGATCACACAAAATCAAATACAAAGATAAAAACAACAAAGAATCGGCTCAAAGTGTGCTTCCTCAACATTAATGCAAGCATGGCACCGTTTGATGAGGGAATGGTATACACTATTAAATTGAGCCATTTTTACAACAAAAAAAAGGCGCGATTGACAACAATTCAAAATTTTGAAAATGAACGTCTTGAAATGCTAGCAATTTCCACCTCTTACGATAATAATTGCCACCTGCTTCCAATTTTTGGCGCAACAATTTCAGATACTTGCTTTATAATGGTTTGGATTTATTTTCTCAAAAACGGTGCGTGGTACTAAAAAATTTGAGGAGGACATTTTTATTTAGAGATGAATGGAAAAATATATATACATAATAAATGGAAACACGTCAAACTTTAATGCTGTTCTCAGACTAGTTAAAATGGCGCCATAGCAATGATTTTTTTTAATTTACTCATATACCGTGCGTCGAACTAAAAAATCTGAAGAGGGGTTATTTCTTCAGAGATGGATGGGGATTGAAAAATTAAATTTCATTTTTCGAAAAACCAGTGGCATATTATTTTTTCTTCAAATAATATGCGTCAACGTGCTGGAACGCACGCCACTGGCGGAAACAAAAATATTTTTTTTATTGCAAAGTGTTCGCCTTTCATAGCAGTCAAAACATACCTAATTTCATTAAAATATTTCTTGCCCTTTTTCGGATTAATCAAGACATATGTCATATGACATATGACATGGGAAGTAATAAATTCAAATTATTATTATTATTATTATTATATGCATTTTCAAATTCTAACTTCATCACCTTGTAACTTTTTAACGAAGCTCGATAGGTAACACAAATGTTTGACAAGCCCCTCTTAAAATCGACCAAAGAATATGAGATTTCATTTTCGTCCTCCCATTATGACTCACCCTGTATATATTTTGTCCATGACCACTTAATAATTTACTGATATTCAGCTTGTTGACAAAAGTTAAATAGGGCTCATATAGCGTCAGAGGGATATATGAGTTGAAACTGCGGGAATAATATCATTATTCCCGCTCGCCATTTAAAATATATATGATGCCTTGGCAACCAATAGGAGTAGTAGGCAAAGATGCAATATCAAATGCCGCAGCGCAAAAAATGCACTGGTGGCACCAGTTTTGCCGTCAAACGCGAGTGTCACTTTGACATTTCAATAAGTTTATTTACACTACCTATAGATTTTATAATGTGTAATTATTAGACAATGGCCGTGGACAAACTATAGTATTATACTAGCTTTTTATAGCCATTATTTCCACGGGAGACTTGCGCCCCTCGCCTGCCGCTCGTGACGCAAACGTGGAACATGAAACAGGGAATAATGGCTATCATAAAAATCTCTTTTTTCTTCAAACGTCAAATAATGACGCATTTTACGCATTCATTAGACAAACGAAAACCTAACCTTTTTTGAGGATCAGAATGTGAGTTCACTTTTACGCGCGTTGCCCAGGACAGCAAGCGAAAAAGATTTTATCGCTTGCTGTCAATAGCAACTACCACCATTCAACCAAATATTTAAAACGTCCTTGTCACTTTGATTTAAATTTTCAGATTGTGTCTCCATTTAAATTTCAGATAATTTGGAATTGATTGTTTGTAGAAAAAACGTTGTATGCATTACGAGCACAAAGTAACTTTTTTGCTCTCGAGTGATTGCCGCTCTCCGCTTTGCGTCGAGCGGCAAACTTCACTCTCCGAGCAAAACAGTTGTACTTTTCGGTCTTAATACATAAATAACTATTAATAATATACTACTATATTATTTTTCTCATATTATGTTTTATACATAAGGGTATCTACGTATAAATATTAATACATGACAATAATGTGTCATGCATTAATACTTGACACTAACTGTCATCTAAAATCTGACCTCCAACAACATTACAAGATTGTAGATAACTCCTAAATCTTTGAGGCGGAAAGTTCATTTTTTACTACTTACTTTTGGGTGAAGCCTCATCCACTTTTTTGCCCGATTCGTTCGTTGTTGGAGAAAGAATTTTGCACTATTCACAGTAAAACTACTGCGAATAACAATTTACCCTAGAAAGGGCTCGGACGAATCGACCTAGTTGACGTTTCGGCAACTTCTCTGCTGCCTTCTTCAGAACTATCTAAAAAATAAAGCTTTAAAAACTATGAAATGCAAAAAATTATACCGATTAATGTGTTTGTCTTTGAGTATTAGTGTATGATATTCTGAAAATCGTTTTTTGCTTTTGACATGAAAAAGTCATTTGATAAGAATTGTCATTATTACGAAAGGTACGTTTAAAATGTTTGGTTAATGTATTGTTTAGTATCTAATATAATCTGTTCTATCTACGTGTAAAATAGGTATAATGTGAATGTTGCTATTAACTTATGTGTAGGTTACCATTTTGAACTTCTTGTTCTAACATAGGTAACCATGTGTTATCTATGTTTGCTGAACAAGAAGCCACACAATGATCTTTGTTAAGTAAAATATATGCACTTTCTTTGATTTTACGTTTCTCTGATAATGGTTCTTTGGATACGATACTAGTATCGTTCCATTTTACTCTATGACCATTACCAAAGGCGTGTTGGCATATATTTCAAAATCTCTGTTTTTTATGTAATTTTGATGTTCTTTTATTCTCTTTTTCAGAGGTCTAGAAGTATCGCCAGAAGAAGGCAGCAGAGAAGTTGCCGAAACGTCAACTAGGTCGATTTGTCCGAGCCCTTTCTAGGATAAATTGTTACTCGCAGTAGTTTTAATGTGAGTAGTGCTAAATTCTTTCTCCAACAACGAACGAATCGGGCAAAAAAGTGGATGAGGTTTCACCCACAAGTAAGTAGTAAAAAATATTACAAGATGTTAAGGTTTTTACAACCTTTTGCTGGAAAGCTAAAATCGTAAGTTTTTAGTTCCGATTTTTAGAAATCGTTAAGTTTATTAAAAAAATTCAAAAATACATTTTTCTACAACCAAAATATGACAAGATTTACGCATTATTGTCGGTATGCAAACTGACACATATTTTCAAGTTCACCTTTTTTTAACGTCGCCCAAGGTAGCATGCAAAAAAGTAACTAGTTGCCATGGAAACGTAAAAAAATAGTTATTTTCCTAACTAGTGTGGAAAGTGATACTTTCCCGCACACTGTCTGCCCATGCCTGAACGACGCGAAGCGGAGTTCGGGCAGCTGACGAGTGCGGGAAAGACACTTTCCGCACGAGTTAGGAACAATATTTTTTCTACGAGCCCAAGTAAAGAAACAGATAGTCAGCCTTATGATGAAACGTTATCTTTGTCAACAGTATGACAGCTGAATTAATCAACAATCAATTGGTTGTTATGACAAAAACTTGGTGTGATTGTTGGCGTGACGTAATGTTTCAGGCATGAACTGGTGACATTGGAATAAAAGTACGTATATTATAGATATATTTTGGTATCAAAAATCAATAAAAGCAAGCATAGTAGTTCCTTAAAACAGATAAAAATGTTTGGCACGTCTATAAGGCAGATGCACTTAACAGTAAACAGACTACAAAGCCTAAATTATATTATAAATCGGTAATTCTTTAAATATTTACTTCCCCGCACGCCAAATTTCGCACGGCGTGCGTGAAAGTAAAGCTTTCGAAAACAAAATGCGTGCGGGAAAGTGACATGATAAGCACTCTCGTAGAAAATAGTTATTTACCTAATAAGTGCGGGAAGTGATGCTTTAAGGAGCTGATTGCAATACAGCCGAGTGCGGTAGAGCACTTCCCGCACGTGTTAGGTAAAATATTTTTCCTACGAGCCAATTTCTCTTAATTTCTCGTCTTCCCTAGTTTAGTTCTTCAAACTTGCGTGCGGTAAAAACTTTTATGTAATTCGGTTCGTTTAGCTCGTTATTAAAACACTGACAGCGATGCGTTTACAGCCTTATTAAAGCATCGTAATAGTTATTTTAGCTCTGTTTAGGTGGTAATAGTAAAATGTGACGTTACTAAGTAGCTGCGTTTTATGGAAATGTCAAATAATATTCAGTCAAAATTATCGTCAATGTCACGCGGCAAACTTAATTTTAAAGAACAAATATTACTAACGTTTGAAATAATGACTTATATTTAGTTATTATCCTTTTTAATCTATCTTATTACATAAAATAGAATAAGATTCACGTTCCATAACGCCATTGTCGCACTCATCCATTGCAAACTTAGATTCGTGCGCCAATGCGCCGTGTTATAAAACTTGTATCTTAAAATATAATCACATTTTCATGTGAAATTTGGAGGTGGTCCTTAATTTTTATTAAGAACCAAATCCAAATTTGCAGCATAATGTATTTACACCTTGCATATTATCAGGATTCGGTATACCTTTTAAGTCAGAACCCAGAAAATATGTATTTGAAAGCTAAAATTTCAGCCTGTACACTTCCAGAAAAAAATGGAATACAGGCACAGCCATATTTAAATAACGTTGTCTGCATTCAACAGTACTAACGATTATTTTGGACTAAATTTTCATTTTTGCACGATGTCATATTCTTTCAGCTCAAAAATAATGAAACCGCACAGAAAAGTTATGGTACCTAGCTAAAATTTATTACATATTGCTTCTTAATTTTAGTGTCAACCCTGTGCGACAAAACCTAACCAACCCCTAAGTTTCTGTCCACTGCTGCGTTAACGATATTCGTCAAGCTATCCGAGGACATGTTCTGACCCTGCGTATTGAGATCAATTTCTGTTAATGATAAATTGCTGAAGTCCGGCCCTAAGTTTGGTATGTTCATCTCGTTTAAATGATTCTGGAGATCACCCGAGTTGATTTGGTGATTGTCGAGGTCCAAAAGTTGAGGGGGTGCCTCTGCCATGTGGTTGGGGTTGTTCCAGTTCACGACAGGGGCTTCCGCTCCTTGCAGGCTCGGAGGAGGTATGTTCCAGATTGGGATTGGGTCAGGTTTAATGGCTGGAAGAGAATGATTATGTACAATTTAAAAAAGTTGATCATTTTGAAACAGTTGAAGCTGTTAACAAAAACTTTTATGTCCGCACACGTTGAAGTCCGCGCAAAAAGTTTTCAGACGATTTCAGTGAAAGAAAACGTGGTACTTGCCTCCCTAAACTGCGACTATTACCAAACTTGGTGAAAAAAGTGGTAGTGCCGGCGACCACGATATCATTTTGTCGCACTAGTCGCTACAGAACCTGGTGAGCTTGTCTTGATGTGCAACATAGTTTACGGATTTTCTTCAAATTAGCATTATCGCTTTCCTTGAGAATAATTTTCGGGAATGGTTGGCAAAATGTATCCCTCATGACGCGTAATAATTTGAACTACTCCAGCATCAGTTTGCAAACTCTAAGAGGTCACTACGGAGATTCGTTTCATCCAAAAGAGCGTGCATGTTCCTCCCGTTGGTTGCATTATACGTCAGAGCTTTATAGGGTGGTTAGAAGAGTGTCTTGGAGTCAGAGAGCAAATCGTTAAGCTGGTCAACTAAGTTGTTAAAAGCAAATTCTGATGGGTCCTTTGGTGATAAACGTCCACGTAGTTCGGCCACAGTACGCGTCACCAGCATGGCGTGTTGGTACCACCTAGCAAACGTTTGGCGTTGCCTTCGATGAAATCCTCGGTTTACCCTATTTCAAATAGCTGAGCTGCCCTTCAAGCGCGTGCATAATATCGTATTTGCTAGCCATCGCTTAGCTTCGTAAGTGCCAAAAGCCAACTAAACTATGTACTTCGCTCCCTAAATTGCCACCATTACTGAACCTGATAGAAATATCAGGAAGACCGAACAGGACCCTACAATAGTGGTCTCTGAAAGCCTCTCTAATAGAAGAGCAGTCGCAGTAGTGTAAGTCAAGATATACTTTATGTTTATATCTGTGCTGAGTGGGTGTGTTTATCCTAATCGGTCTGATGCTTGCTCACCCTTACAATCAATCCGTATAATCTCAATATCAAATCTGATACAAGCATTACATGCAAGATTTTGATGGACCTCATTTAAGAGCTTCTTTGGTCCGGTCTTGCTGCTTTTTTCTTTGCATACTTGGATTTGCAGGTCCTTTTGATGATTTTTTGTTCTTTTAGAGTCCAGAGATGGTCTTAGTGTCATACTGTAGTAGGGTAATAGTAACTATTTTTTTTTAAATATGCGCAAAAGCCTCTACATAATTAGGAACTCACCTCAATATGTCAACTAAATATAGTCGTTTTCAGGAAGATATTCATCTAGCCAGCCATGGAAATATCGGTTCTGTACTGGTCATGCCCTTCTTCCAAAAATTTTTCAACTGAATTCTGGGGAAATTCTTATTTTCTATTGGTATCAATCACATTATGTCAAAATTTAAGAAATGGCATGACACTTATGTTCTATCCTTGTCTTCTGCACGTACTGTGAGAAAGAGAGCACAATATTACGACTGTCGATTCCTTGGCAGCATCTTTGTAAATATTGTGAATTTAATTATTAGATTTCTTTTTTTCTTATTCCAATTTATGTGAGTAATTTTCAAATAATTCTTTGCCTACTATTATCAAACAGTCCTTTATATGACTATTTTTATACTCAACAACTTATATAGTGAAAGGAGAAAGTGAAATAAACCTACGACCTACAACGGATTTGATCCCTTGGAGAACCGCTGCACAAATTAACGGAAAAGAAAACAGCATTCTTGTGGAACCAGGATTGCAGTCAGGCGTTTGCAAGGCTTAAAGCTGCCCTTTGTTCTAGTCCGATCTTGGCATACCCTATAAAGGACGGACTCTTTATTTTGGACACGGATGCAAGTAACTGTGGTCTAGGTGCAGTACTCTCTCAAAGACAAAACGGGCAAGAGAAGGTCATTGAGTACTACAGTAAGACTTTAAGTAAGCCAGAAAGAAACTATTGCGTCACTAGAAACGAGCTGTTGGCCATCGTTAAAGCAGTCGAACATTACCATCGCTACTTAGATGGAAAAAGATTCCTGATTAGAACTGACCATGGAGCCTTGAAATGGTTATTACAGATGAAAAACTCTGAAGGCCAAATAGCCAGATGGTAGTACTGCTGCAGGCGTTCTATCGCCTGCAGCAGTACGATTTCCAAATTGAACATCGACCAGGAAGGTCTCACGGAAATGCCGATGCATTGTCTAGACGGCCGTGTAAAGAAGATTGTCGGCATTGTCAAAGAACTGAGCAGCGTGAGGGATTCCTTCTGTAAAGAGAACGTCGGTGGAGACAAACGATGGCTGGACCGCACAAGCGCTTCGAGACGAACACATGAATGATCCAGATATTGGACCCATACTCTTGGCAAAGACTGACGACAAGAGACCAGAGTGGCAAGAAATTGCTGGTAAAAGTCCAAACCTGAAGCCGCTATGGGCCCAGTGGCACTCTCTTAAAATAGAAAATGGATTACTGAAGAGAGCGTGGGAGAGTCCGGATGGCAAGACCGTAGTCAATCAGTTGGTTGTTCCTGGTAGCAGAAAATCGGATGTACTACAGGAAATGCACGACGAAACCAGTGGAGGACATTTTGGGGTCAATAAAACCTTGGCCAAAATTAAAGAGCGGTTCTACTGGGTGAATTATCATGAAGACGTCGAATCTTGGTGCCGCAAGTGCAAAGTTTGTTGTGCCACAAAAGGACCTCGAACAAGATCACGGGGCCGAATGGTGCAGTACACTGTAGGTGCTCCATTCGAGAGGATAGCAATTGATGTCGCGAGACCATTTCCTCAGACTGAGTCAGGCAACAAATACATCTTGGTCGCCATGGACTATTTCACTAAAGTGTACGCCCTGCCAAATCAGGAAGCAACGACTGTGGCAAAGGTGCTAGTAAATGAAATGTTCTGCAGATTTGGAGTCCCTCTCGAACTTCATTCTGATCAGGGCCGAAATTTTGAATCGGCTGTTTTCCAGAAGGTCATGGAACTTCTCGGAATTCGCAAGACCAGGACAACTCCTTTGCATCCACAGTCGGATGGGATGGTAGAGAGATTTAATCGGACCATGGAACATTACCTGACTAAAATGGTGGCAGATCATCAGCGTGATTGGGACCAACATCTACCTCTCATGTTGATGGCATATCGAGGCTCTACGCATGAAGCCACTGGTTATACTCCGGCGAAAGTAATGTTCGGAAGGGAAATGAGGCTTCCTGCGGATTTGATGTATGGAACACCAGAAAAAGAGTCGCTCAGCTCTGAGAATTTTGTGGAGGAGCTTAAGGAGAGGCTGAACAATGTTCATGAACAAGTCAGGAATAAACTGCGGATATCCAGTGATCGAGCCAAAGCAAGATATGACTTACTAGCTAACT
This sequence comes from Taphrorychus bicolor, assembly GCA_951812265.1. Classification (NCBI taxonomy): domain Eukaryota; kingdom Metazoa; phylum Arthropoda; class Insecta; order Coleoptera; family Curculionidae; genus Taphrorychus; species Taphrorychus bicolor. The sequence goes on along the minus strand of OX638297.1, from coordinate 76,829,523 downwards.
CCCGCGGCTTCCAGGATGGTGATTTGGTGTGGCTATACAATCCGCGGCGAAAGGTGGGGAAGTCGCCCAAACTTAGCCAAAATTGGGAAGGACCTTATGCAATTATAAAGAAGATTAATGATGTGGTGTATAGGATCCAGCGGACCCCCAGGTCAAAGATGAAGGTCGTTCATTTGGATCGATTAGCACGATACCATGGAACTCTATTTGTTCGGGACAAACAGCCTTAGGAGGAGGGTAATGTTACGATTCGCAGCGACGCCGCATGGGAGGCGGGGCAACGCGTGTGTGGCTGGTGGAGCCTCGCGACCTATCCGCGCTGCGTCATGGCTGACACGAGTGATTTATTGCTCAGTTTATCTAGAAGGCAGATGTTTACAACCTTTTTTTATGTGAGATTATTCAAGAATTCTTATCAAGAACTTAGAACTCTAGGTTTTTCTGTAATTTTAGGATTGTATATAAAAGGCGCATAGAGCGCGCGGTTAAGAGTAGTCTTATTTTAATCGAGCTATAAGTAAGCTAAAGTTCCGAACGATATTAGAAGATTATAAAGTGTTAAGTAGTGAGTTATTTAGTAGTTGAATTGTACCTGTGTGTATTTGGGGATTAATAAATAGTGTTTTCCTGTTAAATCGTTACACTGGAATTCTGAACCCTGAGTTCGCAACAATATAATATTATGTAAGACATAGGCACAAGCATAGTTAAATGTATGGTCTATTCTCAGGGCATCTGGACACTAAGGTAATTTCTGGATGAGTATATTGGGAACTTTTGGAAATCTTGTTCATGGTTGATGGATGATGGTCCAGTTCAGGTCTTCCTTATGCATATGCATACTAATTTAACGCTCGTTTTAGCATAACAATTGGATTTGAGCAAAATTTGAGAAATAAAGTAGTTATGTTTGAAAATTACAAAATTTGAGGTTAAAACCCGATAAATTCGTTTGTTAAGCTCGATTCGCACCACTCTCCGATCTAGTAACTTTTCTGGTAACTTTTCAATTGTTTTTAAAAGGTGCGTTTACAATGTCATGGGTGGCTAGATGAATATCTTCCTGAAAACGACTATATAACCTAATCTTAACACGTTATTGCTAAGGTGGCATCAGGTATTACCCATTCAATTTTTTTTGTCATCTAGTTACCTTTGAAACCTTCATTTTTTTTAAGCCCATCTCCTTTCATCACATGTTGAGAATATACGATGAAAATGTCAAAGTCTATTTTCCAACCCCTACTGACTATAAGTGAATGGCTTATAGGTATCCAAGGAGTTGTGTTAATCCAAATAGATATAAAAGCACGCATTTACTTCATTAACGACAGTCAGTCGCCAGCATAAAGTACCAAGCCAAAGAGGTAAATATGACGAGTTTGAAGCCTCTCCTTTATAAACCATTCTCTTATTATTGTCATTAAGTAGGCTTTGAAAATCTGACTTTGCCATTATTATCGTATCTTCTCAAAATGTGCCAAAAAGAGATCGGTATAAAAAAAATGAAGATTTCAAAGGTAACGAGAGGCCAAAAATAAGCGAATACGTACAAAAACATTTTTTAATTGTATGAGACCTCAATGTCATTCACTAGATATAATCCATTCAGTTATTTCTGTCGTCAAGTAGGCGTTGGAAATCTGACATATTTCACCCGGTATAACATGACTGACAGTGACAGTGATTAATAATCAGTTTGAGGTTAAGGTTATTGTTTACTCTTCTGCTCACATAGTTGCCAGATGGCTTCACAGTTCAAACTTTTAATAATATTGATTAATGATCACTAACCTAGAATCTAGTAAAAAATGGGCCGGGGCTCTACGTTAGCAAAAATATTATATTTTATTAATGCATTTAAAAATGAATCTTTCACAATGATAACAGTTGACGTTAATAAGTTTATAGTGTAAATGTGGTTGTGATGAAATGTATAAGAAGTTTGCTCTTTGGACTAAAAGAAAGGTGTAATACAGTTAGGGAAGAACAGGAAAATTATATTGGAAACTTTAGCCAAGGTCATAGTGGGCGATTCTTGGGGAGGTCTCTTCTAAATAAGAGGTAGCATTTTTTAATGCAAATTCGCATTTTCGCTTTAATTACCTTGGGCATTTTTTCTTAGGAAATAGTTTTTTAATAACTAATTAGCTTACAAAATGCACGCTTAAGTGTATAAAAAGTCAGCAACAGCGAAATTTTAATGACGCATCTTGACAAATTTGCCTTGGCGACAAGTAAACAAACAATCGCTGTCGATGTTACACTGGTGAAATTCCATGGCATGGGTTGATGCCAAAAATAACTGAATGGATTATAGCAGCGTAAGCTTGACAACTTGTAAAAGCTCAATCGATAAATGTCAATGTTAGTTTATTGACAATTTCGTTTTCAACTACAAGACGGAACGAGCATCAATCTATCTCACTCGTCATTGGGAATAAAGAAGGTCGGGGAATGAAAAAAAAAAGATAAACTAACGCTAAGGGCGACGTCACATACAGCGGAATTTGGTTAAAAGCGGAATGGAGCGTAATTTGACAGTTGAATTTAAACCAATCAGATAAAAGCTAATAGCGTTTTCTTTTGGTGAATATGGTTTCACATAAGGGTTGCACTAGTTATCTACGAGTTCTAACATCATGGAAAACTGATGCAGTCTCAAGTGAACACGAATTGGGCGTCAACGTAACGATTGCGGCACGAGCTCGAAGAAGTCGTGGCAAAAAGTTGGCACTCAGTTCAAAACTGGCCCAACCAGTCATCCAATAGAAGACACAAATACGCACGCGTTCTACCAAATAAACATACAATTTGCAACAGTGCAACACTAGTGCTGCCCGGTTTTACCAAAAGAAAACGCTATAAAATAAGAATTGACATGTGTAATGGCGTTATTGACATTTCTGCTCCGTTCCGCTCCGCTGTATGTGACGGCGGCCTATTTTAGCTTTTATCTGATTGGTTTAAATTCAACTGTCATATTACGCTCCGTTCCGCTTTTAACCAAATTCCGCTGTATGTGACGTCGCCCTAATAGTTTCACTATAAGTGAGATTTGCTTCGTTTTTCTTTCCGTTGTTATGGTTACTGTTGATGTTGGTTACAAACAATAAATTTCGCAAATTGCAAAAATTTATAAAAAACACTTAAATTTGAACAAACTTAAAGCAGCAGCACAAATAGCTTCTATTTCAATGTTGTATATTTATAAGTGTTAATCTTGGGAGCAATTTCAGAAAAAAGTACAAAAAAGAAACTAAAAGGGAGCAGTAGGCAGCTTAGGCAAAAAAATTGTAAAAGGACCTATATAATGTCCCTCTGACAAAGGTTAGCGTGGTTGGCATCTATTCATAGAGAGGCAAGACCATAGGGTGTAGGACTTCATGGCAGAACTGGCTCTATTCCAGAAATGTGTAAACTATGATACTATAAATTATGATCCCTGAAAATATGCATTTAGCGCAAGCGTGGTGGATGCAAGCTATTAAAAAAATGGTACGTAATTTTTGTAACGTATTTTGTAACAACTATTCATGTGCTAGTGCTACAAAGATTTGAGAAGCCAGTAATTTGATTTTCATCTCTCACTTTCTGCTCGCCCATTGGCCCGTAATGAAAGCTGTTTATGGTATCCACTAGCGTGTGCTCTTTGCTAAAGCATGTGCTTCTACACATATACCCTAAGGGTACTTTCAAACTTTTTGGCACTAGCAGTCTTTTAGTGGCTCTGCAACTTATTTAAAAAACATTTACCTTGATAGTTACCCTGGCAGTGGCTTGAACTGACATCTTTCTTAAAACAAGTAGTCGTGATTCTTAATTAAGTATAGTTAGGAGGAGAAAAAGTTCTTGGTTTGTGGTCCTGATGAGAGTTGAAAACAAAGTATAGGCTTTGATCGAGGCTTTGATGGTACCCAGCTTTTGGAATTTATTTGATTCTCTCTTTTTCGCTTGACATTTTATAGCCAAGTTGATGACATTTTTCTATTGTATAACCCTTTATATAACTATACAAAGCAAGGATACTTATTAAGCTCATTAGCAGTGTCAATTATCTTGACTTATTTGTGCTCTTTTCTCCAGACCAAGCCATGCAGAGTGCTTCTATTAATGATATTAATGGTAAGTCGAAGAATCCTGGAACCTTCAACTTGGTAGTTTTTGGTTTCCCCTTTATGGCTTTACAGAAAACCTTATTGTCAAATACAAAAGATTATAATAAAAGTGTGAATTTTTGTTGCCTTATTATTCTTAAAAGCAGAATGATATAGAAGGACCTTTTTGAGAAATCGCCGAACTCATGATCTGTAGGTAATCCAACACTGCATGGCAGATGGCTCTCGGTTCGAGAAGCAGCCCATATTGCTCTGTACCTCGCTGGTTATCGGAACCAGAACGAAATGAAATGAAAGGAGAGCGTAGGTAGTCATTAATTTGTCGATCAACCCATCTGTGTACTAGTTTCGGGGTCTACCCCTCATCCTGTGCTGTTGGTGACGCCTGCTTGTGCTCTGTACAAACATCTCACCGGTACTCTGTACGTTTCCGGCTTTAAATTAGCCGAATAATGATTCATCAATTTGTCGACCGGCCAAGCTGTGCTGATGAGATGATAAAGTTACTACCCCAAAGCAGTACGCAGATGGGATGACTACCTACGCTCTCCTTTCATTTCATTTCGTTCTGGTTCCAATAACCAGCGAGGTACAGAACAATATGGGCTGCTTCTCGAACCGAGAGCCATCTGCCATGCAGTGTTGGATCTAAAACACGCCGGTGGATGTTGCCTGCTTGTGCTCTGTACAAACATCTCACCGGTACTCTGTACGTTTCCGGCTTTAAATTAGCCGAATAATGGTTCATCAATTTGTCAACCGGCCAAAGCTGTGCTGATGAGGGGTAGACCCCGAAACTAGTACGCAGATGGGGGACAAATTGACGACTACCTACGCTCTCCTTTCATTTCATTTCGTTCTGGTTCCGATAACCACCGAGGTACGGAGCAATATGGGCTGCTTCTCGAACCGAGAGCCACCTGCCATGCAGTGTTGGATCTAGAACACACTGGTGGATGTCTCCTGCTTGTGCTCTGTACAAACATCTCAAAAGGAATAAGCTTCCACAGTAGACCAAAAAATCTAATTACTTAAAAATTAGTAATAAGAATCAATTCTATCCAGATCATAGGCTCTATCAGTACTTAACACCTTGTGTATAATATTGGCAGAGAATAGAGCTCAGTGACGTCATAACTGTGATATCGACAGTCACGACAGTGACTAGGGCGTCCTATCATTAAAGTGTCAAATTTCCAGGCCTCAACTGTTTTTAATGGAAGATTTCAAATCTAGTAGTTAACTTTGTCTATGCAGTTAGTCGCCAGCCATCCAGGAAGCAACAACTCCTCCTGAAACCCATACCCGACCATGCCCTCCCATTCCGATCCCGAGGATAAGTTACAGGTTAAAGGGGTGAATCAACTTACTTTATAGTTGAGTTTAACTAAATCGAGTAGAGCATTTCACCTGATAAGACATAACTCGCTCGTCTCTTTATTTCTCATTAAAGTAGTTGTCCTTTTTAACTCGCTGGAACATTTCAGTCGGAATTATGGTTTGAATCACATACCTATACGAAAGAGACAGCTGGAAATCACGACCATAACCCCCCTTATGTTTCCGCCTCCAAACTGATCCGAATATCCTTACCCGTTATTTCCCATTCAGAGGTGTCTAGTATTATATAGTTCATTGGGTATAGGTTTTATTGTAATAACCATTATAACGTTTTAGTATTTCTAAATATAAACACCGTTAAAGGACTTATAGCTTAGAAGTTTATAAAGCTTATAAAGCTTAGAAGTTTAGTCAGCGAACGCTGAAAATCGGCACCTGATGGGCCAATTTCAGGGTTCTTATTCTACTTCTCAGCTGCTGCCGTCGGCGGAAAGTACGCATTGTTTTTGTGGTTTCTGGGTATAAGTTTGAATGTCAACTGTCAAACTGTCTAAACTGGACGCTATATATATATGTAAACTATAGGAAAGAGTAAAAGTGAAAGTGAGAATTGCTGGCCAATGGAATTCGCCAACAAAATTTTTTGACCAATCAAGGTTGTTAAAATTCTCACTTTCACTTTCACTCTTTCCTATAGAATAATGCCCCTGTTAAAAGCCTAATAGGCATTTTCCAACGAATCGCCCCGTTTACACCACCAGTGAAACTAGAACTCTGCCTCCATCTGTTTAAAAGCTGCACTGGAGCAAGTGGGCTCTTCAGTCTTCAATACATTAATCCGAAGGGTGGCGCCCGAGCTAGTAGATAAAGATCACCGACGCAGCACACATAACAACTATTTTTACAGTAGTAAAAAGGTCAGTAAATTAATCAACTTTTTGAGGGGGCGATTCAGTTTTCGAATCAGTCTAGATACTCTCCGTCGACACGTTATATCAACCTGCGAAGACTGTTACGGCTCGTTAGATTACATTCAAATCTTTGAAGATTGTTTTCCTGACATTTTGTTCATATCTGCCAATCAAAGCCGATAAGGCAGTGGATGAAGTGATGCTGTACTTCTCGATGATGTCTGTTTTATTTCTTTACGGTCTTAGATATAGCCTCCACAGTACTTGACTGTCTGATAGGACACCTCCATGTAGGGGACACATCCAACTGGGCTGTGCTGGCTATTCTTAAGTTTCTAAGTTAAATTCTAAAAATACCCGGCCACCATTATAAACCCCGGTAAAAAGTGGACAAATTGTAAGCTGTAGTGAATTAGATTTAACTGACGGCCAATAAATGAAGTTCGATAGATAGATACTTACGAGGGATTCCAGTTGGAAAGTTACCAAAATTAACAGGTTGTGACCGGTACGGAACATTCAGCGTTTCCGGGGAAGGAGTAGGAGCTATATCGTACGGTGACACTGACGGAGTGGGAACGTAGATTTGGTTGATGGGTTGGTAGACTATCCCTCCGAAAGGTGATGTTCCACCGTATGGCGAGGTAGTCTCTAGAAGGCAAACAATAACACATATAATTGAAATTATTCATATAAGTCCTATATTAAGATTCATAAAAGACCTATATACAGACAAAAAACGCGTCAGATTAAAAGTGCAGGTTATCAGTCGTTAGCCTAACATACGTTATCCTGTTTTTGGTCCTACAAGGTTCTGTATCTAATTGCATGATTTTGTTATGTTAAGTTAACGATAAGTATACAGAGAGGACCAAAAGTCCCGCATAAATTCAATAAAAATTCAAGGAAATTTTTTTTATCAAAATGCTCGAACACGTCAATTGTTTTTCTTAGTTGTGCATTTTTTGACATGACAGACATGTATACAGGGTCATCCATGTAGTAGATAAATGTCACTTTTTAATTTTTTCTAGTGGAACCCCCTGTATATAAAAAGTTTTTTTAATTCTTTTGGAGTTTCTAAACATATTTTGTATCACATACCATAACCCTAAACGCTGAATGACAGAAAAACAGAAAAAGAAGGACAGAAAAAGATTCCGAGGTATCATTAATATCAGAATCTGCAATAATCAGGCAGCGGAATTCCGAAATCATCCATACATTTTGTTCCACATCACTTAATTTTGGATATTCGATAATTACATACTTGGATATTCGAAAATTTTCTACTTTTTGTTCGCCACTGCAGATGTGTCTAACTTTAAAGAAATGACGCCTATACGCCTAGGTTTCCCTATGCATAGTCTATACATTCCATATGAAATGTTTATCAATATTTGTATTAAGGGGCAAATTGGAGTCCCACTGTTAAAGGATACCTCTTTTACAGAAAACACTAAATATCTACGGAACCAGGCAAAATATCCAAAAAACACCAAATACGTCCCAAGGTATGACGCGTCTCCAGATATTCCCGTAGCGAAAAATGTTCTGATTTTTTTTCCGCAAAATTATCTGCTCAAAAAGTTTTTACACAAATGCATCAAGTTTTGTTGAACCGCGTATTAAGAAACCCGCAAAACATATAATCCAGTACATAACCAATTAAAGCAGTCTATACATGGATCTTACCAAAATAGCGACAAAAATCTCCAACGAAACTCGGTTGAGTGGCTTTAGAGATAGACAGTTTTAAAACTAATTCAAAATTTGGGGAGTATCGTTTCAATTGCTTCTTAGTTTATTTCATTAAATTTAAATGCTTTGGGCGAAACTAGGCTACATTAATGATTTTTATTCATTTACTCGAAAACGGTGCTTCATATTGTTGCGAACTCAGGCTTCAATAATTCCAAAGTAGCGATTTAAAACGAAAACTCTATTATTTATCCCACAAATACACACAATTACAATTCGCCCACTAATTCACTACTTAACACTTTATAGCCTTCTATTATTGCTTGGTACTTTAGCTTAATTATAGCTCGATTAAATAAGACTACTACTAACGGAGGCGCTAATCGCCTTTTATACAAAATCCTAAAAATACAGAAAAACCTAGAACATTCTTAGAAGAAAAATAATTGATAAGAGACACACAAAAAAAAGGTCGTAAATAACTGCGTTCTAAATAAACAGAGCAATAAATCACTCGTGACAGTCCCATGCCGCAACGCCCGGATAGGCCGCTAGCCGCGAAGGTCCAACCTCTAATGTCGCTCCGCCTCCCAGCCACTGCTCACCGTAACATTGCCCTCCTAAGGCTGTTCGTCCCGAACAGATAGAGTTCCATGGTATCGTGCTAATCGATCCAGATGAACAACCTGCATCTTTGATCTGCGGGTCCGCTGGATCTTATACATCACGTCATTAATCTTCTTAATAATTGTATAAGGCCCTTTGGCTGTTTGGGCGACTTCCCCACCTTTCGCCGCGGATTTTACAGCCACACCAAATCACCATCCTGGAAGCCGCGGAAGTTAGCCAGTAAGTCATAATTTGCTTTTGCTCGATCACTGGAGATCCGCAGTTAATTCCTGACTTGTTCATGAACCTTTCCTTGAGCTCCTCCACAAAATTCTTAGAGTTGAGCGAATCTTTTTCTGGTGTTCCATACATCAAATCCGCAGGAAGCCTCATTTCCCTTCCGAACATCACCAGAGTAAAACCTGTGGCTTCGTGTATAGAGCCTCGATATGCCATCAACATTAGAGGTAGATGTTTGTGACAGTTTGGTTTTGCCATTGGAATTTTATGAATAAAGTTACCTTTTTAATTGCTCTTTGGCCTCCTTACACTCAATATATTTACCATCTGGATCTTTTTGCTATTTGCCTTATTAGATAATTTTCATCTTGCAGTTAATAATTTTGGGTTTATTTACGTATGTCATTCTTTTTTTTTAAGGTTATTTTCTATCTGAAGTTTGACACATCGGTGTCAAGCATGGCGGACTTCCGGCCCAGAAACGGGACCATTTTCTTGGGAGATGTCTCCACTTGTTGCTTCTCTTTGTTCGGTTGACGTCTGACAGTGTTGACACTGTTGAGAGTGACTTTTTGACTTTGCTTCCGTCATTATCTTTCGTTTTTTGTCTTGGAATTTGCTGCCGGCGTGAACGTTGGTCGTGGAAAAAGAAAACTTCGAATTTGTGATTTGTCTCAGGCATCCTGAGGATTTTTCGGCTTTTCTTGATATAAAATTTCAGGCCACCTTTAGTGTTGCTTTGCGTGGCCGAAATTACCGTTTCGTTACGGGATTTTGCCGACCAATCTCACTCGGGATTTTGCTCTTTATGGCGTATTTTTGGATCCATTTCAAGTAGTTTTTTTTTGCACTTTAGTTTATTAGATTGCGAGTGTTTGAGCGCCGACGGCGGAGTTCCATTTTGGTGTGGGACGACCCACTTCAGAGAAATTTTAGTGGTGGTTTGTGTCCTCCTCGGAGGTAAGTCTTCCAGCCATGTGCCTTCAGCGATTTCATTACTAGTATTTCACCTTTTTCTTGCTATTCTTTTGGTTTTCGAATATTAGAGTTCATTGTATCCCTAGGTGCTAGGTAGGGGCTTAAACTGCACATAGCGGACTTGTTAGGGGCTCATAGATGCCACCCAACACTCTGACCTGAACCACTGGTCCAGCTACTTGTGCCACCTTCCTTGGCCTGGACCCAGTGTTGGTGGGATTGTTTTTGGCTGCTGATGGGGCTTAACCATTGTAGCTGTCGAGTCCACTGCGGACTACTGTCACCGAGTCACTCTGACCTACATCCCTGGACTGACAGGACAGTCGACTGTTGCAACCCCATAATCTCCCTCCCCTACAACATATGTAAATTAGTGGCAAGACCTTTTGAATGTCTTTTGTGTAACTTATTACGACTCTTATTTGGCCAACTTGACTTTGCCTGCTACGTTTAACTTATATTGGAGCGATATTTTGGAGTGAACTCTTGCGGTGGCCCAAATTTTCTAAGGTTTCCCTTCCACCTGGGAGGCGTCCTGTTGAGCCTGTGAGCAACAGGTGGCGCACCCACTCCTATTAGCCGAGCTTTATCTGAGCCACTTCACAACCTTGATATATTGGCGACCGCAAGTGTTCGCTTTAGTAGGCTCTTGGCCATCATTTTACCACACACACACCAGTCTTTGTGTATTGTTGAATTTATCTGTCTTTGTTTTTTTTTTTACATTTATTTGTTTGTTACATAATATATGACCACACCACGTCAAACAGTGCTTTTATTTCGTGATTGTCTTTCTTGTGAGAATAAACCGTCTCATGTTGGTCCCAATCACGCCTACTCAAGTACTCCTACGCAGAACATTTCATTTACTAGCACCGTTGCCACAGTCGTTGCTTCCTGATTAGGCAGAGCGTACGCTTCAGGCCATGTAGTGAAATAATCCATGGCCACCAAGATGTATTTCTTGCCTGACAGTCTGAGGAAATGGTCCCGCGACATCAATTGCTACCCTCTCGAATGGAGCACCTACAGTGTACTGCACCATTCTGCCCCGTGATCTTGTTCGAGGTCCTTTTGTGGCACAACACACTTCGCACTTGCGGCACCAAGATTCGACGTCTTCATAGTAATTCACCCAGTAGAACCGCGCTTTAATTTTTGCCAAGGTTTTATTGACCCCAAAATGACCTCCACTTGTTCCGTCGTGCATTTCCTGTAGTACATCCGATTTTCTGCAACCAGGAACAACCAACTGACTGACTACGGTCTTGCCATCCGCACTCTCCCACGCTCTCTTCAGTAATCCATTTTCTATTCAGGTTTGGACTTTTACCAACAATGTCTTGTCGCTCTGCTCTCTTGTCGTCAATCTTTGCCAAGAGTATGGGTCCAATATCTGGATCATTCATTTGTTCGTCTCGAAGCGTCTGTGTGCTTCAACCATCGCTTATTTCCACTGACGTTCTCATTACAGAAGGAAGTCCCTCACTCTGTTCAGTTCTTTGACAATGTCGACTATCTTCTTTACATGGCCGTCTAGACAAAGCATCGGCATTTCCGTGAGACGTTCCTGGTCGATGTTAAATTTGGATCTTCTCTCCCTTAATGCGTCCGGCCACTGTAAGACTTTTGCCACCCAAATTATTGACTTCAAAGATCCTGGGGGTCTTAACGAGCCCGGTCAATTGCCCCCTTTCATTGACCGGAATTAGTTTTTCCAGGAATCTAGCGCGCTCTCGGTTGCTGCTCGGTCTTCTAAACGACGGCGTCCGACTTCTTGCCCTTCTACGGCTGTTACTCTTAACGTGGCCCAGCTTGCCGCAGCTAAAACATTTTATGCCCCGATTGCCTGTTGATCGAGTTCTTCTCAACAGGGCTTGCATATTGACTGCCACATCCTCCATCGCTTTATGTAAACTTGCGCCATGGATTCAGCCATAGACGTAACCTTCTCGTCATAGCAACTTGCCATTCTTACACGTTGAGAAGAACTAGATGACACTTGTGACGCCTCGAATTCCAGGGCCCGAGCTAGTGCCTCGCTGATATTCCTGGGCCTTAGTAGACGTAAGTGGTATCTCATGTCACTATCGCGAACTCCCTCAATAAACCTTTCGGCGGCAAATTGCGTTTGAAATCATTCAAAGGCTGATGGGTATGCCTGGTGAATTAGTCTGTCTATGACCGCCTCAAATTCTTGTAAGGATTCACCTGACTTTTGCTGTCTCATCCTCAGCTGGGCCTGGAACACGGTTTCTTTGTGCTCATTTTGACTTGTTTTTCATTTCCAAATCGTAGTTGCAGAGAGTGTACTAAAGCTGCATAATTACTTTGATCCGCTGCCGACAGAGATTGGAGTAACTCAGCCGCTTGTGCTACCACTAATGATGTAGCTTTCTGGGGCTCGGACCAACCATTAGCTTTTGCAGCTGCCTCAAATTGGGTTTTATAAAATTCCCAGGCCGTAGTACCGTCATAATCGGGAGGCTTAATTTTAGCATTGGCTGTGCTAAAACTCTCTGTAGACACGTTGACGTCCTCAACTTGTTCCTGCAATTTTTTTTCTAGCTCGAGAACCTTTTGGTTGACGTCTGGTTGATACCGTTTCTCTTCTTCCTTTTGTTCTATGTAACGTTTTTTCTGCTCTTCCCTCTGTTGTTGCATAAGAGCAGGGTGGCAAGTTGATCCTCCATCGCTTGATGCTGGCTTCTAGTCACTGGCATAAAGACGTAATGTGCGGCATTGAAGCATTCACTTACTCAAATTCCCACTGGAATCACACTTCTGACACCAACTGTTGCGAACTCAGGGTTCAATAATTCCAGTGTAGCGATTTAACACGAAAACTCTATTTATTTATCCCACAAATACACACAAGTACAATTTGCCTACTAAATAACTCACTACTTAACACTTTATAGCTTTCTATTATTGTTTGGTACTTTAGCTTACCTATAGCTCGATTAAATAAGACTACTATTAACGGCGGCGCTATTGGCCTTTTATACAAAATCCTAGAAATATAGAAAAGCCTAGAATATTCTTAGAAGAAAAATAATTGATAAGAGACACACCAAAAAAAGGTCGTGAATAACTTCGTTCTAAATCAACAGAGCAATAAATCACTCGTGACAGTTCCATGCCGCATCGCACGGATAGGCCGCGAGCCGCGAAGGTCCAACCTCCAATGTCGCTCCGCCTCCTAGCGCCCGCTCACCGTAACAATATTAAAATATACAGGGTGTGTTGTAAGCATATGACAAAAAAAAAGAACTGCGATATTCTATGGCTCAAAACAATGAGTTTACGTAACTTGATCTAACCTCAACCTACAAATTAATAGCAAAAATTGCAAAAATCAGTCAGATTTTGTTCCAAAGTTTAAAATTTTCTGTTGCCCATCTACGCCTTGGTAGGTTAAAGTTCTTGAAAAAAAAAATGTTTACTATAATGAAAAGGACGTTTTGATGGATTTTTATAAAAGTTGCATTTTAAAGAAATTATCAGTAGAGCGTTACAAAAATGTTTTGGGTGGTAAAAAACAACGCAACCTTAGAAAAAATAAGATCCTGACGATTCTCGCGATCAGTTGGTGCATGTAACGATACAGATCAAAACTCCAAAAGTTAAAAAGAAAAAATTACGAAAGATACTTTTTTTCTACAAACGTCCAATAATGACGCATTTTACGCTTTCATTAGACGAACGAAAACTTAACCTTTTTTGAGGATCAGAATGTGAGTTTACTTTTACGCGCGTTGCCCAGGGCAGCAAGCGAAAATAGTTATTTTCCTAACAAGTGCGGAAAGTGATACTTTTCGAGTAAGGACGACTTTTACGATTATCAAATGTAATGCCATGTAATGCAAAACAAGGCAATGCATGTCATAATAATATCTGGTATTTTTTAACTTCAAATTGAAGTTTTACTGATAGTTGTAAAGTCGTCCTAAAACTCTGTCAATATATAGGTATTTATTGCCTCAGCTGCGCGATGAATGATGTTTGCTTACTTTTATCGCAAATAGCAATAATTAAAGAAATCAACCTTTTCATTTAAAAAATGTTGAGATCGATATCCTGCCTTTTTTGTAAAACTGAAATTAAAGATGCAGTACAGGTATAAGTTAGATGGTATACCAGGCACCTAATGCCACCATTCCTGACAACTATAAATCATGGTAGTTTTGCTTGTTCTTATTACGCTCTTCCATACCAACCATAGTTACCAAAGTTTTTTACTTTTCCGCACTAGTGCGGAAAAGTACAACTTTCCGCACTCAAATGCGTGCGGAAAAGTACACTATCGAGTAGAAAAAGATTTTATCGCTTGCTGTAAGTAGCAACTACCACCACTCAACCAAGTGTAGTAAATTTTCATATTGTGTCTTCAGTTATGCTCAGTTGTGATTCACATTATTTGAAATTGATTGTTTGTATTGATCTCGCGTGATTGCGGCTCGACGCGAAGCGTCACTTCACTCTCCGAGCAAAAAAGTTGTACTTTTCGCTCTTAATACATAAATAACTATTGGTTTATTTTTAGTCATAAAAAATGTTGCGCTAATTATTATGCAATTTGATTTCAGGACACTAATTTTACTGAAGTTCTCAGCACTTTCACACACAAAGCTTTAGTCTGCAATTAATAAAAAATTAATAGAACACCTATTTTAGATTCTGCATTCCATGTTTTGCTCTACATGATATGTAATCTTACCTCTAGGCTCTGTCTTAATAGGATCCAATGTGTCCATTGTCATCACGTCTCTCATCACCATCTCTAGAATTCATTAATAAAACATTAAAAAAGCAATCAATAAGAATAGAGGTAAATTGTCTAATTAGCTCATTTTTCAATAGGAAAAGCAATTTAACTAAAACCTTTTAAACTTCTTATGACCATTTACCTCAATTGATACATATAAAGGAAAACACCAATGGTAGGTAAGCGTTTCTAATAGTTTAGTTGCTTGTAGGGGTACTCACTTGAAAACAACATCTAGTTAGCTGTGAAATGTCAAAAGAAAAAGACGAAAGAACAAAAGTCCATTTACTTTGATTATGGCATCCAATTTCATAGACTGCTAGATGACGTTTTCTAATGATCACGGGGAAAGAAAAGTCTAGTGGTCTAAGAAAAATAAAGATATTTTTGACTTCATTTATGCCTTTCCAGGGCTACATATTTACATCAAAAGCTCATGATTTTGTCAATTGACAATACACAAGACATTGTGACTGGAAAAAGTAAAGGAAAAACACGTGAACTAAACGTGAAAACGTAGGAAACAAATATAAACTTACACAACTTAGTAAAAACATTACCTTAGCTAAGTAAAAAAATATGCGAACGGCTCACGTTATTCATGCATTAGTGCATACGTATATAAATAAAAACGTGTCTTTGTAGTAGTTATGTCATGTAGAGGTTGCCAAAAAACGCACACAAACTTTAAAAACTAGACACACATTTCTACTAAAAGCTAAAAGTGGAAAACTTATACGGGGAGTTCATAAGAAAACGTTATCTAGACGGCTTTCAATTTTTACAGAAAAAGATAAAAATCAAAATAAATGGAATTTTATTATTTATATTACAACCAGATAATGTTTTTAAATAAACACCCCCTACATTAAAATCCGGCATTAAACGTAAGTTTTTGGCATTTTTTATTTTCCAATGTCTTACTTATATCTAGCCATGACAATTCCCAATAATATAATCTCTTTTTCTCAGTACTATAATAACTAGTGAAATTAGCACTCACAATTATTATTATGTTTGAGTCCCAAAACGACCATTTCACTTATGAAAAGTTTTGTAAGTAGAGCAAATAGTGAAAGTGCCGGTCACTCCACGTGTAACACCGTTACATCGTTCATTTGTTCCAATAATTATTGATTTTAGGAAAAACTGGTGTTTTACGCCATTTAAAACTTTTTTTCTATGGGAAGCGCCATAGTCATCGCCGCCCAGGTATTCGCAGCAGCTACAAGCGAAAACAAGAAAAAGCAGTTGTAGTGTAAGGAAATCTATTAGCTTGCCATCAAACGTTTGAAAAAACCCACTACAATGTGAAAACAAAAACTAAAAATCAAGCTAAAAACAGCATGCAAAAACTTTAGTTCCATACCTTTATCCTATAAATATAACTAATGCTGAGTTTCTTGATGGTACCTAATGATGGAAATTCGTCCAGAAAGGGAAAACAGTATGAAGCCTTGATATCAAACGAGGATATATTTAAAAACATTCAAAGCAATACATATAGTTCGTATACTATACACTATAGGTACATTATATTTTGAGAAAAAACTCATCAAGAATTATTAAAATAAGGTAATAATTAGGTACACATCTTGTGCAATAATATGGGTATTGTAACAAACAAGCGATGTTTTTTATAAAAAAATCCTGACTGGTTATATGCTATATGCTATATTTATTTTTTTATTATTGTTACCACTTTACAAGAAGTTTAAATCATATTCAATGAGGCTAACAAGAGTAATACTTATCTTTTAAAAATCAACAAAATTTAATTAAGTGGAAAACGTGAAAAATTACAACAAACTTTAAATGTTAACAAACCTTTCATAGAGTGTAGTGAATGTAACATTGCACATACATATCTTTAGCTTAGTAACAGACTTTTCTATTAAATAGCTGGTATAAAACACTTTATAATTTTTCATACAAGAATATTTAAGTATTTTATTTTACAAAAATTGTAGCCTACTTGATTTAAATTAATGTTTAAGCTATGAAATAAAACAATTGAATCTCGCTACTATTGTTCTTTAGTTAACAACTGATGTAGGTAGGTATTTGATTAAACCAATAATTAAGCATTGGTCACATTAAATTAAGTCTACACAAAACTTTTTTCTAAATTACCTTCCAAAAAAAAACCGAAACAATAACATTATGGTTAAAAGATAATTTTTGTTAAATAACAGATTTTTTGGTTGTGGCTCACCATGACATAACTATATCAACATTCCAAAAATGGGAGAGAAAAACTCGAGTTTGCGTTGAATAACCGTGTCCAGTACATAACAACCCATCACCAATTAGAGATAAAGTAAATTAGAAAATAAAATGGACACTTACTATCTTGAGGAGTAAGTCCTCCCAGTATTCTTTGACATGACTGGTCGAACTTAGCTCTCTTTCGCTTGTTACTGTCGGTCTGAGCCAAACAAACTGAAAATTTATAACATTTTTTAAAATAGTCTCCAAAAAAATGAAGCTTGAATAGCTTTATGCTATTTTTGCAATGATCATAATAAGGCAGTTTTACAATCGGTTAATAGTCCTTTAATGATTGGCTTGTTTTCCACCCTATTTAGGTAAGCACTTCATTTTTTCACACTCTACTTAGGTAAGCACACAGTAAGTCATTAGGACAGTGTCTACGTGTGGTCGAGTAACTTAAAGTAGGTAAAAGAAATGTTCTTTTAAACTCTAAGGGACAAGGTAGGGTGCCGTATCTATTTGCTTTCTCTCGTTCGTTAGATGTGTGAAGTTACCCTCAAACCTGTTCAAAGAGTCCATTTTTCGTTGAAAATGTAAAGTAGTGTTAATTATTGTTTAAGATACCATCCTGGGGTTTTTACGATCTGCAATTTGCAACATGTTACCATGATTTTGCATTTTTAAGATCTTAATTTCTTACAACAAATAGCTTTTTCATAATTAATAAAGTTGTGAGCTTAACTTGAAAATAATAAAATCACTAAATAAGCCACTGGATTAATGTAAAAAGCTGTATCTATATCTATTATTCAGAGTGTTCTATTAGAAAAACTTCACATCTTGAGAAATTCAAAAAAAGAAAAACAATCACTAATTACGTCATTCTATGTAAAAAGAGTTGATCGTCATTGAGTTTTAATAATTTCGATATATTCCCAAATAACTGAATAACATTGAAAAATGGACTTCACGGCCATTTTTAGAGGTTGTTTTGCCATTTTTAGAGGTTGTTTTTGGAGTTATAAATGTTTGGATATCAATGTTATTATTTAATAACAACTTTTACAAAAATTCTAACTTTTTTACGTCCAATGGCGTAGGTAGGTAGGTTTTCTTATTTTTTCAAGGTATGACGTAAAGTTGCATTTTTTTAAATTATGATATTGGCATACGTTTAAACCAGCTCCACCTTTTTATAAATTTTCTAAATTAATGGGCGGTGTCCAAATGCAGTTTTCAATAACTTTTATTTACGACACGAAGATCAGTCACTATCATCTCTTCAGCTCTTTCACCATTGATCTTTTGTTTACAACTTCCCTATAAATGCATATTTACAAAGAAAAATGAACATCCTCTACACGCCTACGAGATGTTTAATGATGTCAAGTTTTAACTACATACAGGCTTAATCAAGGTTTACTAGTTTAATTAACCAATTTAAATTTGCAATGTGTCAATATTTGTTTCTCTTAGGACATTTTGCGCTCGAGTGTGTCTGTGTCAGGAGAGCTGATGCTAAGTGTGGTTTTGACTGTGACATAATGTCAAAATAAAACTTAGGTTTAGGTCTTCTTACACTTACATACGACTTTGCAAACGACCATAGTTCTATTAACAAGAATCATACACATATATCGATATCCCTTTTATGTGAACAGAGTTTTTGTACCTACTTCTATAACAAAATGCTACAAAGCCAACTAACCGACAGAGCCATGACTTATGTGCAGCAATCAACAGGCCTTTAAAAAGCAGTGGTTCTAAAGGGCCGCTGCAACAAGGTCCGAAGGCGGCCTCCACGGGCCTCTGTAAAGGACAAGAAAAACTGAACCAACCAAGCCAAAGGAGAAACATAACTGAACTAACCTCAGAAACAGAGCCCAGACTACTTATGTGCAATCAACAGGCTTTTAAAGGGCAGGTCCGAAGGGTCGCCGCAAGGCAAGTAAAACTGAATTAACCAAGCCAAAGAAAAAACATAACTGAAATAACCTAAACAAAGAAAAAAACAGAGCAGAACTAACCGAAGTAAAATTGAAATAACCTCACCAACAGAGCTCAGACGTATAGAAGGTCCTAAAGGGCCGCTAAGAGTGTAACGGGGTCACGCCATAGAGGCAGCACCTTTTACTAGAATCGGTCATATCATGCGTCATAGACGGGAGATAGATTGTAGTAACTGGTCCTCAGGGGGTCCCTACCCAGGCTCCAAGCGCCACACCCTGGGAGACTGTGTTGACTCACAGGCTAATTGAGATGTGTATGAGGTGCTAATTGAGTAGAGTAGTCAGATATGGCAAACACTGTTGAGCAGCAGCGACAACAGTACCATACAGCGGTGGCGAAGACGGACTTCATACCCAGTGCTGTAATGGATGTGGGAGGCGCAGCTGTAACAGCTTCCAACGGCTTACACACTGCGGTGAAGAAGGGAAACGGAATTCCCACTACACTATTTATTCCGCTGTCTAACATGGCTGAAGTAAATTCAAGAATGGCCCTCAGTCCGGGGCAACCCTTAAGTGGGGAGAGGGTGCGAAGAATCCCCCGGTCTGTAAAAGCGAATAAAATACAGTTGTACAAGGAAAAGACAAAGATCGCTACATGGAACGTGCGTAGCTTATATATGACCGGACAACTCGCCAATGGAGAACAAGAAATGCATAGACTGCAAATCAAGATCCTAGGCCTAAGCGAAGTAAGATGGCTTGGTGCCGGAATCCACAGAACTCCGAAGAGCGTCCTTTATTACTCGGGGGGCGACGATCCCAGTCGCCAATATGGAGTGGCTATACTTATTTCCTCTGAATTAGAGAAGTCCGTTATTGATTTTGTTCCGCTAGGGGATCGCGTGATGCTCCTGATCGCGCTGGCTACTCACTACCCACAGAGTCATGAATGTAATCCAAGTGTAGGCTCCAACTTGTGATAAACCTGATGAGGAGTTCTACTCCACATTAGAATGTGCTTTAAATCTAAGGAAAAAGGGAGAAATAACAATGGTTTTGGGCGACTTTAATGCTAAGATCGGGAGTGGTACTACAGATGAGATAACAGGAAAATATGGACTGGGAACCCGAAATGCTAAAGGAGATCTTTTGGCACAATTCTGCATAGAACACCATCTATCATTTACCAACACTTTTTTCAAACAGCACCCTCGACGGCTTTACACCTGCGGTCTCCGGCTGATCGCGATAACCATATAATTAGAAACCAAATAGATTTCATTCTTGTTAAAAACTACCTCATGAAAATCGTAACCACAGCGAGAACGTACCCGGGTGCCGACATTGTCAACATCGACCACAACCCCGTTGTGATAGATTTTAAACTTCGCTACTTTAAAAAGGTTCGGCAAAAAATTAGACCGAAGCGAATAAATATCAAAAAGCTTGGAGACCCTGAGGTGCGGATCCAAGCTAGCGAGAACCTGGAGATGCGTCTACAAACAGCCGATAATCGTGATGAACCCCGATGGAGCATGCTGAAGGAGGTCCTTATAGATACCCGGGAGCTAGACATAGGCTATACGGAGAGCTCTGCCAGGCAGCGGTGGATGACGGATGAGATCCTACGACTTATGGACGACAGAAGAAGAGAGAAGACCAGAGGCGGAGATCGTTTCGAAGAACTAAATCGAAGGGTGAGAACAGAGTGCCGGAAGGCAAAGTAGCGTTGGTTAACAGAAAGGTGCATTGAAATCGAGACACTACAAGATAAGCCCGACCTGTTCAATCTCCACAAAAAAATCAAGGCGTTTACCAACACGCAGCGTAAACAGCAGCAGGGTGTTTTGAGGGATGCCAATAAAAGAATTTTGGTGGGTGCTGAAGAAAAGAGAAAACGATGGGAGGAATATGTGAAGACCTTCTTTAACGATGTTCGACCCAAAAAACCTCCTAAAGGTGACTCTGTTAATGAACCTAGCCCTGGAATCACAAAAGAGGAAGTAATACGCGCTATCAGGCTTCAAAAAAGCGATAAGGCCGTGGGAACCGCTGACCAGGTGCACGCGGAAACGCTCAAACTCATTGCGGATGCAGATGGGGAAGACCTAGCCTTCCTCACCTCTTTTTTTAACTCTATATATCAGACTGGAGGAATACCAATAGACTGGCTAAAATCGACGTTCATCACCATACCAAAAAAACCGAATGCTTCCCAGTGCGATGACGACCGCATGATTAGCTTGACGTCCCATGTCCCCAAAGTCCACACGCGTATATATGCCAGATGCGAAGGACAGATTGGTAGCACGCAGTTCGGATTTAGGAACGGAATGGGTACACGCGAGGCTTTCTTTACACTCAGCGTTCTGACGCAGAGTTGCAGGGACATGAATGTATGTAATGTTTTATTGACTACCGTAAGGCATTCGACTGCGTTTCGCACTAGAGACTTGCTGAGATCCTCAAATCCATTGGTATTGACGAGGGAGACGCTGCGCATTATCACTCAACTATATTGGAGTCAGACGGCGGAAGTCAGAATACAAGGCGAAACATCGAAGAGGTGGAGATTCGGAGAGGAGTTGTGTTCTGTCGCCCCGTCTTTTCAATACAGTGAGGACCAAAAGTCCCGCATAAATTCAATAAAAATTTAAGGAAATTTTTTTTATCAAAATGCTCGAACACGTCTATTGTTGTTCTTAGTTGTGCATTTTTTGACGTGACAGACATGTATACAGGGTCATCCATCTAGAAGATAAATGTAATTTTTTAATTTTTTCTTATGGAACCCCCTGTATATAAAAAGTTTTTTAAATTCTTTTGGAGTTTCTAAACATATTTCGTATTACATACACTGTCCCTAAACGCAACAGGTAATGAGAAATTTACGGTAATAATACCTACATGAAAATAACGAGTTAATTTATTAACAATTGAAAAAAATTACGATATTAACTACTGACTCTAATGAATTAAATGCTCGAACTGTTTCCCGTTAACTTCTTGATAGTGGGCAAGCCGTAATTCAAATTCGTCTAGCACGTTTCTTATCATTTCAGCGGGTATTTGTTGAGTTACGTGCGTAATTTTCGTTTTTAACTCTTCTATACTGTCGGGCTTATTTAGGTACACTTTATGTTTTAGATAACCCCATAAGAAAAAGTCCATTGGAGTGAGATCAGGTGACCTTGCAGGCCACTCTAAATGTCCCCTTCGTCCAATCCATCGACCCGGAAACACTTCGTTTAAATATTGTCGCACCTCCCTGCTAAAGTGTGGTGGCGCGCCATCTTGTTGAAACCAAATTGATTCATCTGGAATATTCGGGTTATTTGCATTTGGAAACATAATACAAAGGTCAGGAATTAGTTCATTTCTTAAAAATTGCAAATAACGGTGGCCTGTTAGAGTATCTTCAAGAAAATAAGGTCCTATGATTCTATCTCCGACAATACCGGCCCAAATATTGACAGACTGAGGATATTGGGTGTGAGATTCAATCGCCCAATTTGGATTCGTGGAGGACCAGTAGCGGTAGTTTTGTCTGTTCATCATACCGCTTAAACAGAATTTTAATTCATCAGAAAAAATTATTCTTCTAGAGAAAAAACGGTCATTGTTGAATCTGTTCATCAAAATTTCGCAAAATTCCAATCGACGATCTGGATCATCTTCGTTAAGTTCGTGGATTGATTTTATTTTGTACGGATGATATTTTTCTTTTTTGAGGATTCTTCGAACAGATGATTTTCCGATTTCATTATCCAATGCTATTTCTTGAGTTGGTTTATGGGGATTTTCTTCAATGGCTAAAAGAACGTTTAATGTCTTATTCTGGAAAATCGAGGGTCTACCAGATCTGGGAAGGTCTCTTACGTGTCCCACTTCTCTAAATTTCCTTTCAATTCTGCTCACGGTAGACTGCGATATTTGACTATCCGGATATTTGGTATTGAATATTTCACAAACTTCGCTTTGAGTTCTTCTTCGATTACCGCATCCAATCATACTTAAAATTTCTGTTCTTTGAGTTTCGCTTAATTTCGCCATTTTGCCGCACAACAGTAAACAAAATTAGAAATAGGTGTTTGTCAAAATGTCACTTTTGAAAATTAAAAACTTAAAAGTCATAGGTCAATTAGGTAATTTGATTACCTACCTAGTATTTGTAGGTAATTAAATGAGTGCGCTTTGTGGTATTCAATCGCAAATTTCTCGTTAACTGTTGCGTTTAGGGTTATGGTATGTGATACAAAATATGTTTAGAAACTCCAAAAGAATTTAAAAAACTTTTTATATACAGGGGGTTCCATTAGAAAAAATTAAAAAGTGACATTTATCTACTACATGGATGACCCTGTATACATGTCTGTCATGTCAAAAAATGCACAACTAAGAAAAACAATTGACGTGTTCGAGCATTTTGATAAAAAAAATTTCCTTGAATTTTTATTGAATTTATGCGGGACTTTTGGTCCTCTCTGTATATATTCCGAAGCGATTTTTCGTGAAGCATTGGAGGACGTGAGAGAGGGCATCAAGATCTATGGCATTTGAGTCTGCAGCTGCGCGTACGAATGCTACGCTGCTATATCTTCACCGTCCTTCTATATGGAAAAAATCGCCTTTATGAACCACTGGAGCATCGGATCAACGCATTCGAGATGTACTTATATCGTCGTATGCTGCGCGTGTCGTGGATAGACCGAATAACCAACGAAGATGTACTCAGGCGGATGAATAAAGATAAAGAACTATTAACAACAATAAAAGAAAGAAAACTGCAATACATCGGTCACATCATGAGAGAAGAGCGAAATGAAATACTCCGCATTGGATATATGTGCCTTGTTATTGAGGGAAGGATCGAGGGCAAAAGATATGTGGGTAGACGGCAGAATTCGTGGCTCAAGGATCTGAGAAGATGGTTTGGTTGAACGTCTATTGAGACATTCACGGGTGCAGCTTCCCGCAGCATTATAGCCAGTTGAATCGCCAACCTTCGGAGGGAGACAACATCATAAGAAGAAAGGGCCGCTGCTAAATTTAAAAAAACTTTGCAATTCCGTAATGCCTATTTCGTTTTTAGTAAATTTGGAAATTAAATGCGACATGCTCGAATTGTAGTGAATAAATTGGCGTGAACTTATTGTTGTGAAGTTTGCATCCACGTTGACAAGAATTTAACCTTGAATTCAACAACCAATCAATCTTAGAACAAAAAAATCTCTCAAATTCAGCATAAAATTTGAAATTTAAATTATTCAAGTTTATCGAACATAGAATAATAATTTGAATGAAACAAAAAAGTTGCACAAAAAAGTTCAGTTTTCAAAGAGCACATAATGAAAAGGGGTAAGAAAATTTTCATAAAACTTGATGCAAAACTATGATCGGAAAAAAAATGTCTTTTGACGTTTGTAGCATGAAGGGAGACATTTTTGGACCCACGTTTATGGAAAAAAGTAAGGGTTATTTTGTTCATATGATGCTTGTACTGCTTTTATTAATGTCACGTTGCAAATTTATATTAGGTTAAGTCAGATGTAATAGTGAGGTAATCTGTGGTCAAGGCAAAAACGCAACGACATTACGTTCTGCCGGCAAACCTCGCCGCCACCTCAGCGTTGGTCAACAACTTGCCCCCCTCTACAGGCGCATAGTAACAGCTAAACTCATCAAACTCGCTCTGAGTAGCATGTGGCGCCATTGCAGTATAAAGAGCATAATTTTCCGCCTCTGTTAAATCTAATTGTAGATCTATATCCACATCTAAAGGTGGCGCTGTCGGCGGAGCAATTGTTGTTGGTACAATAGTCACTGAGGGCTTCTGATATAATGGAAAAGGAAAAGTGTCTTGAGGGCTGGTGATTGGAGGCGGACTCTCGTCTTTCAGCCTGATCCTTATGCTGTTGCTAGAGTGAGTGGATATATTGCCTGAGCTTTTAGAAAGGACGTTGTCTACTTTCAAAGATCTGGTGCTATTGTATGAGGGAGTGACGCTAGCCTCACGAGAGGGCGCTTTTGCGCTACTCTTGGAGCTTCTACGCCCGAAGAGTTTAGAAAAGAAGCCACGCTTTTTAGGATTTGGAAGGGTGGCGGAGGCGATTGGTACCGGAGGTAAACGTTTGCCCGGAGGTACCAATTCCCCCTGAGATTTGGGGCGTTGAAGATTAAAAGACTGTGTCCTACTCACCGAAGTGGACTTCATGCTACCTGAGCGAGTTAACAATATATCAGCTTGCTTTCCTGTGAGCTGAATACTGGTTGTCGATCCCCCGATATAGGTTTCAATTTTTTTCGTACGTTTAGGCGGTAGTGGAGGCAAAGAAATATCGTTATCTCTTTTAGGTGCGATACTAGAGGGCTTGGATGGCAGTATGGGAATGGCAACTGCCGGACTTGGGCTGATCGAGGGAGGCACGGAAATGTCAATTTTAGGACTGAGAGGATTAATAACTATATCTTCGTATCGGTCAGGAGTTTCGGGTGCCACTGGATTCTTAAAAGCCAGTTGAAGGCTTGTATATGTTCGCGTGTCGTCGAAAGAGTCGTCTTGCAGTGGCCCTAGAGGCTTCTCAATCTCTTTCAATTTTGTCATAATATGTGCGTGTGTATCCGAGTAAATCTCGTCCAACTCGGCCACCTGGTCGATAATTTCATTGAATGACTTTTCCTCACTAGAAACGGGATTAACCGCAACGGTACTATTAACAATGATAACGTCATCGTCCAGCTTGTTTTTCTTAACTTCCGCGTATCCAGACATAATATCGTTATTGTTAGTTTCAACCGGCTGAGTTTTTGACAAAAATCCAGAACTATTTAACTGGCGTTTAGCTACGAGCTTTACGTCATTTGCCAAGATACTATCGAATAAATTGTAGTTGGCTTTCTTTGTAAGTCCGCGCTTGAAGGACCAATAGGGTGTCCTACCTGAATCCAACGGCACATATTCGAAAGGGAGCGGCTCGCTAGTCATACGATCCGATGGCCTGTAGAGCTGAATGGACACTCTGACAGGTTCAGACACGTCCAAGGTCCGATAAGGTGGGGTTTTGAAGGTGATAGCCGTCTGCTTGTGGACTTGGGACGGTTGGAAATCTGCCTTGGCACACCAGATTCGTTTGCCTTGCGAGTCTTCCTCGTAGAAATGAACTTCAATGTCTTCTTTTGCTACCTGCGAAAAATGGAAAAACATATTGTCATTATACGAGAATGAAATGGCGCGTATCATATCTTTGAAATTAAAGTTCTGAAATAACATGCCAGTTACTAGTTTTGACGTTTTTCTTCTATTTGTACGCATAAGTTTTTTCTCATGTGGAATTAACCCCGTGGATATGGCAAAAAATAATAGAGAACCACTTTAGTTACTTGACTATATTTATTTGAAACTTTACAACGAGCACCTTTCACAAAAGATCACTCTATAATCATCCAACTCAAAACTGAGGTTATCTCGACTCATGACGGAGTTAGAAGAACGGTAGCGGATCTGGGAAACACGTCGCAGTGGGCCAACTTCAACCGCTGAGCGACAAAACATTACTAGGCCTCCAGTTTTCGACGGCACTACTTCTTGGAGCATTTATAAAGACTAATTTGCGGCGGCAGCAGTTAAAAATGGATGGACAGATTCTGACAAGGCTACCGAACTTTTAGTAGTTTCGAGAGGAAAGGCTGCAGACATCACGCTTACATTGTCGACCACTGAAAAGTGTAATTACAACGCAATTGCCGCGGGGTTATAGCGGAGGTTTGGTAATGCTTATCGCGAAATAATCTATCAGACAGGATACGGATGAGGCATCAGAAGCAAGGCGAAAACCTACAGGAATTTGGAGCGGACATTGAGCGTTTGACAAGATTAGCGTATCCTGCGGAACCCTCTAATTTCCTTGACGAGCTATCAGCTCAGCAGTTTATCGAAGGAGTTCGCGACAGTGAAATGAAATGTCATTTTAGGTTGACTCGTCCTTCCAGTGCAAATGAGGCATTAATTTGGGCATTGGAGTATGAGGCGTCGAGAATAGTTGCGGGCCACACAGTTAGAATAGTTGACATACAGGAAGAGCCGCAGCCAAACTCAACCTCAAAGCAATTGTTCGACGAGCAGCGTGAATTCAGAAAGCAAATGACTTCATATTTCGACCAATCAAGGAGCAGGGCACAAGGCATTGGTTACAGAAGAAGTATGGAACGAAATGCCGATCTACAGAAACCAGGATCTTGTGTCAACTGCGGGCAGAATGGGCCATTTTAAAAAGGGACTGTCGCGTTTGACGGGAAAGGAGTCAGACTCCGCCACGACGACAATCTGGAGGATTGACAAATCAGCCGGAAAACTAAGACCAGTCAGTGTGAAGCGGCGAACGCTGACTGGCCCCACGGAAGCCCCCAGGATCATTAAGATTGGAAGCTTGGAAGCTTGGAAGAAACCTCACCATAACAGGCAAAATTGAACATCTTCCAGGCAGATCTCATGGTAACGTAGATGTATTATGACGCAGGCCTTGTAAAGGCGAATGTCGACACTGCCAACGAGTAGAACAACGAGAAGGACCAAGCATTCTTAGGAGAACCAGGATTGAACATTGGACCACTGAACAAATGAAGGTGGAACAAACATCCGATAATGCTGTGGGGTTAATACGTCAATGCAAGTTGGATAATCAAAGACCTGATTGGAAGGACATAGCAGATGAGAGCCCGGAAGTAAAAGCTATGTGGGCTCAATGGGATTCCTTGACGATTCAGAATCGTTTACTGAAAAGGAGTTGGGAAAGCCCCGACGGGAAAAGTGCCACGCTCCAGCTTGTGGTACCAGAAAGTAGACGGAAAGACGTCTTGCGAGAAATGCACAATGGAGTGACTGGAGGCCATTTTAGAGCGAATAAGACCCTGAATAGAATTCGGGAAAGGCCTGGATGAATTGCCGAGATGACGTCGAAGAGTGGTGTAGAAATTGTGATACCTGCTGCTCCGTAAAAGGACACCAAAGAAAGACTAGGTGGCAAATGAAGCAATACAATGTTGGCGCTCTATTTCAAAGAATTGCGATCGACGTGGCAGGTCCTTTTCCAGAAACGGTCGATGGCAACAAACATCTTAGTTGCCATGGATTATTTCAGTAAATGGCCAGAAGCTTATGCACTACCAAATCAGGAAACTAACACTGTGGCTAGGGTCTTGGTTGACGAATTCTTCAGTAGATTAGCCTGCCAAGGTTATATCTGGTAAAGAACTTCGTCTTCCGGAAGTTTGGGGTACGGATCACCAGAAGAACCAGTGCAAGATGTCCAGAACTATGCTGATGAACTTCGAGAAAGATTAAAGGGATCCGATCGCTGGCTTTTATCCGATGAAAGCCAGATATGACCTAAGGGCGAATTCTGCAGGATTTAAGGCAGGTGACTTGGTGTGGCTGTATAATCCACAGAAGAAGAAATGAAAGTCTCCCAAGTTGCTTCCAAATTGGGATGGTCCATATACAGTGATCAAACGGATCAACGACGTGGTATACAGGATCCAACCTACCCTAGAGCAAAGATGAAAGTGGTTCATCTTGAACGGTTAAAGACTTACAGTCGTGGAGATTTCTCTGATGATCGTGACGATCAGAACTAAGAGGGAAGTTACGCCCGACAGTCGGTCCACAGCGGGCCGAAGCGGCAATACCGAGCGCCGACCGGGATCCCGTCAACCCATCTAGACTAAACGAGAACCGGAAACAGTTGCTTCCGTTCTCGAAAGTACGAGAGTGTGTGCAGGCCGAGTACATAAACCAGCGAGCCGCGCGAGATGGTTTCGAATAGATAGTGAGAGTGTAGTAAATAACTGAAATAAGCGGACAAGCGAACAGTGCGAATTGTTGGTAGAAAGTAATTGTGTCTTAATCGTATTGTAATAGTTAAAGTAAATAAAAGTATGTGGTTATTTGACGATATATTATTGGAACCCGTATCCCATAACAATATTCAGTTTACTGCTAATTGTGTACAGGCGGACTTTTTTTCCGGAATGATCAAGAGTATACTTTTTCTTATTCCTCAGAGATAAAAATTGACACTTTTATCCTGGAAAAAAGAGAGTTTTTCGACACCCAAACGTCAGTCGCAAACGTACGTCGTTAAAGTAATTCCAAGATAAGAATGTATGATATGATAAAAGATGTTTACGATTCTGTTGAAATTTTGCTTCTACTGTCACTCCTGTTTAACAAACTGAATTAAGACAATTGTTTTTTGAAAACTATATCAATTTCTTGATACCTGATGTACCAGAAACCAATTTTAAAAAGAAATTTGGAGCAAAATCTTTTATGTACCTATACACCCTGGTAGGTTATCATTTGCAGAAAAGGCAGCTGTCAGTGACATAGTGTCTGAACTGAAGTCAAGGGTTTTACACAAGATAGCAATTCCTCATATTGTTCTGCTATTGCGTTGGTAAGAAAATGGTCTCGTGAATATCGCATGTGACTTGACTATCGTACTTTAAATCAAAATCTAGTTCAAGATCAATTCTCAATGTCTTTAATAGATGACCAGTTAGACAATCTTAGGAGAAAGAGTTTCTTTATAAAATTGTTTTCTTTAATAGGCCGGATTATTGGTAAAAATCTACGGACTGGGGTGGTATGGCAGCGGGTATATTTTCCAGTCTTCCTGATCGCATACTGCAGATACTTGGCGAGGCCATGTCGTTTCTAAAGGGCATATTCCTGGAATGCTTGAAAAGGGCCACGGTGGTTCCCATCTTCAAGGGCAGCGACAAGGATGATCCATCGGCATTTAGGCCTATCGCGCTACCGCCTACCTCCACAATATCTCTAAAATTGTGGAGAAGTTGGTAAAATCTCGAATGATGTCTTATCTGGTGACAAATAAAATGATGCTATTTTTTCTATTCTTGAGTCTCTTTTCTTTGCCCTCAACAGTGGAGACTCGGCTGAAGCACTTTTTGGTGACCTATTCAAAGCGTTTCATTGTGTCAACCACAATATCCTCATTTTCAACTTGGAGACATATGGGGTCAGAGGATGTGCTCTCGACTGGTTTAAGTCCTAACTGGGTGGAAGGGTACAACGCGTACAATATGATGTTGCAACCTCATGCAGTCTGGAGGTTGCAAGGGGAGTTCCACAGGGATGAGTTTTGGGGCCTCTTGTTCCTGATATATTTTAATGATGTTGCTGGGTCGGATATAGAGGGAAAGTTTACTCTTTATGTGGGCGATGCGACCATTTTGAGGATGGAGGGGGATGACCAGTTACTTGGAAGAAGCAGAATGCATGAAGATATAACTATAATAAAAAGGTGGCGTATTGCTAATCAGTTATCTCTCAATTTGAACAAAGCCACAGATTAGACACTTGAACAAAGCATGTGTTATGAATTTTAAGGCTGACATTGATTTTACCTTGGATGACAGAGACATAGGGAGAGTGAGGGGTTACTTATGGATCGTTAGTTTTGGGGCTACTTATGGACCATGGGTTGAAGTTTGATGCCCACATCAAATCCCTGAGAGCAAAGCTTTCCTCAGGATGTTATGCTCTTCGGATCATTAGAGCTCAGTTGGGCGTTACAGTAACCAGAAATGCGTATTTTTCTTTGATTCAGTCCCACCTGAGATATGGCATCTGTTTCTGGGGAAACTGTTCACGACGCCTGTTTGGTTCGGTTTTTGTGCTGCAGAAGCGAGCAGTACGCTGTCTTTGTGGTGCGGGGCCTGGCAAGTCTTGTAGGCAGTTGTATCGTTCCCAAGGTCTCCTGACATTGGCGTCATTGTACATTTTAGAGACAGAGTGCATGGTACATGCAAGGTACCTATCGGGAACAGATTCGGAAACCCAATCAGAGGGGAACTCGGTCCTCGCATGTGGTTCTACTGCCGATTCCTTTCACAGCTCAGACTAGAGATTCTGTGATATATCGAAGCAGAACTATATTTCATAATTTACCCCTTACTCTTCAAAATATGAGGGATGCGGGGCGGTTCAGGGGCTCTGTAAGGAAGCTTCTGATTGAGCATTCCTTCTACTCTGTTGACGAATTTTTCGAGGGTACTCTACATTTATCTCTACACCGGTAGTTTAGTATTTATCATAGGTATTCTACACTTTTACGTACTTGATTTTAATCCGGTAATTAGCTTTTTACAGGACTGGATATCGTAAAGAAATTTTACAGTATTGAGTACCGGCACATCCTGTGCCGGTATTCAATAAATCCATTGTATCCACGGTATCCTGTACCGGTACAGGATGCCATAATAAAACTATTTGTCAAATTGGTGGATTTGTCATAGTTATTTACGTTATAAGTCCGGTAAATATAGTTTTACAGTAAGAGTAAGATGTTTCCGGACGAGGCGCTAGCCGAGTCTGGAATTTCGAAATAACTGCTGTAACACGTTACCGGACGTATCATGTACAACATTTTACTTCATACTTATTAAAAACAGGAAAAAAATAATTTTATGCGCGGCGAATACTGGTACAGGTACCGGTACAGGTTACCATGGATACAATGGATTTATAGAAGATGTGCCGGTACTTAATACTGTAAAATTTCTTTACGATATCCAATCCTGTAAAATGCTATTTACCGGATTAAAATCAAGTATGTAAAAGTGTTCTAAATGATACAGTATGAAGTAAAAAATATATTCGCCGCGCATAAAATTATTTTTTTCCTGTTTTTAATAAGTATGAAGTAAAATGTTGTACATGACACGTCCGGTAACGTGTTACAGCAGACGTTTAGAAATTCCAGACTCGGCTAGCGCCTCGTCCGGAAACATCTCTGTAAAACTCTACTCCTACTGTAAAACTATATTTACCGGACTTATAACGTAAATAACTATTACAGTAGGAGTAATATGTTTCCTCTGTAGAAGATGTGTCGGTACTCAATACTGTAAAATTTCTTTACGATATCCAATCCTGTAAAAAGCTATTTACCGGATTAAAATCAAGTACGCAAAAGTGTTCTAAATGATACAGTATGAAGTAAAACTTCTTTACGATATCCAGTCCTGTAAAAAGCTATTTTCCGGATTAAAATCAAGTACGTAAAAGTGTCCTAAATGATATAGTATGAAGTAAAAATTCTTATGGTGGGGTTGCCGGCCAGCGTTGCATTTACAAATTTACACAATGAATTTTTTACATCAGTATAGTTTTTTAGTTTTAACATGTACCAACGTGGGTAGTGACTAAATTTCGTTATTGTGACATATTTTGCTTTGTGTGCTAAATTTATTTTAAGAAGCTCTGTCAATGAATTTAAAAATATGAAACAGACAATAAAGCATAATTTGATTTGATTTGATTTGACTGTAAATAACAATGTTACTGTAAATGTTATGGTAACAGATAAATGTCTTTGTTGATTCTTTGAAAAAAAAATTAGTGAACTAATACGTCCAATTAACTTTTTACTTTTTTGCTGTTATTTTTTTCTGAATTAAGTTGCATAATATAAAAAGCCACTAGAAAAATGGTACAAAGATTGCCGCTTATTAAAGTATTAAAAAAATCATTAAAGAAATTGAAATTGATTCTTACATTTACGCAAAATGCTATAAGCTCATTAATTATTTAAGTAGATGAGCAAAGAGGTTTCCTTAAAGCACAAATTTCTTTTTTATTATCCTTTAGGTGGCACCAAACCAAACCAAAATCTACAGACCAACAAGTGGCTGATAAGAGATAAGAGCTTAGATTGGCAGATGCCAACATTACCATACCTCGGAGAACAGACTCGGTTCTCGAAATCTCCAAAAATTTTTTCCTGCCCATCTCTACATTTCGATACTTTACGATACTACGCAATACAACTTTTTCGTAGCACCTTCTTCCTGAAAGATCCAAGAACGAACGTACGTTTAACGTAAATCTTGCTTGCTTAACGTAAACTAATCAGCTAAGGAATTGAGGAAACTGCCATCACTGGAGCAAACGTTTGAAAGCTCAACCTGTGAATCAACTCGTTCTCTAACATCAGCTAACGTTTCTTGAGAAGTGTCGTTCGAACGTGCTTCGATATTAATTACATAGTGCTCACAAAATGTGCTTTTTGGAATTCCCAAGGGTACTGATGTGACTAGGAGAAACAAAACATATGCTTAGTACCGTCCGTGAATACAAATACAACAATATGAAGCTAGTCATAATAGGTTGAGTGAACTGGGATTTCTCAACATCGAGAAAATGGGCTAAGATAAGACGGAAATCATATAGTTGAAAACATTTCTAATATATTGTTTTAATATTTATATATGCACTTACCCATCAGTCTGGTGTAAATACTGTAAACTTGACGCAGCAAGCTTTATCTAGGACGTCTTAGTGTTGCATATTTGTAGACTGATTTAAATAAATACCTGGCAAGAGAGATGTCACCCTCTGTTTAAAAGTTCTTTAAAAACGTAAGCTTATATATGAAAAAGTTAAGTAAAAAATGTAATAACTAACAAGACTTAGCTCATGTGTTTGGCAAAGGATTATATTGAAGTTCATTTCTTGAAGATCTAAAGGCATGAGAAAGATCTTTGAATAATGATAATTTATCGCCTTTTGTGTGTAATGTATGTGAGAGAACTTCATCAATAGTGCAGTGCAAAAATGTGAAGAATATTTCAGAAACGGGAAATTGATGTTCACGATGAAGGTGGCCAAAGAAGAAAATCAGTACCTACAGGGAACATACATCGGTGGATGTCGCCCGTGTTTGTATATGTAGATTTGATATTGTGAAAATATTTCAAATTTCCTAAATATATCCGCTGCATGAACAGCTGATATTTCTTTACGGTATGTTCAATAGTTATATCACAAGAGATAAATATTTTTTTGAATATACTTTGACATTTTTGTGCAAACTATCCGTTACGCTGCTCGAGACAAAAATTCTTTAAATGTATCCCGACAGCGAAGCTAGTTTGCGGAAAAAATGTCAAAGTATATTCTAAAAAAATATTAATCTCGAGTGGTATATGTCAAGACTATATACCGAGAAATAAATAATTACTAGTGGTACCTACTATTTTTATACATATTAGATACATTTATATAATTTATTATGAGTAATAATAATTGACAACTGATTAAGATCAATGCCAAAATACTGTCACTTTGGCATTCCATTGCGTAGGTTCCGCCGACGGCAGCAGCTGAGAAGTTTAATCAGCGAACCCTGAAATGGGCCAATCAGGTGCCGATTTTCAGCGTTCGCTGACTAAACTTCTAAGCTGCTGCCGTCGGCGGAACGTACGCATTGTTACGGTAGTTGAAATGCCTGGTGCGGGTGCAAATTCAACAAGGATGAAAAATATCCGCTGATATACCGCGTTGATTGGTCCAAATTATGCATTGGATTGGTTAGAAGGGGATCGAGGGATATAGTCGTGAGATATCCATATTTTATTAATTGATAAACACAGTGTGTTACACGAATGTACAGGGTAAATCATTTTCGTTGATTTTGACAGGCACAAACCGTAATAGATAGGAGAAAAGTAAGATACATGTTCAGGGTCGATTTTCGAGCATAGTCTCAGTAATCCAATGAAGATCAAGCTAAATTCATTTGCTTGGGTTATATAGGGGAAATTTGAAAAATACCATTTTTTATAATTGCTTACATTGCAGTTAATTAATTAAAAGGAAACTCTTATGGATATGGTTTTCCGAGTAGAATTCAGCAGCATAGCTGAGACTATATTATTAGAATGGTATTTTCAAGCTCAATAGAAATAAGAAACAGTATTGTTACGCCCGACCGTCGCGTCGGTCCACAGAGATTTGGGCCGAAGCGGCAACGCCGAGCGCGGACCGCGACCCCGGGAACCCATCTAGATTAAACGAGAACCGGGAACATTCGCCACCGTTCTCGAAAGTACAAGAGTGTGTTCAGGCCGGGTATATAAACTAGCGAGCCGCGCGAAATTGGATGGAATAGATAGTGCAGTGTAGTAAATAAGGGAAATAAGCGGACAAACGAACAGTGCGAATTGTTAGTAGAGAATAATTGTATTTTAATCGTGTTGTAATAGTTAAAAGTAAATAAAAGTGTGTAGTTGCGTAGTAAGGGCAGTGCAAGAACTTTGGTGTTTTCTACATGCCACATCCTCGATCTATGACAAAGGTCATGGATGAACAACTAGCAGCACTTATGAAAATGCTGAAGAAGTACAAAGAGGAACGAAGGAATTTTCTGAAAGAACATGAAAAACAAAGGCAACTTGAGAAAGGGGAAGAAGAACAACAAAGGCAGTTCGATAAAGAAGAACAAAGAAATTTTCTGGAAGAACAAGAAAAACAAAGGCAACTTGAGGAAAAGGAACAAGAAAAACGAAGGCAACTGAGATAAAAGAACGAAGAAAAAATCAAGCTGCTCTGTTTCAAGCATTAACGGATGGTGGTCGCGAGTTGCAAGAACTTATCTCAACCAAAATGACTGAAGTCAAATAAGAAGTAGGTCAACTCAAACAAGACGTGGATCAAGTCAAGCAAGACGTGGATCAAGTCAAACATGAAGTAGAGATGAAAATGACGGAGAAGAACGGTGGCGGATCTGGGAAACACGTCGCAGTGGGTCATCTTCAATCGCTACTAGGCCTCCAGATTTCGACGGCACTACTTCTTGGAGCATCTATAAAGACCAACTTGAGGCGGCAGCAGTTAAAAATGGATGGACAGATTCGAACAAGGCTACCGAACTGCTAGTAGCTTTGAGAGGAAATGAGGCTGCAAACGTCATGCTTACATTATCGACCACTGAAAAGTGTAATTACGCAATTGTCGCGGCGTTAGAGCGGAGCTAATGCTCATCGGGAAATAATCTACCAGACGAGTAATGACAATTTGCCAACATCGCCAAGCCGCTGCATCGGTTGACGGAGAAAAAGATGTCATTCAAGAGGGACAGTTTATTCTGGACACCGATGCAAGTAACAAGTACAAGACGGCCAGGAAAAAGTAACTGAGTACATCAGTAAGGTGTTGAGCAAGCCAAAGAAAAATTATTGTCCATCATGAGGCGCATTTTGCAGATCTTTACATAACTATTTCTACCATCTAGGTATGTAGGTAAGTTTTTATCTTCATTTTTTATGTTCAAAGATGAAATAAACGTTTAAGAATTGTATTATACAAATATCTTTTTATACGAGTGAAAAGAAAATTTTATCACATGGTAGATAGAAAAAAAAACTTCATGTACGTACAAATATCCTAAAGTACTTATCTGAAAAATACTATTTTTTCCTGCTTTCAAATTCTAGATATTGGTTGTCATCACGAACTTTTTAGCTTTGTTATCGAGTTTCAATTAGCTATCGTTACCAGACGTTGATACCAAATGAACGTTACCAGAAAGGAACTGCGGGCTATCGTGAAGTCCGCGAACCATTCCATCGGTACTGTACGGAAGGAAGTTGCAATTGGTTTGTTGCAGCAATTGGAAATTGCAAGATGGATAGAACGCCTTCAGCAGTACGATTTTAAAATTGAACATCGTCTAGGCAGATCTCATGGTAACGCAGATGTATTATGAAGGAAGGGCTTGGAAAGGGGAATGTCGATACTGCCAACGAGTAGAACAACGAGAAGGACCAAGCATTCTTAGGAGAACCAGGATTGATGTCGACGCACATTGGACCACTGAACAAGTGAAGGTCGAACAAACAACCGATAATGCTGTGGAATTAAATGGAAGTTGGAAAATCAACGACCTGATTGGAAAGACATAGCAGATAAGAGCTCGGATGTAAAAGCTATGTGGATTCCTTGGCGATTCAGAATAGTTTACTGAAGAGGACTTGGGAAAGGCCCCCCACGGGAAAAGTGCCACGCTCCAGATTGTTGTACCAGAAAGTAGACGGAAAGAGGTCTTGCGAGAAATGCACAATGGAGCGTCTGGAGGCCATTTTGGAGTGAATAAGACCCTGGATACAATTCGGGAAAGGTATTACTGGGTGAATTTCCGAGATGACGTCGAAGAATGGTGCAGAAATTATGATACCTGCTGCTCCGTAAAAAGACCCCAAAGAAAGACTAGGTGGCAAATGAAGCAACTACCAAATCAGGAAACTAACACAGTAGCCAGGGTCTTGATTGACGAATTCTTCAGTAGATTCGGCGTATCATTAGAGCTTCATTCGGACCACGGACGGAATTTTGAATCGCAACTTTTCAAGAAGATCGTGGAGGACAACTCCGCTACATCCCCAATCAGATGGCCTGATCGAGCGTTTCAATCGAACCATGGAACAATACCTCTGCAAAATGGTAACGGACCACTAGAAAGATTGGGACAAATTTCTGCCTCTTCTAATGATGGCTTATGGAGGTGCAGTGCATAACATGATAGGACATATCCCTGTCAAGGTTATATTTGGTAAAGAATTTCGTCTTCCGGTAGATTTGGTGTACGGATCACCAGAAAAACAGGTGCAAGATGTTCAGAACTATGCTGATAAATGTGCGCGAAATATTAAAGAAAATCCATCGAAAAGTGAGGACAAAGATAAAGATTGCCAATAATCGTATGAAAGCCAGATATGACCTAAGGACGAATTCTGCAAGATTTAAGGCAGGTGATTTGGTGTGGCTGTATATCCACAGAGGAAGAAAGGAGAGTCTCCTAAGTTGTCTCCAAGTTGGGAGGGTCCATAAACAGGCATCAAACGGATCAACGACGTGGTATACAGGATCCAACGTACCCCAAGAGCAAAGATGAAAGTGGTTCATCTTGAACGGTTAAAGACTTACAGTCGTGGAGATTTCTCTGATCGGGACGATCCGAACTAGGAGGGGGGCAATGTTACGCCCGACCGTCGGTCCACAGAGTTTCGGGCCGAACCCATCTAGACTAAACGAAAACCGGGAACAGTCGCCTCCGTTCTCGAAAGTACGAGAGCCGGGTTCAGGCCGGGTATATAAACGAGCGAGACGCGCGAGATGGGATGGAATAGATAGTTCAGTAAAGAAGCGAAAAAAGCGGACAAGGAATTGTTAGTAGAGAGTAATTATGTTTTAATCGTGTTGTAATAGTTAAAAGTAAATAAAAGTGTGTCGTTAATTGACGGTAAATTATTGGAACCCGTATCCCGTAACTGATTTAACGTCAAATTTTACCAATTGAGTATGCTGATTGAGCTGATTTTGACAAAGGTCGGCCATACGGGCAACCAAACAGTGGAGCCAAACTTAAAAAGGTTTTTTCGTGTTTTTACAAAAATGGAATTAAATTGCTCAGATACGTAATTGACGTTTATCTACGACTACTGAGTAAATAGCAAATAACACACACTCTACTTCGCTAGTAGGGAGCTCCTTACGCATGCTGAACTAAACGTACGTGCAAGGCCCTCAGACGGGGCCTCATTCACGCGTCGCCTAGCAACAGTCCACTCGCCATCAATTCGTCATTTTAATGGCGGCTAGCTGTCAAATTCAACTTTCATCAATTTTCTGATTTGTTAACATTTATTTATAATACTTTCAAAATGTCTATTCCTAGCGATAGCGAGAGTGAAGTTTTAATGCCTCCAGATATTTTAAAAGTAACAGAGACCGCTACCAGCTCGCTCCTCCCGATAAAATTAAAAGAAAGATATGAATGTACATATCAAAAAGTTATGGACTGGATGCCTGTGAACGTCGTAGATAAAGTATGTATGAAAAGGATGACATAATCAAAATAAATGGACTTTTGTTTCTCCATCCTTTTTTTTTGACATTTCATAGCCAACTAGATGGAGTTTTATAATGAACACCCCGTATAGTACGAAATGCGGGTACTAAAGCATTTACGTACTCATGGAAAGTTTGCGTGCAGCCGCGAGTGCGTATTTAGCTTCCTTATCCACCCTTATTACGTAATATACTATTATACGTATTTCAGAGGTTGTTTGTTCCTTTGTTTTGCTGAGCTCATTTATTTTTGTCACTATATTATTATAAAATAGCCTCTACTTAAGTATCATAAAACTTACTTTTTCGCACAAAAGAATCATTTGTCTTCCACCGTCGACGTGGCTGACGCATGAACACAGCTGGACGATAGCTAGGTCGGCCATAGCTTTCTTATCGTATATCACATCGCTGACTACGGGCCTGAGTGGTATCGTAAATTTGCCGTCTTTGGGATTTTCAAGGTAGGTCTGGAAACACAGTCGGACGGCGTTTAAGTCTATTGATGTTGGTTGATTCCTATGAGCGTAACCATCTGCAAAAACACTCAGTTAGAAAATGCGAGGTTAAGCCAGGATGGGCACTCACGTCTGAACGGATCTACTTTAATTTGCTCTCTTAACCTAAGAGATGACTCAATGTCCCGCTTCTTGACACATTGAATGCCCAAGTTTTGGAATTGTACTCTCATCGTTTCTGGAGAAATCACTACTGTACACACGCCATTTTTACATTCTTTGCCTACCAAGTTGTGAGGATGGACTCTGTAACAAAGTTTGCAAGTGTTATGTTGTGTTAGTCAGTGGCGGTTCGTACTAGGGTTTGCAGGTTTGCGCAACAACCAAAATTTTGAGCTGCCGATGATTTTTTTATCCTAATTTTTATTTTATTTTTTATATTAACTATACAGAATAACGAATATTATGTATATTGACAATATACAAATCCATTATTATATATTTTATGTGTCAGTAGAATTAGCCCGCGAAACAATAATCATGATGTACGGCGCGAAGTCCACGTCGATTTCAATAAAATCCGGCCCGCGATCATGTCTAGGATAGGAAAAGCGGCAACGAGACTGGTGTTGCAGTCCGGCTGCAAACACCAGTCTCTGCTTTCATTCCACTTTTTTACTGCGGTCCGCCGGCGTCCACGTGACGATATGCCCGGCCACCACAGCACTCTCCCGTAAGCCCTGTGGTTAGAGATGAGAAAATACGGTATTTTATTTTTCATTGTATTATACAACGTACAATACATTGTATTATACAGTATTAAATTCAAAAAAATGGCGGGTTTTTTTTAACTACTGGATTAGGATAAGAGCGTAAAAGCGAGATCTTATTGCATTTAAAAATTAACGAAATGATTAATTTTATTTAAAGAATGTATGATATTAGTAGTATAAATTAAAGTGCTATTTTTATAATTCAAATCCAATTCTTACCTATATAAAATAACTATATAAAATAATGCACGCATACTATCGAATCCAGCATTTATATGGCCTCTTTCCAATTCTGGCAAATCCTGTCTAGAACAAATTTTGCAGGTGCCTCACCATTCCATAGTAATTTTTTGCAAATTGCCTTGAGGAGAATTTGCACTTTCTCTCGGAATTGTTACTATTTGGTTGAACGACAACATATTTTTGTATTATTGCCCAAATTTTGCGAGGCCTCCCAATTATTACTATATCATACACGTTTACTT
Organism: Taphrorychus bicolor; assembly: GCA_951812265.1. NCBI lineage: Eukaryota > Metazoa > Arthropoda > Insecta > Coleoptera > Curculionidae > Taphrorychus > Taphrorychus bicolor. Next base: position 76,789,264 of record OX638297.1, on the reverse strand, counting down.
CACTACTAGTAATAACGATAAAATAACAATTTTTTTTTCATAAAAAAATTAAAACAAATGGACGAAAATTAAAAAATGAAGTCAGTTATATGTCATTCAAGTCATATGTCATTCTCCTACAGCGTTGTCTACTCTTCACAGTGTTGCCAGAAATTTGTGTGTTGATAAGCTAACTCTAATAGGATATGCCACTGGGATCCTGTGTTGAATGTACCTATGGGTGGTTGGTATTATAATACATGACCCACCGACCAAGGACAGTTCAACACTGTTTTCGAGTTTTCATTGAGAAAACAAAGGATGGGAATACTCTCAAAGGGCTCTAGAGCTGCCACCTGAAAACCTTGTAAGTATTAGTGCCCACCTGACCAATATACGCTTGGTGATTGATGAGTAACCAAAAATTTCGCGGTGTTCCATATTTGATCATCATGCAGCTTGTACCTACCTATATAGTTACCACAGTGGGTAAGCCAAAAATGAAGAGGTTAAATACATACCGCATACCGTATTAAACGGTATAATACAATGTATAATACATTTGTATTATACACTTTCACTTCACTACCTGTGGTGTTGCAATTTGAGTGCAATCAAAACAGTGAGCGGGCGACGTTTGTAGGGACCGGACGCGGAGTTGCAACAATTTAAATTTAACCATGAATTTGGTAGAAGGTTTAATTGCAATGGACTTTTTTTTCAAATAAAAGCTACGTGATTATTTATTACTAATTAATAACCAGAATTTCATTAAAATAAATAGTTTTATTTTTGTAGAAACGAGAAAGCACCAGCATTTAAGGGCCATACTCGTAGTCACCGACCCAAAAGGAAGGTCCCCATTTTTTTTTATTTTATTATGTGTTATTTGTATTTATTTATATAGATATTTAACTATTAAATAATGTTACCGCTTGTCGTACGCTAATTACCAAAACTGGGCGTGACACCTTAAAATTTTTTTGCAAGCGACGCCTTTTCTTCTACGTGCAACCCCCTACTTTTTATACCACGAGCCGCCACTGGTGTTAGTTAAACGTTCTCTTGGTAAAATTACAACTTAAAAAGACCAGAAAATTATTGGATCTTAAAAAAAATTATTAGTCGAATCACTAGAATCGAATTACCGGCAAATCATCAACTAAAGGTGGTTCCAATTATGTCTTTTCTTAATTGCTATTACATATATATAGTATAGATGGGCGAAGGGAAAATTCCCAAAAAACCTTTAAACCCAATTTAGGGCTTTTACCCGGATTTTTTCCCATCTTTTCTTGAAAGCACCCGGCAGTTTCAAGATTTAAGGTTAGATTTTATATTAGAATTCAATAAATCCAGATTCTGGTTTGTTTTTTGATAAACAAAACACTGGTCAATCGATCAAAAGCTTCAAGCTGCACAGAGTATTACATTTGGAAAGACCTTCCTGTTTTACAAATTTTGCCCCTTTTTTACCAGCGGGTTCCAAAATACGGCGTCACTTCCGGCAAATTGACGTCACTTGACGTCTTACGTCAAATAATTCGAAAACGCTCTTCGTCGAGTGATGTGCTCTGACAATGAAATTACGTCATGGGTCACTTTAAAAAGCGAATTTTCGGGCAAAAAAGACCATTTTTAGGAAAATATCGTCATTGTTTGCTATGTCCACATCTCCTAGGTCATTGACAATCGGTAAGTGATGAGGATGTTGGCTGTTCTGAAAAAATATCTTTATCTTCGATGTGCTTGTTTAGTTTCCGACGTTTTCATTATAAAATAAATCTTGATAGTATATAAGAAATTGTAATTAAAATGTAAAGTGATAGAGTAATAGTATATTATATACCAAGGTTGTGAATTACATTATTATGAGACCCTAACGTCAAGTTCAAATTCCAAGCGTGTAGTGCTGAGAGATATATAGACGTGAGGGCCATAAATAGTTCACAACTGCAGTGTAAAAACAACTTTTTACACTACAAGACTTAGTGAAGCTACAACAGAAAATTGACTGAATTAAGAAAATAATGATCCGCAGATTTTACTATTAAGAAACTGCGCGTCATCAATCCAATCGAAGCTTCGTTTTCGGAATAACCGATAAACAAAGCTGCAGGATGACATCACGCAGTCTAAAGCATCAGGAAACGTATTGTTACGGTGACCGTTACGCTTCGCTACAAAGGAGCTAGTAGATTCGCGTCTCGCGAAGGTACCGACGCTTCAGCGACTGTCACGAGTGATTTATTGCTCTGTTTATTTAGCGAACGTAGTTGTTTACGACCTTTTTTTATGTGTCTCGTTTTAATTATTTTTCTTCTAAAATATTCTAGGTTTTTCTGTATTTTTAGGATTGTGTATAAAAGGCGAATAAGCGCCGCCGTTAGTAGTAGTAATATTTTAATCGAGCTATAAGTAAGCTGAAGTACCAAACGATAATAGAAGGCTATAAAGTGTTAAGTAGTGAGTTATTTAGTAGTCGGATTGTACCTGTGTGTATTTGTGGGACGAATAAATAGTGTTTTTGTGTTAAATTGTTACACTGGAATTATTGACCCCTTATGTTCAATTGTTTTATAAATAAGGCTAGAAAACCTATTTTATTTTCAAGCGGACTAAAAGTACGTCATTTGTTTTCTCCATACGCTCACCTAAAGTGGGCTTTCTAATCCTGAGACCAAAAAAGTAGTAAGAAAGTCCTAGGCAGTAAAAGTAAAGTCAAAAGTCACCGCTACTGTCATGGTGGCGCATATATAAACGATTTTCATTCACTAAAACTATTTGAACACTAGATGGCACCAGATAGACCGATCTGAGTGTATTGCCACCTTTACATTCTTATTGAAAAAACAAAGGATGGGAATACTCTCAAAGCACTCGAGAGCACCACCCGAAACCGTTAACAGTCGAAATCGCATATGTTCTCGAACTCTGAGTTCGTCTGTTAATGTCATGCGCGTCATCATATTTATCTGTCAATGTGACATTTATTAATTTAGCATTGATAATAACGCTACAAATTTTTAGTTTACCATAATTCGCCCAGTTGCAGGCCTCAGCTTCGCTTCGGCCGTCAGTCTCTGGGCTTAGCACGAAAAGACCCACTTTTACTCCTAGTGACATAATCTACTATTATACTCGTTTATGAATCACGTGGACCATAATGCTATTATATTAAAGCTAGTTGTGAAAAATAATATATTATAATAAGAGATGGGATAAGTGTTTCATTACTGTCCAGAGATTATGTTATTTATTGAGCATAGAGTCGAGATAAATAAACTCACGATTGTCGTTCGATGGGCTTAACTCAAATCCCATTAGTCGAGAACTGTGAGACTAGTAAGGAAATCTCAAGCCAGCTGAATTCTGTTTATGATTTTAAAACATGATATGAAACAAACAAGATTTTGGCTCACGAGATGTTTTACCAATACAAAATGAATCCAATGAACTTAATATCATAACACATCTCAAAGATTGAAAATTTAGCGATGCAAACAACCACAGCAATAATAACACACATTATAAGCACTCTCTCACTCAAGTATGGTCCCTTCAGATAGGCATGGTTTTCGATGGAAGAATCCAAGCAGATAATTATATCATAAGAATAAAGAAGAATACACAATCACGAAAATAACGAAGAGCAAGCCCTTATGGCAATGCAACTGAAAATTCAAGACAAATGTAATACTCCTGGAAATAGCGGCAATACAGCTAGAAAGCCATCAGTTACTGTAAAAGTGCTTGAATTGCGAAAAAAGAGGACATCTTGCAAGGGTTGTGTAGCTATCAAAAGACAGCAGGCAGGAAACTATCAGGAAAGTCAAGGACAAGACTTTCGGAGTGATTGTTGAAAATTAACAATCACTCCGAAATTTCCCCACAGATGGCAACACTGGTAACTGCAAGTATTGCAATGGAAACTATTTTTGTTGGAGACGAGATCATTATCGAGAATCGGAACGTGGAAACTTTGGCAACAATGGAGGTCGAGATGAAAAAAAATTCAATTGACCATTCCAGAACGGCTGATTTTGACAAACTTTTTTGAGAGGCATACAGACAGTGTAGTCAAACATACCGAATTTTCTGTGTTTATATACGAAAATGGTGAATAAGAATCAAAAATTCAAAGCCGTTTGTTCTTTTAGGATGATATATCTTCATTAAAACAATATTTTTCTGCTGTTATTCGCATTTTATTAATATTATCTTTATCCTTATATAACTTATTAAAGTATAAACAAAATACATAAATAAATTAAAGTATAAAAAAAATAGCAGAAGCAACAACACCGCAGCCAGTTTATTAATTGTGAAGAGCATATTTGTTTTGATGTTTTAGGATTTTTTTCATCACTTCAGCTACAAAACTATAAACTCTGCCTTGGGGCTCTTGCCAAAAAGGGACAGTTAGGAATATACTATAAAAATATCTCAAATCAAATATGAAACATGATGATCAAGGTCAAGTTTTAAGTTCCGTGTGATATCTAATTAGGTTGTTCCCCATATTGCCTTGAGGGGCAAAATGTCAAATGACGTAATTCTGGAATGGTCAATACTGAGCAGGAATGGGTAAATACGCCAATTAGTATTTATTTACATTTATCTACATAAATAAATATTTTTAAGGTGGGTTTATACACCAAATAAAATAAAATTAGAAATAAGTTTGGTTCCATATTTTTGGTCGGAAGTCCGTCGCTTCAAAAGTTCCTCTGACGTAATTTTGTCGTCAGCACACGTCATACAAACGTCATAGCAACTTAAAGCCGGACGGGAAATTGATTGTCGACTGTGTTTGGTTTTTGTTAGGTTAGAGTTAAGTTTTAGAAAAGCTTGGTGTTGGGTCAGCTAAGGGCTAGGAGCCTAACTAGGAGATGAATATAAACTCGATATTTGCTTCGATTGGAAATTAGAAGTAATAAAACTAATGACAGTGACAATGGTCAATGATGATCAATGGTTTTGCAATAATTTGACGTAAGACGTCATGACGTCACCGAGACGTTACTTCCGGCTGATATCGTCATCAGTTTAACCGTTCCCACTGCTAAAAAGGATGGCCAAAACTGTAAAACAAGAGTGGGTCTCTAGATTAGCTGCATGATTTGTATTGAATTGGCGAATTGGGAACAAAATTCGAACTACAAGTTCATCGCCGACGATTCGTTTAATAATGTTTAAACTTCATCAGGGCTACAAAGATATAAATTTATCAGAAGCAAAAACGGCAATCATTTGAAACACGATCGAGATTAGAAAATAAATCAAATTGATACATTCAAAAGTAAAATTAAAACATTTTAAAAGTTAAAAAATTAAAAAACCTTACAGGTTACACACTTTAAAATTGTAGATAAAATTATTATAAACAATTAACATCTATTAAATTAACAAGACAAGAACGAGACGGTACGTAAATACTGGGCAAACAGCTGCTAAATTTATATCTTTGTAACCCTGACCTGAAGAAGTTTAAGCATTATTAAACGAAACGTCGGCGATGAGCTTTTTAGAGCTAGTTCGAATTTTGTTCCCAATCCGCCAATTCAACACAAATCAATAGATCCTGGGACGCAATTTTTCATTTCAATAAAGATTGAGAATTAGAAATAACCTAAAAAAGTGATAGTGAAAGTAAGTCTATAATCGTACATGTAAAAAATTAATTATCCACGCGTAGAATAGTATATTATTAATCGAGCTTTTTATGAAAGCCATTATTCCCTTAGGGGGACGTTTGCGTCACGAGCCGCAGGCGAGGGGCGCAAGTCTCCCGTGAGAATAATGGCCATAAAAAGCTAGTATCATACTATACTTTGTCCACGGCCATTGTCTAATAATTACAAATTATAAAATCTTATAGGTAGTTTAAAGAAAATAATTGAAATGTCAAAGTGACACTCGCGTTTGACGGCAAAACCGGTGCCACCAGTGCATTTTTTACGCTGCGGCGTTTCACATTCCAATGTTGTCTACTACTACTGGTTGCCAAGGCAACATATATAGCTTAAATGGCGAGCGGGAATAATGATATTATTCCCGCTGTTTCAACTCATATATCCCTCTGACGCTATATGAGCCCTATTTAACTTTTGTCAACAAGCTGAATATCAGTATATTATTAAGTGGTCGTGGACAAAAATATTTGTTTGCCAGTTAATTATCTACGCTTTCATCCCTGATACTGAGTGAAGTCCCTTCAGCGGAGTAAACGGAACTGGCAGAACTGACGAATGATCACCATATTATTTGCTAGGTTGTAGGCACATAATTTGGGGTACTATAACCTTTGGACTGGTCATCATTTTTCAGGTTGCAAGAACATAAAATGGTGTGTTATAACCTTTGGACATTATTCACGATGCTTCTTTGTTTTTTCATTATACAATCCATAAGAATTTCATTCAGACACCGCCATGTTGGAAATTACACACGAAACAAACGGAGGTTCCAACTATTATGGCCGTCAATGACCTAGCAGATATGGAAACAGCCAGCAAATGGCGACATTTCCTTAAAAATGCCCCCTCCCTTTTTGGCCGGAAGTCCGTCACTTCAATCGTTCCCCTGACGTAATTTTCAGTCAGAAGCTTAAAGCCGGGCCGGAAATTGTCGATTATTTTTGTTTTTTTTTTAGATTAGAAATTAAGTTTTAGAAAACCTTGCAGCTAGGTCAGCTAACGCGGCTAGGAACTCTAGCGCTCTAACTAGGAGATGGATATAAGTTCGATATTCGATTGGATTGGAAATAAGAAACAATAAAAATAATGACAGTGACAGCTCGATGATGGCCGCCCTGATGCGGCCGCCATAATGGTTTTAACGTCAATTTGACTTGGATAATCAAAACAAAACGAGTGTTGACAACCGAGTTATCTAATTGATTATGTAAAAATTGTAAATTAAGCCGTGGACAAAGTATTGTATCCAACTCGCATATAATAGGCATTACCTCAGGTAAATTGCGCCACTCGCTATGCTCGTGGATTAAAAACGACGCCTTCAGTAATGATGTCCTATATTATATGCCTCTGTACAATAATATGCTCATCATTTTTCAGGTTGCAAGAACATAAAATGGTGTGTTATAACCTTTGGACATTATTCACGATGCTTCTTTGTTTTTTCATAATACAATCCATCAGAATTTCATGCAGACAACGTCATGTTGGAAATTACAAACAAAACAAATGAAGTTTCCAACTATTATGGCCAACCTGATGCGGCAGCCATAATGGTTTTAACGTCACTTCGACTTTGACAATCAAAACAACAAAAAAAATTTTAAATTAAAGCTTGGACCAAGTATAGTATCCAACAACTCGCTATGCTCGTGGGCTCAAAAGACGCCTTCAGTAATGAAATCCTACATTATATGCCTCTGTACAATAATATGGTCATCATTTGTCAGGTTGCAAGAACATAAAATGGTGTCCAAAGGTTATAAGTTTTGGACTGGAACATGGTGAATAATTGTCATTATTCACGCTGCGTCTTTTGTTTTTTCATTATACACTCCATAAAAATTTCATGCAGACACCGCCATGCTGGAAATTACAAACCAAACAAATGAATGTTCCCACTATTATGGCCGACATGATGCAGCAGCCATAATGGTTTTAAGGTCACTTCGACTTTGACAATCAAAACAACGCGTGCTGTCGATCGTGTTATCTCGTGAATTATTATGATTATTTCACTCATGCATAAATTTTCCCATAAGGAGAGTGTGTTTATCAAAAAATTACAGCGGTAATTCCACGTTGTCTAGACGACGTGGTATTGTCGCTAACACTAACCTAAGCCTTAATCAATATCGTTTTCTATATTAATTTGATTCGAGAAATAATCCCACTAAATACCGCTCGAGATTTAAAATAAACCATAAAATTTTTTACTCTGGCATGTTTTCCTTGCAAATTTCACTCGTCCTAAAGGACTCGTGAAATTATTGAAAACATACAATCGTGAAAAACTATCGGTAATTTTAAAGCTCTCGTAGTATTATCCCCGAAAAAAATTTAAATTGAGCTGTGGACAAAGTATATAGTATCCAACAAGCATAGAATAGCCATCATTACCTTAGGTGAGTTGCGCCACTCGCTACGCTCGTGCGTCACCTTTAGTAATGATGGCCTACATTATATGCTTGTTGGATAACATACTATTGTGACCTTATTAAAGGTCTAGCCCGCCACGACACCTTCGATAATGATAGTCTACACTATATACGGGGTGTTCATTATAAAACTTCATCTAGCAGGCTATGAAATTTTGACAGAAAAGGATGACATAATCAAAATAAATGGACTTTTGTTTCTCCATCCTTTTCTTTTGACATATCACAGCCAACTAGATGAAATTTTATAATGAACACCCCGTACTTGTTGGATAATATACTATTAGTTTACGTTTTCATTATAAAATAAAACTTCATAGTCTATACGAAATTATCAGCATTTTTTGTCTCCAAGACGAACTTCTCAACAAAAACCATTGTTTGAACAATTTTATTGTTTCCACGGCCATAAACACACTGTTGATGTTATCGGTCTGACACCATTTAGATCGACCTAATCGGGAGACCCTCTCCTGTTTAACAGTTTTGGCCCCCGTTTTTAGCACTTTCTTTTAAACTGGTGACGATATCCGCCGGAAGTTACGTCTCGGTTATTGCAAAAAAAAATATTGCAAAATACCTGTCACTGTCATTATTTTTATTATTTCTTATTTCCAATGTAATCGAATAACGAACTTATATCCATCTCCTAGCTAGAGCGCTAGGGCTCTACTAAGTCCTTAGCTGACGTAGCTTAAAGGTTTTAAAAACTTAACTTCCAACCTAACAAAAACCAAAAACAATCGACAATCAATATCCGGTCCCGGTTGGCATTAAGTTGGTATGACGCTTGTATGACGTGCGTTGACGACAACAACCTTAAGAGTGCCGGAGTTCCGGCCAAAAAACGAGACAATTTTTAGGAAAATATCGGCATTTGTTGGCTCTGTTTATATCTTCTAGGCCACTGATTTGTGTGAATGTACGTCATCAGCAGGGGTTACGAACGTTCGATAGGGAACGACATCTGTTCGTATCGAATACTCGATTCGCAACGCAGCCACTACTCGAAATTGCATCAAACTCATTGGTAATCATAAGACTGTGAAGGCTTTCACGGCCGGTCAAAATACAATCTAAAGTGGTTTCTAGGCTTTGAAGCCGCGGTCCAATGAAATTTTTTCCTGACGTTTCGCCTACAGCTACGGTAGACATTATCAAAGGCGATGAGGCAATGTACGAAGTGATCTCCCGTGCTTCCTGTCAGTCAACGTCGGGAAGCAAGTGAGTCGCAATATGGTGCTCATGCTCTTATCTTGACTACTTCGGATATACGGTATGGGGGGAAAATTTATTTAAAAATTTTGTGTTGTTTTCGCATTTCAAATTTGAAAAATTTTTGCAGTTATTTAATACTTGGTTTTAAAAAATGAATGAGTGCTATTCATATACAAAGCCTTATCTCAGAAATTAATTTTTAATCAAACCCCTTTTTTAAACCAATGTCGAAGAGCCCGTATCTCCCTTATGAAGCATTTTGGATATTAATACTTATGTAAAATCGGCAATAAATTATATCTGTAATTCGCCAGTCTTCGTTTTTCGGTTTTCTTTCCAATCTATAGTACACAGTTACATTACATAGTCCAGGTCAGTTAAGATTAGTTCAAGTCTTCATGCAAGGTACAGTTCGTTTCTTTATTGCATTTGTTTTTACCTAAATAAACTATATCTAAAAATTTTATTTTCGCTTGTGTTTGATGCTGAAATTGTAGTCGTAACAGGTCACGAAACACCAATAGGTGTGATAATTGTAAGGAAAAAAAACAATTTTTTAATGTGGCTGCTGAATACTGTTAAATCAACATTTTACATAGCCAACACTGTGATTGTATAATTCAACCACAGTAAAACATACTTTATCTAAAAAAAAATAAGTAAATAGAAACATATTACAAAAAGTGAAGTAACTTTTAACAATGAACACTTAAATTTAAGACGCATTATGTACGGCAAGATAATTAAGAAGAATGTTTAACAGGTGAATTTATATTTGCTTTATAGATTTTTAACGATTTTAACCTTCAGCGACACAGATGACTTTAGATAGTTGGGTATGGTTATTAAGAATAAGCATAATTATGTTTACTGAAGTCTCAAAGCGTTTAGGAAACTGGTATTTAACCATTATTATTTTTATGCGATTAATTAAGTGGACAATGTCGATAAAATAATGAAACAGCCATTTTTCTATAACGGTCTTGTGGATTAGTTGGAAATTATATTGTTGATTGTTGTAACAAAATGTTTGATAAATCTAGAATTTATATTTCCATTTATCATTATCCCAAGAGATAAAAAGACCAATTTTATTTAATAATAAAAATAAGCTTTAACATTATAGACCTGGTTTTCTGAAAACCCGCTGTTCATTAATTTGACAGCATATAAATAAATTATAAAAACAGATGAAGAAAAGATGCAATTTTACAGAGCATTGGCTGTAAAAGCTGAATATACCTAAGGGGACCTAAGTAGGGGTGTTTATTTATATACATGTATATAGTACATATCACTGACGCTTGACAAAGAATTTATTTTGCATAATGATCACTTCTGCGTATTGATGCTATTGGTTTTGTATGTTCAGATTTCCGGGTTTTTATTAACCTTGATGGCAAAATTCTGTTCAAATCTAAATACCTACATATAACACAAAAGAAATATATGCATCTTCCAAAATATCATGACTAATAGCATTGTCTATGGCTTCGGTTGACAACCGCACTGAGAATATAGATTTTGTGAGTATATCTGCTTGTTGATACTGACTGAAATGATAATATAGGTTTTGTGAGTATATTTGCTTATTGGTGTTCACTTGAGACGTAAATGGTTTCATATATCCCTCGAATAAAATGGTATTGTATATCTAAATATTTAGTTGCATTTATTGCACTCTGATGGTCTTCAAACAGATTCGTTGGCAATGGTGACCTCTCTTTTATATCTATTAAGATCTTCTGAAGCCACAAAAGTTGTTTCGTCGCTTGTGCAGCTGCTGTGTATTCCGCCTCAGAGTGGGAGGTCTTGAGGGGTTAGTCTTAATATCTGATGTGTGCTGTCTTCTCCAAAGAGTCTGATAATTTGCCTTGTATAATTTGACTGCGAATTAGTGCCTTGTATAATTAGACTACGATTCCATACCCACAAAAAAACCAATGTTGTAACCGTTATCTCAAAACATTTCTCAAGTGTCTAGGATTTGTTGTATAAACTGACATCTTTGTAGATAAAATTATTCTATCATCGACATAATATTGTTACGGGATACGGGTTAAAATAATTTATCGTCAATTAACTGCATACTTTTATTTACTTTTAATTATTACAACACGATTAAAACACAATTACTCTCTACTAACAATTCGCACTGTTCGCTTGTCCGCTTATTTACTACACTGCACTATCTATTCCATCCCATCTCGCGCGGCTCCCTGCTTTACCCTTGGAGTTACTTATTATACTACAACTTGGAGAAAACTTGGGAGACTTTCCTTTCTTACTCTGTGGATTATACATCCACACCAAATTACCTGCCTTAAATCCAGCAGAACTCGCACTTAGGTCATATCTGGCTTTCATCCATCGCTGGCAATCTTTATCTTTGTCCTCAGGTTTCGATGGATTTCCTTTATTTCTTTATATTCTTCTGGCCATTGAAGTTGCACCGGTTCTCCTGGTGATCCGTACACCAAATCTACCCGAAGAGGAAGTTCTTTACCAAATATAACCTTGGCAGGGGTATCTTGGCGTCCCAATCTTTCTGGTGGTCCGCTTTCGGATTGTCCTTGTTTTGCGGATTCCCAGAAGTTCCATGATCTTCTAGTTGCGATTCAAAATTATCTCTTATTCACTCTAAAATGGCCGCCAGTCACTCCATTGTGCATTTCTCGCAAGACATCTTCTCGTCTAATTTCTGGTACGACAAGCTGGAGCGTAGCACTTTGCCCGTCGGAGCTTTTCCAAGTAACTCCTCTTCAGTAAACCATTCTGAATCGCCAAGGAATTCCATTGAGCCCACATATACTTCCGGGTTCCTATCTGCTAAGTCCTTCCAATCAGGTCTTTGATTTTCCAACTTCCATTGACGTATTAACCCCACAGCTTTATCGGTTGTTTGTTCGACCTTCATTTGTTCAGTGGTCCAATGTTCGTCGACATCAATCTTAGTTCTCGTAAGAATGCTTGGTCCTTCTCGTTGTTCTACTCGTTGGAAGTATAACTGCGTGATAATGTATTTGCCTGATGGCCAATCTTGCCAGGCATGGTGAGGCTTCTTCCAAGCTATCCAATCCTAATGATCCTGGGGGCTTTCGTGGAGCCAGTCAGCGTTCGCCTCTTTACACTGACTGGTGTTAGTTTTCCATCTGATGTGCCAGTCCGCCATATTGTCGTCGTGGCGGAGTCTGACTCCTTTCCCGTCGAACGCAACAGTCCCTTTTAAAATGGCCGATTCTGCCGAAGTTGAAACAAGATCCCGGTGTCTGTAGGTCGGCATTTCGGTCCATATTTCTTCTGTAACCAATGTCTTGCACCCTGATCCTTGCTTGGTCGAAAATAAAGTCATTTGCTTCATGAATTCACGCTGCTCGTCCAACAATTGCTTTAAGATTGAGCTTGGATGCGGCTCTTCCTGTACGTCAACTATTCTAACTCTGTGGCCCGTGTTTATTCTCGACGCCTCATACTCCAATGCCCGAATTAATGCCTCATTTGCACTGAAAGGACGAGTCAACTTCAAATGCCGCAGGATACTCTAATCTCGTCAAACGCTCAATGTCCCCTCCAAATTCCTGTAAGTTTTCGCCTGGCTTCTGCTGCTTCATCCATATGTCTGTTTGGTAGATTATTTCGCGATAAGCCATTACCAAACCTCCGCTCTAACGCCGTGGCAATTGCGTTGTACAGTTGGATGGGATCGCTAAAAGAATTCCGATCCGACAAAATTATGCGACACGTATGTTAGATTTGCTTGGTTATTTTACACCCAATAATAAGCAAAGAGACAACAGGACGCTTATTCTATAGGAAAGAGTGAAAGTGAAAGTGAGAATTGCTGGCCAATGGAATTCGTCAACAGAATTTTTTGACCAATCAAGGTTGTCAAAATTCTCACTTTTACTTTCACTCTTTCCTATAGAATAAGCGTCCTGATATAATATTTGTCTGGTCGTTACGCAATACGTCCTCGACAAATAGCATTGCCAGATTAAGGTGTGTCAGTGTGACGTGTTTTTCCTTAATTTTTAAATCGCAATTTTTCTGCCTTTTTTTTCACTGATAAAGTGCCTCGAATACCCAAATTAGTTTTTTTTAGGACGACGGGTTTTACAACGCTCTTATAGGTGAGAATATTCAACCTAATTCGTAGAATAGACCGTGCTTTGATCAATGTAAATATGCCACTTTCTGGGCATGTTTCCAGTCACGGCAACGGACCAATTTCGATCTGTAACGACACGAAAAGAAAGACGAATCCATCGGAGTAGAGAAATTGGACCTCCAAACCACTCCTTATATAAGCGATCAACCTCCATTAATCGATGCTCAGACCACTAACCACCAATGCAGTGAAGCATTGAAGCACGCAAGATGTAGAAGAACCAAGTAAATTGCAAAACTCAAAAGACACCTAAAAGAAAGGACCATAGAGGCACAGTTGGAACCACACACACCAGTCCTACCAACATATGTACTTACTCAAACAGACCGCTCCCGGACCCAGAAGATATCAAGTAGACATGCGCAAGAGTAGACCACCAAATACAATAAACCCCACTATGACAGAAAATGAAAAAAATATCGGAACTGAGTACACAGTGATGAAATTATCCTTTGGAGGCAGATGATACTAGAACGGATCAAGCCCATGAACTTAAAGCCTTTTACTTCATATGCGATCACAAGAGAAAACCGAATGAAGCGCGCGAGTAGAGCAGGCGACTACGAGGCTGCATGTATAAATAACACAACAAAATTTTTAAGACCTAAAGCAGTGCCTAATAACCAGAAAGAGCTACGATTACTATTATAACCCACACAAACTGGGTAGGGCCAATTTTTTGACAGAATCTGAACAAGCCTTTTTCGAAAAAGTAATCAAGGTCATCTGGCAACCAACTTCGCAAATAAGTATGATGAGATAACCGCAGCCATAACGCCAAGGGAAGGTTGTCCCTGCAGCAAACTTTCAACTAGAAAAAGCATCAGTACTAATGCACGATATGCTTAAAACATTCTTTATAGACAATGATACAAATCTTTATAGTGAAAGCGAGCTAGTACAAGAGTTAAAACGGATTATTGGAGTCAAAAGCTCCTATATGATGCCCTTTATACAAAAGCATCTCCAAAAGATTGAATAAAACCAGCGGACTTGCAGATTATATGATATGAATCTTGCTAGCATGCCTTACTAGTGGGGCCGTTATCTTTTACGTTTACGTTACAACCAGCCGCTCCTGCAGTTCTACTCATCAGTATACCTTGGCAAGGATGGTTTCCATGTCTTGTATATTTAGATAGAAAATAAAAGTAAAAATTAAGGGTTAAAGCCCCTTTGAGTTTTACTGAAAGAGCTTAATTAATTCATAAAATATATATAAATTATATATTTTATATTATATATATTACATATTATATACAAATTATATACATTATATATAAAATATATAAAAAAACATAACATAAAATATTCATGAGCAATATCCATAATACCATTTGCCGTTTATTTAAACCGAATCCCAGAGTACAGATAATGCCGGATTGGAATCACACCCGTTTATAGGTTAACGTAACTTGAAACTCAACCCAAAAAACTTTGATTTGATTCATATGAAATGTATAACCTTGCACTGACGTCACACCGGCATTCTTTTAGCGAACCAACTGTATTTACACTTTTCAGTGGTCGACAATGTAGGCATGATGCCTTTCCTCTCAAAGCTACTAAAAGTTCGGTAGCCTTGTCCCAATCTGTCCATCCATTTTTAACTGCAGCCACCTCAAATTGTGAGAAAACTGGAGGCCTAGTAATGTTTAGTCGCTCAGCGGTTGAAGTTGACCCATTGCGACGTGTTTCCGAGATCCGCCACCGTTCTTCTAACTCCGTCATTTTCATCTCTATTTCATGTTTGACTTGATCCACGTCTTGTTTGACTTGATCTACGTCTTGTTTGACTTCAGTCATTTTGGTTGAGACAAGTTCTTGCAATCGCGACGACTCGTGAATGCTTGAAACAGAGCAGATTGAATTTTTCTTTGTCCTTTCATCTCAAGTTGTCTCTGTTTTTCTTATTCCTGTTTCTCAAGTTGCCTTTGTTTTTCTTGTTCTTCCAGAAAATTTCTGTGTTCCTCTTTGTCGAGCTGCCTTTGTTTTCCTTGTTCCTTTTTGTCCTTTTTCTCAAGTTGCCTTTGTTTTTCTTGTTCTTCCAGAAAATTCTTTTGTTCCTCTTTGTCCTTCTTCAGCATTTCCATGAGTGCTGCCAGTTGTTCATCCATGATTTTTGTCGTAGATCGAGTATATGGCATGTGGAAAACACCAAAGTTCTTGCACTCCGCAAAATTCCACGCGCGCGACTACACTTTTGATCGTACAGTCACAAATCTGACAAAAATTATCCCTCTTCTGACACCAGTTGTTACGGAATACGGGTCCTAATAAATTATCGTCAATTAACTACACACTTTTATTTACTTTTAACTATTACAACACGCTTAAAAGAGAATTACTCTCTACTAACAATTCGCACTGTTCGATTGTCCGCTTATTTCGCTTATTTACTGCACTGCACTATCTATTCCATCCCATCTCGTGCGGTTCGCTGGTTTATATACCCGGCCTGAACACACTCTTGTACTTTCGAGAACGGAGGCGACTGTTCCCGGTTCTCGTTTAGTCTAGATGGGTTCCTGGGGTCGCGGTCGGCGATCGGCGTTGCCGCTTCGGCCCGAATCTCTGTGGACCGACGGTCGGGCGTAACAGTATATTGGTAATGTTCTCGAGCGATACAAAATGCTTTTTTTTACGGTTAAATCACTATACAATTTCTTCGATCATGCTCATATTAGGTTTTCTCTAACTTAAAAAATATTCTCTATAGAGTATTTCTTTCAAAAATTAAGATGCGTTATTGTGAAAATGAATATGTCACTGAGTTCAGTTTGGTCAAATTTTCAACACTTTAATTTGTTTTTCTAAGGCAAAAGTTTTTGTGTGATAGTACCTTTTTCTGTGGTTAGATTAGTTGAATCGCATTTAAGTGGCGACATACAGGCGAAACTAGAACAACTTACTTTTGTCTCTAGAGACGAGAGTTAACGCTGTGGGGTTTTCTCTCACTAGAGGTGAAAATTACGTTTTCGGCTAGGGCAAGATACGACAAAAGTTGTCTATTTTGACATGGTCGTAGAAAAAATGTATATTATAAATTAGCTTTTTGCTCGAAATGTAACAATAAGTAAGATTTTGGACTTTGACACACTCGTGGGACCTATCTTTGACCCACCACCACTTTGACACACTTTTGGACCCCACCATGTATGTTCCTTTTCTTGATGTTTTTACTGTGACAGGTTGAAGTAAAGAACACATCATGCGTTAGTAAAAAAAATCAAGTAGGCTATGAATTAAGAACAGAAGACTTCAGATGACTTCATAAAAAAATTGAAAGTTGAAAATGTCATAAAATGTTCCGATTTTCATTTTCCGTATGAACTTGTCTCAGACAAGAGTTCTTATTTTATAGCTAGCTGAGTTTTTTTATGAATACTCGTTATACCTATGTCTACTCCTAAGTCTACTCGTTGCCACCTCTGGTCTACTCTTAAACACAATTAAAAATTGAACTCGGCAGCGATCTGGAAAAAAACTTGTCGCTAATATCGATTTCGCTTGAAGCTGAGCTTGAGATTCGAAAAATGACGGTCTCTGATTCAGTATGGCATTTGTCAATATATCCGAGACCCATAGATAGATGGTGGTTGTGGACCATAGGATAGCTTGTGAAATTTTTAGAGCTGCTAAGTTTTATTATTCCAACGCAATATAAACATCCTTGTCAATTGCTTTGCAATACTCAATTTTTGCACCTAGTTTGAGAGACCATGACTTTAAAACGGACCAATGAATGTCTTTAATCGAAGTGAATATGAGTATACTCGTCCTAATTTTCGTGGTATGTTTAAAAAAGTAAAGTTATTATACCGGGTGGAAATTAAGGCGATGTAATTATGGTTACACTTTTCGTTTGCACAAATTTCAGAAAAAAAAATCAAAACTCAAAACAGGTTTCTGAAGATTAATGTAACATTTCGGGTCATGTTCGGGTTTTTTTTCGATATATTTTGATATGTATATAATTTGATAAATATAGGTACCATGTTTTCGAAAAAAAGTACATTTCTCGATTTTTTGCATGCATTCTGCTTGACGTTTTTATTCAATGCTCCATTCATGATCAATGAAGTGCCAACACAGAATTTATTGTGAGCTAAAAATGACTTCCACATTTGTTGGATATACCAGGGGTAAGAAAAATGTTAAATTATCCCCACATTTTCTAATCTGATGAGACACATGATCGACATTATTTATAAGGGTTTTTCTCATTTTTGAAAGTGGTGGATGGAAAGTTGTTAAACCCAGTTTTTTCTCGGGACTTTTTATTGTTTTATTGTACGATTTTTCTAAAAACATTTATTTACAGTTACATTTTACATTTAAAATGCACTTTTGCAGCAGGATGTGCTAAATTTTTCACGTTTAATTCTTCCAAATAACATCTGTTTAGTAATAGATAATTAGGAAATTGTTTAGAAATGTTACAAAACCATTACAAAAGCAATAAAATCCTTTTTCTAATTTTGACATATAAACTGGCACTTTTCAATACTGATGACGGTGACGTAACGTCCTACTTTTCGTAACTAGTTACGAAAAGTAAAATCTTTCGTAACTGGTGATGAAAAGTTCATTTCACCACCAGTTGCAGGTTTCGGTTGTGGCACACCGTTGCTATAGTTTTACGGTATTAAGTAAATACAAAGTAGTTTAAAAGTAAATATTGAAGTTTAATTATAATAACTCTCTCTCTAAGTAGGTATTTGTAGTCAGAATTAGAAAAAATCTTGTTTGTAACACGTGACGAAAAGCCTTTTTTGTGTATCTCATTCAAATTGCGGGAGCTCGCTGCGCTCGTCCCGCAAACATTCATTCGTTACACAAAGTCGGACTTTTCGTAACTGGTTACATAAATAGCTATTATGAATAATGTCGATCATGAGTGTCGACTATATCAAATTAAAAATTAGAATACAACTTTGACATTTTTCTTTCCACGGGTATATGTAACGGATGAAGAAATCGTTTTTAGCGCATGAATAAATTCCTGTGATCTTACTACATATATAGATCCTGCATGGAGCATTCAATAAAAAAAACTGTACTTTCGGATTTTTTCGAAAATATGGTATATCTATCGAATTGCCAATATATCGAAAAAAACGACCATGAAAAATGATGATGCACCTCGGCATCTCCCGAGGTGCATCATCATTTTTCATAGTCCTGCATCAAAAAATCAATTTATCAATTTTGATTTATTTCTGAAAATTGTTCCAACGAAAAATACAAACGAAATTACATAATTTTATTTTTCACCCTGTATAAGTTTACCTGAATAACTTAACTTTCTTAAACATACGACGTAAATTAAAGCAAGGATAGGTGTACTCAAATTCACTTTTTTCGAAGGAATCTCTAGGTTCATTACAGACTTATGCTCTCTAAAACATGGTGCAAAAATCAAGTGTAGCAATTGGCCAGCAATTTAAATGTAAGTATTACAAAAATTTGACATCACAAGATTAAAAGAATTAATTATCATAAAGAATTCATTGCGCAGTTTGTGTGGGTACCAATGAAAATTCATAATTTTATAATTGCTGGTTAATAATTATTCCACAACGTGTAGAGTATTATTGCTTTACCAGTTTGATGATAATTAAAATGTTGTAACAACATTTTTAACGAGATTCATGATAATCAAACAAAAAAACGAATGATTATGTTACCATATTCACAGGGATAAATGAAGTGTAGCCCAAAGCAGCTTGGGTTTTTTGGGGCGACTTCTGAATTTTACATGTATCTTTACGTGTTGACAATATGATGTATATTATTTATTACATGTTTTTCATTTTCAAAGTTTATTAAAATTTTTGCTTATTACCCCAAACTCCGATTTTCTTATTATATTGAAATGTCTTAATAACAGGGGCGCACTAATGGTACTGTTTGTAAATGAATAATGGCTCCAAATAAAAATAAAAGCCGTAATGTGCTTTATCCCCTATCCTATATTTTATTCTATTTATAGGAAAATTTCACAACAACGTTCTTTAACCAATCAAAGGCCAGTTGGTTGCTATGGAAACTTACAAAATATTTCGAAAATTTTTGACGTTTCAGGAAAATTAATATGTGGAAATTTACCCGATCTGTCAAATATAAAGTCTCATTTACATGGGAGCGAATTTTT
The DNA here is from genome assembly GCA_951812265.1 of Taphrorychus bicolor. Lineage (NCBI taxonomy): Eukaryota > Metazoa > Arthropoda > Insecta > Coleoptera > Curculionidae > Taphrorychus > Taphrorychus bicolor. Next base: position 76,769,605 of record OX638297.1, on the reverse strand, counting down.
TAATGAAATAAAATGTCATTTTTCCAATTTAGTTACATAGACCGAACATAAATCATTTAGAGATACCAAATAATTTGTTTAATTTTTTAATAACTTTAATGAACTGAAGTTAGGGCACTAGGGATATTATAAGTGATTGTTTCACTCATCCATATTATTGCTAAGAGCAAACAAGGTATTAATAATCGGTAATTCGATAATTCTCTAAAAAATTACAGCGGTGATTTCACGTTGTCATGGAATCAACAGTAAAATCATGGGGTATGTCGCTGTCTCATTGACCTATTTAATGTGATGTCCTAAATTTTCTAAGGGCTGGTAGTTTGAATTTCGATTAAATTATTTGAACACTGTTTATCCTTCTAATCGCCTGAATGGATATTTTATGTGCCTATTAACGTGAAACAGGAGTCAAATACCAACTTACTATTACGGGATACGGATTAGAATCATTTATCGTCAATTAACTACACACTTTTATTTACTTTTAACTATTACAACACGATTTAAACACAATTACTCTCTACTAACAATTCGCCCTGTTCGCTTGTCCGCTTATTTCACTTATTTACTACACTGCTTTATCTATTCCATCCCATCTCGCGCGGCTCGCTGGTTTATATCCGCCCGGCCGCAACACACTCTCGTACTTTCGAGAATGAAGGCGACTGTTCCCGGTGCTCATTTATTCTAGATGGGTTCTCGGGGTCGCGGTCGGCGCTCGGCTTTGCCGCTTCGGTCCGAATCTCTGTGGACCGACGGTCAGGCGTAATATTGCTTTGTATTGTAATCTCCACGACTGTAAATCTTTAACCGATCAAGATGAACCACTTTCATCTTTCCTCTAAAGGTACGTTGGATCCTGTATACCACGTCGTTGATCAATTTTATGATGTATATGGACCATCCCAACTTGGAGACAACTGGGGAGACTTTCCTTTCTTCCTCTGAGGATTATATAGCCAAACCAAGTTACCTGCCTTAAATCCTGCAGAATTCGCCCTTAGGTTATATCTGGTTTTCATCCGATCGCTGGCAATTTTTATCTTTGTCCTCACGTTTCGATGAATTTCCTTTAATATTTCTCGAAGTTTATCACCGTAGTTCTAGACATCTTGCACCGGTTCTTCTGGGGATCCGTACACCAAATCTACCGGAAGACCAAGTTCTTTACCAAATATGATCTTGGCAGGGGTGTGTCCTGTCGTGTTATGCACTGCACCTCTGTAAGCTATCATTCATTAGAAGAGGCAAAAATTTATCCCAATATTTTAATTTGTCCCAAACCACCAGGAATTTGTCCCAAATTTCTGGTGGTCCGCTACCATTTTGCAGAGGTATTGTTCCATGGTTCGATTGAAACGCTCGACCATGCCATCTGATTGTGGATAGAGAGGAGTTGTCCTTGTTTTGTGGATTCCCAAAAGTTTTATGATCTTCTTGAAAAGTTGCGATAGAAAATTCCGTCCCGAGCCCTAATGGTACGCCGAATCTACTGAAGAATTCGTCAACCGAGACCCTTGCCACAGTGTTAGTTTCCTGGTTTGGTAGTGCATAAGCTTCAGGCCATTTAGTGAAATAATCCATGGCAACCAAGATGTATTTGTTATCATCGTCCGTTTCTGGAGAAGGCCCTGTCACGTCGATCGCAATTCATTCAAATGTGGCGCCAACATTGTAATGCATCATTTGCCCCCTAGTCTTTCTTTGGGGTCCTTTTGCGGAGAAGCAGGTATCTTTCCCGAATTCTATCCAGGATCTTATTCATTCCAAAATGGCCTCCAGACACTCCATTGCGCATTTCTCGCAAGACACCATTCCGTCTACTTTCTGGTACGACAAGCTGGAGCGTAGCAATTTTCCCGTCGGGGCTTTCCCAAGTCCTCTTCAGTAAACCATTCTGAATCGCCAAAATATCCCATTGAGCCCACTTAGCTTTTACCTCCGGGCTCTTATCTGCTATGTCCTTCCAATCAGGTCTTGGATTTTCCAACTTTCATTGACGTATTAACCCCACAGCATTATCGGTTGTTTGTTCGACCTTCATTTGTTCAGTGGTCCAATGTTCCCCGACGTCAATGCTGGTTGTCCTAAAAATGCTTGGTCCCTCTCGTTGTTCCACTCGTTGGCAGTGTCGACATTACCCTTTACAATGCCTGCGTGATAATGCATCTGGATTACCATGACATCTGCCTGAACGACGTTCAATCTTGCCAGGGATGGTGAGGCTTCTTCCAAGCTGTCCAATCCTAATGATCCTGCGGGCTTCCGTGGGGCCAGTCAGCGTTCGCCCCTTCACACTGACTGGTCTTAGTTTTCCGGCTGATGTGTCAGTCCGCCAGATTGTCGTCGTGGCGGAGTCTGACTTCTTTCCCGTCAAACGCGGCAGTTCCTTTTAAAATGGGCCATTCTGCCGCAGTTGAAACAAGATCAAGGTTTCTGTAAGTTGGCATTTCGGTCCATATTTCTTCTGTAACCAACGTCCTGTGCCTGCTCCTCGATTGGTCGAAATATGAAGTCAGTTGCTTCCTAAATTCACGCTGCTCGTCCAACAATTGCTTTAAGATTGAGTTTGGCTGCGGCTCTTCCTGTACGTCAACTATTCTAACTCTGTGGCCCATACCTCAAATGGCATTTCATTTCACTGTCGCGAACTCCTTCGATAAACTGCTGGACTGATAGCTGGTCAAGGAAATTAGAGGGAGCCGCAGGATACGCTAATCTTGTCAAACGCTCAATGTCCGCGCCAAATTCCTGTAGGTTTTTCGCCTGGTTTCTGCTGCCTCATCCGTAGTTCTGTCTGATACATTATTTCGCGTAAAGCATTACCAAACCTCCGCTCTAACGCCGCACAGTGGTCGGACGGAACCAATTTGAAGTGCAAAAATTAATTTTTTCTACAAACGTCAAATAATGACGCATTTTACGCTTTCATTAGACAAACGAAAACCTAACCATTTTTGAGGATCAGAATGTGAGTTTACTTTTCCGCGCGTTGCCCAGGACAGCAAGCGAAAAAGATTTTATCGCTTGCTGTCAATAGCAACTACCACCACTCAACCAAATATTTAAAACGTCATTGTCACTTTGATTTAAATTTTCAGATTGTGTCTTCATTCAAATTTCAGATTATTTGGAATTTATTGTTTGTAGAAAAAACGTTGTATGCATTACGAGCAAAAAGTAACTTTTTTGCTCTCGAGTGATTGCCGCTCTCCGCTTCGCGTCGAGCGGCAAACTTCACTCTCCGAGCAAAAAAGTTGTACTTTTCGCTCTTAATACATAAATAACTATTTTCTACAAACGTCAAATAATGACGCATTTTACGCTTTCATTAGACCAACGAAAACCTAACCATTTTTGAGGATCAGAATGTGAGTTTACTTTTCCGCGCGTTGCCCAGGACAGCAAGAGAAAAAGATTTTATCGCTTGCTGTCAACAGCAACTACCACCACTCAACCAATTATTTAAAACGTCATTGTCACTTTGATTTAAATTTTCAGATTGTGACTTCAGTTATGCTCAGTTGTGATTCACATTATTTGAAATTGATCGTATGCAGAAAAAACGTTGTATGCATTACGAGCAAAAAGTAACTTTTTTGCTCTCGAGTGATTGCCGCTCTCCGCTTTGCGTCGAGCGGCAAACTTCACTCTCCGAGCAAAAAAGTTGTACTTTTCGCTCTTAATACATAAATAACTATTTTCTACAAACGTCCAATAATGACGCATTTTACGCTTTCATAAGACAAACGAAAACCTAACTTTTTTTGAGGATCAGAATGTGACTTTACTTTTACGCGCGTTGCCACGGGCAGCAAGCGAAAAAGATTTTTTTCTACAATCGTCAAAATATGACACGGTTCGCGCATTACTGACAGTATGCAAACTAACATATATTTTCACGGTTATCTTTCTAGCACGTCGTCCATAGCACCGTAAAAAAAAGTTACTTGTTGCCGTAGGACACGTGAATAAAAGTCTTTCGCGCACGCCGTCAATACAGGGGTAGGAGAAAAGAACTGTGAAGCTTAATCATTTTAAAATCGTTAAAGATGTCCCATATTAGTAGCAGGTGGTCTTTTATATGGTTGTAGAAAAAATGTTGTTCCTAATTCTTGTGCAAAGTGTCTTTTGCGCACTTGACTACTGCCCGAACTGCACTTCGCGTCGTTCGGTCAACTGCAGTCACGTGCGCGAAAGTTAGAAAAATAACTATTTCGCTTGCTGTCATTAGCAACTACCACCACTCAACCAAATATTTAAAACGTCATTGTTAATTTGATTTAAATTTTCAGATTAAGTGTTTAGTTATGCTCAGTTGTGATACGCATTATTTGAAATTGATCGTTTGCAGAAAAAACGTTGTATGCATTATGAGCAAAAAGTAAGTTTTTTGCTCTCGAATGATTGCCGCTCTCCGGTTTGCGTCGAGCGGCAAACTTCACTCTCCGAGCAAAAAAGTTGTACTTTTCGCTCTTAATACATAAAAAAGTGAGTTTTTTTTACTTCATACATGATAAAGTGATTGAAATTACTGAAATATTATGTAACTCTAATTCTAGAATAGTCAAAGAGTAAGAAAAATGATAGCAAAGTCGGTTATTAACGAACCATGTGACAGGATAATATCATTTACTCTTGAGCGTGTATTTAGCTTAAATCTATTAGATCGTTTAGTATCATTTTAAACTATATGTTATAAAACTGAATCGTAATAACTTTGCAAGATTTTATTTTTGTATTAATTGCTGATATCTAGGGTATTTCATTTTAGTGTTTATTTCTTTTAAGTCGTTTTGAGTTGGCTCTATCTAGGTGTGAAAAACCAGTTGATTTTTTTTAAGTTAAATTTTGATTTTTGACTTTAATTTTTTTACAGATTTTTAGAACTTTTTATTATTATTACTATAGAAAAGGAAGCATCTACTACCAACTACTAAAAGAATTAGCTGCGCCTAGTTGCGCCTAAGATATTTTTGTTACTTTTTGTGTGCGTCTTACAGAGTCGCATTAGGTGTATAATATTGAAGTAGCACATACATCATGTTAACCCTGATACACTATATAGATAGTTTCAACCAGAAAAAAAATCATTTTAATATATATTTTTTGCTTGCGTCTTATTATTAATCAAGTGAACAACCGTTGCCATAAGTTAAATCCTCGTGTCACAACTTCGTCTGATGTGATATGTGATATGATATGTGATAATAAGCTGCCTTATGAATCTTGTGTCTGAATATATTATTAACAAGTTGAAAATGCTAATTAAATGACATTTTCCTTAAAGCGTTTGATGCATTTCACACTTTTTTCGATTTTTGCATAAAGAACACTTTACGTCTTCAATTGAGCTTGCTGATTGCTCAATTGAGCAATCAGTCTCTGGATGGATTCATCGGAAGGATTCAATCTTGAGATAAGTACGGCATGAAGATTTTTTGAGGACTCTGTATAAATGGCAAAATTTAATTGTAAACAATTCCAGACCACATGAAGCACCTGTGAAAAAAATCTACTTGCTTAATTTAACATAATAATGCAACTCAGAATTTTGCGCGTAAAATGAGGTCCGTCCGATCATTGTGCGCAGCGGCAACTGCGTTGTAATTACACTTTTCAGTGGTCCACAATGTAGGCATGATGTCTTCAGCCTTTCCTCTCAAAGCTACTAAAAGTTCGGTAGCCTTGTCCGAATCTGTCCATCCATTTTTAACTACCGCCGCCTCAAATTAGTGTTTATAAATGCTCCAAGAAGTAGTGCCGTCGAAACCTGGAGGCCTAGTAATGTTTTGTCGCTCAGCGATTGAAATTGGCCCACTGCGACGTGTTTCCCAGATCCGCCACCGTTTGTAACTCCGTCATTTTCATTCCTACTTCTTGTTTGACTTCATCCACGTCTTGATTGACATGATTGACTTCGGTCAAACGGTTTTTCTTGTTGTTCCAGAAAATTCCTTTGTTCCTCTTTGTCCTTCTTCAGCATTTCCATAAGTGCTGTCAGTGTTCATCCATGATTTTTGTCGTAGATCGGGTATATGGCATGTAGAAAACACCAAAGTTTAATTAATTAAAACACAATTACTCTCTACTAACAATTCGCACTGTTCGCTTGTCAACCAACTACAACAATAGTTATGTAAGTTCTGCACAGAAATCCTATGGCTTAACTTAAAAAAAAACAAAATTATGTATATGTAGGTATGTTATATGTAGAAACTGAGCTAGCAACGCGGTAATCTGCTCTGTGGTAAGTGCATACCGGTAATCAATAATAAAAGTTATCAAGTTCGCTATGAGTGAATTTATGGTACATCGGATTCAGTAAAAAAGCAGGAAATATCTTGCGTTTTAAGTCAAAAGTACTCACAAGTAAGGTTCGTCCTTAGTGACGCAGGACACTACCACTACCGCACGTCCTTGATAGCCACAAACTTGAATTTCTGGGAACGTTTTATTTTCCGGCGTGCTACTGGCACCAGGAATCGAACCCGCAGATCTGCCTTCACATTCATAGCGGAACCTAAGCGCTTTGGATGCAGGTTGTTCGATTATCTGAAAAAAGAAAACATAAAAGACCCATATATTTTATTTCGTTCTGGATTTTTAATTCATTAGAGTACAACTGTACAGGGTGGCTTAATTTGGATATTTTAAAAGGGAAACTCCTAAACTAATAGGAATATTAAAAATCAAAAAGTCGATGCCGGGGTATTTTTTCGAGCTGAATTCATTGCCGCAAACAGAAATCTGCTAACGTCTTTTGTTTTCTTGCAATTGATGAAAGTTCGAATTTCGCCATTTTCGAAAATATCTTGTATTTTTTTTTATTAGTCTATTTTGGTAAAAATGGTTCTGCATTATTAAGGCACTTTTTTGAATAGATTCCAATGATGATTTTTTAATTTTTATAAACTTATTGTTTTTTGATTTATAACATAAACTTTTCTAACTTATTAAACTTATTAAACTTATTTTTTTAAATACAACCTATAACTTCTTTCTGCTTTATTAGAAAGAGAAATTTCATTTCTTTAAAATGACGTATAACATGTTAGGTATTGCTTTGAACTTATATTTTTTTTTGATAAAATTTCTTTCTGGAATAGATGTCACGGCCATCTTGTTGTGCAGCTGACACTTGTTACTGCCGATATTCCGCGGTTGGAGAAATTTAGTGATCTCGTAGCGTAGACAGTTCAATAATGTTCATTAAGTTTTACCCTTATAAGGACGTAACGAAAAAATGTAATTTCAATCATTTGAAAATACGACATGTTAGAGTGTTGTATTCAAAATAATTATAAAGTAGACGCTGCATCTGAGTCTTACTGGAATCGTTTTCCTGAGAGGAGGCAGCTTCATAAAACTACATTCAAAAGATTGAAGGATAACTTAAGGAGCTTTGGGTCTTTTCCCAAGTCAAGACGAAGAATCTATAATGTCGTGGATGAAGAAGCAGCAACTATAACAGTAGTAGGAGATGTAGTTGCAAATCCTCAATGTCCCGTCGGCAAATTGAATCAGAGTGTGGAGTTTCAAGATCTGGGGCATTAGGCATTTTAAAGAAAAATAAATGTAAGCCCTACAAATTGAGAAAACAGCATCTCCTTCCCGAAGATCATGGAAAGAGACTAATATGGGGTCAGTGGTACTTAAGCCAATTACAAGAAGATTCAAGATTTCATGGAAAAGTTGTTTGAATGGATGAGACGTATGTTAGCAGTGCAGGCATATTTAACACAAATAACGAATATCACTGGTCTGACGAGAATCCTCATTAAGTCCAAGACAGCCGGAATCAAAGTAGATTTGGCTTTAGTGTTTGGTGCGCATTGCTCAACAATAGCAAACTTGCATATAGAATATATTATACAAACCTAACTTCAGCCTTGTACAAAGGCATTATTGACACACATTATTGATGCTTTTATGGACGAGATTCCGTTAAATGATAGAAATTCCTATTTTCTGCAAGAAGATGGCGCACCCGCCCACAACTCACGGGTTATTTAAAATTTTTTGACGGAAAACTTTGGCAACAAATGGATAGAAAATAAGGGCCTATCAAGTGGCCGCCGCGATCGCCAGATTTGACACCTCTAGATTTTTTTTTTTGGGGTCACTTAAAAGATAAAATGTATAGACTCACAAATGACATCATGCACCAGTTACAAAACAATTTTTTGAATTGTTTAAATTCAGTCAAATCTGCATTATACAAAATGCAATTCAAGGCGTTTCCAGGAAGTGCCAATTATGTATCGATAACAACGGAGGAACTTTTGAACACCTTTAGTAGTTTATTGTTTGTTGCATTATTTAAAATAGTTGTCGTTTCTGTGCCACATTTTATTCAAATTAAAAAGCTAATATATCTAGTTGTTAAAAATAGTAATTGTTGTGATGTTTAGTTTTGAAATTCAAACAGTTATGTTTTGCGTCTTTAAATTTGCTGCTAACTTGAAAATATTTTTGAACTAAAATTGTGATTACAACAACAAAACTTTCTGTTGTAGTCGTTAAACCAAGGACATTCAAAGTTTTAAAAAACATGTTAGAAGTGTAATTATTGGGTAAGTTCGGCCGACGGCAGCACCTTAGAAGTTTAGTCAGTGGACGCTGAGAGTGGGGGAACGCACAGTTTTGGTACGCCTTATTAGAATATCTCACAAACTCACACAAGAGCTAACGCGTCATCGCGTCATGCGTCTAATACGTCACGCGTCATGGAAAACTTGCACATACCGTGTATAGAAAACCAACACACACTGACCGATACCTCAACAACGGATCAAACCATCATCCAAGACAAAAAAGGGGAGTCATGAAAACTCTGTCTGTGAGAGCCAAGAGAATTTGTGAGTCAGCTGAATTGGAACGAGAAACGAAGCATCTGGAGAGAGCCTTTGGTTGGAATGGATACAGCAAGCAGGAGTTTGATAGAGCCGTGCGCCCAAGGAATGTAGAGCGACAAGAAGCAACAACGGGAGATGATGTTGAAAAGCACGGTTGGGCTACTCTACCATACATCCACAAAGTCACGGACAAGATCGGCAGGCTACTGGAAAAGCACAAGGTTAAGACTGTCTTTAAACCCACTCGTACAATTCAACAGAGCTTGAGATCGGCTAAAGACCGCAGAGATCCCCTATCAGCACCCGGAGTGTATAGAGTTCCATGCAGCTGTGGCTCTGTATACATTGGCACCACAAAACGCAGTGTCAACACGAGGATCACAGAACACAAAAAGAGTTGCAGGCTGGGACAAACGCAAAAGTCAGTAGTAGCAGAGCACGCTCTCTCTGAAGGTCACAACATCCTTTTTAATGAAGTGGATATCCTACATCACTCACAGCGCTATTATCCGAGACTAACGAGGGAAGCAATTGAGATCTTTAAACACGAAAACAATTTCAACAGGAACGAGGAAATTACGTTTCTAAATGCAGACTGGAAGCGAGTTCTGCGACACACGTCGAGCGCGTCGAAGCCCCGCGCCGCCGCCCCCACCCCGGCCCCACCACTGCGACGCGACAGCGGCGGTACGAATACCACGGAGCGTGCTACAGTCGAATCAGTCATCGTCGGGAAGCAAGGGAGATCACTTCGCCCACTGCCTCATCGCCTTTGATAATGTCTGCCGCAGTAGTAGACGAAACGTCAGGAAGCAATTCCATTGGACCACGGCCTTATAGCCCGGAAAACACTTTAGATAGTCCGTCATTTTCATCTTTACTTCATGTTTGACTTGATCCACGTCTTGTTTGACTTAATCCAAGTCTTGTTTGACTTGATCTACGTCTTGTTTGACTTCAGCCATTTTGGTTGAAACAAGTTCTTGCAACACGCGACGACCATCCGTTAATGCTTGAAACAGGGCAGCTTGATTTTTTTTTGTTCCTTTATCTCAAGTTGCTTTTGTTTTTCTTGTTCCTTTTTCTCAAGTTGCCTTTGTTTTTCTTGTTCTTCGAGAAAATTTCTTTGTTCCTCTTTGTCGAGCTGCCTTCTTGTTCTTCCAGAAAATTCCTTCCAGAAACTTCTTCAGCATTTCCATAAGTGCTGCCACTTGTTCCTCCATGATTTTTGTCATAGATCGAGTATATGGCATGTAGAAAACACCAAAGTTCTTGCACTGTCCTTACCAAGCAAAATTCGACGCGCGCGACGACTCGTTTGTCCGTACAGTCACAAATTTGTCGAAAATTATACCACTTCTGACACCAGTTGTTACGGGATACGGGTTCCAAAAATGTATCATGAATTAACTACACACTTTTATTTATTTTTAACTATTACAACACGATTAAAACACAATTACTCTCTACTAACAATTCGCACTGTTCGCTTGTCCGCTTATTTCGCTTATTTACCACACTGCACTATTTATCTGATCAGATTTCGCGAGGTTCGCTGGTTTATATACCCCGCCTGAATACACTCTCGTACTTTCGAGAACAGAGGCGACTGTTCCCGCTTCTCGTTTAGTCTAGATGGGTTCCCAAGGTCGCGGCCGAGTTCGGCGTTGCCGCTTCGGCCCGAATCTCTGTGGACCGACGGTCGGGCGTATGATTATCCTTTGTCCACGGCTTAATTTACAATTTTTACATAAAAAATCAATTAAATAACTCGGTCGCCACTACTCGTTTTGTTTTGATTGTCAAAGTCGATGTGACGTTAGAACCATTATGGCGGCCATCAGGGCGACAATGATAGTTGAAACTTTCATTTGTTTTGTTTGTAATTTCCAACAAGGCTGTGTTTGCATGCAATTCTTATGAGGTGTATAATGAAAAAACAAAAAACGCAGCGTGAATAATGATTATTATTCACGCTGTTCCAGTCCACACTTTAAAACACACCACATTATGTGCTTACAAATTGACAAATCGTGACCATATTATTACCATATTATTGTGCAGACGGTGACAATATATGTTTTTTCATTACAGTTTACTTCGATACATATTGCTGTAGTTAGAAGAACAACCACCAGGAGACGGGCGTCGCCGTCGCAGTCCAACAGTAGTGATTATGCGAGTTGCATTTATATTGCAGATGTTAGATGTTATGTATTTAGTTTTGACGTCGAAATACTAACAGAATAGCCCCGTTGGCCATCAAGCAGATAACATCATAGCAAAATTTAATGTAATAAGCCTAGTTTACTTTTTCTTACTTTCACTATAATCGCTGATGCGCAATAAAAATATGTATTTATTGTAGTTGAATGTTTTTGGTTAGACGTTCATATATAATCTCTCTCAACGTTTTCAATATTTCAATTTGTTTTTAACATGCTATATATGTATTTAACATAATATGATCTGCATATTTAACTTACCCGTACTTCAGCAGCGGGATATCGCTTCTTATGCGCCCCAGTGGAGTGGTGTGATGGCGGGGGCCCGGGCACCTGCCCTCCTCCGTTCAGCATGGGGGATGCCTGGTCCTGGTAGTTGGGCTGTCCCCTGTTGGCGTCTCTGAAGTCCGGGTCAGTCTCTTTAATGGCATCAACTGAAACAATGAAATCAAGTGGAATATTTTATTTCCGTTGCCGTTATTTTTAGCCGGGAATTCATCGTTATACACATCATTTTTACAGGGGAATCGTCTATTAGTTGTGAACTTTTCCTTCCTACTGCGGTGAATAATTTAGCGCTTTAATCGAATGAAACTGTATATCTAGAAGGGAATCTGGGGAATCTATCTGAAATGCAGTTTGAAAAAAAGTTAAGTCATGCTGGCGCAGTTTGCTGCGGTTTGCGGAAAGGTCACACAATCGTTGCAGGTGGCTGCTAATTTCTTTGGATTAAACAAAAAAATGTGGTGTCGGCTTGGCTAGACCGATCACGCCATCCCTGTAGTATTGTCAAAGCACTAAGAGGAATTATATGATCACTTATTATATCACTCTTCACAATTGGAATTACTTAAACTTTAAATCAAAACAAATAAAATACTAAATTGTTTTCTGAGGGAAAGTTGTTATTATCGCCTTTTTCAGAGAAATGTGTGGGTGGCTTTAGTGACTAAAATAATGCGAAATAATAGTGATTTGGAAATGTGTAAGCCAAGTGTGCGACACTTTTAAATAAACTGGTTTCGGCAAATTTTGTTTTTGCACTTCATAGAATAAAATAGCTATTTATGTAACCAGTTACGAAAAGTCCGATTTTGTGTAACGAATAAATGTTTGCGGGACGAGCGCAACGAGTTCCCGCAATTTGAATGAGATACACAAAAAAGGTTTTTCGTCACGTGTTTCATACAAGATTTTTTCTAATTTTGACTACAAATACCTACTTAGAGAGAGAATTATTATTATTAAACTTCAATATTTACTTTTAAATCACTTTGTATCTACTTAATACCTTAAAACTATAGCAACGGTGTGCCACAGCCGAAACCTGCAACTGGTGGTGACATCAACTTTTCATCACTAGTTAAGAAAGATTTTACTTTTCGTAACTAGTTACGAAAAGTAGGACATTACGTCACTGTCATCAGTATTGAAAAGTGCCACTTTATATGTCAAAATTAGAAAAAGTCACTTATGTCTTATATTTTCGGTACTAAAGTGTCATTTTTTAGCCCGGATGGGTTCAGAGTGTACCTTTTATCCCTCCCGGAAAAGAGTGCAATTGCAACTAATTAATATTTACCTTTTTTTTTCTCGAATGATTTAAAAGAACAGTTTTAATCCCTCCGGGATAAAAAGTCCATCTGTACATAAATAGCATTAAACTGAGCAGATTATATCTTGTGTGAATTAACGCTTAAAAACATCATATAACGGAGTCCAGAAAATAGTGTATGCACATCGGAACTAAGAGGTGTTTCTATTCCTTAGTGATAATCAGCCCTCCCTTCGGTCGGGTCAACTTCGCTGCGAGATAAAAAGTGGTGGTGACCAAATAAAATATACAATAAATTAAATAAAAAAGTCTCTGAATACGCAATACAGCTCGTAATAGACCCTACACTGTGAATTATTATATCATAAATATTTTATAATATTATCATAAATATTATTTTGTTTTTTACATACATTAAAGGGTGCATTATCAAGTTCAATCAATGATCTGGAGTTGCAAATAAACTGGTCAACAAAAAGTTCGGCAAAATCATATATAAGGGAAAAAAAGTGCAATTGCAACAAATCCATATGTACCTTTTTTTTTTTTCGGAGAGGTCAAAAATACCATTTTTCTACAAACGTCAAATAATGACGCATTTTACTCTTTCATTAGACAAACGAAAACCTAAGGACCCTTTTTGAGGATCAGAATGTGAGTTTTCTTTTCCGCGTGTTGCCCAGGACAGCCACTGCCACCTAGACTATAAGGCCGTGAAGCAGAGTCTGTGACGTCACAGTCGTGGTCCAAGGTCACCATTTGAAATGGATGGATTTCAAATGATTTCGTGTATATTTTACGTGATTTTACTGTGATTATTCTGTTTTTAATGCGAATTTTGTTTTTATGAACATTACCGGACTTTAGGAAACGTATTAAAGTTTGTGCTAAATTCGGAACTATGCATTTTAGTGTTTAAAAACTGTCTTACCGGTACTGTGTCGGGGTGCAACACAAACTTAAAGAATGGACCTAAAAAATCGGTTTTTTGGTTTCCCAGGGATGAAGATTTAAGAGAAAAATGGATTAGAGCCTTTAAAAGAGAAGATTTCGTGCCTGGAGAACATAATAGGGTACATTTATACATAAATAAGTAACAAGAATTTTTTGAGAAAGTTAGGTTATTATTAATTATTAACAAAGCATGAATTCCATGAACTTTGTAGAAAACTGGTGTTTTAAGTATGTGAGGTGCATTTTCGCAAGGATGAAGTACAGAAAAAGTTTATTTTTTATAATGAAGAAACAGATCATACTTTGCAAGCCCCTTTGGACATTCCAAAATTGATCTGTGGTAAGAACTTATTACACACTTAACTTATGCTTTTAAATTATATAGTCTCCATTTAACTATTAAATCTCTGAGTATGAAACAGATCCCTTGAAGGGATACTTTTATTTATTGAGTTGAGAAATGAAGTTGTACCATGCCAGTCATATTCCTAGGAAAAGCAGAGGATATAAGATAATGATGTCAACATTTTTGTCTTCTGTAACATTCATTCATATTTTTGTTAAGTCTTTTTTACACTCTTTTACAGTATCAAGCTGCTGTGGCTTGGATGCATTGTTGTATAAGCTATACCTTCTAAATAAAAAACATATGTTTCTTGAATTAACTGTTTTATTTTTGATTGCTAAGGGTAAATGTTGTAATAATCAAAACATGTTTTATTTGTGTGGGTTTATCCAACTTCTTAGTTGTAGTTATAATAATTGTATTCTCAATTTTCATACATTACAACCCGTGTAAACAAAATATCCATGGCAAGGCTTGTTTATGGGTTATAATGGATGAAAATTAGGAATATGATTACGACTATGACTAATAATAAGTTGAATAACCCGGGATTTACTACAATGAAAAGTTGTTGGCAATTTAATCTTATTTAATTACCTATAAATAGAAAAAAAAACAACTTCCTGCAGATTACAACATTTTGCACTTTCAACACATATCACTGCATATAGTTTTTATTACTTTGAGTCCTTGCTGTTACTACACACACTAACACTCAAATCCTCTCGAAGTAGGGAGGAAGTAGGCTCGATACATCTCTGTTTGTGGAAGTAAGTAGGTAGGTACTTTCTGGACACTGGCACTTTCCAACTACTATTGAGTTTCTACCATTTTGACTGTGAAGACCTCACTAAAGAAGTTCTATGCAGGACATCAAGTTTTGGGTATAAATGGTAGGTATATGATGATCTCTTGCTTATTCCTTTAAGAAAATTAACAGTTAAAAGATAATGTAATTCCTAAATTTTTAACAGAAATATGAAGTTTACTGAGTTTGATCTTAGTCATGTAGTACATTTACACCACATGGACCAAATTAGACCAAGGAACAAATTGAGTACCTAATCAACTTGAATCAAAGTTTGTCAAAGAACAGCTGTTTTAGTTATAAATGGAAGCTTTAGCCCTTTTCGGAAACTGCAATCCAATTCCAGAATCCAATTTGGGGCTAAAGTGTTTACACCATAAAAAAGACTGTTTGATCTACCTCCTTTACTCTGAACCAAATATTTGATTCCCAGTGTTTACACCACAGTGACATCATTT
Organism: Taphrorychus bicolor; assembly: GCA_951812265.1. Classification (NCBI taxonomy): domain Eukaryota; kingdom Metazoa; phylum Arthropoda; class Insecta; order Coleoptera; family Curculionidae; genus Taphrorychus; species Taphrorychus bicolor. The sequence goes on along the minus strand of OX638297.1, from coordinate 76,754,398 downwards.
GATACTTGGACCAAATGTTTGGTCCATGCAGTGTACCTAAACGAGTAAATGTAATACATGGTCTATATAGGAATACGTTGAGAGCAAATAAATCTGTTTATGTAACAAATTTTGAAATTTGTAACAGGGTGTTACATAGAGGAGCTAGGGTTTTGTATAAAAGAATATAAATGATTAGAAAATCGTTTAGCATTCTTTGTTCTGGGTGAAATAACTCTTGGGAAAAAAAGCTACATTCTTAATAGGTATATATTAAAAAGTTAAATGCAACCTTCTATACTTGCCTACCGGCAAGTTTACTGTTCTAGTTTATAGACTTTAGTCTGGCCTTTTTCAAATTCAGCAATCAGGATGAGTCACTGAGGGTTAACCTAACTTTTTTTTATGAAACTATGTAGGTACTCTGTATTTTAACTTACCCTACTATTTTCTTCAGATATAGATTAGCGTACATCCATTTTTTTCTTCACACCCTCATTCCTTTGAAACCAAACAACGGATTTGCTAGACCTGTTTACATTGATTTCGCACCGTGACACCCAACAACGTTTGAGAAATTTTCAACACTTTTAAAGCACTTGTTTTAAGCACAAGTTAGTCTAAATGCAGCACTAGCTGCAAGAAATGTCCTAAAGTCCAGCACAATTTATAAAAACAAAATTATGAATACAAAATGAATAATATTAGTCGCAAAGTCGAAAAAAATATTTGAAATCCATACAATTCAAATGGTCTCACACTAGTGACCTTGGACCACGACTGTGACGTCACAGCTTCTGCTTCACGGCCTTATGGTCTAGGTGGCAGTGGGACAGCAAGCGAAAAAAGTTTTATCGCTTGCTGTCAATAGCAACTACCACCACTCAACCAATTATTCAAAACGTCATTGTCACTTTGATTTAAATTTTCAGATTGTGTCTCCAGTTATGCTCAGTTGTGATTCAAATTATTTGAAATTGATCGTTTGCAGAAAAAACGTTGTATGCATTACGAGCAAAAAGTAACTTTTTTGCTCTCGAGTGATTGCCGCTCCGCGCTTCGCGTCGAGCGGCAAACTTCACTCTCCGAGCAAAAAAGTTGTACTTTTCGCTCTTAATACATAAATAACTATTTAATCCCTTCGAAATTAAAAATTCATCTGTACATATATAGCAGTAAACTTAACCGATTATATATTTTTTTCAATAGCTCATGTTAATGTACTCTTTTATCTACTCAAATGAGTAGAGAAAGTAGACCTTTAACCGCAATGGTAGATAAAATGAAACATTAACAGCAAGGGTAGATAATAGTATATTATACAACAAACACAATGAGAGTCGTTATTCTCGAGGGTAACGTTTGACCCCACGAGCGAAGCGAGTGGCACAAGCCCGAGAGAATAACGATCATTAAATGCGACTTGAATACTATACTTTATCGAGTACCAAGATCCTGTGTTTTATCAAATATGATAGGTTATAGGCGCCACCAAGATAATTCACAATTTTAAAACCACGAACACGATTGGTTTCGCTAATCGATGGCGCGACGTTTGATGCGCCGATAGATGATGGTCTAGTCGCCCGCATGTTCAATACTACGAAGGTGGACGGTAAATTACTTCATTTTATGGCCTATTTTTAAGTATACAGTGAAAAGTATATTTTTTAGTGAAAAAGAGACTCTGTAACTTACATTTGTCTCAATACATCCTAATAGAAAGATAATTATTTCAATGAACTACCGGTAACTACCGATTTCATGTTTAGGGCAGTTTACTTTCTGAGTTGTCAGTTGCCATATAAACGATTTTCATTCACCAAAATTATTTGATCACTATAGTCTGTTTTAAAACTAGGAGGAGTGATTCAAATTTTCGGCGCGAAAATGGTGGTACTTTATTGGCCGAATGACGGCCCGATTTACACAAGCAAACTTCTTCTGACGTTTCTCGAATTTGACAACTCGAATTTTCAAATATTTTTTTGTGCGCTCGTTGTTATTTTCAGTTGCTTGTCCAGTTCTCTAATTTTCTTCGTTTTATATTGTTATATTGTCCAAAAATTCTTCTAAGAACTCATAATATCGCACTTTGCGGTATTTCGTTGTTTTTGCCATGGATCCGGCCATCCTAAGTACTAGCGGCTGCAGCCGAGGCGGAAATTCTCCACCCAAGAAACGAAAACGTTTAGATTTGGGGCATGTCTTTGGCAGAGAAACAGTGTATATTGTAAATTTATACAAGTAATTAACAGCAGACAAGCCTTTAATAAAAACATCTTTTCTGGTTTCGAAAATTGCTGAAGCAGGAGGTAAAAACTGACTCCTTTATATTATTCCCTAAAGGGGCTAAACTTTTTTGGGTATTGCTAATTATTTTTAGGGATTGGAAGTCCACAGTTTACCGCACTCTGAAAGAGTATAGGGAAACCGGAAAAGTAGTCGCTTCTAAGCATTGTGGTGGAAGACCTGTGACCTGTAATCGTTAAAACTCTCAATGAAGGCCAAAAAAATGAAATAAGGAGGCTTGTACATAGCTTTTTTTTTAAATGAAATTCCCACTTTAAATAAAATACTTGAGGTTTTAGAAAGTCGCAATGATCTGCCATTAATGTCCCGAACATCTTTGTACCGTCTAATGAAGCAAATACATTTTAAGTAAGTTTTTCAAAGTATTGAAATGCTTGGATCTAAAATTATTATTCTATAGGTGCATGAAAAGAAACCTTAAGAGTTTTTTAATTTAACGAGGTGACAGTGTCGTATGAAGAAATACATATTTAAGAAGTATCCAGCGGTACAGGCGTGAAAAGCGTTCCATTTTTTTATCTTGATGAAACTTGGGTCAATGAGGGACATACCAAAGAAAAAGTGTGGGTGGACCAAGAAATTAGAAATAGACGTCATGCTCTATCTTTTTCTCTCAAGATTTCACAGCCAATTTGTTAACGTTCTTACTGGACACCCAGTAGTATCGGTATCAGTTTCAATTGGTAGAATTCGGCTCTAACTGAGATGGTGAAATTTCAAATTATCTATGTTCTCTTGTATTTTGATAATAATCCAATTCTGCACTTGGTACTTTTATACTAATTTTCTTTCATATTTTTGAATGTGATTTTAGAATGAATAAATCATATTATAACGGTTATTGGCTTGGCAAGTTTAATTTCAACATTAGAACTTCGGTAGACCATAAAATTGTCTATCTAATCCCCTAGTTGATCTCACATTTCCCGCTACCATACAAACTAGCACAGCAGTATGTTTACGGGATGTTCATTAGAAAACTTCATCTAGTTGGCTGTGAAATGTCAAAAGAAAAAGATGGAGAAACAAAAGTCATTACCTTGATTATCACATTTACTTTGATTATCCTTTTCTGTCAAAATTTCATAGCCTACTAGATGAAGTTTTCTAATGAACACCCGGTACATTCTAAAGCGTAGCTTTGAAGCCCTGGGCTGGTCTGGTCTGGTTCAGTGGAATTTCTTCCATCAGGCGTTTTGTCGATGAGGCAATGGGCAAAATGAGCTCCCTTATGCCCAATGGTTGCTAATCTATTGCACTATGGCATCATAGACCATAATGCATTTTGACTAGCCATGAAAGCCTTCACAGTGCTTAATAGATTTCTTTGGTGTCTATAGAGAGCATTAGGGAATACTGCTAACAGGTATTCGAAAAATAAGTAGTTTGCTTAATAAACACATGTCTTAAAACCAACCTGTATTTTGTTTTAGTTTTAACTTTTATATTTAGTTATAACTAAAATTTAATATAATATATTTTTCAGTTATGTAAAAGGGACTGGACATTTTAGAACACAAAGAGGTATATGTTTCCGTTCCAGATCTTTCCAAAAATTTTAACTAAACTTTAGTATCTTGTAGACAGTATTTGTAGCATACATAGGTACCCCCTCATGGTTTAACAGTCATGTAAAGTCCAGAATTTTAGTGGATAATTTTTGACACAAAAGATATTATGTTAAAATCTGCTAATGTGAGAGAAAAAAAAGAACAATAAAAATAGCTGTTTGCAATATTCCCCTGTTTGCAATATCCCCCTGTTCACAATATATGAATTATATTAGAAATTTAATCAAGGATGTTGGAAAGAACTAGAACTAATACCCAAACATACCTAATTTTGTTTCAACATGTCTAGTCCTTCTCACATGAATTAAAAATTACACAAAAATATATGTTATTTTCTACATATCTTTTAATAAGGGTTGGTGTATGACACATGTTATGTAAAAAAAAACAATACAAATAGAAAGTACAACTCGTATGTGGCACAGGAAGAATGTCTGAAGTTAAGTGTTATGTGAGTTTTTTTAGGCCTGAATGTACAAGCCACACTCTAAGTCAGGTTCAGCAAAACTCAACTGGTACTTCAGCCCAACTTTCTTATGGGTGAGTTCAACTTACAGCTGAGTTTAGCTGAACCGGATTTTGAGTGTAACTCCCAGTGTAACTTGTATAATTGCCCCTTAGTGTATGTTACCTTGTTCCAGCAAATGGAATAACTTGTCTTTATTTTGTCTTCAATCACCCATGGTCACTAATCTTTTTTTGTGTTACCAATAAGCTGTGGGAGCTGTTGTTAAATTAGATATCTTTAATATTTGCACTCAAATGCAAGTGCTAATAAAAAAGCAGTACTAAAATACATAACTTATTGATCCCACAAAATGCAGAGTATGGAAATGGGAAGTGCCCTGGCATTAGTTATGGTGGTTATATTGGTTATTCCTCGGGTTATTCACAACAACTCATTTCCAAAACATAAGCTTTCAGTTTACTATTTTGCTACTCATTCTTTCCCACTTTTTCCAGTTAGTTGGAAAATATAGTAGGTATGTTTGCTTAAAAGGCTTGGTATCAGAATAATTGCATTAGGATAATGTAGTTCACTCTCGATTACACTAATGTAGTTCACCCTCGATTACACTTATAGGTACCGTTAAGGACTGTTATTGGTTCTGCATATTGTATTATCTTCAAAAAACACTCATCATCTTCACTCATCATGAAAGTTATGTGTACGTAGGTATGATGAAGAAACTAAAGAACGTTCTAGAGATTTTGGATTGTAACTTTTTACAAACCATTTCTTAGGCTTTTAACACTGCCGCGTTCTTAAGGATAGATAGCAAAGAATAGGACCTCCTTTATACAGTTACATAACGATGATAATAGAAAAACTTCAATATTGGCTTAAATCAAATAATTTTTCATACTCTTTAACTGAAAAAAGTAAACATATTATAACATAACCTCATTTCATAAAAAGAAAATAATACATCATAAACATGTTACATTAAAGACCCGACGCCTCGATAACTTGGCGTGTTCTAGGAGAAAGAGATAGCTAGTCAATAATATTTAAAAAGAAAGAGAGATGAGAAGTTCTGCTAAATGACGTTGGCTGCATGGCGCTCGCCCAGTTCGCATGTCTATTGAATATCCTAGTCTACGATAATTCTAGTAACTTTTTTGGTAACTTTTATCGTGTAAATCTATCTTTGGGCTTTACTCCTCCTAGTTTTAAAACAGAGTATAGATGACACCAGATAGAGCGATATGAGTGTATCGCCACCTTTACATTCTTATTGAAAAAAACAAAGGATAGAATACTCTCAGAGCGCTCGAGAGCACCACCCGAAACCGTTATTAGTCGAAAGCGCTAGGTTCTCGAATTCTGAGTTCGTCTATTAAATGTCATGCGCGTCATCGTATTTATGTGTCAATGTGATTTTTATTAATTTAGTGTTGATAATAATGCTAAACATTTTTAGTTTACCATAATTTACCTAAAGCCCGTAAACCATTGGTTATGATTTAATACCATTAAAACCGTTGAACCATCAGTTGCAGGCCTCAGCTTCGCTTCGGCCGTCAATCTCTGAGCTCCGCACAAAAAGACTCACTTTTACTCCTAGTGACATAATCTACTATTTTTTTCAAGCGGACTAAAAGTACGTCATTTGTTTTCTCCACACGCACACCTAAAGTGGGCTTTGTAATCCTGAGATCAAAAAAGTAGCAAAAAAGTCCTAGACAGTAAAAGTAAAGTCAAAAGTCACCGCTACTGTCATGGTGGCGCATATATAAACTATTTTTTTTTACCAAAATTATTTGACACCAGATAGACCGATCTGAGTGTATTGCCATCCTTATATTCTTATTGAAAAAAACAAAGGATAGGAATACTTTCAGAGCGCTCGAGAGCACCACCCGAAACCGTTATTAGTCGAAATCGCATAGGTTCTCAAATTCTGAGTTCGTCTGTCAAATGTCATGCGCGTCGTCATATGTCAATGTGATTTTTATTAATATAAGTATTGATAATAATGATACAAATTTTTAGTTTACCATAATTTACCTAAATCACCTAAACCATTGGTTATGATTTAATACCATTAAAACCATTGAACATAGAAAACCACCATTCTAACACATTCTACTTATTTTACAAATAATATACACCCATACCTGTAAGTACCTAGACCCGCTTAAAGAGGATGAGAGAAAATTGCAAAAATTGAATCACTCTGAAAGAGAATTCTTATTTCCTGCATGCTTGAAAAAAAAATAGTATATGTTACTCGGAGTAAAAGGTCTTTTTGTGCCTCGCCCAGTTGCAGGCTTCAGCATCGCTTCGGCCGTCAATCTCTGGGCCCAGCACGAAAAGACCCACTTTTACTCCTAGTGACATAATCTACTATTACAGCGAAGCCAAACGTCGCGTCGGAGACGGAGCTTGTGTGTGCAAATATGTGGTAGAATCTAGAAACAAAATAAAAGAAAAATAGCAATGTTAAGAAAATGTAAAAAAGTTATTAATTTAACACATAACATTTGCGAATATGACCAATAAAACTGCGGAAACGAATCGTGAGTTCTCATAAGTCTCTAACCTCAACATAAAGAGTAGAACTGAACTAACCTGAACTAACCTAAACGTAAACAGAGTAACTGAACTAACCTAACTAAGAAAAGTAGAACTGGACCAGCCTGAATTGACCAAAGATAACCTTACCTAACCGAAGTTAACCTGAATCAAAGTTAACCTGATCTAAACATAAAAAGAAAAGCTTTTTATATAATTGTGTTACGGTGAGCGGTGGCTGTGGAGGCGGAGCGACTTTGGAGGTTGGACCTTCGCGGCTTGCGGCCTATCCGTGCGCTGCGGCGTTGTGACCGTGGGCACTATCACGAGTGATTTATTGCTCTATTTATTTAGAACGCAGTTATTTACGATCTTTTTTTGTGTATCTCTTATCAATTATTTCTCTTCTAAGAATGTTCTAGGCTTTTCTGTATTTTTAGGATTTTGTATAAAAGGCGAATAGCGCCGGCGTTAGAGTAGTCTTATTTAATCTAGCTATAGGTAAGCTAAAGGACCAAACGGTAATAGAAGGCTATAAAGTGTTAAGTAGTGAGCTATTTAGTAGGCGAATGTATATTTGTGGGATAAACAAATGGAGTTTTCGTGTTAAATCGCTACACTGGAATTATTGAACCCTGAGTTCGCAACAATTGGTGTCAGAAGTACGATTCCAGTGGGAATTTGAGGACTAATATTGCTGAACTGTAAGTGAGTGCTTCATTGCCGGACGTTACGTGTTTATGCCAGTGACTAGAAGCCAGCATCAAGCGATGGAGGATCAACTTGCCACCCTGCTCTCCCTTATGCAACAACAGAAAGAAGAGCAGAAAAAACGTTATAACGAACAAAAAGAGGAACAAAAAAGACGTGATCAAGTACAGGAGCGAAGTTATTAACAACAGAAGGAAGAGCACGAAAAACGTTATAACGAACAAAAAGAGGAACAGAAAAAACGTTATCTAGAACAAAAGGAAGAACAGAAACGGTTCAACGAAGAATTAGTGAAACATCTCGCAGCTAGAGAGCTACAACTGGGTGAAAGAATACTGCAATCCGTCAACCAGAATGTTTTCAAGCTAGAAAGGAAATTCCGGAAACAACTTGAGGACGACAACGTGTCTACAGATAGTTTTAGCACATCCAACGCTAAAAATAAGCCTCCCGATTATGACGGTACTACGGCCTGGGAAATTTATACAACCCAACTTGAGGCAACTGCAAAAGCTAATGGCTGATCCGAACCCCAGAAAGCTACATCATTAGTGGTACCACTTCGTGGAAGGAAAGGAAGCTGATTTACTCCAATCTCCGTCGGCAGCTTATACAAGTAATTATGCAGCTTTAGTACACTCTCTGCAACTGCGATTTGGAAATGAGCACAAAGAAACCGGGTTCCAGGCCCAGCTGAGGATGAGACAGCAAATATCAGGCGAATCCTTACAAGAATTTGTGGCAGACATAGACAGACTAATTCACCTGGCATACACATCAGCCCCTACATGAGATACCACTTATGTCTATTAAGGCACAGGAATATCAGCGAAGCAGTAGTTCCGGCCCTGGAATTAGAGGCGTCACGAGTGTCATCTAGTTCTTCTCCACGTGTAAGAATGGCAACTTGCGATGACGAGAAGGTTACGTCTATGGCTGAATCCATGGCAAGTTTACATAAAGCGATGAAGGATATGGCAGTCAATATGCAAGCCCTGTTAGAGCAACTGCCGTAATAGGGCAAGAAGCCCGTCGCCTTCGTTTAGGAGACCGAGCGGCAACCAAGACCGCCCTAGATTTCAGGAAAGACTAATTCCGGTTATTGTAAGGGGGCAATTGACCGGACCCGTTAAGACCCCCAGGATCTTTGAAGTCAATAATTTGGGTGGCAAAAGTCTTACGGTGGCCGGAGGCATTAAGGGACAGGAGATCCAAATTGAACATCGACCAGGAAGGACTCACGGAAATGACGATGCATTGTCAAAGAACTGAGCAGCGTGAGAAACTTCCTTCTGTACACACACAGACCCTTCCAGACGAGCAAATGAATGATCCAGATATTGGACCCATACTCTTGGCAAAGACTGACGACAAAAGACCAGAGTGGCAAGATATTACTGGTAAAAGTCCAAACCTGAAGGCGCTATGGGCCCATTGGCACTCTCTTAGAATAGAAAATGGATTACCGAAGAGAGCGTGGGAGAGTGATTGGGACCAACATCTACCTCTCATGTTGTTGGCATATCGAGGCTCTATACACGAAGCCACTGGTTATACTCCGGCGAAAGTGATGTTCGGAAGGGAAATGAGGATTCCTGCCGAATTGACGTACGGAACACCAGAAAAAGATTCGCTCAACTCTGAGAATTTTGTGGAGGAGCTCAAGGAGAGGCTTAACAGTATTCACGAACAAGTCAGGAATAAACTGCGGATCTCCAGTGATCGAGCCAAAGCAAGATATGACTTACTTGCTAACTCTCGCGGCTTCCAGGATAGTGATATGGTGTGGCTGCGTAATCCGCGGGGAAAGGTGGGGAAGTCGACCAAACTTGGCCAAAATTGGGAAGGACCTTTTACAATTATAAAGAAGATTAATGACGTGATGTATAAAATCCAGCGGACCCCCAGGTCAAAGATGAAGGTTGTTCATCTGGATCGATTAGCACGATACCATACCATATAACCTATCTGTTCGGGACGAACAGCCTTAGGAGGAGGGCAATGTTACGGTGAGCAGCGGCGGTGGAGGCGGAGCGATATTGGAGGTTGGACCTTCGCGGCTCACGGTCTATCCGTGCGCTGCGGCATGGGAACTGTCACCAGTGATTTATTGCTCTGTTTATTTAGAGCGCAGTTATTTACGGCCTTTTTTTATGTGTCTCTTATCAATTATTTTTCTTCTAAGAATATTCTAGGCTTTTCTGTATTTGTAGGATTTTGTATAAAAGGCGAATAGCGCCGCCGTTAGTAGTAGTCTTATTTAATCGAGCTATAGGTAAGCTAAAGTACCTTCCAAACGATAACAGAAGGCTATAAAGTGTTAAGTAGTGAGTTATTTAGTAGTCGAATTGTACTTGTGTGTCTTTGTGGGATATATAAATAGTGTTTTCGTGTTAAATCGTTACACTGGAATTATTGAACCCAGTTCGCAATAATACTATTTTCCACTAATAACGTTAAAAGAAACCATTATTGAGTATGCTACTTGACTGAGAAAATCCATTTTCTATGGCTGTTTCCAACTTTTTATTGTTGGAATTTATCGTAGTTGGTTTCTAGAATAATCTTAGAAGTTATGAAAGCTTATCTCAGTATAATTAAGTCAGACTTCAGGTAAGATTACACCGTGGGTTAGACGTGAGCGAACATGTATTGTTTAAAAAAAGTGAAATCTATAGGAAACTTACCTAAAGAAAATGTTGGAATCGGTGAACAATTATTATTGTACTTAGTGTATGTTGCTGATTGCCGAAGATCACACTAAACTTGAAGTACTTTGTTTTCAGCCTATCTTAGAAAGCTTTGAAAAGTACCTGCCTGTTAAGGGCATCCCTCCCGAATTTATCAGTTTACCTTTACTATCTCGAATGAGTCGACCTATAAGATATGAATATAAACTCTACCTACTGAGTAATATAAAATATTAGGTATGCGGTTCTTCTTTCACTTATGCAACATTTAAATGAACCAATTGAAAAACGAGTAAAGTGTCATGTTGATTGTTGGGGGCAGCTTTTTATCAGTCTTCCAAAAATGACAAGTAGTAAACGATTTCAAGTTCATAATATTTTTTTTCCACTACTAGCTTTAATACTGACCGTTAAAGGCCAGCAGAATGACTGTAAAGTGTGGGTTTTCTCGTTTTGCTTATAAAACAATTGAACATAAGCGGTCTATAATGACAACGTTATGGCCGATTATTTCCCTGGTAAATAAAGCTGTCAGTTGTCAGGCGCATTAGGCGCCGTGATATCGTCATACGGCGATTTTGTTTATCGGTTGCCACGGTAACGAAGCCTCCATATGGATTGAAGCAACGCCACCTAGACAATATAAGGCCTGGAAACGACCGAGCGGATGAGCATCATAGGGAGTCATCATATGTGGTACGAAAATTCGACGACCTATTCAACGATCAAAACCCGAAGGTTTTGGAAAGCTTTTTGGGTGAATACTTTAGTAATTGGAGTTTAGATGGACAAAAATAAAACCATTATATAAGATATATATATAAACAATACAAACGTAAATAAATAAACAATTTAACTATACCAGGGTATATCATCAAGGTATATAAATCAAACTGACAATGACGTTTTAAATATTTGGTTGAGTGGTGGTAGTTTAGCAAGCGAAAATAGTATATTATACAACAAGCATTTAATGAGAGTCGTTATTCTCGAGGGTAACGTTTGAGCCCACGAGCGAAGCGAGTGGCACAAGTTTCCCGAGAGAATAACGCTCATTAAATGCGCGTTGAATACTATACTTTATACATGACCAAGATTCTGGGTTTTCTCAAATATGATAGGTTATAGGTGCCACAAAGATAATTTACAATTTTAAAACCACGACCACGACTGGTTTCGCTTTTCAATGGCGCGACGTTTGATGCGTCTTGTCGATAGATGACGGTCTAGTCACCCGCGCATGTCACCGCATGTTCATTTCAATGCTACGAGGGTGGACGGTAAATTACTTCATTTTATGGCCTAATTTAAGTATTTTTCAGTGAAAAGTACATATTTTAGTGAAAAAGAGACACTGTAACCTACATTTGCCTCAATACATCCTAATAGAAGGATAGTTATTTGAATGAACCAGTGGTAACTACCGATTTCATGTTTAGGGCAGTTTACTTTTTGTGTTGTCAGTTGCCTACGACATGTTTCGTTTCCATGACAACTCATTATTCACAAGTGAATAATGATTATCGTTAGTCTTGAGAATGTACAAGAATAATGTGATTATTATAGTATGGTCGTGGATAAAAATCTTTTTCTACGACCATGTAAAAATAGACAACTTTGGTCATATCCTGCACTAGCCGAAAATGTATTTTTCGTCTCTAGTGAGAGAAAATCCCATATCGTTAACTTTCGTCTCTAGTGACGAAAGTAAGTTGTTCGAATTTCGCCTGTATATCGCTAAATAAATGAGATTCAACTGGCCTAATCTTGAAAAAACACTATGGAAAATGTAAGTGGCGCCATCTGACGACGACAGGTGCTTCCACTAGGGCATGCGAGATGATTGTGAAGCGATCCAAAAACCAGTTTTCTGCAATATTGTCACTTCCCACAGACAAAAGGCCGAGATTTCGTACCTATTTTGTCTGGGGACGACGTTTAGCAGAGTATCAGACTCATTTCTCTATCAGGCAGAGGAACCATAGACCGGTTTCGCTCTTATTAGAGCTCATCAGTATGGTATACCTCGAATCTGACAGAAAAATAAGTCTGAACGGCAATTGGATCTAAATCTTGCTTAAACGCCTGTATGTGTATGTAAGTGGCGCCATCTGACGACGACAGGTGCTTCCACTAGGGCATGCGAGATGATTGTGAAGCGATCCAAAAACCAGTTTTCTGCAATATTGTTACTTCCCACGAACAAATGGCCGAGATTTCGTACCTATTTTGTCTGGGGGCGACGTTTAGCAGAGTATCAGACTCATTTCTCTATCAGGCAGAGGAACCATAGACCGGTTTCGCTCTTATTAGAGCTCATCAGTATGGTATACCTCGAACCTGACAGAAAAATAAGTCTGAACGGCAATTGGATCTAAATCTTGCTTAAACGCCTGTATGTGTATGTAAGTGGCGACATAGTATACCACGAGGTATACCATACTGATGAGCTCTAATAAGAGCGAAACCGGTCTATGGTTCCTCTGCCTGATAGAGAAATGAGTCTGATACTCTGCTAAACGTCGCCCCCAGACAAAATAGGTACGAAATCTCGGCCATTTGTCTGTGGGAAGTGACAATATTGCAGAAAACTGGTTTTTGGATCGCTTCACCACTATGGAAAATGGTTATATCATACAAAAACATGTATATTTTGCCAGCCCGGGCCTCAGAAAAGCAAATCAAAGTGTTGAAATTTGACCAAACTGAACTCATTGACAATCAAGGTGTCATTTTGACAATGACGCTCCTTAATTTTTGAAAAATATACTCTACAGAGATCATGTTTAAAGTTAATGAAGACTTGTTAGCATGGTCGAAGAAAAAGTATAATGTTTCACTCGTTAAAAAAGCATTTTCTATCGCTCAAGAACATTACCAAACTCGGCTTCGCCTCGGTTGGTGAACTGTTCTCTTGCGAGAGAAAATTCCATTTTCGTCACTCGTTAAACAATATACTATTTTCACTTGCTGCCCTGTGCAAAGCACGTATAAGTAAAATCACATTCTGATCCTCAAAAAATCTTAGGTCTTTGGGGGTTTGTCCAATGAAAGCATAAAATGCGTCATTATTGGACGTTTGTAGAAAATAGTTATTTTTCTACAAACGTCAAATAATGACGCATTTTACGCTTTCATTAGACAAACGAAAACCTAACCATTTTTGAGGATCAGAATGTGAGTTTACTTTTCCGCGCGTTGCCCAGGACAGCAAGCGAAAAAGATTTTATCGCTTGCTGTCAACAGCAACTACCACCACTCAACCAATTATTTAAAACGTCATTGTCAGTTTGATTTAAATTTTCAGATTGTGACTTCAGCTATGCACAGTTGTGATTCACATTATTTGCTAAATTGATCTAAATCTATTCTCGATCTAATTGATCTAAATCTATCTCTAAAATTGATCGTTTGCAGAAAAAACGTTGTATGCATTACGAGCAAAAAGTAACTTTTTTGCTCTCGAGTGATTGCCGCTCGACGCGAAGCGGAGGGAAACTTCACTCTCCGAGCAAAAAAGTTGTACTTTTCGCTCTTAGTACATAAATAACTATTATGTAGGGCTTGTAAGGGACTCTTTTGCAATGAGATTTATTTTACTTATCTCCCCTTTAATAAGCGAATTGTTGCATATTTGACATAAAGGCTCATCTGGATACTGTTGGGCATGATATAATATGTTGGACAAAACTTTTTGGATATAAATCTAAGTTTGGTAATTTTTAACAATTGGACGCTTTTGAAGCTAAAGGTTATCAATTAGGTCACACGTTTAACCTTCCTTCTACGTGTAAATAACTAACCGCTATGTAATCAATAAGTAACATAGATATTCTCAGAACAGAACTATTAGTTCCCGATTTATGTAAGTTATCTTATATCTACGAGCGATTTCCAGTACCTGCTTTTACACTTAAAACTGCCTTACTTATTGGTATATTTCGGGATACGAGCATAAATATTTCATTTTTGCTACGAACGACAGACGGTGTCAGTGAATTATTTGTTGAACTGTGAGGTTTCGCGCATACTGAATAGAACTACTATAAATGCAATCGAAAATTATTGCCGGAATTCCTGCGAGCCCAATGGCGGTTCTGCACGATAGCAATAATGAGATTTTTAATAGATCTATACATACCGGATGTCCACCGCAACCCTGGATATAGGAGATTAACAGGAAAATTGTTTTTTTTTTGTTTTGTTTAGCCTGTACCTTCAATTTAATTGCGAAACTTTGAAATGTGAGTAGTAGTAATTTCGACCTGTTTAACACAAAACCCCCGTACCAAGAAATGATAACACTTTGACAGCAAAATAAATTGAATCTGGAAATCAGCAACCATTTTGACTATACAGTGGCAAATTTTCTTCTTATTTGAGTATATCAGGACACTGAGCTAGTTCCTTTGCTCACATTCGAGACATCTTTGCGGGATTGCTTATCGAACGATCAGTACCAGCACGAAATTTACTGCATGCTCTGGTTGCTCGTTTTGAGAAAAGTAGAAGTAGTAGAGGCACTAATCCATTATACCTACTTCGAAACCACGTCCTTATATAGAACATTCTGTAGTAACGACTCTGGAGTACAGTTTTTGACAAGTAGAACACTATACTTTTTCTTCGACCATGCTAACATTAGGTCCTCATTAACTTTAAAAATAATCCCTATAGAGTATTTCTTTCCAAAATTAAGGTGCGTCATTGTCAAAATGCCGATTATTCGAACGCGCGCTTGCTCTAAGTGCGATGCGCCGCCGTGCCGCCATGCCAACTTATTTCGCAATTATTATTGAATAATTGGTTTATTTTGTTGCATTACGCAACATAATAGTAAATTTACTAATTTTAATATCAAAATACACTTTTAAATTGAGCTTTTCAAATTCAGGATTTGATAACTTGATATGGCATCGAACTGGGCGCCATGTGCCTCCGAACAAGGGAATAAATAATAATCAACTTCGATTGTTACTCGAGTTCTATTTAGTCAAGTTTTTAACACTGTAATTTGTTTTCCCGAGGCAGTGTAAGGCAAAACCTACATGTTTTTGTGTGATATTACCATTTTCCATGGTGTGTAACAAGATTAGATCAGAAGATAACTCCTAAATCTTTGAGCCGGAAAATTCATTTTTTACTACTTACTTTAGGGTGAAGCTTCATGCACTTTTGGGCCCGATTCGTTCGTTGTTGGAGAAAGAATTTCGCACTACTCACAGTAAAATTACTGCGAATAACAATTTACCCTAGAAAGGGCTTGGACGATTTTTTAACTAGGTCGATTCGTCCGAGCCCTTAGCCCGCAAGATAATTAACAAAATTTATTTTATTTCAAACATCAATTCATATTAATAAATATTCTACAATAAATGCTCAAAATTATGTCCATTCACTAGTTAGTAATACCCTAAATGGAACTGAAACTCGTTTTCCACGTTTGCAATTACTTCGGGGGAAATTAGTCTGCACTCATGCCTTATTCGTGCTTTCAACTCCTGAACATTTTCAGGTTTCGTTTGGTAAACTTTGCTTTTTAAGTAATTCCACAAAAAAAATCCAATGGAGTCAGGTCTGGTGACCTGGGTGGCCATTCAATGGGGCCTCATCTACCAATCCATCGGTCCGGAAATACTTCATCCAGATATTGGCGAACAGGTCTGGCAAAATGGGGAGGAGCACCATCTTGTTGAAACCAGATATTTCTGTTCAAGACTATAGGACTTCTTCTATAGGACACGGAAATAGAGTAACCAAATTTGGAATTAGTTCCTCTTCCAAAAATTCTAAATATCTCTCTCCGTTGAGATTTTCTTCAAAAAAGATTGGTCCTATAACTCGATTATCGACAATTCCTGCCCAAACATTGACTTTTTCTGGGCGTTGACTGTGACCTTCTCTCATCCAGTGCGGATTCTCGTCTGCCCAATGTTGTTTGTGTTCACAACGTTTCTGTTCAGGAGATCCATCATTTGCTTGCAAAACTGAAGTCTTCTATCAGGATCATCTTCGGTCAATTCTTGGAGAATTTTTAGTTTGTAAGGATGCAACTTTTGGGCTTTGAGAATTTTTACTGCTGAAGTTTGGCTAATTTCCTGTTCATTAGCTAGCTGCCTGGTGGAAATATTAGGGTTTTGTTGAACAGATAATAGTACATTAACCCTCATCCTCCCTTAGTGCACTCTTTCGATGAATTCATGTTTTCCTTACATGTCCGTTTTCCCGAAACCGTTTTTCTATCTTACTTACAGTACTTCGAGATAAGAGTGGCAAATCACAATGCTTGTTTCTGAATAATTGAACTACTTGATTTTGTGTTCGTGTTCTATCTCCGTATCCAACCATCATTAAAATTAAAATCTTGTGACTTTCAGTTAATTAAGACATTACGTTGGTATTTAAGCAAAGATATTTAAGAAAAGTAAAATGCTGTCAATTGTACATTTGATATTGACATGAATGAAACGTACCTAATGCTGATAGAAATTATCGTTACCAGAAAGTCAAAGGTAATCTATGAAAGGGTAGCTTGGGGTAAATTCAGTGGGAAGAAATGATAGTTATTTTTCTAACAAGTGCGCAAAGTAAAACTTTCGCGCACGCGACTGCAGTTGCCCAGCCAGGCAGCAGTCAAGTGCGCGAAAGACACTTTGAGCAAGAATTAGGAACAACATTTTTTGTACTACCATATAAAAGTCCCCCTGCCACTAATATGGGACATCTTTAACGATTTTATAAATGATTAAGCTTCACAGTTTTTTTCTGCTACCCCTGTATTGACGGCGTGCGCGAAAGACTTTTTTTCACGTGTCCTATGGCAACGAGTAACTTTTTTTTACGCTGCTATGGGCGAGGTGCGAGAAAGATAACCGTGAAAATATGTGACAGTTTGCATACTGTCAGTAATGCGCGAACCGTGTCATATTTTGACGGTTGTAGAAAAAATTCATTTTGTTAATTATCTTGCGACTGGCACTTTATAAAAAATTGAAAATTGGCTACTATGTATAACTTGATGTACACTATGAAAATAGCTGACAAAAAATAGCAGTTGTCATTTAAAAAAACAAATGATGACGTCATATCTTGAATTTGGGACAACCTGTATAATAGTTTATTTTACAAAAAAAAGACGGGCAGAGAGAGAGAGAGAAACTCAAGTGGAAAGTCAGAACACTTATGGACAAACCACAACACCCACAGAGAAATATCACAAAAAATATAAAATAATACGTAATGACCCGACTAAAAGAGTCCGACTAAAAGAGTCCGACTAAAAGGACAAATCTACAGAGCACGGAAAAAATATGAACGTCACATTCCTTAAGGTACTAAGAGGTCTCTCACTCCACACCAAAGTAAACCACCACATCTCTATGGGTTATCTAAAATTCACAATACAACTATGCCCCTAAGGCCAATCACAAGCTCTAGTTCTCTAAGAAGATTTCTCCTTCAAATCATCCAACTTTTGGTTGGAAAAACAACCTCCTTTGTACAACTTTCTGAACACTTTGTTAGTATTCTTAAGGACTTAAAATTGGCTGATACGGACACATTTGTGAGATTCGATGTAGAAAGCCTTTACACCAACGTGCCGTTGGAGGAGTCGTTGTATATCGTCGAGGTCAGGCTGAGGGCGGATGCATCTTTGAAGGAGAGAACATCGCTGCCTGTGGAGGGGTGAGACCTATTGCGCTGCTGCCTCAAAGGCTCATACTTTCAGATCAAAGATAAGTTTTTTGAGCAGGAGGATGCGCTTCCGATGGGTTCATCACTATCACCGGTTATGGCAAATATTTACATGGGGTGGTTTGAAACAGATGCCATTGAAAAAGCTACGCGTAAACCCAAAGTCTGACTTCGGTATGTCGCAGGTAGTTGCAAGAGTTCCTGGATCATCATTTAAATAATATAAGACCAACTATAAACTTCACAATGGAAACGGAAAATAACTACTGCCTGCCATTTTTGGATGTATTGGTGAGTAAATCGGAGGGTCACATAAGAACTTCTGTTTACTGTAAGCCCACGCACATGGGAAGGTATCTTTATGCATCAACAAAAGTGGGAATAATTAAAACTTTATAGAGGCTAGGGTATTACAATATGCAGTAACAATATGCAGCGACAAAGAATCCATAAATTTGGAACTTCAAAATATTAAAAAGGATTTGATGCAAAATAGTTATACGGAAAAGACTATATTGAGGGCTTTTAAGGAATGTAAAAAAGCAAAAGTCTCGGCCAAACAGCGATGACCAACCTTAACTTCTTATTAAACCATACATAAAAGGAACTTCAGAGAAACTTTGACGCATCGCTAAACAGTACAATGTATGAACGGTTTTCAAAACTGAAAACACATTAAGAAGCGTACTTTCTAAAACCAAACATAGGAGAAATCAAGCGTCCTTTGCATGTAAGAGTTCAGGAACAACTCATACGATAAGATGAGAAACTTCAAAATCGTGCATACATATACAAAATTGTGCATAGGGAACAGCACTGGAAGAAACGAAAGTTTAAGGAAGCAGTCTTCATTATAAGCCATGAGGGAGTCTTTAGTAAACCAAGTTGCGATGTCTCTTCGGTACGGCATCCGTTGATACGGCGGATAAGTGCTGGTCATCGCCGACGGTGCACCACCGATCCGGTTTTGGCAGTGTATCGATGGTGCTTGAGTGATACACAGTGTCCCCAGCTCGGCGGTTAATTTAATTTGCGCGAATATTACACAGTGTCTTTTAAAATTCTCGGGGAAAAATTTGTGTTCAGTGGATGTCTGTGAAAGTTGATATTTTTTAGATGTCCGCATGATCAAGAAAGGTAGATATGTATTAAATTGTATAAATTTCCGTTCAATCCTGAGGAGAAAAGGTCTCTTCTTATTTTTTCCTAGGATACAGTATTTTTGTACAAAAAATATAACCTATTTTTATGCTCGCCTAAAAGCAATGCTATTAAGTATTTTAATTTCAAATTACTGAACAAAAAAAATTATTATACACCTGCTGTATGACTGTGCCGAAGCAGGGGTGCTCAATTTGAGCATTTATTGAAATTCCGTTATATTAATAAACTTGTATTTCAGTAAACTAGTTCATGTACGAAAAATATATTAAAATAATTAAGTTCTTTGAGCCAGAAAAAAATATAGAAATTGTTTTCCGGTCTCCGAACATCGACCAGTCTGTAACACAATAAATATGTACTTTTTACAAAAATGTCTCCTAATAATAGTATATTGTTCAACGAGTGACGAGAATAGCATTGTCTCTCGCAAGAGAACAGTTTAACAAACGAGGCGAAGCCGAGTTTCGTAATGTTCTCGAGAGGTAGAAAATGCTTTTTGACGAGTAGAACACTATACTTTTTCTTTGACCATGCTAACATTAGTTCCTCATTTACTTTAAAAATAATCTCTATAGAGTATTTCTTTGGAAAACTAAGGAGCGTCATTGTCAAAATACCGATTAATCAAACGCGCGCCTACTCGATGTCCGTTGCGCCGCCGCCATGCTTTGTATTCGCCAACTATTCTCGCAATTATTATTGAATAATTGGTTTATTAGTTATATTGCGCAATATAATTATAAATGTACGAAATTTGATATCAAATTACACTTTTAAATTGAATCTTTCAAATTCAGTATTTGAAAATTGATGTTGCATCGAACTCCGCGCCATGCGCCTCCGTACAGCGGAACAAATAATAATCAACGCCACCTCGATTGTCACAGAGTTTCGTTTGATCAAATTTTCAACACTTTAATTTGCTTTTCTGAGACCCTGTAAGGCAAAATATACACATTTTTGTGTGATATTACCATTTTTCATGGTGTTTAACAAGATTAGATCAGTTGAATCGCATTTAATTGGCGATATACAGGCGAAATTATAACAACTTACTTTAGTCACTAGAGACGAAAGTTAACGTTATGGGAATTTCTCTCACTAGAGACGAAAGTTACGTTTTCGGCTAGGGCAAGGTATGACGAAAGTTGTTTATTTTTACATGGTCGTAGAAAAACCCTTTATTTATTACCTTATCTGGGTAGAAATATTACAAAGGTAAAATTATCCATAATCAAAGAAATAAAATTACGTTTTAAAAAGACCCCGTAGCACACTCCTAGAAAGATTTCATCCAACGGCAGCTATATCACATTTACAAGTCCCTCGTTTCGTAACTACTCGAGAAAAAAGCCGGGTGTAGGTGCGCGCGGCACGCTTTAGTTTTGGAAACATCAAGGTGCCGACGCGAACTGACGATACTGATATAATGTGTTATTCCCAGTGACTTTGTACTACTAGACCCAGGCATGGCGACACCACTTGTTGTAAATATAGCATCGACTTATTTATATAAACCTGTATCTTTCGTCGTAAAAAACTCCCAATATTTTGTCATTGTCGTGAAACCGGCACAATTAGTGACAGCATCGGTGACATACGAAGATAAAAATTGAATTTTATCAACTGGGGTGCTTATTATTATCTTTTGTTTTCTAAACTAGAGTATAAGCATAGCGATACTCTCAGAGCGGTCGCCCGAAAACGCTATTTATTATAATAATGAAAAGTCAGAAAATCAGGAAACGCCATGTATACGTCGGTGCTTGGATCGTTGTTTTGACAATAAAGGGTGCCACAAGAGAGATAAGCTTACCGGAATGTAGAAAGAGATGATCGGAAAAAAGAATGTTGGAGGTCTTGAAAACAGCGTGTATTTCGGCGACGTATAGCCATACGTGGGTCTAGTAGTACAAAGTCACTGATTATTCCTTATACTGTGCTCTTATGTCCAGTGTAAGAAGATGGCTAATGTGAACGCTTGGGTAGCGGGTGTAGGACACGAAAGCTACTTCACTTTTTAGAAATCGCCAACGTTTCGACCTTAAATTGAGGTCTTCCTCAGGGCTAAAATACAATAAATTGTATGTATATTGGCAGTAAAAAACACTAATTACAAAGGAGAAAAACGACGAACAAAAGTATACAACTTAAAACACAGTACATGAGTAAAAATTCTCCAATTCTATTATTGGGATCCGTGCATACTGTGGAGATATAAGTAGCAAAAGCCCACTTAAGAAAAAAGGATGTGCCGAGCTTACCTTTTTCAATCAGAGAAGCTTGTCATGAAAATTAAAATAAAGTACCATATCGGTACTTACACATCGACGGACTGATAGTGCACTTTAGACGAAATACCACAGGACCACAAAACGGCTTGAGACGAACCCAACAATTATGGTTCCGGCCTCTCACTGCTCTGAACTAATTTATAAGACACCATGTACAAATTGTGACAAGTGTTACATAGGCATGACACGACAATATTTGAAGGGCATACTATACCAAACATGAGTATGACTGCAGGGAACTTAACAGACAAAAGCGAGAAAAAACCGCACTAACATGATTTTGACTTCCCGAATACCTCTATCCTAGATCAGGAAGTCAATTACCGAAAGAGAGCAATCAGCGAAATAGTCCACATCTACATTAACAACACGGCGACACCGAGAATTTGAGTGTATTGTATTATAACCTGTTGCATCATTTGAAGGATCAAAATGCGTGAAAATAATTAATTTTGTTTTCCATCATTTCGAATAACGTTAATTAGTAAATAATATAAATAACTATAGATCCTATACCTCTCTCTTGATAGCACACAGATATAATATACTCGCTGAAATCAGCCAAACATAACATACATTCCTGGGCCACTGATCTCTGTCTGTTTCCGTTCCGTTTAGTTGTTGGGTTCCTCTCAAGCCGTTTTGTGTAGTCCGTAGATGTGTAAGTAGTAAGTACCCATATAGTACTTTATTTTAATTTTCATGACAAGCTTCTCTGATTGAAAAAGGTAAGCTTGACACATTCTTTTTTCTTTTTTTTTGTTAAGTGAGCGTTTGCAAACTTATATCTCCACAGTATGCACGGATCCCATATAATAAAATAGGAGAATTTATTTTTATTCATGTACTGTGTTTTAGTTTGTATACTTTTGTTCGTCGTTTTTCTTCTTTGTAATTAGTGTTTTTTACAGCCAATATACATACAATTTATTGTATTTTAGCCCTGAGGAAGACCTCAATTAAAGGTCGAAACGCTGGCGACTTCTAAAAAGTGAAGTAGCTTTCTTGTCCTACACCCTCTAACCAAACGTTCACATTAGTAAATAAGGGACGCTATGCAGAGATGAAGATGGCTAATGTAAATTAAACTGGAACCTTGATATAAAAGTGCGTACGCGAGGGTTTAATTACGGTAGTAAACAGATACTTACTGACATCACTTAAGTGTGTTCCATCATATGGACCTTCTGCTAAACGTTCTTTTGAGCTATCTGTAAAAATATTATGATTTAATATCTAATTATATCTGTATATTTTTATTTTTTAAGCTAAAATACTCATGCAAAACTTAACAACAAGCAAAAATCAAAAGAGCGTAGCAAAGAAATCTTCACAGGCCATACAAACTAAATCAGATAAAAAGCAACTAAACTGATGGCCAATTGCTTTGCAACACTCGATTTTTGCACCAAGTTTGAGGGAGCATAACTCTGAATTGGTCCAACGAATTTCTTCTAAAAAAGCGAATTTGAGTAGACCTGTCCTTGCAGTATTTTACGCGGTATGTTTAAATAAGATAGGTTATTCGGGTGAATATATACAGGGTGGAAAATAAAGTGATGTAATTTTGCTTATACTTTTCGTTTGCACAACTTACAACACAACACTACACTACAGGACTATAAAGAATGATGTAACAACTTGGGACATGTTCGTTTTTTTTTCGATATATTGCCTAGTTCGATAAATATACCATATTTTCGAAAAAGTCCCAAAGTCCAGTTGACATTTTTTTTCAATGCATCATGCAGAATCGATGAAGTAATATCACAAGAAATTTATTCATGAGCTAAAAATGACTTATACATCCAGTAGATATACCCCATGATGGATATTATTCATGAAGGTTATTATTGCTTTTAAAATTGTTTTGTAAAATTTCTGAGCAATTTCATAATTATCTCTTACTAAACAAGAATATTAGGGAGTTTGACCTTGAAACATTTACTACATCATACGGCAGAATTGAATTTCAAATGTTATTGATGTAAAATGGACTTATTCAAAAAAAATCGTTCCACTTCTTAGGTATAACCAGTAAATAGTATAATATCAGTAAAAACAGAAAACGGTCCCAAGAAAGGACTTGGTTTAACAACTTTCCATTCGCAAATTTCTAAAACGAGAACAACTTTTATAAATAATGTTCATCATGTCGGAGATTAGAAATCAGATTCAGATTAGTCATCAGATTAGAAAATGTGGTGCAGGTTTAACATTTTTTTTACCACTGGTATATCTTACGGATGCGGAAGCCATTTTTAACGCATGAATAAGTTCCTGTGATCTTACTGCATCGATCATGAATGGAGCATTAAACAAAAACATCATGCTGAATCCATTTCATGCTAAAATGTTCTAGAACATAGACTTTTTCGAAAATATGGTATATTTATTGAACTAAGCAATATATCGAAAAAAATCCGAATATGTCCCGAAGTGCCACATCTCAATAATTCTCATTCAGTCTGTTTCAGATAACTTTAACATTGGGCCTGCGCCGAAAAGTATTTCTAGGTACCACCTTGTAAATACGACGTCATTGCTTTCAGAGTTTTCAAATCCCTTATTCCGCCCCTTATGTTTCTAGCTGAAATTTATTTCCGAAATAAAGTTCCAGTACTAATTTAAAGACAACATCATTTATTTACCCTTTTTTTTGTAAGGTCAAGTTTAAGACGCTCTATATTCTGTTCAAATTCATTTAAATGAAAAGCGAAAAATACGTCTTCGTATTTTACTTTATTGATCTCAAAATTTGCATTGAACGGTCAAAATTATTATTATTGTTTCATCAGGAAGCAGTTAAACATATGTTCAGTTAATTGTTGAGAAAACACTCCGATCCATGCTGATAGTCAAAACATTTTGAGAATCAACACCCTGTAGAAAAATCTTATACCACTATCTCTTCGTGCACACGTAGCAAATCAATTTTGTAAAATTAACCAATCGCATATCAGTTACTTGATCAGCAGGAGGCTGAAATTCAAGATTGGTAAATGTCTAAAGAACTTATTTAAAAAGTCCGAAATGTGGTACGATATTTAAAATCGGTTAAACTTGGTTTTTCTAAACTTGTCAAGGATCGTCCTCAATTCACAAAAAACAAAATAAAAACTGAATCCTAGATTCTCGGCAAAAAAGAAATTTTGTAAAAATGTAGTCAACTTATTCATCACCTATACACCATCTAAATAAGTAATTTTGTTTTTCCACTACTAGCTTTAATACTTTAAAGGCCAGCAAAATGACTGTAAAGTAGGTTTTCTTGTTTTGCTTATAAAACAATTGAACATAAGCGGTCTATAATGACAACGTTATGGCCGATTATTTACCGGTAAATAAAGCTGTCAGTTGTCAGGCGCATTAAGTGCCGTGATATCGTCATACGGCGATTTTGTTTATCGGTTGCCACGGTAAGGAAGCTTCGGTAGGGTGACAGAATTTTTAAGGAAACATTTTGGGGATCGTTTAATTTCATAGTTATTTACGTTATAAGTCCGGTACCTAAATATAGTTTTAGAGTAGGAGTAAGATGTTTCCGGACGAGGCGCTAGCCGAGTCTGGAATTTCGAAACGACTACTGTAATACGTTACTGGACGTATGATGTACAACATTTTACTTCATACTTATTAAAAACAGGAAAAAAATAATTTTATGCGCGGCGAATATATTTTTGACAAATCCGCCAATTTGACAAATAGTTTCATTACGGTATCCTGTACCGGTACCGGTTACCATGGATACAATGCATTTATTGAAGATGTGCCGGTACTGAACACTGTAAAATCCTGTAAAAAGCTATTTACCGGATTAAAATCAAGTACGTAAAAGTGTTCTAAATGATACAGTATGAAGTAAAATGATTTTCAAACCTTCCAAAGCATACTTTGCGAAGAAAAACTCAATTTTTACACCTTGGAAACATGTTAGAGGCATCAACGAATACTTTGTTGAAAAGGAATTTTAAAGCCCTTTCCTAAGAGGCAAAAATACAAGATGGCGTCCATAAGAATTAAGGAAGTTATTAAATATAACTCGAGAACAGTTGACGATAGATTTTTTCTGAATACGTCATTGTATTGTACGTAAAAAAGTACCATAAAAAACGTTTTATTTTCAAAACTATCTTTGGCTTGGTTTAGAAACTATAGGGCAAAGTTAAACATGCAGTGTTGCACATTTTTCCATTTTTCCAGAAAACGGTACAAGATACTCCAATTTGGAAACCGGGTACGAGTTTATCATTACATTCTCTACAACTTTCCCCATTTAACCGATCCCGTATCTATTAAGATAAGTAAAATCCCCATGCATGCATCACCAATTTAGACCACAAAGTATTATCAAGATTATCTATTAGAGACTTAGAGCGCACCGAAACATTTGATAGGTTAACTTTGACTGACTCGGATAATAAAAACCCAGCAGGTACAAGTACAAAGAAGCCAGTTCTATAACTGACAACGATACCTCAGTTATATTAAAATTACCGTCAGTATAAGAAGTGAAACTACAATGAAGGTCAATACTAATTTTACTTGAGAGGCAGGTAGAAAAGAATTTCTTTAGAAAGTGAATAATTTGCTGTTATCTAATGCTGATCACCTGAATATTTATTCTCTCTATTAGCAGCAATATGCTTAATAAGACCGATAAGTTTGTTGTCCTCAAAATTATGCTGATGGTTAATCAAAAAACCAAATTATTTGCTGAAATTAAAACAAACTACTAGAAATTCGCCAAGGTATGGTCGATTCACCGAACAAGGTTAATCTAGACTTTAGACAATTACATTGCGGCAATTTGTTTCCTTTTCTTGTGGCATTATTTTAGGCGGACCTGAGCAAAAACTTTAACTTGTTCATAAAGCAGACGTTGCTATGGGCATCACAGAGTTTTGGCTACTATGTACCGATAATCGCTAGACGACTGAGGTTTAATGTGGGTTAAGCAAGAGGTTTTAGTCTTAGACTTTTCGATTTGGTTTGGTGAATGACTAAACCAAACTTTGATTAGGTATTAAAACAACTGTCTAGGAGAACATAGCCAACATTTGTTATCAACAATATAATCACTCATTAGCAACAGACGTTCTAGATGATGAGTTCATACATTAATAAATTGTTTACATTTAATAAAAAGATAAAATTCTAGTGAAGCAGGTGCCAAAATAACTTGCATGTTATAAAATAGCTCTTAACTTGTTTGCACAGAGATAGCTACTTTAGTAAACCGTTTATGTTCCAACAGAGATTTCGCAAAATTATCTATGTACCCAACTTATAAAAGATGAGGTGCGTCGGAGACAAAATTACCTTTTTGTACTTAAAGAAGTTACTTTACTCCCTACAAGCAGGAAATAAAGTGGTAGTTTTATTTCCAAGGGAGTAAAGTAGATATTTTACCCTCTAGGGAGAAATTATGATAGTTTCTATAATGTAGTAAAGTGTAAAGTATCAACAAATTTTTATTTAATAAAATTAAAAAATATTAACATTTATACAATTGGAAAAATTAAGAAAAATGCGATCAATGTTTTTGTCACGATTTTTGTATTTGAAATATTATTAGGCAGAACAGTAGCCATTAGTAATGTTAAGTAAAATTTCACTATTAGATCCCTCTGTTGAAGACCGTGTATGTTACACTTTCTGTTTGTAGATCCAAAACTTGAATCTGACCTCGGAAGCCATTTTTGATGGCGTTTCCTACGTATCCCTTAGGGTCGTCAGGGTTGTCAGCTTATTTTTTATTCTTTCAGTATAGCGGCGTTCAAAAATTCAGAGGGAACCAGTAGGTTAAGGTTACGCACCTGTAGTTTAAGGAGACCACCCTTCCGAAATCGGATAGAATAGAAAACGATAAAAAAAATATTAATCATTTTCTATTCAGAATTCTGAATCCGGAATTCCGGAATAATGTAATATTCTATGAGTATTCTATAGTGTTAAACTGTATACAAAATGCGGGATTTATGAAGCAATAACGAGGTATGTTTCATTCATTTTAATATTTCACCATCTAGAATTTAATGTGAAGTTTATCAGGTTAGTTCAGGATAGCACCATACGTTAAATTCTTTTCTATATATTTCTACCGTTTTTCATTCTTGGGAAAATTTCCGAGAAGTTTAGGAAAATTTGTCATCTGAAACATATGAAAAATCATCAAAATTTATTTTCCTATCAAATTAATGTACGTTTTGTCAAAAATGCAAAAACAGGCACGAGGTTTTATAAAAGAATTGTTTTAAACATCTGAACCATCACAATTCAAGAGCGGCAAACAATAGTAATCAGTCTATTCTTTTTCGCTGCAGTAGTTTCTTTGGATTAGTGGTCTAAAGCGTTTAAAAAAACCATCCAAATTTATTTTTCTAACAAATGAACAAAAGTTTTGTCAAAGATTCAATAGCATGCATTATATTTTATAAATTATACATAGATCATATATAGTTAAAATAATTGTTTGACACATCTGTACTAAACGTAATGTTAGGCCCGACCGGTCCACAGATATTCGGGCCGAAGCGGCAACGCCGAGCGCCGACCGCGACCCCGGTAACCCATCCAGAATAAACGAGAACCGGGAACACTCGCCTCCGTTCTCGAAAGTAAGAGAGTGTGTTCAGGCCGGGTATACAAACCAGCGAGCCGCGCGAGATGGAATCGAATGGATAGTGCAGTGTAGTAAATAAGCGAAATAAGCGGACAAGCGAACAGTGCGAATTGTTAGTAGAAGGTAATTGTGTTTTAATCATGTTGTAATAGTTAAAAGTAAATAAAAGTGTGTCGATAATTATTGGAACCCGTATCTCGTAACAGCTGGTGTCAGATGTGGGAAAATGTTCGTCAAATTTGTGACTGTACGGACTGTACGGAACTTTGGTGTTTTCTACATGCCATATACTCGATCTACGATGAACAACTAGCAGCAGTAATGGAAATGCTGAAGAAGGACAAAGAGGAACAAAGGAATTTTCTGGAAGAACAAGAAAAACAAAGGCAACTTGAGAAAAAGAACAAGAAAAACCAAGGCAACTTGAGATAATGGAACAAAGAAAAAATCAAGCTGTTCTGTTTCAAGCATTAACGGCTGGTCGTGGCTAGTTGCAAGAACTTCTTTCAACCAAAATGACAGAAGTCAAATAAGATGCAGATCAAGTCAAACAAGACGTAGATCAAGTCAGACAAGACGTGGATCAAGTCAAACATGAAGTAGAGATGAAAATGACGGAGTTAGAAGAACCGTGGCGGATCTCCAGTTTTCGACGGCAGTACATCTTGGAGCATTTATAAAGACCAGTTTGAGGCGGCAGCAGTTAAAAATGGCTGGCCAGATTCGGACAAGGTTACCGAACTTTTAGTAGCTTCGAGAGGAGAATGAGAAAGAGGAGAAGAATGGAGACATCTTGCCTACATTGTCGACCAGTGAAAAGTGTAATTACAACGCAATTGCCGCGGCGTGAGAGCGGAGGTTTGGTAATGCTCATCGCGAAATAATCTACCAGTCAGAACTACGGATGAGGCAGCAGATGCCAGGCGAAAACCTACAGAAATTTGGAGCGAACATTGAGCGTTTGACAAGATTAGCGTATCCTGCGGCTCCCTCTAATTTCCTTGATCAACTGTCAGTCCAACAGTTTATCGAAGTTCGCGACAGTGAAATGACATGCCATTTGAGGTTAACTCGTCCTTCCAATGCAAATGAGGCATTAATTCGGGCATTGGAGTATGAGGCGTCGCGAATAAACACGGGACACAGAGTTAGAATAGTTGACGTACGGGAAGAGCCGCAGTCATACTCAATCTTAAAGCAATTGTTGGACGAGCAGGGAGCAGGATACAAGACATTGGTTACAGAAGAAATATGGACCGAAACGCCAGAGTCAGTGTGAAGGGGCGAACGCTGACTGACCCCACGGAAGCTCCCAGGATCATTAGGATTAGACAGCTTGGAAGAAGCCTCACCATCCCTGGCAAAATTGAACATCGTCCAGGCAGATCTCATGGTAACGCAGATGCATTACCACGCAAGCCTTGTAAAGGGAAATGTCGACACTGCCAACGAGTAGAACAACGAAAAGGACTAAGCATTCTTAGGAGAACCAGGAATGACGTCGAAGAACATTGAACCACTGAACAAATGAAGGTGGAACAAACAACCGATAATGCTGTGGGGTTAATATGTCAATGGAAGTTGGAAAATCAAAGACCTGTTTGGAAGGACATAGCAGATAAGAGCCCAGAAGTAAAAGCTAGGTATGATCCAGAATGGTTTACTGAAGAGGACTTGGGAAAGCTCCGACGGCAAAAGTGCCACGCTCCAACTTGTACCAGAAAGTAGACGGAAAGGTGTCTTGCGAGAAATGCACAATGGAGTGTCTGTAGGCCACTTTGGAGTGAATAAGACCCTGGATAGAATTCGGGAAAGGTACTACTCGGTGAATTGCCGAGATGACGTCGAAGAGTGGTGCAGAAATTGTGATACCTGCTGCTCCATAAAAGGACCCCAAAGAAAGACTAGGGGGCAAATGCTGGCAGGTCCTTTCCAGAAACGGACAATGGCAACAAATGTATCTTAGTTGCCATGGATTATTTCAGTAAATGGCCTGAAGCTTATGCACTACCAAATCAGGAAACTAGCACCGTGGCAAGGGTCTTGGTTGACGACGGTAGATTCTTCTTCAGTAGATTCGGCGTACCATTAAAGCTTCATTCGGATCAGGGACGGAATTTTGAATCGCAACTTTTCAAGACGATCATGGAACTTCTGGGAATCCGCAAAACAATGACAACTCCGCTCCATCCACAATCAGATGGCATGGTCAAGGGTTTCAATCGAACCATGGAACAATACCTCTGCAAAATGGTAGCGGACCACCAGAAATATTGGGACAAATTTCTGCCTCTTCTAATGATGGCTTACAGAGGTGCAGTGCATAACACGACAGGACATACGACAAGGTTATATTTGGTAAAGAACTTCGTCTTTCGGTAGATTTGGTGTACGAATCATAAAAAGAACCGGTGCAAGATGTACAAAACTGTGCTGATGAACTTCGAGCTTGATCGAAAGATTAAAGGATATCCATCGAAACGTGAAGACAAAGATAAAGATTGCCAGCGATCGGAAGCCAAATATGACCTAAAGGCGAATTCTGAAGGATTTAAAGCAGGTGACATGGTTTGGCTCTATAATCCACAGAGGAAGAAAGGAAACTCTCACAATTTGTCTCCAAGTTAGGAGGGTCCATAATATACAGTCATCAAACGGATCAACGACGTGGTATACAGGATCCAACATACCCCTAGAGCAAAGATGAAATTGATAATCTTGAACTGTTAAAGACTTAGAGTCGTGGAGATCTTAGCTCTGATCGGGACGATCATCAAAATTAAATAAACTTTAACCACTTTTTAGTTTTACTCTTTAATTATTTTATTAAATTGACGATAATTGGCAAGACTTTACGCGAGTTTGAATTGCTGATTTATTGGTATCAACTTACATTTTTTTTAAATACTGACCTAAATTTGTTTTTCTGCATTTGATTAGCCTTTATTATTCCTGTATACAGTTATAAATGTTTCCAACGATCCTTTTAAAATGGAATGCCATATTTTTGCTGCAGCTTTCACTATTCCTTATGTGTTTTCTAGAAGAAACAATTAAAAAAAAACTGTTGATTTTTTTTGTGTTAAGAAAAATACAAAGTCGTATAACTTATTTTCTGAAATAAAAAAGTAAAAAGTAGAAAAATCCTAGCTATCTGATTGAAACAAGTTAAAATTTCGATGAAAAATCTTAATATAGTGTAAACCATCATATGATGTAATTACTGAAAGACTGACAATTTTCTAAAAAAAAATCATAAAAACTAATATTTCAAATTAAAAAAAATTTAAAAAAATTTTTTGCTGAGCGTTTTTTTTGTGAATGTGTGCTGTAATGCAAAATTCAGCTTCATAAGATATATTTTTATTTTTCAGAAATATTTTTTTCCATTAATATAAATACAAAATCAGGACTAAAGTATAACAGATATAGATATAGAAAATAAAATGTCAGATTTTAGTTGGCTGAGTAAATAAAAAATATATTTTTGTTACTTCTAAAAATTTATAACTAAAGAAACCTGAACTAAAAAAATGTCAAAACTTTAAAACATCTAAAAAAATAGTTACCATTTTCAACAATTTGTCAAACATTATCCGACGCGAAAAAGACGATTGAATGGTACTGAAGTTATGTGTGAACTTTATGTAGCTTAAAATCGTAGAAAAAATCCATTTTTTATCTCTAAGAGACTGGTAGAAATTTAAGTTTGAAATAAGCAACTCTAAGTCAACAGTCTCAAGTTTATTATGTTGTAGTTGTACGGCTACATGTTTCGCCTAAAAAGGCATCATCAGGCCACAATCCCAACACAAGTTAAAATAGTTAAAATTCAAAACACGTTCACATATTTACAAACTCACAGTTGCCACTGTGAGTTTGTAAATATGTGAACGTGTTTTGAATTTTAACTATTTTAACTTGTGTTGGGATTGTGGCCTGATGATGCCTTTTTAGGCGAAACATGTAGCCGTACAACTACAACATAATAAACTTGAGACTGTTGACTTAGAGTTGCTTATTTCAAACTTAAATTATGTAGCTTATATATAACACGATTAGTTTTAAAAAATTAATTTAAGCATAAAGAAGTAAAATATGATTTTATTTCATACTTATGTCTTTAAAAATGTATTAATCATGATAAACTAGAATTTGAAATTTTACTAGTAGGTTTACAATAGAATTCAATTTCTCCAAAAGATTAGTATTATTTCAATAATCAATAGATATCTAATTAAAAACTGATAGAATAAGTAAACCTTTAAAAACGTGAAAAAATATACCTATGTCTTTACATAATAGAAAATGATAGAGATGGAAAACTCAAAAAAACTGATAAAAAATCTATGCGATTTTACATAGTTGAACTAGATATATAGATAACTAGAGTAACTATAGAACTAGATATATAGTATCACTAATAAAAACGTATAGAAAGGTTAAATAGTGTTACATAATAGAAATTGATGGAAATAAAAAAACTCATATGTTTTACATAATTAAAAACTATATTTAGGACACTGGCCTATAGAAAACAGTAAAATACGATTGAGATTTGAAATAAATATTAAAATCTAACGTGTTGTAGTATAGAAAATGATTCATTCAGATAAAAGTTTTATCAATTCTAATTATTAAAGTCACAAGTTAAAGTGGGAAATCTGACTTTTGACATTTCATCATATATTCTCAGCATTGGCCAATTGCCCAACTCGAGCAGATAAGTACGACAAGAAGTCAACTACAATCTTCTCAACGTGTAGTGAAAAGAGACAGGTATAACAAAAATAAAAATTTCAAAGTTAACTAAATAGATGAAAACAATAAGTGAACGAGATATATTTTCTATAACGGTAAATGGCTGTGTGTTACACCTCGGAGTCATTGACATCGACCATGAAGACTCCAGAAAACAGAACGAAATATAGTAGACCAGTAGATCACAACTGAAAAATCAGTAGGTCTGGCCGCCCTGTCTACAGTAGATGACCCTCCAAAACGTCCACAGAACACTTTAGCTTCTCCTAGTAACATGCTGATGTGCGGTGAGTACAACGATGGAATAGGTTGATTTATATAACCCATTCAGTTATTTTTGTCATCTAGTTACCTTTGAAACCTTTATTTTTTTATACCCATCTCCTTTTAGCACATGTTCAGAAGATACGACAAAAATGTCAAAGTCAATTTTCAAACGCCTTCTTGACGACAATAATAACTGAATGGCTTATAAATTTTGCAACTTCAGGGTACATTTAATTAATAAAATAAAATTATTTTAATAAAGCTCAAAGGAATCCTGTGAATGAGAGCGCGTCGGGTCAACTTTTCTTAAAGACACGTGTTTTCTACACAATTCCATAAAATTTGCTAATATATCCAAATTTATCACCACAAAATTCCTGCCAATCTTGCTTTCAGTGTACCGCATAGAGACCAAGAAGTATAGTAATAGAGTTACATCTTGAATGGTCATTTGAAGCAACTCTTGGTTTCTGCAGGCCCCAGGAAGTGCCAAAAATAAGGACCAGGAACAATGAAAAAGTATTTCGTAGCATAAAAGTCTCGTCTCTTCTTAATTCAATATGTACTGATTGGCTGTTCTTTTCTAGTAAAAAAACTATTGAATATCTGGCCTATATTCAAAGCCTTCGACTTTTTGGTTTTATCATAGACGCCCATGACATTTCTTGCATGAAACTTCATGCCACAGTACAAAATTGGGTACCAGTTGGGCTATTAACGAAACTTTTTAACAAGCTAATTCTTCACATGAGGAATCAGATACCTATCTACTTATCGAATTGTGCACAAGAAAGTGAAATTGATAAATATACGCATCTTATAACATTTGAAAATAGTCACGTGGGGTGGTTGATTCGCTTCTATGACTCTAACTTGATTTTTATATATTTTATTAATATAGAACACACTTTACACTTTCACACTAACATGACATTTTAATAATCATTATTTAGTTAAAGTGAAACAAAAATTAGATACCTATGATTAATAGGTATGTATATGTACTTCTGCATTTTTAACTGAGTAATATCTTACTGAGATAAAATTTTATCTCCTTATCGTTATCTCAATTTAAACTGAGAAATATGTAAATTAAAAAAAAATCATTATGAATACCTCCTTTTTGAATTCTTAAAATACCAAAATCCCAGAAACATTTTATTGGTTGGCAAAATATTCCATAATTAAATTATTACATCTAAGCCAAAATATTTTGGTTCATTCATCGATATAAATAGATTGTATTATGCCATAGTATCAGATGTTTGATCCAAAATATTTAAATATAACCAAAATCCTAGAAGTGTATCTCAATCAAAATCCTAGAAGTGTAACCTGTATCTCTGTTTCATTGGGGTACAATAATTAATACCGAGTCCAGTGCTTTGTTTGCACTCGTTGCAGATCTTATGAGTGCAAGCTCGTTTTTACAAGAATATTCTCAATGCTTAACACCGTCTTTCTTTTTAAAGAATAAAGGAATAAGTATTTTAGTTTGTATGAAATTTGTTTTCTACCAACACATTAAAAATTCTAGGTACTTTTTACAAGTTAATGTACTTTTTTTTCTACGACCATGTAAAAATTGACAACTTTCGTCATATCTTACCATAGCCGAAATAGTAGATTATGTCACTAGGAGTGAAAGTGGGTCTTTTCGTGCTGAGCCCAGAGATTGACGGCCGAAGCGAAGCTGAAGCCTGGAACTGGGCGAAGCACAAAAAGACCTTTTACTCCGAGAAACATATTTTTTTTTTCAAGCTTGCAGGAAATAAGAAATCTATTTCAGAGTGATTCAGTTTTGCAATTTTCTCTCATCTTCTTTAAGCGGGTCTAGGTACTTACCCAATTAGTGCTGTATATTATTTGTAAAATAAATAGAATGTGTTAGAATGGTGGTTTTCAACGTTCAATGGTTTGAATGGTATTAAATCATAAAAAAATGGTTAAACTAAAAATTTGTAGCATTATTATCAATACTAAATTAATAAAAATCACATTGACAGATAAACATGATGACGCGCATGACATTTAACAGACGAGCTCAGAATTCGAGAACCTATGCGATTTTGACTAATAACGGTTTCGGGTGGTGCTCTCGAGCGCTCTGAGAGTATTCCTATCTTTTGTTTTTTCAATAAGAAAGTAAAGATAGCAATACACTCAGATCGGTCTATCTGATGTCATCTAGTGTTCAAATAATTTTGGTGAATGAAAATCGTTTATACAGGGTGATTCACGTTACTCGACACGGAACATTATGGCTAAACTTTTAGATTTTAAAAAAGTTTTGTATATGGAATGGATGGGGGTCTATTGGAAGTACATTTTAAAATTATTGTCATTGTCTACAGGTGGTCCCAAAAGTATAAAATTGATTAAAGTTGTATTTTTTTTAAATGAGACACGTTTTATTAAGGTTTATGGCATCTAAACCGTACCGTTCTTCAGATATTCGTGATTTTGTGAAAATGCAGCATCAAATTAAATGTTTAAAATCTCGGCACTTGGTTTCTTTTCAACCACCAAAATTGGCTGGTGGGCTAATAGTACATTGGATTTTTTGCGGTGTGTATTAAATATTGTTACGATTCGCAGCAACGCCGCATGGGAGGCGGGGCAACGATTGGGAGCGTGTTGGTTGGTGGAGCTTCGCGACCTATCCGCGCTGCGTCATGGCTGACACGAGTGATTTTTTGCTCGTCTGGCTTAATCTAGAAGGCAGTTGTTTACAACCGTTTTTTTTATGTGAGATTATTCAAGAATTCTTATAAAGAACTTTCTAGGTTTTTCTGTAATTTTAGGATTGTATATAAAAGGCGCATAGAGCGGCGGTTAAATAATAGTCTTATTTTAAGCGAGCTATAAGTAAGCTAAAGTTACGAAGCGATAATAGGAGGCTATAAAGTGTTAAGTAGTGAGTTATTTAGTAGTCGTGTGTATTTGATAAATAAATAAATAGTGTTTTCGTGTTAAATCGTTACACTGGAATTATTGAACCCCGAGTTCGCAACAATTGGTGTCAGAAGTGGAATTCCAGTGGGAACTTGAAAACTAATATTGCTGAACTGTAAGTGAGTGCTTCATTGCCGGACATTACGTGTTTATGCCAGTGACCAGAAGCCAGCATCAAGCGATGGAGGATCAACTTGCCGCCCTGCTGTCCCTTATGCAACAACAGAAGGAAGAGCAAGAAAAACGTTATAAGGAACAAAAAGAAGAGCAGGAAAAACGTTATACAGAACAAAAAGAAGAACAGGAAAAACGTGATCAAGTACAGGAGCAACGTCATCAACAATTCAAAGAAGAATTAATGAACCATCTCGCAGCTAGGGAGCAACAATTGCAAGAAAGAATAATGCAATGCGTTAACGAATCCGTTAACGGCGTGAACGAATCCATTAACGGCGTTAACGAAGGACTCGAAGCTGTCAACCAGAGGGTTCTCGAGCTAGAAAAGAAATTCCGGGAACAACTTGAGGACGACAACGTGTCTCAGAGAGTTTTAGCACATCCAACGCTAAAATTAAACCTCCCGATTATGACGGTACTACGGCCTGGGAAATTTATAAAACACAATTTGAGGCAGCTGCAAAAGCTAATGGTTGGTCCGAGCCCCAGAAAGCTACATCATTAGTGGTAGCACTTCGTGGAAAAGCGGCTGAACTACTCCAATCTCTGTCGGCAGCTGATCAAAGTAATTATGCAGTTTTAGTGCACTCTCTGCAACTACGATTTGGAAACGAGCACAAAGAAACCGTGTTCCAAGCCCAGCTGAGGATGAGACAGCAGAAGTCAGGTGAATCCTTACAAGAATTTGAGGCGGACATAGGCAGACTAATTCACCTGGCATACCCATCAGCCCCTAAATGTTTTCAAACGCAATTTGCCGCCGAAAGGTTCATTGAGGGAGTTCGAGATAGTGACATGAGATACCACTTACGTCTAGTAAGGCCCAGGAATATCAACGAGGCACTAGTTCGGACCCTGGAATTCGAGGCGTCACGAGTGTCATCTAGTTCTTCTCCACGTGTAAGAATGGCAACTTGCGATGACGAGGAGGATACGTCAAGGACTGAATCCATGGCCAGTTTACATAAAACGATTAAGGATATGGCAGTCAATATACAAGCCCTGTTGGGAAGAACTCCTCGATCGACAGGCAATCGGGGCATAAAATGTTTTAACTGTGGTAAACTGGGTCACGTCAAGAGTAATTGCCGTAATAGGGCAAGAAGTCCGTCGCCGTTGTTTAGAAGACCGAGCGGAAGCCAGGACCGCCCTAAATTCCAAGAAAAGCCAATTCCGGTCAATGTAAGGGGGCAATTGACCGAGCCCGTTAAGAGCCCCAGGATCAGTCAAGTCAACCAATCAAGTCAAGGCAATAATTTGGGTGGCAAAAGGGTTACAGAGGCCGGACGCATTAAAGGACAGAAGATCCAAACTGAACGTGGACAAGGAAGGTGTCACGGTAATGCCGATACATTGTCTAGACGGCCATGTAAAGAAGATAGTCAGGATTGTCGAAGAACTGAGCAACGTGAGGGACACCCTTCTGTAAGGAGAACGTCGGTGGAAATAAACGATGGCTGGACCACACAGACGCTTCGAGAAGAACAATTGAATGATTCAGATATTGGACCCATACTCTTGGCAAAGACTGAGGACAAAAGACCAGAGTGGCAAGAAATTGCTGATAAAAGTCCAAACCTGAAGGCGCTATGGGCCCAGTGGCACTCTCTTAAAATAGAAAATGGACTACTGAAGAGAGCGTGGGAGAGTCCGGATGGCAAGTCCGTAGTCAGTCAGTTGGTTGTTGATGATAGCCGAAAATCAGATGTACTACAGGATATGCACAACGGAACAAGTGGAGGTCATTTTGGGGTCAATAAAACCTTAGCCAAAATTAAAGAGCGGTTCTACTGGGTGAATTATCATGAAGACGTCGAATCTTGGTGCCGCAAGTGCGAAGTTTGTTGTGCCACAAAAGGACCTCGAACAAGATCACGCGGCCGAATGGTGCAGTACACTGTAGGTGCTCCATTCGAGAGGATTGCAATTGATGTCGCGGGACCGTTTCCTCAGACTGAGTCGGGCAATAAATACATCTTGGTCGCCATGGATTACTTCACTAAATGGCCTGAAGCATATGCCCTGCCTAATCAAGAAGCAACGACTGTGGCAACGGTGCTAGTAAATGAAATGTTCTGCAGGTTTGGAGTCCCTCTCGAACTTCATTCTGATCAGGGCCGAAATTTTGAATCGGTTGTTTTCCAGAAGGTCATGGAACTTCTCGGAATTCGCAAGACCAGGACAACTCCTTTGCATCCACAGTCGGATGGGATGGTAGAGAGGTTTAATCGGACCATGGAACATTACCTGTCTAAAATGGTGGCAGATCATCAGCGTGATTGGGACCAACATCTACCTTCTACCTCTCATGTTGATGGCATATCGAGGCTCTACGCATGAAGCCACTGGTTATACTCCGGCGAAAGTGATGTTCGGAATGGAAATGAAGCTTATAAGTCAGGAATAAACTGCGGAAATCCAGTGATCGAGCCAAAGCAAGATATGACTTACTAGCTAACTCCCGCGGCTTCCAAGATGGTGATTTGGTGTGGTTATACAATCCGAGGCGAAAGGTGGGGAAGTCGCCCAAACTTAGCCAAAATTGGGAAGGACCTTATACAATTATAAAGAAGATTAATGATGTGGTGTATAGGATCCAGCGGACCCCTAGGTCAAAGATGAAGGTCGTTCATTTGGATCGATTAGCACGATACCATGGAACTCTATCTGTTCGGGACGAACAGCCTTAGGAGGAGGGCAATGTTACAATTCGCAGCAACGCCGCATGGGAGGCGGGGCAACGGGTTGGTTGTTGGAGCTTCGCGACCTATCCGCGCTGCGTCATGGCTGACACGAGTGATTTATTGCTCGTCTGGCTTAATCTAGAAGGCAGTTGTTTACAACCGTTTTTTTTATGTGAGATTATTCAAGAATTCTTATAAAGAACTTTCTAGGTTTTTCTGTAATTTTAGGATTGTATATAAAAGGCGCATAGAGCGGCGGTTAAATAATAGTCTTATTTTAAGCGAGCTATAAGTAAGCTAAAGTTAGAAGCGATAATAGAAGGCTATAAAGTGTTAAGTAGTGAGTTATTTAGTAGTCGTGTGTATTTGATAAATAAATAAATAGTGTTTTCGTGTTAAATCGTTACACTGGAATTATTGAACCCCGAGTTTGCAAGAATATTAACTACTGTGCATCGAATGTCAATAAATGAACACCAAATTATTGCAAACTTCAAACAGTAATAACTCGTTTAATTTAAATTAGACACCCTGTATTTTATAGTATCATTAGATGCAGAATTTAGTTTCCTATCAAAACTATTAAACATTCCTATAGTTTGGTCTTTGCGTTTTCTTGGAAAATTGATTTTTTTCTGAATTTGAGCTGACATAAACGAATTAAGTAATCTACTTTACCTGTTACAATACCTGATTTTGAGGAAGCAAAATTTATTATCATTAGTACTGGGTGTTCACTAGAAAACTTCATTTAGGAGGCTATAAAATTTTGACAGAAAAGGATGGCACAATGAAATTATGCTTGGACTATTGGACTTTTGTTTCTCCATTCTTTTCCTTTGACATTTCACAACCAACTAGACGAAGTTTTCTAATGAACACCCCGTATTTGTCAGATATTAATTTATAAGTTACAAAATTATGATCATGAAGATTATTTGGCAGTCATCTGAATGTTAAAGTGTCTTTATTTAGCATAAAATATCAAATAAAACAATAAAACATTATATTACAAGAATTCTTATAAAATTTAGCATCTTTATTACAAAAAAATTAAGTGCAATAATAGTGGCAATTTGAAATACAATAAATAACAAGTCAACATAATAGTAAAACAAACAAAAACAAACAGTTATAAAATTTGTTCAAAATGACGACCGTCTGATTCTAAACACAAACGTATTCTGTTTGCATATAGGGAGTTATGCTTTTGAAGGCCTCTCTGATTCGTTCCTTCATATTTTCTTTTGTGGTTGGTGGCGTATTATACACGATTCCTTTCACATATCCCCATAAAAAGAAATTGGGAGGCGTTATGTCAGGGGACCTTGGTGGCCAATGTTGTGCTCCATTCCTTCCAATCCATCGATTTTGGAAACGAACATTTAAGAACTCCCGGACTTCACGATGATAATGAGCAGGTGCCCCATCCACTTGCAGCCACATGGTTGTTCATATATCTAGAGGAACTTCTTCCAGTAAAATTGGAAGCTGATTTCTCAAAAAATTTAGAAACGACATTCCGTTTAAATGTTTGTCAAAAAAATAAGGTCCAATCACATACTGTCCCATTATGCCCCCCCATACATTTACTGACCACCTATGTTGGTTATTAATAACTCTAAATTCATGGGGGTTAAAATCAGAATAATAATGAAAATTGTGTCGGTTAAAAGAACCATCGTTATGACAAGTACACTCATCACTAAATAGAGCTGATTCAAAAAAATCTTCTTGTTCTCCAACTTTTTCTAACACCCACATACAAAAGTCCACTCGTTGGCCAAAATCGTTATCGGAGAGTTCTTGATGTAGTTGTATCTTATAATCGTGATATATGTTTTTGAAGAATCCTTGATACGCTTGCTTGGCTAATATTTAAGTTTTGTGCAATTTCTCGTTCGACATGGGGATTTTCAACTACAGAGCCAATAACGCCTAATTCAGTTTCTTGGTTTTCTGTAACTGGTCTCGTTTTGACAGTCGTTTCATACTGAACACTACCAGTTTGCCTAAATTGAACCAACAGTCTTTCAAAAACGGCTCTATTCGGTCGAGTTCGGTTAGGAAACCTTTTAGCATAAACCCTTGATGCTAAAAGACAATTTTGCAAGCATTCTCCTAGAATGAAGATCATATCGACTCGTTCTTCTGTTGTGTAAACCAGCATTTTGATTAAATAAAAAACTCCCTGTTAACCACCGATTATAACAGTAAAAAATATTTAACTTTAAATTAATATGTGACAACTAGAAATGACAATAAATTTTGCTTTGTCAAAATCAGGTAACACCTGAACAGACCTGAACAGGTAAATAAGATTACTACATTCGTTTGTGTAAGAAAATTCAGAAAAAATCAGTTTTCCAAAAAAATGCAACGACCAAGCTATAGGAAGGTTTAATAGTTTTTGCTAGGAAACTAAATTCTGCATCTAATGATACTATAAAATACAGGGTGTCTATTTTAAACTAAACGAGTTATTACTGTTTGAAGTTTGCAATAATTTAGTGTTCATTTTTTTACATTTGGTACATAGTAGTTAATATTTAATACAAACCGCACAAAATTCAATGTACTAGTAGCCCACCAGCCAATTTAAGTGGTTGAAAACAAACCAAGCGCTGAGATTTTAAACATTAAATTTGATGCTGCATTTTCACAAAATCATGAATATCTGAAGAACGGTACGGCTTAGATGCCATAAACCTTAATAAAACTACCTTTACTTTTGTCCGTAGGTACCGAAAATACATTAATATACTAGACGTCTGATTTAAAAAAATACAACTTTAATCAATTTTATACTTTTGGGACCACCTGTATACAATGACAATAATTTTAAAATGTACATCCAATAAACTCTCATCCATTCCATATACAAAACTTTTTTAAAATCTAAAAGTTTAGCCATAATCTTCCGTGTCGAATAACGTGAATCACCCTGTATATGCGCCACCATGACAGTAGCGGTGACTTTTGACTTTACTTTTACTGCCTAGGACTTTTTTGCAACTTTTTTGATCTCAGGATTAGAAAGCCCGCTTTAGGTGTGCATATGGAGAAAACAAATGACGTACTTTTAGTCCGCTTGAAAAAAAACTTAATTTTCGTTTCTAGTGAGAGAAAATCCCATAGCGTTAACTTTCGTCTCTAGTGACGAAAGTAACTTGTTCTAATTTCGTCTGTATATCCCCAATTAAATCCGATTCAACTAGTCTAATCTTGTAAAACACTATGAAAAATGTTGTCATACAAAAACTAGTATAATGTGCCTGCCCGGGCCTCGAAAAAGCAAATGAAAGTGTTGAAATTTGACCCAACTGAACTTATTGACAATCGAGGTATAGAGATTGTTTTTAAAGTTAATGAAGACTTATGCCAGGATGGAACTCTGCGAGTACTTAAGGCATGGACAAATCTCAAAACTAAGCTGGCCGCCTTGTTGAATAGAAAGCCCTGAAGAAGATCTAAATAAAGATCGAAACGTTGGCGCATTCGCAACCGTGAAGTAGCTGTTTAATTGTCCTACACCCGCTATCTGCAGTTCCATCATATTAGAAAGGTCACAAAGCACACATATTATGTCGCAAAATAGGGGATTTTTTCGACACATCCTACAAGCATACAGTGAACGAACTCTGCGAGTACTTAAGGCATGGACAAATCTCGAAACTAAGCTGGCCGCCTTGTTGAATAGAAAGCCCTGAAGAAGATCTAAATAAAGATCGAAACGTTGGCGCATTCGCAACTGTGAAGTATCTGTTTAATTGTCCTACACCCGCTAT
The DNA here is from genome assembly GCA_951812265.1 of Taphrorychus bicolor. NCBI lineage: Eukaryota > Metazoa > Arthropoda > Insecta > Coleoptera > Curculionidae > Taphrorychus > Taphrorychus bicolor. The sequence goes on along the minus strand of OX638297.1, from coordinate 76,711,705 downwards.
CTGCAGTTCCATCATATTAGAAAGGACACAAAGCACACATATTATTATTCACAAGTGAATAATAGTTGTCATGAAATGGGTAGCTACCACTGGTTTATTGAAAAAATTATCCTTCTATTTGGATGTATTGAGACAAATATAGGTTACAGTGTCTCTTTTTCACTAACAAATCGCACCTCTGGAGATCCACTTCGTTGAAAAGGATGTCGTGATCTTAAGAGAGAGCGTGCTCTGCTACTGCTGCTTTCGTGTTTGTCCTAGCCAACTCCTCTTGTGTTCCGTAATCGTCGTGTTGACACTGCGCTTTGTGGTGCCAATGTATACCGAGCCACAGCTGCATAGAACTCGGTAAACTCCGGTTGCCGACAGAGGATCTCTGCGGTGTTTGCCTGATATCAAGCTCTGCTGTATTGTACGAGTGGGTTCAAAGACAGTTTTAACATTGTGCTTTTCCAGTAGCCTGGCGATCCTCTTCGTTTCTTTGTGGATGTATGGTAGACTAGTCCACGCGCACTTTTTTTCATCTTCTCCCGTTTTTCCTTTCCGGAGCTCTATTTTCCTTGGACGGACGGCCCTATCGAACTCGTGCTTGGATGCATTCCAACCAAAGGCTCTTTCCAGATGCTTCGTTTCCCGTTCCAATTCAGCCGGCTCACAAATTCTTTTGGCTCTCACAGACAAAGTCTTTATGACCCCCCTTTTCTGTCTGGGATGATGATTTGATCCGTTATTGAGGTATCGGTTAGTGTGTGTTGGTTTTCTATAAACGGTGTGCACAAGCTTCCCATTCGGCCTCCTTGATACTAAAGCATCCAAAAACAGTAGGCATCCTTCCTAGTGAATCCTTCCTCCTATCCATCTTCATAGTGAATTGAATTTTTGGGTTGATAGAGTTGAGGTGTAAGAGAAAGTTTTGAAGTTCAGCCTCGACATGGTTCCAAATAACAAAGGTGTCGTCCACGTATCGGAACCAGCACTTATTGCCTGCACAGCCTATTATTTGCCGTTGCCAACGCCTTGGCCTCGAACATTTCCATAAAATAATTGGCTAAGGGGGCTGCCCACAGGCGCACCATCAGTTTGTTCGTATAGAAATCTTCCTTCCATTGAAAATATGTAGTGGTTAGGCAGTGTTGGAATAACTTGGCAATATCTTGAGGAAATTCCTGGTTAATATGTTCCATGGCTTCCTTAATGGGTACCATCGTGAAGAATAAAATAACATCGAAGCGAGCATAGAAACTAATGATAATTTCTACTGAAGAAAGAGTTAAAGAATGCAGTTTTTCGACGAAATGAGTGGAATCTTTTATAAAGTTGTCAGTATTTCCTATTTTTGGTTTCACTAGTTTTGTGAGGTGTTTCGCGATTGCGTAGGTCGGGCTTCCTATGGTGCTCACGATGGGTCTCAGTGGCACATCCGGTTTGTGGATCCTTGGCAAACCGTACAGCCTTGGAAGCAAGGCTTCTGATTTTTTATTAAACTCATTGAACTCATGTCAACCACAAAACGTCAAAACGTGTTTTCTTTGTGTTTGAAGTTGAGACAGTGCTTGCGATTTTTTGTTTGTTTTATTAAAGATTTTATCATTATGGTGAGATATTGTTGCACATGTAAGACTTCTATTTATAAAAGTGAGACATAAATCTTTCATATCACAGGTAAGTGCATGTATCATGTTTTCACCGATTACCCGGCTCGGCGGCCATTTTTTCATTCCTTCGCGACGCGCCCCCGCTGTGGTCCATATGCATGTTGGAAGTAAACAAGCCTGACAATTTATGACCGACTCACTGAGTCTATCTAGTTTTAATGTCGATGGTTATAACACTTTATAATTTGGTTTTTGATTTTTTCCGGGACTTTTTCGTCATTTGAATAGAAATAATTTATTTTGCTGACAACTTTTTTTTAATAATGCAACATTGAGAAAATTAATGTGATCTGAAAAACTTAATCAAAAACCTTATATATAATATATATACTCATTTCATTAGTTCATTAGAACATTTCATCTAGCAGGCTATGAAATTTTGACCGAAAAGAGTGACACTCGTGTCCGGGGTGACATAATCAAAGTAAATGGACTTCTGTTTCTCCATCCTTTTCTTTTGACATTTTACAGCCAACTAGATGAAGTTTTCTAATGAACACCTCGTATGTACTCTCTTATAATAAAAAATGGTTGTGCAGTTTGAGGTTACTATCAACATACAGACACAGTATAAAGAATAATACATTATATCAGTAAGGTCAGTCGATGGAAAAATTGAAACTCCCTTCCCCTTGCCCCGCCCGCTCGGCCGCCGGAGATGCATCACCAAACCGGTTTTGGCAATGTTTTGGCAGTGCATCGCTGGTCGTAACTACTCGAGAAAATTTCCGGGTGCGTGCGGCACCCTTTAGTTTTGGAAATATCAAAAGTACATGAACTGACGATACTGATATAATGTGTCATTCTTTATACTGAGATACTGACAACTTCCGAATACCATTTACCCGCTAATTATCCTATCCTGTGCTACAAAAAAATATTTCAGGCAAAAAATGTAAAATAGTCATAAGAAATTAGCTGTCAATAAAAATTTATAAGTTGTACTTACATAAGTTGAGTTCGGTTATTACATTCTGAGCGCTCGGGATATTAGTGTATCTCACTCTAGCTTGTTAAAATTTTGGGAGATGGTCTGTGTCCGGAGCGCTCGGAGCAGTTTAACGAACGAGGCGAAGCCGAGCTTGGTAATGTTCTTGAGCGATAGAAAATGCTTTTTGACAAGTAGAACACTGTACTTTTTCTTCGACCATGCTAACATTAGTTGTTTATACGGCAACTATTCTCGCAATTATTATTGAATAATTGGTTTATTAGTTATATTGCGCAATATAATTGTAAATATACGAAATTTGATATCAAATTACACTTTTAAATTGAATCTTTGAAATTCAGTAATTGAAAATTGATGTTGCATCGAACCCCGCGCCATGCTCCTCCGAACAACGGAACAAATAATAATCAACGCCACCTCGATTGTCACCGAGTTTCGTTTGATCAAATTTTCAACACTTTAATTTGCTTTTCCGAGGCCCGGGCAGCACATTATACTAGTTTTTGTATGATAACATTTTTCATAGTGTTTTACAAGATTAGACTAGTTGAATCGCATTTAATTGGTGATATACAGGCGAAATTAGAACAACTTACTTTTGTCACTAGAGACGAAAGTTAACGTTATGGGATGTTCTCTCACTATAGATGAAAGAAACTTTTATGACGTTTATGACGATATGACGAAAGTGGTTTATTTTTACATGGTCGTAGAAAAAATTCGTTTTTTTAGTTAGTTTAGCTATTAGCATTGTCTGTATTAGGTAACTTTTTTGCAACATTTATATAGTCGTTACACTATAACTTGACTTGCGCAGTAGGTCATGTAAATTTTACATTTTGCCCCCTGTATATTATGCCAATCATTGTCATATATTTTAGGTTATATTTATGACTTTAGAGGTTAAATTTTTGGGTCCATGGTTGCCAGGACGATTTAAATTAATGTAAACCATCTGATTAATAATTTTTAATTTCATTTTTTAAAATATGCATTTTAAAAAAAATTGATTTTTATTAATAAATAATAATTATAGTTTATAACAAATTTACTATTGATTGACCTTATCATTCTACGAGAAGGTAGACACAGTGTATTCTTGTTGTAAATTCCTCTTTCTGGTTTCTCATATTATTATCGTCTTATTCCCATCGACTGCTCTAGGTGTTTCAATACGTTAATATGATGAAATTGTAGCTGGATTAGGTTGGGTTCTGGTTCTGCAGTGAACAAACTTACTCTAGTTACTAGCTGAAACTGTAAAATTCATAATTTTCTCGAAAATTGCAACTACTTAGATTATTAGAAGATGATTTTCTTGCCAGTTGGACACTATTTACTTCTCATGCCACACATTAACGATTTGCTCAGTATTAATAATACACTTGATGGTACATAATTCTGAAGTGATCGGGCCTATTAGGTCTTCCTTCCGGGTAACCAAACAGAAGTGAATACTTTACGGAAGATCTTCAAATTAGTAGGATTTATATAGAAACACGCGAACTTGAAAAGAGCAAAAAATTATGACAACGTCCAACTTTTAAAAAGCGATTGCTGGTGGCCCCTTTGAAACTGACATTAAGCTAATTTCATAGGTAAACAGATTCCTTGAAGACGATTGGTTGAATGTTGTCAAAAGTCAATTTTATTGGAAGATTTTGATTTTGCACCTTGTTACGTACATGGTTATGGACTCGGTTTAAAAAAGCAGGGTGGCAAACAAGAGCTAACAATTCAGAAGTGTCAATCTAATGGAAAAATATCATGGCTGTCCGCCAAGTAAAGTTATAATGTACGACCTATATTTAATAATTTGCATAGCATGTACAGGATGAATAATTTTCTTTCGTTTTAACCGGTCCAGTAAGAATGGTAATAGTAATAAGTAAAAGAAAAGTAAGAAAGCCATTTTTTTAGCATCGTCTAAAAAAAGCGAGATATCTTCAGTTGTATGGGATATACAGGGAATTTTTGAAAAACTGTAATTTTTTAACGAAAACATAAAAACTGCTATTTATAGAGTTTTTCGCATAAAATTCAGTGGGATAGTTACCAGCTTTTTGTGGTTTTTGAATTTTTCTGGGTGAACCACTCTGTATATATTCGAATAAAGCTTGAAATTATTTTCCAGGGACAACCCTTTTTTTTTATTACTTTTTTGTGTTTTGACACAAAACAAGTTGTAATTTTGTAAACCGGATGCCCTGCATATTGTTTCTAATTTATATTGGCCTTAAACGGGGGTGTGACACGGGAATTTTTCGGTGTATCTTTGATGAAAAAGTAATTACAAATAGTATGATTAAAATTATATAATTACTGCTTCAATTACCGATATTTTTTTTAAATTATCTAAGCAGCACAGAAATCGTTAAAATTTACTCCTAGAGTATAAAAATAAAAAATTTTAATTATTTGTAAAACTCGAGTTAGGTAGTAGCGAGGGTAGTAGATAATAAAGCCAAGTCGCTAAAGAATGACTTAAATTAACTAAAAAATGCCAATTTGAATTTTTTTGGAAAATATAGGATAAAATTAAATCTAAAATTAACTAAAATTACAAACATCGCCTAAGAATGAAAATTTATGCTTTTGGAGAAAATCTATTTAAGTACAAAATTATTAATTTATAGAAGGGGAAGAAAAGGCTCGTATACTTCGTTCAATTTAAATCCTTTTGGCGGACCGGTTTCGGCACTAAACCATCCTCAGCGCCCAAACTCTGACGAGCAATTTTGGATAGTAAAAGGCTGTAGAAAGTTAAAGTTTGATACTTACTCGTCAGATCGAGACTGTCTTGGTTAAGTTCACATCAATTTTATGTTCTTATAACAGTTTAAAAATAAATAAAATTATTCAGTAACCAAAACGGTACGAACTGAAGAAAAGGTAACACGGTTTAAAAAAAATTGTCTCGATCTAGTCACTTTACTAGAAAACAGATTGTTCTCAAGTGACCTTTAAATTAAATTAAAGGTCAAACACTAACCTAACCTGAACTGGCTTATTAAACCTGACTAACCTGAACTAACCTAACCTGAACTAACCTGAACTGACCCCTCCCTTCGCTAAAATTCCCAACGTTTACTCTAAAATTCCCAAACCCAAAGAGGAAAGAGGCGGCAAGAGTCGGGCCCTGAAAGCCGGGCAACAATTATGGTGTTCTGGTGTGTGAAAGTGAAGATGCAAAAACATTTAAAAAATTCACTTTCAATTAGAACTTAAAACACTTTTTAAAACATTTTCTACAAGTTTCTGGAACTTTGACTGCCTTAAAAGAAACTCTGGTAACGATAATAAATAATGTGGGTGATAAAATGTGCAAAGATTTATTTTCTAGTAGGCGTCAATCGAGGCGTCAATTTATAATTTGGAATTTATAATTCGGTTTATATGGAATTGGAAAGCCACATCCTTCCCCTTTACAATTACAAATAATGAAAAATTTTGCTGTTTGGCGATAGCACTAATATCTTATAAAGCATTTTCATTAAATATACAGCAACTTCAACATAAGCTAAATGCCAACAACTCTAGTTGAATTAAATATCACATCGAGTATCACACCCCTTCTCGTGCATGACAGTACCTGATTCCTTTTGCATATAATCCATTCAGTTATTTCTGTCGTCAAGTAAGCGTTGGAAATCTGACATATTTCACCCGGTATAACATGACTGACAGTGACAGTGATTAATAGTTAGTTTGAGGTTAAGGGTATTGTTTACTGTTATGCTCACAAAGTTGCCAGATGACTTCATTAGTTCAAACTTTTAATAATAATGATTACTAACCTAGAATCTAGTAAAAAATGGGACGGGGCTTCAAGCTAGCAAGAATATTATATTTTATTAATGTATTTTAAAATGAATCTTTCACAACCATAATAGTTGAGGCTAATAAGTTTATACTGTGAATGTGGTATCAGCAATATATGCACCCTACAAAAATGCAAGTGATGATATGTATAAGAAGTTTGCTTTTTGGACGAAAAGAAAGGTGGAAAACAGTTACGGAAGGACAGGACCAATGATGTGTAAAGTATTATTTCCAGTCCTCAAACATTCAATAACTGAAGAATGTAGGTATAGGTAGAGCAGAGCAGAGTTAATGCTTGCCCCAAGAATATTGGAAACTTAGGCAAGGTCATCGAGGGCAATTCTGGGGGGAGGTTTCTTCTGAATTGGAGTCACTTTTATGGTTACTGATTAGTGTTAATTACTTTTGGCATCTTTTTGTTATGATAACACAGTTTTTTAATAACAAAATACAAATGACACATCTTGACAAGTTTGTTTTGACGACAAGTAAACAAACAATCGCAATCGATGTTATACCGGAGAAATTCCATGGCATGGGTTGATGCCAAAAATAACTGAATGGCTTATACCTACACTTTTCGTTTAAATTCTGATTAATATAGTTTTACATCAAATTTGCTATATTGGGATTAAAAAAATACTATGAAATTCACAGTGTGAACTAGAAATTACTGAAATTACTTCGGAATTACAATAAATTACCAATACCGCTTCCAAAAGTAAAAAAATTACCATAAAATTTAAACGTGAGTTGAAAAATTATTTTGTCCACGACCACTTAATAATATACTGATATTCAGCTTGTTGACAAAAGTTAAATAGGGCTCATATAGCGTCAGAGGGATATATGAGTTGAAACAGCGGGAATAATATCATTATTCCCGCTCGCCCTTTAAGTTATATATGTTGCCTTGGCAACCAGTAGGAGTAGGCAAAAACGCAATATCAAATGCCGCAGCGTAAAAAATGCACTGGTGGCACCGGTTTTGCCGTCAAACGCGAGTGTCACTTTGACATTTCAACAACTTTATTTGCACTACCTATAGATTTTATGATTTGTAATTATTAGACAATGGCCGTGGACAAAGTATAGTATTATACTTGCTTTTTATGGCCATTATTACCACGGGAGACTTGCGCCCCTCGAGTGCGGCTCGTGACGCAAACGTCCTCCTAAGGGAATAATGGCTTTCATAAAAAGCTCGATTAATAATATACTAATAATTATTTAGAAATAACAATTTTTACTCAAAAGTTATTATAATTAATACAAATTATTTTAACCTCGATTTTAAATAATTTTGGTAACGTTAAGAGGTGTCCCTGTTACCCGAGCTTTTGTGTCACTTGTGTTACACCCCTCGGCCTTGAAAGTTCCATTCTAGCAATATAGCCTCAGATATGCTGCTGGATTCTACTTGAAAAACCATATTCATAATAGGTTAGGTACACTGTATGTATAGACTGTATACCGGGTGTCCAGCAGAACCCTGGACATAGGAGATTAACATGGGAAATCGGTTTTTATTTTTTTGCGCCTGTACGGTTGATTTGATTGAAAAACTTTTAAGAATAAAGTTGTAGAGTTTATAGTCAGTTATCATCCTGTAATTTTTTCAATACCACAGTTTTGGCTATTTTTTGGAAAAACGCCTCGAAAAGTGCAAAAATTTGAATTTGGCGCGTCACCCCCACCATGCATGTGCAGTGTCGCCAACATAATAATTTCATATGTCAGATTCAGAGCCGATTTTCCTTTCTTATTTATTTTGAGGGACTATCATGTAGTAATTAACGTGATTATGCAGAGAAAATTAACTGAAAACCTGACGATAATGTTCTTAAATTATAGGTAAGTAAAAGTTACGTTTATAATTATCATAATTAGTAAAAGGAAAATCATTCCAATTTGTGTATGGCTGGTTGTCTAATTCATTTTAGTTTAGCAATACGACAACCACGATGACATGACCATTTGTCTCTTGTCACCAATTAAGGGTGTTCGTTGTTGTTGTTATTGAGGTGAATTCATCTATCTCCAAATGTTTTACTTCAAAAGTGTCTATTTTGCAGTGCTGTGTGACGCGAGGCCCCATCCTGCATGTAAAGAACCCTTGCTAAGTGCTGGACTCTTCTATGACAGACAAAATCTCATTGGAAAACCAAATACAGTGGGCCCCAAAATGCCAATCCACACATTGACAACTTCTCGACGTTGGTCTCGGTTGTCCTGCACTGTATGTGGATTTTAGAGAGTCAAAACTCATTCATTTTGTTGATTTGAGGGACCCATTAATCCAAATTAACATCCATTGGTGTAACAAATGTTTATAGCAAATAAGCAAGACCAGTAAGCAGATAGCGATGGATGTTTGATCTGCTAAGACCAGTTTCTTTCATGTTTTATCTATGTATCTGGAGAGTCTGTGGAGTGCCTGTGGTGTGCCTGTGAAAAAAACTCTTTTCAGTGACAACAAATCTTGCCAAACTGGCCACAAACAACTTGAAAAACTGGCGAAAAATTGGTTTTATTCCAATCGATTGCTGCTGAATGCAAGACACAGAGGATGGTGTGACGCCCCATCTTGCATGTAAAAAACCCGTTCTAATGGCTGGATGGCTTCTACAGCAGGCAAAATGTCATTGCGAAGCATATTGCCAGATTTGTTGGCGTTCTAACTGCAATCAATGAAAAATGGACCTATAACATGGCGCCCCAAAATGCCGATCCACACGTTATAGTTGCTCGACGTTGGTCCCGATTGTCATGCACTATATGTGGGTTTTGGAGTGCCCTAATCCGATCATTTTGTTGATTTGAAGAGCCAGTCAATCCAAATTAGCATTCATCCGTGAAACAAATGTTTCTAACAAATCTTGGGGCTGCAATAATTTTTTCGGTTAGGATTTCACAAAACTCCATTTGGGGGAAAAGGTGGGTCGGTACGAGTTGTTGATGGTTCTCTTTTTTGTAGCTTTCAAAACCTTCTTTTTGCAGATAATTATGGATGGTCGATCCACTAAGTCTAGTTTCTTGGCCAATCTGTCGAATACTCTTGGAAGGATCATTGTTTACTGCAGCAAGAACAACAAGTTTTGCCACATTTTCATCCTCTGGAGCCGCACCAGCTTGAAGTCATCGCTTTCGCTCACAGGAACATATCGGCTTAATACTCCCAGTTTCCTCAAAACGAGCAACCACCGCCTGAAGTGAACTGCATGCTGATATTGGTTGTTCAGGAAACAATGCAACAATGTTGTCTCGAATTTGAGCAAAGGAATTACCAGCCCAGTATTGTTTTAAAACAAGTTTTCTCTCCTCAAAATTCATAACTAATGAAACATTTAAATAAAAAATAATAAAAATAAAATTTTACACTGTATCAACAAAATGGTTCCTAATTTCCTTACTTTTAATATCAATAAATACAAGGTTTCTGTATACATTACATTTTTATTTCGAGGAAATTGTGTGTGAAAAAGTGGATGCAACAAGTACCAAAATAAGTATATTTCCATAATCAATCTATACATAAATTTCTTAACAGAAGAAATTAACAATTATTCCTATAAAAACACTATCACCTTTATTAAGATTCAATTCAATTCAATTCAAATTTATTCATGTTTACAATCACCAAAACAGCAATGTACATACCTCAAAAATAGAATAGTCTACAAATGAAATTTAAATAAATTCAGTCCAGATGCCATTATTTACTTAATACTAAAAGCTTACAGTCAACATCCTAAAATAGACTATACAGAGAGAAGAAAAAAAAATTAATAATTTTGATTAAAATACTTAAAATACTCTTCATCACAATAAAAAACATTTACCATTAAAATTTGCTTAATTTCCTTTCGGAAACTATCCACTGTCAATGCTTTAATTTTTATGGGCAGTTGAAATATTTTACCGCCCAGTAGCCAGGACCATTCTGGCACCTTCTCAAACGACAATATGAGGTTATTAAACTTTTTCGGTCTCTAGTAAGGTAAGCATGCATGTCCTCGTGAGCAGAAAACAGATACATGTTATTTTTCACAAACAGCAAATTCTCCAATATAAACATGGAGGGCAGGGTTAGTATGCCTAGCTCTCTGAAGTGCGCTCTGCAGTCATCCCTGTAGCCCAGGCCAGCCAACAATCTGACCGCTCTTCGCTGAAGCCCGAACAAACGCTTAGCCCCCGAGGCGTGGCCCCAAACAACTACAGCATAAGAGAGCCATGCATGAGAAGATGCAAAGTAAGCCGATCTAAGTACCGTACGAGATATCCTATCTGAAAGCTGACGTAGCAGGTACAAACTTGTATTGAGTCTTGAAGCCAAGTTATCAGTGTGTAAATCCCATTTGGCACTCTCATCCACAAGAACCTTAAGAAATTTAACCTGGGATACGTGGTCATTTACGGTTCCAATCTCCCTCAATGCAAACACCATCCTGTGTGTCTTGCATTCAGCAGCAATCGATTGGAATGAAACCAATTTTTGGCCAGTTTTCCAAGTTGTTTGTGGCCAGTTTGGCAAGATTTGTTGTCACTGAAAAGAGTTTTTTCACAGGCACTATAGTCTCCAGATACATAGATAAAACATGAAAGAAACTGGTCTTAGCAGATCAAACATCCATCGCTATCTGCTTCTGGTCTTGCTTATTTGCTATAAACATTTGTTCCACCAATGACTGTTAATTTGGATTAATGGGTCCCTCAAATCAACAAAATGAATGAGTTTGGACTCTCTAAAATCCACATACAGTGCAGGACAACCGAGACCAACGTCGAGAAGTTGTCAATGTGTGGATTGGCATTTTGGGGCGCGCTGTATTTGGTTTTCCAATAAGATTTTGTCTGTCATAGAAGAGTCCAGCACTTAGCAAGGGTTTTTTGCATGCAGGATGGGGCCTCGCGTCACACAGCACTGCAAAATAGACACTTTTGAAGTAAAACATTTGGAGATAGATGAATTCACCTCAATAACAACAACAACAACGAACACCCTTAATTGGTGACAAGAGACAAATTGTCATGTCATCATGGTTGTCGTATTGCTAAACTAAAATGAATTAGACAACCAGCCATACACAAATTGGAATGATTTTCCTTTTACTAATTATGATTATTATAAACGTAACTTTTACTTACCTATAATTTAAGAACATTATCGTCAGGTTTTCAGTTAATTTTCTCTGCATAATCACGTTAATTACTACATGATAGTCCCTCCAAATTATTAAGAAAGGAAAATCGGCTCCGAGTCTGACATAAGAAATTATTATGTTGGCGACACTGCACATGCATGGTGGGGGTGACGCGCCAAATTCAAATTTTTGCACTTTTCGAGGCGTTTTTCCAAAAAATAGCCAAAACTGTGGTATTGAAAAAATTACAGGATGATAACTGACTATAAACTCTACAACTTTACTCTTAAAAGTTTTTCAATCAAATCAACCGTACAGGCGCAAAAAAATAAAAACCGATTTCTTATGTTAATCTCCTATGTCCAGGGTTCTGCTGGACACCCGGTATTCGTATACAGTGTAAATGTACACACTGTATATATCAATTAATAAAATATATAATATCCATAAAGAAAGGTTAGTGGTTCATGCAGGGGATATATTTAGGATATTTGGAATGTTTTCACAATTTCAAATGCACATTCACAAAACATGGGTAGACAAATACCTCATTCACTTATTTTTGGCATCTCGTTACTTTTGAAATCGTAATTTTTTTCATACCTATCTGTTTTCAGCACATGTTGAGAAGATACGATAAAAATGTCAAAGTCATATTTCCAACGCCTACCTGATAACAATAATAAGTGAATGGTTTATACATGCAACATCCAAAGATGTACATTACTTGTATACTGACAACTGTGACAAATGGATATTTACAAGACATACCTTTGATGTAAATCAGACATAGTACATGGATATATCTCACAAATATGTATGATCCAAAAATTGATGCTTGATGTATATATATATATAGCAGGAATGTATTTGTGGGGTAATGGAAAAAAGGTTATTTTATTCGCTCATTTGATGATCAATTCAGCCTATTAATCCTGGAGTTTTTTTTTAGCTTAATGAGATATCCCTCCACTATAAGGTTGTGTTCTTAAATTAGACTTAGTTTTCAAGGTAAATTTGTTAAATTCGTTTATTGTTAAATATTCACTTTAAAAGCCAAGAGAACAAAGTGATAAGTTATGGAAATTCATACATGTTAACATATTATCTATGTCTATAATTACGTTAGTAACTTTGTTACTTAAAAAAGAAAACCTACACATTTAGAGAAGTACGACTGGGTCTTATTCTTATAAAAAGATTCCTACAAGCAAATGCATGCTTCTACCAAATAATAGCTAGTAAAAGAACACGGCAAACCATGTACACACCTATTTCGCTCTCGTCCATGACTATTTATAATGTTTCGACGGGCTAGGCTAATGATGATTCGCGTCCTCTAGTAGCCGCTATAGAACATATACGTGTATCACATTCACAATATCTATATGTGTATGCGCAATGGCTGGGTTAAGACATATTCCTGTTATCACATTGATTAGAAGATGCTGTCGTTTGATTGCTCACCTTACTAAACAACATGATTATATCCAATAAAAACGTAAAAAAATTCGAGGTCACCTATCGCTGGCTAAAGCACAATCAGTAACGAGTTAACAACAACACAACCGAACAACAATAATAATAATTAGCGAAGGTTCTATACTTTATTAGCGACGAAGACAAAACTTTTTCCACCGGAAAAGCGATCGAGTGGAAATCACCGGGGCCACTGCTGCTGAACGCGGAGCTTGGACGAGAAGAAAATAAAACTAGGCAGGATTTATTTTAGGAACAAAATTTATCAACTGCGAAACGATTGGCGATGATTCTCGGAATTGGTCCGCGAGTGAACGGATGATATCTAACGCGCTTGTTCATGTACAATGTGCGAGACTGCGGGCGCACTACTGCGACCAGTAAACGTGCTGATACTATAGCTTGCGATCCGGTCAGGCAAAACTTAGTTTGGTGATTTGCGACGCATGCGATTGTGTGAGTGAAGTCTCGTTCGAATCTACCGCACTTTCCGATCCGATCTGGCCTTGCAGGCAACTTGAATCATTTATTATTAGTATTTAAAGAGCAATAAAATGTGCGATCGGTTATGAGAAAATGAGTCTAATACCAGATTGTAAAATTCGGTTTCTTTTGGTTCGGTACCAAAAGATGTGCCTGTGACGGAATAAATAATACGACGAGTCGACGAGTCATATTCCAATAATCCTAATATATGTAGACATTAAAATTTGTACTTTGATGAATCATTCAAAATTTTCAAAAGATCGTATAAATTAATACGAATAGAGAGCATTCAAATACACGTTTTAATTCAATACACGTGTATTTCGAATAAGGTGTTACTTTACATGTATATGCCGAGAGAATCTAAGTAACATGAATTATAATGGCACTTCAATCAAAACTATGCAAGTTTTCAAACACGTAAACAAACAACTCTGCACTACAATAATCCAATAAACTTAAACTAATATTGATTGATTGATTGATTGATTGAAATTGTCGATCTAAATCATTTATAAAGAACTGGCGATCCGGAGCCATCAGTCTTCTTTGATTACCATCTCTCCAAAAACTGAACTCTCTAACTGATCTTTTTCTAATTTCTTTCCTGGCGCCGTTCCATCCAAATCGATCGTATTTCTCACGAACGAATATTCACGTTAAGGATCTAGGTATCCATGCAGTGATCCAGGTAAGCTAAAATGTTTCTTGCTAATGGCACCACTACAGAGGAAGGATGAACTTTACGAACCTAAGTTTTGGCCATTGAACGTTGGAATTCGACGATTTAATCACAGCTTGTTTGTAAAACACAAGCTAAATGGGACTAATTTTTTATAAGTAAATCCGACAACTCACGCCACACGAACCACACCGATGGGCCTGAACAAGTCTCCAAGTCGACCAGCTCCTTTTGCAAATATATACACCACTAATTGGGTAAGTACCTAGACTCTTGTAAAGAAACGGATGCAAGAAAATTACAAAACTGAATCACAATAGACATCCTATTTCATGCATGCTTGAAAAAAATAGTATATGTTACTCGGAGTAAAAGGCCTTTTTCTACGACCCTGTAAAAATAGACAACTTTCGTCATACCTTCCCTAGCCGAAAGCGTAACTTTCGTCTCTAGTGAGAGAAAATCCCATAACGTTAACTTTCGTCTCTAGTGACGAAAGTAAGTTGTTCTAATTTCGCCTGTATATCGCCAATTAAATGCGATTGAACTAGTGTAATCTTATAAAACACCATGGAAAATGGCGATATCATATAAAAACATGTATATTTGGCCTGCCCGGGCCTCAGAAAAGTGAATCAAAATGTTGAAATTTGACCAAACTGAATTCATTGACAGTCGAGGTGTCATGACGCGCCTTAATTTTTCAGCGAAATACTTTATAGAGATTGCTTTTAAAGTTAATGAAGACTTAATGTTAGCATGGCCAAAGAAAAAGTATAGTGTTTTACTCGTGAAAAAAGCATTTTCTATCGCTCGAGAAGAGAAACTGTTCTCTTGCGAGAGAAAATGCTATTTTCGTCGCTCGTTAAACAATATACTATTTTGTGCTTCGCCCAGTTGCAAGCCTCAGCTTCGCTTCGGCCGTCAATCTCTGAGCTCAGCACAAAAACACTCACTTTTACTCCTAGTGACATAATCTACTATTTCTACGACTGAATCGAAAATGAACAAATGCGCACTAATAACTACTGTTGAAAATCGCTTATTGCAAACAGAATTTTCATACAGAAGCGTGCGCAAAGTCCACTTTGTACACGTTTCTGATTGCTGTGCACACGCCTTGCATATATTTAATAATACGAATGATCATTTATGAAGCAAAATCGCAGTCGTAGAAAAAGTATAGTGTGCAACACGTACGAAAATCACTCTTCACACTCTTGTGACGTTGTATCTCTCGCCTACGGCTCGTGTCCAAACAGTAACCCTTGTGTGAAAAGTGCAATTTTCATCAGTTGTTGCACAATATACAATAGTGATACATGGTTTTAACATTGGAAGTTACTATATACAGCATGTCTACACACAGACATGGGGGTGTACTAATTTTACTGAAATCTTCTCTTTCAAGGTCTGCAGCTATTGAACTATATCTCATATTGCTATGAACTACTTTTTGAGAGCGGCGGTATATATCTCAAACTAAGTGACATCACTACATGTATTATATTGTTACGATTCGCAGCAATGCCGCATGGGAGGCGGGGCAACGCAAGGGAGCGTGTTGGTTGGTGGAGCTTCGCGACCTATCCGCGCTGCGTCATGGCTGACACGAGTGATTTATTACTCGTCTGGCTTAATCTAGAAGGCAGTTGTTTACAACCGTTTTTTTTTATGTATAAAGAACTTTCTAGGTTTTTCTGTAATTTTAGGATTGTATATAAAAAGCGCATAGAGCGCGCAGAGAAGTAGTCTTATTTTAAGCGAGCTATAAGTAAGCTAAAGTTACGAAGCGATAATAGAAGGCTATAAAGTGTTAAGTAGTGAGTTATTTAGTATACGAATTGTACCTGTGTATATTTGTGGAATAAATAAATAGTGTTTTCGTGTTAAATCGTTACACTGGAATTATCGAACCCCAAGTTCGCAACAATATGTATCTCTACAGATCACCGCTATCAGATAAAAAGTCATTCCTAATTAAGTTGGAACAATGTCTGATGTACGTCTGCAATTCTTTTCCCTTCGTAGACTAATTGTGTGTGGAGATCTTAACATCGATTCACTATGTGACATATCTGAGCATAAAAAAGCAGATCTGAATGATATCTTGTATTGTTTTAACTTGCAATCTGCGACTAATGGCGCTGTACCAACTAGGATCACAGCCAATTCTCGTACCGCGATTGACTACATGTGTACCAACTTTAACAATGTTCTAACTGGTAAGTCGATCACTGAAAATGGACTGTCTGATCACACATTTCAAGCTATCATTTTTCCGATAGACATCTAAAAACCAAACAACTCACTACTTAAGATTTTTCTCCAAAAATAACAAAAAGGCGTTTCAAAATTCTCTAAAAAATGAAAACTGGACTGAGGTTTATAATTGTGTGCTAGATGCAGACAAGATGTCCTCCATTTTTTCCAAGCATTAGATTACTACTACAACAATAGTTTTCCTATTAAAAAATTTACTAACACTTTCACTCGAACAAAGATTGGTTAACTTTGGGGCTAAGAAACTCATCTCGAAATTTAAAATTACTACACAACAAATTAAAAAGAGGTAAAATTACAAATGATTGCTTCAAAAAATACAAATATACTTATAATCCATTCAGTTATTATTTTCGTCGAGTAGGCGTTGGAAATCTGACATATTTCATGGTATAACATGACTGACAGTGACAGTGATTATTAATCGGTGTGAGGTTAAGATTATTGTTTACAATTTTGCTCACATATTTGCCAGATAGCATTATTTGTTTAAGTTTTTAATAATATTGATTAATAACTGAGAATCTGGTAATGGGCCGAGGTTCTTCGCTAGTAGATATATTATATTTTATAAAATATATTTTAAAATGAATCTTTTAAAATGATAGAAGAAATTCAGTTTTTGGTGTGAATGTGTGTTCAGCATAGATAAAAAAGCACTAGATAGAATGGACTCTCTACTCTTGAAATTTCGTATCCAAGCGTCAGCGCTATCTATTGGAAATGAAGGAACTTTTAGCCAAGTACCAAACATAGGTAGCTCCAGGTCCCATTCAAATTATTGCCTCCAGTAATTTGAACATGGTGCCAGTATTATTTGACGACACCTTAAAATATGTTCTTTAATTATTAAGATTGTGTTCTTTGATTAAATAACTAATTTAGACAAACTCAGTAAAGACACAGTTTGAGTTTTGATGCAACAATTTACTAAATAATCCTACATTTTTACAGAACAGCAAAGGACAACAACTTTAAAAATATCAGTCCTTATGAAGCAATTGTATCCATATTGTCAGCAGACACAGTCACTTTCTAATTTGTATTTTAAAACTTAATAGCTAAGCGGATATTGACCTGCTAGCACACATCTCTAAGGCAAGACTCTATCCTCCGTGTTATACCGTTTTTTTTTAAACTTTTTTGTTCATTTTCTAACTGACTTTCAAAAAACCTCGACCTTATTCTGTCCGTGCTAGAAACAACGTTTTGAAACTCCGTCTCTTCCGTCTTAATGTCTTCCGTGTTAATAGATGACGATAATTGTGGAAATTGTCGCTTTTCCTTTTAACATAACTGCTTTGTTATAAAAATGTATTGCTTTTGTAGACAAATCTTTTGAGTTCCTTACATCTACTTCTTGAAGAAGGCCGGACTTTTCTAAAATGGTAAATACACTTTAAGTTCTTAACTGAAATGCATCTTACGTACACAAGGAGTCTTGCTTTGTTGAGAACCATTCTTATGGTTATACAATTACAAGCAGACAATCTCTGTACGTATATGTCTCTACAACATACAGAAGGTGTCCGGAGTGATGCGCAAAAAAATCGAGGGCTACGCTAAAAAAAGAACAAAAGCTTCATATAAATATAAGTTCGCAAATGGACCCTAAGGAAGCTTCGCCCGCTGAAATGGTGAACCCTACAGATGGTTTTTATCGATATAATCGAAACGGCGTGAGATAACATGATAAAATTTATTATGTTCAATTAGATTTTCAGACCAAATTGAAAAATTTAAACGAAATTAAAAACTCAGCTTAAAAGTAGCCGAATAAGGCATCGTAGTTTTGCTACTCCTGATCACACCAAACATCGTGTGATCCGGAAGTGTAAGTGTGATCAGGCCTAGCAAACTCAGGGTGCGCTGTTTGACGACTCACCGGAGAATGAACGGTTATTGTTTGTGCATATGTCCGTAAGTAAACGTACAAATTTTCATGACGTTATTTCAAACCGTTTCGATTATATCGATATAAACCACCTTCAGCGTCCACCATTTAAGCAGCTCTAGCTCCCTTAGGTTCCATTTGAGGACCTACGTTTAAATGAAGCTCTTTGCCTATTTTTTAGCGCATCTTTAGCCCCGATTTTTTTGCGTACCATTTCCGGACACCCTGTATATGAAGGTGTTGGTGCCAGAGACTACTAAGTGAAAAAACTGCATTAAGCAGGTATTCTTATTAGTGCTGACTGCTAATACTTAAAAAATGTGTATAAAAACTCACTTTTTGGTGTTTCTAGTTGTTTTACTAGCGAATCGTCGAATTCAACAGTGACTGACTCAGTGTGTGTTATAAGGCCTTTATCACTTTCAAGAAAAAAGTACATGTATTTGCAAAATCTTGCTCTGGCCCATTAACGTCAGTAGAAGTTTGCAAAGCATTGATGGCAACTACGTTTATTTCGTTAGATTTGTCTTATGAAGGAAGATCAGCAGCCCTTCCCAAACCTTTACAAGTAATTATATTGTCTTCTAGCGACTCTGAAATATACTTTTGTTAAAAAATAAATTCCTTATAATGTGATGGCGTAATAATTTCGAAGCTCCCTTCGAAATAGTAGTTTATTGCTGGAAAATTTAAAAAGTCAACGAACCATGCAATAATTACCTCCCAGATTCAGAGTAGGGTATGCTTCCTTTCTCAGCCATCCATTATTAACGAAGTCAGAATCTTTATTGAAATGTAAGTCGCACAATCTGCTGCCAGATTTGCCTTATGAAAGAAGATCAGCAGCCCTTCCCAAACCTTTCCAAGTAATTATATTGTCTTCTAGCGACTCTGAAATATACTTTTGTTAAAAAATACATTCCTTCTAGTGTGATGGCGTAATAATTTCGAAGCTCCCTTGGGAATAGTAGTTTATTGCTGGAAAATTTAAAAAGTCTACGAATTTTGCAATAATTGCCTCCCAGATTCAGAGTAGGGTATGCTTCCTTTCTCAGCCGTCCATTATTAACGAAGTAAGAATCTTTATTGAAATGTAAGTCGCAAAATCTGCATGTCTTGTAAATGGGTATTTCAGTCACCAATCTTATATTTTCTGTATATTTAACCCACAAAAATGATTTTATATTTTCTATTGTCATGTGAGTGTCCCGTAAAAGTCTCGCTTTTTGTACGAAACTTTATCGGTACCCATATAAGCAGGCACACTTACCTTTCGAAATAGAAATGCAATCATTCAAGAGTTCAACACAAAAATCAAAAACGGGGCACGCGATTTGCTCGTTATCTTTGACGCACGTTTGGCGAAGCATGACTTTTTTGGTTTTGAATTTAAACGGGTATGAGAAAGGTGAAAGGAGTCCAGGTAAGGTATATTTTGGTTAAGTCTGATCGAATAAAGCGCTTCTAGCAGGAATGAAGGAAGCTTTAGCCAAGTACCAAACGGTTTCAAAAATTGATGAGGAGTTGCCAGGTCCTGGTGTTAAACAATGTATTTATTATACATAAGTACCTATTAGCGATAATATTTATAAATAGTAGATTTATGTCACTAGGAGTAAAAGTGGGTCTTTTCGTGCTGAGCCCAGAGATTGACGGCCGAAGCGAAGCTGAGGCCTGCCAAACTTTTTTTTTCCAGCGGACTGAAAGTACGTCATTTGTTTTATCCATACGCACACCTAAAGTGGGCTTTGTAATCCTGAAACCAAAAAAGTAGCAAAAAAGTCCTAGGCAGGAAAAGTAAAGTAAAAAATCACCGCTACTGTCATGGTGGTGCATAGATAAACGATTTTCATTCACCAAAATTATTTGAACACTAGATAGACCTACCTGAGTGTATTGCCATCTTTACAATCTTATTGACAAAATAAAGGATAGGAATACTCTCAGAACGCTCGAGAGCACCACCCGAAACCGTTATTAGTCGAAATCGCATAGGTTCTCGAATTCTGAGTTAGTCTGTTAAATGTCATGCGCGTCATCATATTTATCTGTCAATGTGATTTCTATTATTTTAGTATTGATAAAAATGCTACAAATTTTTAGTTTACCATAATTTACCTAAACCATTGGTTATGATTTAATAGCATTAAAACCATTGAACATTGAAAGCCACTGTTCTAACACATTCTATTTATTGAGAGAACCGGAAATCTATTTTCTCCTTATATTCTATTTATTTTACAAATAATATACACCACTAATTGGCTAAGTACCTAGACCCGCTTAAAGGGGATGAGAGAAAATAGCAAAACTGAATCACTCTGAAATAGACTTATTATTTCCTGCATGCTTGAAAAAAAATAGTGTATGTTACTCGGAGTAAAAGGTCTTTTTGTGCTTCGCCCAGTTGCAGGCCTCAGCTTCGCTTCGGCCGTCAATCTCTGGGCTCAGCACGAAAAGACCCACTTTTACTCCTAGTGACTTAATCTACTATTTTTGGACTAAAAAAAAGTAAAATATAGATATGGAAGGACAAGGTAGGGTAATGCTGACTTTGAGCTCAAAGCAGACTGTGAGCACAAAGCTGATTGTGGTCACATATGTTATATTTATAGTTTCTTAATCGTTTCATTGCCTCACTTCAATGCTTGATTATAGTGCAAAGAAATTCGGAATTGGTTATAGCTGAATCCTAGAGAAAAAGACACTAATTTACATGACATATAAATGCTTGCAAGACTTTTTATTAATGCATATTTATTAATAACAATACATTAATATAACATTGAATATACACAGTACCAAAAAAACACTAGCTAAAGTGTTTATTTTTGTGCAAGGTGG
Source organism: Taphrorychus bicolor (assembly GCA_951812265.1). Lineage (NCBI taxonomy): Eukaryota > Metazoa > Arthropoda > Insecta > Coleoptera > Curculionidae > Taphrorychus > Taphrorychus bicolor. The sequence continues at coordinate 76,690,464 of OX638297.1, read as the reverse complement.
GGATTCGAACTGGTGTTTGCCATCCAGGGGTGATTTTATACATGATGTTCCTCTCATAATATGGTTGTTCCAAGACTAACAAGAGAGGCTATTGAGATCTTTAAACACGACAACAATTTCAACAGGAAGTAGGAAGTTACGTTTCTAATGCAGACTAGAAACGAGTTCTACGACATACTTCAAGTGCGCCGAAACCCCGCTCCACCACCACCCCCACCCCCAGTCCCTCCACTGCAGCGCGACGGCGGGTGAATAAATACTACGTAGCTCACCATAGTCAAGTCTCGAATCAGTCAACGTCGGGAAGCACGGGAGATCACTTCGCCCATTGCCTCATCGCCTTTGATAAGGTCTGCCGCAGCTGTAGACGAAACGCCAGGAAAAAAATTCCATATCCATATTCCTTGGTAATCGGATGTTGACATTACTACTGTTGGGTTTCCTTTATCTGCTGGTTAAATGAGAATATCCTTGTCTTCGTTCAATTCCAATGGACCATGGCTTCAAAGGCCAGGAAACACTTTAGATTGTATTTTGACTGGCCGTGGAAGCCTTCACAGTCTTATAATAACTAAATTGCCGAATTCTTTATTACAGAACTGCCACATCAAACAGGAGAGACAATAATTACAATAGAAAAATAAATAAAATAGAAAAACCATAAATGAAACCCAATAAAAAGTCGAATTTAGATCAGTGAAAACAAATATATGAGAAAAAAATGCAGTAAACGTGACAAACAATAATAATAGAAAAATTACAATAAAAACCTTTTCTAGAACAGAGGAAATGTTAAGTTTCATTCAAAATAAGTTTGGTGTTGATGTAACACAAATGTTTTAGGTTTTTTCCAACTAAGAGTACGATATTGTAAATTCAAAACGTTATTGGTTTAAAAATAATTATATTGTTTCTTCCTTAAATAAATTAACTATTTGACATTTTCTTGCGTGTAAATATAGTTATCGGAAAGAAAAATAATAAACTTGTTTCTTATAATAGCATATATTTTTCTTTTAAGAAAGCTTGTTCATATCTATACCGGGTGTCCAGCAGAACCCTGGACATAGGAGATTAACATGGGAAATCGGTTTTTATTTTTTTGCGCCTGTACGGTTGATTTTATTGAAAAACTTGTAAGAGTAAAGTTGTAGAGCTTATTGTCAGCTATTATCCTGTAACTTTTTCAATACCCCTGTTTTGGTCGTTTTTTAGAAAAACGCCTCGAAAAGTGCCAAAATTTGAATTTGGCGCGTCATCCCCGTCATGCCTGTGCAGTGTCGCCAATATATTTTCACTGCATAATCACGTTAACTACTACATGATAGTCCCTCAAAATAAATAAGAAAGGAAAATCGGCTCTGACTCTGACATACGAAATGATTATGTTGGCGACATAGCACATGCATGGCGGGGGTGACGCGCCAAATTCAAATTCATGCACTTTTCGAGGCGTTTTTCCAAAAAACAACCCAAATTGAAGTATTGAAAAATTTACAGGATGATAGCTGACCATAAGCTCTACAACTTTACTTAAAAGTTTTTCAATCAAATCAACCGTACAGGCGCAACAAAATAAAAACCGATTTCCCATGTTAATCTTCTATGTCCAGGGTTGTGCTGGACACCCGGTATAAGATAATGTGTATTGAACTAATGCACTAATGTTTCATACAAAGTAACTAATTTTGAAAAAACTATTTTTTTATGAAAAAAGTATTATTTTCGTTATATAGAAAGCAGAAAATATTTCATTTAAAAGCAAGTTGCTTTGATCGTAGATATTTCTTTTTTGTGTGCAACGGAGCAGTTGCCACTGTGCCCTACTGTTTATCGATAATCAAGCGTAGTAGAAAGTTTTTATATACGAACTCCTTACACTATTTTGACCTCTCTGTACCTCCTGTTATTTATAACATGACCTTTCAGGACACCTGTAAACTATTTATTTATCAATATAATTTTTCGAACTTTTGATGTATAGCATTCTGGCTTTCCGAATGAAAGTTCTCGTGAATTCTCTCTGTGGTGCGGATTAAATATCTAATTTCCACGAAACACGTACGCCCAAGCTTTGCCAGAACCAAATCCTTCCTCAATCCTTTTTCTCCAAATAATCCTTTCCAAATATTGAGTCTACATTTGCATTTGCGCTTGCATCTACAATGCAAAAATTCGTACGTTATGTGAAAAATTACCACTCACCACACCCACCCAATATTGTTGCATCAATCTATTCGCTTCTAAACGCTATTATGTGGTTTATCACCACCTCAATCGAACATAAAACGACGATTAATGAATGGTTCTTTTGCGAGTTTTTATGCAATATTCTTCCGGTCATCGACGTATTTCCCAGGGGATTCCCGACGTAGAAACGGTGAAAAACCCTCCAGTCAGTCTGGTCTTTTACCTACTATGATGAATCCGCAAAAAGGCGGTTGTTACCTTATATACCTACAATGTTGCAAGATTATGTTTGTTGTGCAAATGGAAGGCACTTTGGTATATTTACATTGCGCTCGACGAAGATGACGACTTGCGTTGTTAAGTAGCTTTGTCTGAAATGAATTATGTATTACCTCCATCAGCTTCAGGTATACCACCAGGCCTGCTGTCAAATGAAATGATCGATTTGACACTTTTTTAAAGCAATTCACAAGTGCAAAATGCAGGGCAAAGTGCATTCAACCCCAAAACTAACTGAAAAAGAATGTCTGACTCCTAGGGGCCACGGAGAGGGTGACGGGATTAGACACAACCTTTCGGCCCGAAAAAGGGTGCCCGTATCGTCCGCCAGAAAGTTCAATGCGAGGGCTCCGAGGGACGAAAGCTTGAAGCTGAAACTGGAGACAGCCTTAGCTGAGATGGAAGGAAGAAAACCCGAGGGAGCCAAATTAAGGACTCCGAGTAAGCAGCCCATCAAGGCATTGCTCAAGTCCTCATCGGTAGCCGAGATCACACCGACAAAAACCAAACGAAGGTATTGTACCTATATTTGAAAATCAAATAAAAAGGGCTGCGAGTGACTATATTATCTGCTTTTAAGGGGATTACAAATCAGCTCATTGCAAACTAAAATAAGATTTAAAAAAACGCAATATTTTTATCAATCGGTAGTAATGAAATGCCCGGTTATATGACGCAAGTGAAAGGCGTTCCCAGTAGCAGTTTATTGCATCTGAAACGGTTTGGGCCTGCATTTATGATATCTCGCGAGGAGAACTGGTACCACGAAGTAGACCAGGAATGACGTCAATGTTAATTTTTGGCCTTAAGGAGACGAGCTGGCAGGTAGCAGTTTTGTAACTGCGATTTTTGTTGGTTAGAATCTCATTTTATAAGTGCTGGTCGATATTAAGTATTAGAGAATTTGATGTTTTTTGAAATTTACGGCGAAGAGAGCCTCAAATTAATTAATTTCAAGTTTCATTGCCTTCACGATACAGGGCCTTTTGGAAAGGTGTCGCCAAATTTTAGGGTAATACAGGTGTTACATTACCTGTCTACAAACGCATCGTTTATGAGTTATTACCACCAGTTCGAGTTTGCAAAAGCAGGAGCATAACGACCAGCTTATAAATGGGTATCTTATAATGGTGTCCATTTAAAAACGTCATCTAGTTGGCTGTGAAATGTCAAAAGTATGAAAGAACAAAAGTCCAATTACCTACTTTAATTATGTCATTCTTTTCTGTCAAAAATGCATAGCCTTCTATATGACGTTCTGTAATGAACATGTTCATAAGGCTCTTTGTCGCACACTCCTAACTTGGACTAGTACGACAATATGTTTCTTTTTAAATTTGTATCTTAATTAACTAATCGCACCGACGAAATATATCACGAATCAGGCTTAAGGGCTACAGTTGCGGATACGTTATTCAGTTGTTGCATTTGCTTTAACTTTCGTAGGTTATTTCGTATGAAAATAGTCTGTAAACATGGTTTAAGTATCCTTCGTTAATGTTTATACAGTGAGGTCAAAAATTAAAAATTAAATGGCCAGCGGGGGCTATGAAACCGAAAACTTATTCTATTAGCTTACGCCACCTTTTTTAAAATTAATTCCGTCAAAGTTTTGATTAGAAGGTTTGTCACTTTCTGATACTTTACCTGCGAAAAAATTAACAATTCAAAGTCTCGATGCTTACTACAGAACATAAAACGTATATGATTGAGGCTTATTTCCGAACTGGGGTACTGGTTAATGGAGTTTGGGAGCACAGTCAGGAGCAGTGTTTAGAAGATTTTAGGCGATTTCCAAACCTAGTAATTCATCCAAAAAGTTTTTATGCATGCCTTAAGTATTGCATATCAATATTTCGAGAGACTGGAGCAGTAACACATAAAAAGGGTGCAGGAAGACCACGAGTACGTACCCACATAGCATTCAATGGATATTCGATATTCATTGCATATCCAATGGATATCCCAAATAGGATATCGTTTTTGGAGGTCCATTGAATACTCATGCAGCATCCAAAAGCGGATATAAAATTACGTGAGCGGAATTGCCTCTCTGGTGGATGTTCAATGAATATCCAGGGCTGGACAATGTATAATAGGTGTAATTAACTGATTTCGTATTTTTTTTATAATAAAAATTGTGAAAAGTTTTTATAAATGAAAATTTAAATAACATTTTTTCTTGAATTGCTTACATCAAGTAGAAGTGCTAGAATGTGCATTTTCAATTAATTCAATTTCGCATGTAGTGTATAATCCATTGAGTTATTTCTCTCTCAAGTAGGCGTTGGAAATCTGACATATTTCACCCGGTATAACATAACTGACAGTGACAGTGATTAATAATTAGTTTGAGGTTAAGGTTATTGTTTACTGTTTTGGCCTCATAGTTGCCAGATGGCTTCATTAGTTCAAACTTTTAATAATAATGATTACTAACCTAGAATCTAGTAAAAAATGGACTGGGGCTATTTTAAAAATGAATTTTTCGCAACCATAATAGTTGAGGCTAATAAGTTTATAGTGTGAATGTGATATCAGCAGTATATGCACCCTACAAAAATGCAAGTGATGATATGTAAAAGAACTTTGCTTTTTGGACGAAAAGAAAGGAGGAATACAGTTATGGAAGGACAGGACCAATGATGTGTCTCTTAGCGGCAATGGAAAGCATGAAAATGGGACAATGGGCTGTAAGCTTAGGTACCTATCTACTTACGTATTAATAGTTCTAGATTTGCATTATTTTCGGGTGCCGTGTCTGATATCAAACATTATTAGCATGGAATAATTGGAATCATAAGTAGTATTTCCAGTCCTCAAACATCCAATAACTGAAAAATGTAGGTATAAAGCAGAGCAGAGTTAATGTTTATCCCAAAAATGTTGGAAACTTAGGCAAGGTCATAGACGGCAATTCTGGGGGCGGCCCCTTCTGAATTGGAGTCACTTTTATGGTTACTGATTAGTGTTAATTACTTTTGGCATCTTTTTGTTAGGATAACACAGTTTTTTTATTAACAAAATACAAAATGCACGTGTTAAGTGTGAAAAAAATCGGCAACCGCGAAAGTTTAATGACACATCTTGACAAATTTGTTTTGACGATAAGTAAACAAACAATCGCAATCGATGTTATACCGGAGAAATTCCATGGCATGGGTTGATGCCAAAAATAACTGAATGGATTATACTTACATTTATTTTATATATTTTACTGACATGTTGTGTTTAACCCCAGCCATTCAACTAATCGCTAGTTTTGCTTACACTTTTTGAAGTGAATTATTGTATTTTTTACAGTTTGAATTGTTATTATTATTATTATTATTATTATTATTATTATTATTATTATTATTATTATTATTATTATTTCAAGTTATATTTTATTCGACTTTGGCGGCAGGATTTAAATAGCAGCTAATAAGTAGCGACTTCTATTAGATTTCCTGCGAATACGGAGTTGACGTTCCTTTGACACGTGACGGCTGACAATAGAGACAGAAGAGTAACCATGTGGATCATTTTAACTAATATTGGCACTCATTCTAACCTGAATTTTTCCAAAGGCTTCAAAATTGCATTTTTAAAACCTTTTAAAAAACCTTTTAAAAGCACATAATTTGCATTTTAAGTGCTCTTCAGTCAAATTTCACTTACTTTGGCCCAAAAATGTAACTTTGCCAAAACGAAGAAAATAGAAGAGAGTTTTGTCTGATTTTGTCATAAAATTGAAAGAAATTCAATTTTAACATGAGAACAAAAAACATGAAGACTTGTATTTTTAGACGCTTTAAGTCATTTTTAACCAATTTTTGCCCTTCAACTATTTTTTTTTCACAAACTCCAAATTTGCATTTTTTGTATTTTTAAGTTGCTTCTAACTGATTTTTGGTCCTAATTCTTACCTGAATTTTTCGAAAAACACCAAACTTGCGTTTTGACACGTTTTCAGTAAAATTTCACTTATTTTGGACAAAAAATTTAACTTTACCAAAAACAACAAATTAGAAGATTTAATCAGTTTTGCCTAATTTTCTCCATAAAATTGAATTTCTTCAGAAACATGAAAACTTACATTTTTGGACGCTTTTCCCAAGACATTTTTAACCGATTTTCGCCCTAATCTTAATCTATTTGGTTTTCAAAAACTCCAAATTTGATTTTTTTTTTACGTTACAAAACATCAAATAGTTTTGTTTACTTTCGTGTAAAATGAACCATTTTTTATCTGTTCAAAAAACATAAAATATTAATTACAGATTCTGATTCAATCAATTTAGCAACAATAATTTAGTTTGCCTGTAAGCAAAAGCTCTGGGAGTCAGTTTTGGCGACTTTTAGATTGTATAGTCAACAAAAAAGTTGAAAATGAAGTTTTTTTATAGGAATCTACCACGGATTTGAAAAACTGGATAATTCTGATGTTCCTTTAGTGGAGTTTGTAACTGAGTGTCGGGAGGTTAAATAACCGAATTTCCTTTATTGAAATTTCTGTAGAATTTAATGTTTAAATGTTGATAAGAATGAACCTGAACATCATCAAAAGAAACGAAAATCATTGATTAGAAAAATTCCTAGTTTTGCAACATGAGACTAGAAGACATAGAATTTTTCTTTTTTTTTTAATGTGACCTATTATAATTTAAAGATAGTACCCCAATCAAAGTGTATAACCGAAAATATTATGTATAATATAATAATAATTTCATGGACATCCATTGGATGGCAACTGAATGTTCAGTGGTGCCATTGGATGTTCAATGGATATCAGTACTATTTTTTGAACATACAACGGATGTACGGGGTGTTCATTATAAAACTTAATTTAGCAGGCTATGAAATTTTGACAGAAAAGGACTTTTGTTTTTCCATCCTTTTCTTTTGACATTTCGCAGCCAACTAGATGAAATTTTACAATAAACACCCCGTACATATGGAGGACCATTGGATGTACAGGGTATCCCATTTTCGGCACTTTTGCGGGGTATCTCCCTGATTTTTAAAGATAGAGGGTTGCGGTTTTCTCGACAGTGTGCTACTTTTTTGTGAAACTAAAGATGGCGCCAGCAGAATTTTTATAGCCCTTTTGGTTTTTGAGATACAGGGTGGAATTGAAAAGTATCGCTTTTGAGGCACCCCCCGCATCACAGTTATCTTTAAACTTATCCAAGAAGTTAAAACGCAATCTTAAATAATTTTTTCCGTAGAATCCAATGGTGTAGTCAGTTCTTTCATAGCAACTTCAGTTTTTGAGTTACGAAGCAAATATATGTTTTTTTAAATGGAACACTCTGTATATTATTTTTCTACTTTATTAGTCATAATGTGGGCTTTCCAAAAATATATAATTGTATGCAAATATTTTCAAAACAAAGCTCAGAATTTAAGATTTTCTTAAATTTTTATTTTTGTCCAATTCGTAAGTAGTAGGCTATGGCTAAAATATTATTAGGAACAAAATCGATGTAAGTAATAATTATTCTAATTTATAACATCTTCAAATTTAATACAAAAAATCTTTTTTAAATCTCAGTATCTCAGTTATTAGTTATTTATTACAGCATTCAACATAATTAAGTAAACAGTTTTTAAAGGTGGTTTTCAAAATGACGGCCATTTTCCTGTATGCAAAATTGGCACATTTTCGTTATTCTTCTAATCGCGTTAAAAAGAATCATAGGCCTTCTTTGCAAATTTTGGAAAGTTAAATTGATTGCCGCAAGAAGCTCCGCTCGAGACTGATACTGTGTTTTATAGACTTCATTTTGCATAAAACCCCATAAAAAAAAATCCAAAATTGAAAGATCGGGAGATCGAGGGGGCCACCTTACAGGTCCGTAGGTACCAATCCACCTTTGAGGAAAGTTATCGTCTAAAAATTCCCTTAAAAGGGCAGAGTTGTGGCTTGGGGCACCATCTTGTTGAAAAAAAACGGCATTATAAAGGGCCAAGGGAACATTTTCCATCAGTTCTGGAATAACTTCCTCAAGAATTTCTCGGTAACGATGCGCTGTCAGACCTCCTTCAATAATTCTGTAGACTATGCGTCTTCCAAAAATGAAACACGAGACTCCAACCCCAAAACGTCCTTGTTGTGCCCTCTCAAAAGTTAAATGGTGATTTTCTGTGGACCAATGTCTAGTATTATGGCGATTAAAAATTGCCGCACTTGAAAAATAACATTCATCGGACCAAATAACGAGTCTGCCAAAAGATTCATCAGTATGGATTTGTTGTAAATACCATTGGCAAAACAACATTCTGCGCTCGGCATCGCCAGGGTGTAAACGTTGAACTATGTGGAATTTATAGGGGTGATACCTATATTTTTTCAAAATTCTCTGAGCATCAGACTTGGATACACCAGTTGCTTCCTCTATATGCTTGCAAGAAGATGAAGGCTTTGCTTCTACATAACCCAATACGTTTATCTCTTTTCTCTCTCTATCTTGTTTGGAGTATGAATTAGGCCTGGGCTGGACAAATGATCCGTGCTCTACTAGATTTGATTTAATTCGGGCAAATATGTCTGGGAAAGGTTGCCTTCTCTCTGGATATCTAATAATAGCAAAAACGACCCCTAAGATGGTATCCTAACCATAGCGTGCAAAATACTTTACCTTTGGAAATATACTTCCGAAGCTTCTTGGGGATTTTCATTAGATTGTATAAAACAAACCAACATATCATACTTCTCATAATTTTCGTAAACCGCCATTATTGTAACAAATTTAATTTAATTAGCAGCTAAATAGTAAAATAGAAACACCAAAACAACAAGCATATTACTAATAAAAACAAAGAGTGACAAAACCACAAAGTTTTTGACATATTGCCTTTTGTTTCAAATAAGCTAGCCATCTAGCCATAGCCTACTACCAACGAATTGGACAAAAATGAAAATTTAAGAAAATCTTAAATTCTGAACTTCGTTTTGAAAACAATTGCATACAATTATATATTTTTGGAAATCCCACATTATGACTAATAAAATAAAAAGATAATATACGGGGTGTTCCATTTAAAAAAACATATATTTGCTTCGTAACTCAAAAACTGAAGTTGCTAGGAAAGAACTAACAACGCCACTGGATTCCACGGAAAAAATTGTTTAAGAATGCGTTTTAACTTCTTCGATAAGTTTAAACATAACTGTAATACGGGGGGTGCCTCAAAAGCGATACTTTTCAATTCCACCCTGTATCTCAAAAACCAAAAGGGCTATAAAAATTCTGCTGGCGCCATCTTTAGTTTCACAAAAAAGTAGCACACTGTCGTGAAAACCGCAACCCTCTATCTTTAAAAATAAGGGAGATACCCCTCAAAAGTGCCGAAAATGGGATACCCTGTACATATGGAGGACCATTGGATGTTGGACCGGGCGACAAATGTACATTCATTGGATGTACAATGGATATAGGGCGGTTGTCCAATGGTTATTCATTGGATAGCATTGAGGATATCCACGTCCAGAACTGTATGTCCATTGAACATCCAGTGGATATCAATTTGCTATGTTTGTACAGAGGAACTAATTGATGATGTTCGCCTACGATTTGAACAGGAACCTGTTAAGCCTCTGGGATATGTCTCACAAGAAATTGGACTTTCTTATGGTACATGTCAGACAATATTGAAGAAAGATCTTTCTATGCATTCATACAAGATGCAGTGCTATCAAGCTCTTCTAGCTGCAGACCATCCAAGACGACTTGCATATTGGCGTTGGTTTGTCAACAACCTACTTAATGACAAATTGGTAGATTTAAAATTTTTTCTGATGAAGCGTGATTTCACCTTTCGCCAAATCAATCAATCAATCCCAAATCAGTCAATTCCCAAAATATGCGAATGTGGAGCACTGAAAACCCACATATTTTTATTGAATCGCCATTGCATCATGAGAAAGTTGGTGTTTGGTTAGCTGTATCTCGGAGAAGAATCATTGGACCTATATTTTTTATGGTACGATTAATGGAGAGAGGTGTCGCAATATTTTGTTGGAATTTGTTCAGCAACTCCACGATGATGAACTACAGTACGGGAATTTTCAACAGGATGGAGCAACTGCACATACAACTCAAGATACAATTGCTTTTTTGCGAGAATTCTTTGATGAACGGATAATAAGCTTACGCACCGAAATTGAATTTCCTCCCAGATCGCCTTGTTTGACACAATAATGGTTTACTTTGTGTTCCCATATTTGAAAAATAAGATCTATAAAACTCCTGTGCGTAATCTGCAACAACTGGAACAAAGAATTCGCGAGGGATGTACCGTCGGATAACACCGAAAAATTCGTTCAATAGTATGAAAAGGAGGGTGAATATATGCATTGAACAGCGCGGGGGACATATTCAACAATTTATTTGATGCCAAAAACTATTAAATACTTTTAAATCTGATTCGTAGTATTTTTGATCACGCTCAAGCAAATCGTTCGACTTGGCTTGTGCGTGTGTAGCCTTCTTAAAAAAGATGGCATAAGCTAAGAGATACGTTTTCGGTTTCATAGCCCACTCTGGCCATTTAATTTTTGATCTCACGGTATTTTTGGTGTCACATTTCAATTACTATAAGATCTTGTTGCAATCTCGGGTTTCGAATAATTTCAGTGTTGCTGACTTTAATTGAAACACTATTTATTTATTTTTCAAACAAACACAATTTCAATGATTCACTTACTTATAATCCACTAATATGTTACTATAGAGCCAAGACCTATAAATCTAGAAAATTTTCTAACATTTATCGCAAACTGAAAGAATACCTCTATACGTTTAAATAACACTAAAAGTCGCATAAGTAAGGTAATAAATCAGTCTGGGCGGCACCGGCATCAAGACGACAGGTCCCTAGTTGCGTTGTCTACGTCTGCTTCAAGACTCTTGTTTAAAAAATTATTTACTTTAGCATTCGTGGGAGTCTTAGTGAGGCTGATCAGTTGTGCCAAAGTCAGCCTGTTAAAAAGCTGGAAATAACCCAGAGGGCGATGAACCATAAAACGAAATTTAGGGACATCGTGAAGGAGATGGCAACGTCGAAGTGTATATAGGCTGGCCACACAGCCAAATATGATGACAACAGATGGACACAAAGCATTCTGGAATGGAGAGCAAGATAGATAACAAGAAGCTTCAATAATGTAGTGGAAAGGCATAAGGACAGTGGCAGGCAAACAGTGGATAAGTTTGCCCAAGAATGCTAGACAAAGAAGAGAGGAAAGAGTCATCAAACCTTCGGTGCTATCTTCGGAATGTTTAGATGATGGATCATTTACCGGACCACAAATATAATAATAATATCCTCGTTGAAAAGAGTTGATATTTTGACAAGTCATACCGTCACCTATCATTACAAAGAAAGTGGAAAAAAAAGCGAATTGCAGTTAATGTTGTATGTAACATCGCAGCAGTGGTTTTGTATTTAGTTTACTTTACGATTTTCTTTTTCAACGATATGCCTTAACGTTGATGTCATCGGTGTAACGAAAACCAATAAACAACGTCAACAACCTGCAGCCAGTATACTATTTCAATGAGGGCATTATAGAGGGCTTTAAAAAAAAAAGTTTGGAAAGTAAAGGAGAAATATTTAGTTACAATAGACTTATTCGACAAGGAGAAAAATACTCATTCTCGATATAAGCTAACCAAGAACTAACCAGAGTTACACTACCTACCCGCACTAAGTTAGAAGATAATATTAACGCATACCTAAGGATCCAAATCGAAAGTAATCATACAGAGTGTCGCCTTTCTATCGATTTATGGGGAAAAACCGTAACCGATAGATAAAATCTGATTCTCCGGTTTCAATTTCAAAGATAAATTTTATGGTGTGATGATTTCCCGGTCATCTTGATTCGTTTTCTCTACACAGGACTTTTTTGAAAAAAACTGATGTTTAACATGGCGTTGTATCTCGGGTATTATAGGAAACAGAACAAAACGTGAAATTAAATTTTCATACGTAATTTAGTTAGTGGTGCAGTTTTCGTGTTTATAGTTATGATACAAAGTTAGGTTTTTTTTTAATCGGACTCCCTTTTTATTATTGGATCGCTTGGTAGCCTTTTTCTTCGCTGATTCGATGCACATATAATTTCATACCTTTATGTCTGGTAGTTTTCAAAGAATTAATAAAAAGCTAATTTTTCCCATGAAGAATTTTGTGTTAGAAAGAGCCACCTGATCTCATTTTGTTTTATTATATTTTAGATGTGCTGGCTCTTTCTAACACATTTATCTTTATGGAAAAAATTTGTTTTCTAGTAGTTTTTCGAAAACCTCTAGAATTAAAGGCATAAAACCTTATGTACATCATTAGAATCATCTAAAAAAGAGCAATCAAACGAACTAATAGTATATAGCGTGTTCCATTTTAAAAACCTAACTATAATTATCATAACTTGAAAATCGCTATCAACAAAAAATGTTAAACTGCACTAAAACTAAGTAACATACACTGCTCGGCAAAATTAACGCATAGCTTAGATATTTCCTAACTTTTGACTGTGGATATTTTCTCAGTCGGTGATGCGATTTGAATAAATTTTTGACCGAATTGTTGCTCTGTTCTTGGACAAAATCCGAGTAATGAGACAAGCAAAGAAAATGAAACAAACATATTGTACAGAGTGTTTAAACCGTATTATGTTTTCTTCGTCAAAGTTTAAGTCATTCTGCGGGCGAAATCTGTTAGATCAAATAGAAAATAAATATACGGTGTTATTGCCCCAAGTCTTCTGAGTAATTTAGATCTTTAATCGTCTTTTCATCTTGAGCGTTTCGAGAGATATTAATTTTTTTATACCCGGTCACATATTTGCAAGAAATTTTTTAAAAGGTTTTTTTACTTTTCGAACGAGGCCGTGCAAACAAAATTTTATTAAAAGTCGACAGCTCTGTTTATTTTGCCACTTATCCCTTAAAATCTAATCCCTTAAAATTACAGTTGAAAATGGCTCAAAACGTATGTGTTGCCAGAAATCTCACCAAAGAAGAATCTGCTTCTGCTTTCACACTTGTGGAAGTACGGGGTGTTCATTATAAAACTTCATCTAGCAGGCTATGAAATTTTGACGGAAAAGGATGACATAATCAAAGTAAATGAACTTTTGTTTCTCCATCCTTTTCTTTTGACATTTCACAGCCAACTAGATGAAGTTCTATAATGAACACCTCGTAGGGTATTCACAAGTTCAGATGGCCTTACGATTTGGAGTTTCACAATCGGCGATCTCCAGAGCACTGCTGCGGTATCGAGAAACCGGAAGGAACAACAGAAGAATTGGTTAGGGGCGACAAAACAAATAACCAGGATCGTTTTTTACGAATTAAGCGTTATGAACTTGATTCACCACAAGCACCGCACTCCAACAGGAGATTTCTCGGCTATACCATTTCAGAATTAGTCATCAGTAAGAAGAGGATTGGCAGAAAACAACATTACACCACGTATATCTGCAACGGGTCCTTACTAAGAGTAGCTCATCGAAGGCAACGACTTCAGTTTGCTCTGATGAATCAAAATTGGGAAGAACGAGAATCGAGAAATGTCATGTTTTCAGACGAGTCGCGGTTTTGCCTTTTCAGTGATGATCGCCGAAGGAGCGTGTATCGCCGTCCCGGCGAGTGATACGCTCAATGTAATATTGTCGGAACTGTTAGCATTGAAGGTGGATCTGTTATAGTGTGGGGTGGCATCAGCATGGAGGCTCGTACTGATTTAGTTGTGATAAGGTACGGCTGACGAAGAATCTGAAAGCTGACGAATACATAAGAAACATTTTGGAACCGCGTGTGGTGCCATATGCCCGATTTATAGGGGAAGAAATGTTATTTATGCAGGATAATGCGCGTACAAATGTAGTGAGAGTAGTACAAAATTACCTCAAACAAGTCGAAATTAGAACTTTGGAATGGCCACCAAGAAGTCCGGACCAAAACCCCATAGAAAACTTATGGGACTAGATGGTTCGACAGGTTAGGTCGCTGCAGCACCCACCTGAAAATCTAAATGAACTTTCATTAAGAATTATAGAAATATGAAATACAATTGATCAAGACTTGATTAGAAATTTGATTTCATGCATGCCATGAAGATGTGCCGCGGTAACCCAGGCAAGAGGAGGCAATACACATTATTAATTTTATTTCTCTTAATTATATTTTTAAAGTTTTTGCTTTCCCAAGAATAAGGTATTTTTGTTTTCACGTCCAAGGATATTGTTTTTAGTTTTTTTATGTCTCATAAAGGAACTCCATAATTCCTTTATGACAAAATAAAAATACACAGATTTGTCAACTTGCAATGACATTTTGTTTGCACAGCCTCCAGCCAAAAAAGTTTAAAAAAATTTATTTTCTGTCTGAGCTACCCGATATTGCATGCAGAATGATTTAAACTTTGACGAAAAAAACATGACTCTATTTGAACACCCTGTACAATACGTTTGTTTAATTCCTTTTTACTTATCTGATAACTTGAATTTTATCCAAGAATCGAGCTACGATTCGGTAAAAGAATTATTGAAATCGGGTAACCGGCTGAGAAAATATCCACAGTCAAATGTTAGGAAATATTTATGCTATGCGTTAATTTTGCCGCGCAGTGTATGAAAAACTCTAAACATTTCCTCATTCACTTTTTTGCGCATATATACAGGGGGTATACAGCGCCGTGTGAAAGTACAGAAACGTCCTGTATACGGAAAATGAATCAAGCTGGGCGGTAAATAATGATACTATTAAATTCACCAGGAAAGTCGTTTAGAATGTGCAGCCAGATTTCATCTATCTATTACGATTTTAACAATACCCCATAAATCTATCGAAAAGGCGCCATCCTATACATTCCGGAGTCAGAGATTTGTTTTTGAATATGTCCATGCTTTTGTGCAGTCGATACTTAACATCTCTCTGTTCAGAGAAGATATTTACCCTATGGTTCCTCAAACTTACAGCATGAGACTTTTTGTTCCAAAAGTGTTTTATTCACAAAATAGTTATTTTCCTAACAAGTGCGGAAAGTGATACTTTTCCGCACGCGACTTCAGTTGGCTGAACGACGCGTAGCTAACCTGAACTCTGTCAATAAAAATATATATTGGTATTTACTTGCTTAAATTTTATTGGTATTTTATTTGCATATATATCTTAAATTGTATAGAAATACAAATACTTTTACAATTAATGTTGTGAATAATAATCAAATGTAGGTCAATTCATTGTTTATTATGTTAGCTGTTTACTACAATAAATATTATACCTGTTATTCATTAATATTGTTACGCCCGACCGTCGCGTCGGTCCACCGAGATTCGGGCCGAGGCGGCAACGCCGAGCTTCGACCGGGACCTCGGGAATCCATCTAGACTAAACGAGAACCGGGAACAGTCGCCTCGTTCTCGAAACTACGAGAGTGTGTTCAGGCCGGGTATATAAACCAGCGACCCGCGCGAGATGGGATGGAATAGATAGGGCAGTCTAATAAATAAGCGAAATAAGCGGACAAGCAAACAGTGCGAATTTTTAGTAGTGTTTAAAGTTTAAAGTGTGTAGTTAATTGACGATAAATTATTGGAACCCGTATCCCGTAGCAATTAATGTCAGAAGTGGGACAATTTTCGTCAAACTTGTGACTGTACGGACAAAAGACACGCGTGCGTGGAATTTTGCGTAGTAAGGACAGTGCAAGAACTTTGGTGTTTTCTAAATGCCATATACGGGTTGTTCATTATAAAACTTTATCTACCAGGCTATGAAATCTTGACAGAAAAGGATGACATAATCAAAATAAATTGACTTTTGTTTCTCCGTCCTTTTCTTTTCACATTTCACAGCCAAATAGATGAAGTTTTATAATGAACACCCCGTATTCGATCTACGACAAAAATCATGGATGAACAACTGTCAGTACTTATGGAAATGCTGAAGAAGTATAAAGAGGAACAAAGGAATTTTATGGAAAAACAAGAAAAACAAAGGCAACTCGATAAAGATTAACAAAGAAATCTTCTGGAAGAACAAGAAAAACATAGGCAACTTGAGATAAAGGAACAAAGAAAAAATCAAGCTGCTCTGTTTCAAGCATTAACGGATGGTCGTCGCGAGTTGCAAGAACTTGTCTTAACCAAAATGACTGAAGCCAAACAAGACGTACATCAAGTCAAACAAGACGTGGATCAAATCAAACATGAAGTAGTGATGAAAATGCTTCATCGCGAAATAATCTATTAGACAGAACTGCGAATGAGGCAGCAGAAGCCAGGTGAATATCTACAGGAATTTGGAGCGGACATTGAGCGTTTGACAAGATTAGCGTATCCTGCGGCTCCCTCTAATTTCCTTGACCAGCTATCAGTCCAGCAGTTTATCGAAGGAGTTCGCGACAGTGAAATGACATGCCATTTGAGATTGACTCGTCCTTCCAGTGCAAATGAGGCATTAATTTGGGCATTGGAGTATGAGGCGTCGAGAATAAACACGAGCCACACAGTTACAATACTTGACGTGCAGGAAGAGCCGCACCCAAACTCAATCTTAAAGCAATTGTTGGACGAACAGCGTGAATTCAGGAAGCAAATGATATTTGCACCAATCAAGGAGCAGTCACAAGACATTGGTTACAGAAGAAATATGGACCGAAATGCCGAAAAACCCGAATCAGACTTTGCCATGACAACCTGGCGGACTGACACATCAGGCGGAAAACTAAGACCAGTCAGTGTGAGAACGCTGACTGGCCCCACGGAAGCCCCCAGGATCATTAGGATTGGACAGCTTGGGAGAAGCCTCACCATCCCTGGCAAGATTGCACATCGTCCAGGCGTATCTCATGGTAACGCAGATGCAGTATCACGCAGGCCTTGTTAAAGAGGAATGTCGACACTGCCAACGAGTAAAACAACGTTACGGACCAATGCTTTCTTTGGAGGTCGATTAAGGTCGAACAAACAACCAATAATGCTGTGGGGTTAATACGTGGGGTAGTACGTTGGAAAATGAAAGACCTGATTGGAGAGAAATGCACAATGGAGTGTCCCTGGAGTGTCCCCATAAGACCCTTGATAGAATTCGGGGCAGGTACTACTGGGTGAATTGCCGAGATGACGTCGAAGAGCGGTGCAGAAATTGTGATATCTGTTGCTCCGTAAAAGGACCCCAAAGAAAGACTAGGGGACAAATGAAGCAATACAATGTTGGCGCCCCATTTGAAAGAATTGCAATCGACGTGGCAGGTCCTTTTCTAGAAACGGACGATGGCAACGAATACATCATAGTTGCCATGAATTATTTCAGTTAATGGCCTGAAGCTTATGCACTACCAAATCAGGAAACTAACAGCGTGGCAAGGGTCTTGGTTGACGAATTCTTCAGTAGATTCGACGTACGATTATAGCTTCATTCGGACTAGGGATAAGAAGACCATGGAACTTTTGGGAATCCGCAAAACAAGGACAACTCCGCTCCATCCACAATCAGATGGCATGGTCGAGCGTTTCAATCGAACCATGGAACAATACTTCTGCAAAATGGTAGCGGACCACTAGAAAGATTGGGACAAATCTCTGCCTCTTCTAATGAAGGCTCACAGGGGTGCAGTGCATAACCCGACAGGACATACCCCTGCCAAGGTTATATTTGGTAAATAACTTCATCTTCCGGTAGATTTAGTGTACGGATCACCAGAAGAACAGATGCAATATGTCCAGAACTATGCTGATGAATTTCGAGAAAGATTAAAGGAAATCCATCGAAACGTGAGGATAAAGATAAAGATTGCCTGCGATCGAATGATTCTGCAGGCGAATTCTGCAAGATTTATGGCAGGTGACTTGGTTTGACTGTATCATTCACAGAGGAAGAAAGAAAAGTCTCCCAAGTTCTCCCAAGTTAGGAGGGTCCATATACAGTCATCAAACGGATCGACGACGTGGTATACACGATCCAACGTACCCCTTCAGTAAAGAAGAAAGTGGTTTATCGTGAACGGTTAAAGATTTACAGTCGTGGAGATTTCTATGATCGGGACGATCAGACCTAAGAGGGGGCAATGTTACGCCCGACTGTTGGTATACAGAGATTCGGGCCGAAGCGGCAACGCCAAGCGCCGACGGCAACCCCGGGAACCCATCTAGACTAAGCGAGAACCGGGAACAGTCGCCTCCGTTCTCGAAAATACGAGAGTGTGTTCAAGTCGGGTGTATAAACCAGCGAGCCGCACGAAATGGGTTCGAATAGATAGTGCAGTATAGTAAATGAGCGAACATTGCGAATTGTTAGTAGAGATTAATTGTGTTTTAATCGTGTTGTAATAGTTAAAAGTAAATAAAAGTGTGTAGTTGATTGACGATAAATCATTGGAACTCGTATCCCACACTTTTAACACGAGGGTGAAAAGTAGCTTACTTTTAACACTAGTGCCTTAAAACGCGATTATTTCAACCTATTTTAACAGATTATCAAGGGGATATAACAGAACAAAATGTTTGCTACTGTCAAGTCAACAATTATGTTTGATGACAAAAGGCACTATGCAATTGCAAAGGTAATCTTTTGTAAACTTCATTAATCTACACATTGAATACTAATCACTTTTTAAAAGGGTATGTTGAGAACATATAATTTTTCTAATTTTGATATAGGTAGGTATAAGATGACACTTTACAAAGCACTCTGAAGTGTCGTAACCCGGTAGGTACCTACGATTAACCAAAAACTTAATAAATTATAACTAAATCCATATCCCCTGACCTTTATGCTAAAAAACACAAATCTTAATAATTTAAAAAGGTCTTATGTAAACAAGTGTATGTAATTATTAATTATTTCCATATGACTCTAACCAGTTTACATTGTTTTCCTGAAGGTACATGGAACGTGATCTCTTCACACAAATTCTGACATAATACCTGAAAATGCTTATGAATAAAAATCAATTCTCCATAAATCTAATTAGCATAGTTTACTATGTTATAAGCACTTGTTCTCCGAATATGTCTCGAATCAAACAAATCATTAAAATTTAATGAATTTTTTTGCATTAAAATTCTACTAATTCCTTCCTTATCTTAACCCTAATGCATTTTCTTATGGGTTTTTGTAGCTCCTGATAAGTGACTTTAAAACAAATTTAATAGTTTTACATATGCAGAATTATCGCTCATTTGCAAACAAAATTTAGTATATTTAGTGTAGGAATGCAGTTATATCCCAAAATCTTATTTCTCTTATGCCATTATTTTCTAGGTTGTCAATGGGATCCAAGGAAGATTCCTTAGAAATCTACGCTACACCTCGACCTTTTAACCCCCAAATGAAAAAGACATTATGTACTGTTGAGCGCAACAGCTGTCGACTGTATCGAAAGCTGATGCTGAACGCTTGGAGGCGGTCACGTACGGTTGTCAAAGATATAAACAAGAAAATAGAGAGGCAACAAGAGCAGGTAAATTAACTTGTTACGCAATACTGAAATGTCTGATGTTTGCTCAATAATTTCAATATTGACTAGATGTAGTTTCTATGTTACCTGCGATAGTATAAATCTATCTGTGATTTGATTCACTAAATAATATTAGTGCATCAGCCCGGCCCGACGCCAAAGACGTTGTTTTGTAAGCGTCGCGACGGCGATGAGTGTACATATCCGAACAAAACATGCCATCACCGACCGATTTGTTTCTCCAGCAGAGGAGAACTTCCGACGTAATGTTTCATTGCAAAATGACTGGCGTGTCTATTTTCAGTGGCTTTTAGATAGACGCTCTTGATAGAAATACGGCTAGGTAAATCGCTGTCTTAAATATTGTTAAAAATAGTTCTCCTGCGAAATAATTAAACCGCGTGAAACCGTAAAAAAACAAAAAATCAATTTTTTTTCTCAAAGTCAAAGCCCAAAAACACGTAGTATATTGTTATTTGACTACGTCTAGTACAAATCTCTAGTAGGGATTCACTGCTTGACTTGATTTTCAAGCTACATGACTTGACTTGATCAGACATTTGATAATGTCTGCTGCTGCTGTAGACGAAACGTCAGAAACAAATTCCATTGGACTACGGCTTCAAATCCCGTAAAACAATTTAGATTGTATTTTAACCGGCTGTGAAAGCCTTTACAGTCTTATAAAATGCAGGGGAGAAGTTTATTAAAAAAAATTGTTTTTTCTAAACCCTTAAGAGATATATTAATAAGCTACATTTGACAGGTGTCAATAGCAATGGTATATTTCCGTTTTGAAATTATTGTTTTAAGTTCACCGTTTGTAAAAACGCCTTTGTGTTGCTGCAGATGGCTCAGCTAGAGCTACAAATTGAAGTGCTGAGCAAACTCAGACTTTCAGAGAGCCAAAAGCGAGAAGACGCTCAGAACGAATGCCAGAAGCTCAAGAAAGCCAACGAACTACTGGAGTTAGAGAATTCTCAATTAACTGAGGTACCTACCTAATTCCTTGCAAATTTTTTATTTACGTGTTTTTCTGTATGTATAGGAAACGCAAGGTTTACGATATTCATTTGATGTCCATGAAAATGAGCTAAAAGTGGCAAAAGCCGAAAACAACTTTCTTAGTGAGCAATCTGTCAAGTTACAAGATATTGTCAACCAGAAGAAAGCCGAGAAGCAGTTGCTGGAAGAAAAGGTAAGTGAAGTACACCGAAGAAAAGCGTTTTTGCTAAGAGATTTTAAAGTTATTTATTATTATAGAAGCAATTAATTCATTAATGGGTTTCGTGCACATGACGTCATTTTGCCAGAATTTTAGTAAATATAACATCACTTTAATAATTAATTATATAATGTTTGCAATAAAACTGGTCTTTTTGCATTAATTTTAAATACTACTAAGGCCTTTTTGGGAGATCCAAACTTTAAATTTAGTTACGTTGATGCAGAAGCACATAAATACAATATATTTTTTGTTTTCAACCAATGTAGTCGCGTGCCGCACGAAACCCATTGGTACAATTCGGTCCATCACAATAAAATTCTCTCGGGACAGTGGCGAACAACCCTTACAGGAAATGAATCAATTATATTCGCTTCGTTTAATAGTCACTAATATACAGGGTCGTCTTGAGATGAGCAAATATCTGGATAAATTTTAACTTTTGAGAAAAAAGTTTTAAATGAAAGTGGAGGCGGAAATAAAATCCCACCAACGTTACTAACTCAAATAACGTCATGAAAATTATTTCAAGGTCAACTTTGTTTTTTCAAAGGGAAACCAATAGCAGTTATTACTGCTTATTAATCGTTATTTAATAATTAGGCAACTTTTGTAGATTATATATATATTTTTATTTTTATGGTTCTCTTTTACAAATTTCCATGATCCTTGAAGTTATTTATATAATTACTACACATTTTTTTATTTTAGTGAATTGTATTGACAAATTCATAAAATTTAGCCCGCACCTCCATCCACCCTCAAGTCTTTTCGGTAATATTGTCAGTTCACATTAGTAACAGATTTCTCATTTATCCTCAATATGGTAATTATTTCATGTTTATTCATCGTCTACTATTGTATTATGTTGTATTCAATGTGAGTGGACTTATACAGTCCTCCACCGCGACCTGCGGTCTATTGCGGATCACTCGAAGTGTTACCAGCAAAGTTTGCCCCTGCTAGCTCCACTTGTTGTCACCCGTTATGCCCAGACCCTCAACGAATCTGATGAGTCTCTCGAGCGACACTGATGCGTTTGCACCTTGAGGTTCAATGAGCGTGTTTCCGAACAGTGAGTATTTCAAACTGGTAATAGCCGGGCAGTCACATAGGACGTGCTCAACTGTCTCGTCGTCCGCCAAGCACAACCGACACTCCGTTTCTTCGGACAGTCCGAGTCTGTGCATGTGAGGTCTTGGGTGGCTATGTCCTGTGTACAGTGCAGTGGTCACTCTGATTTTTCTCCTATTTAGTCTGAGAAATGTTTGGGCTTTTACCCTCCTTGTTCCCGTGATACATTTTTTGGGGTGTTATATTCTGGGTAGGTTCTCCCACCAGCCCTGGGATTTGACATTGCTCCATTTCTGGAGTTCAACCTTGACCCGAGAGTGTGGGACACTCAGTGCCGGCTCCGGACCGACGAATGCAGAGCCCGCCGACCTCCTAGCTACAGAGTCGGCCCTCTCATTGCCTTCCATGATGGCCCGGGATCCATACCAGTATGACACTGTTGCCTTGCGATCGAGTGTTCAGAGTTCAGTGGCAGTTCCAAACATTTTTTGAAATTGCAGCGTAAAGACATAAGGGCTATAAGCGCTGCTCGACTATCCGAGCAGATCTTTATTGATCTATTGTGTCCTCTCTCCTCTAATAGGTGTGGAGGCATACAATTCAATGGTATGTATCTCTGCATGAAACACTCTGATGAATCGGCCCAGGCTTTCTGCTATGCAGATGATATCCAATCTCCCGTACACTTTGGAGCCAGCCCCTTCGTCGGTTTTGGCTCCAACCGTGTACCAGGTACTTCCTGCCAGTTGTAGATCTTCGCCTCGTTCATCCCACTCTGCCCGTGAGTAAACCCTGACGACGTAGACGACGTAGCAAGTGTCCAATGTACATTTTGCTGCCATTAGGTCGGAGACCATGTTCATTACCGCAAGGCCTTCCAAGCCATCCTGGACATTGTTGGTGTCACCATCGAATGGCTGCGGGCTGCGTCACTTGTTACAGCCGGTATGTTCTCGTTCCAGGAGTATTGGATGTGTAAGCAGGTCGAGCATGCGCTCCATGGCTGCCATGGGCGTCGTTCTCATTGCCCCCGTGATGCGCAGACATATTTGTCTTACGGTCTTATTACAGTCACGTATAGCCACATAGTTTGTTGAGGTCCCATCCCCCATGGTTTACCGCACAGGTTCTTGCACGACCAAAGGGAGAGCTGTGCCCTCCTAACGATATGAGTCACATGTGGAATCCATGTGAGAGATTTGTCCAGGATGACTCCTAGAAATTTTACTTCGTTGGTAAACGGGATTGTCGTCCCGAATAAAGATGGCGCTTTCAAGAAGTTCAGCCTACCAGCTGTGTACAACATCCAGCACCTCTTGCAAGGTGCTGGAGATTTGTTGGTATGGGTGGTTTCTCATAAGGATAACGATGTCGTCCGCGTATGCTTGGACCTTGACCCCATAGTTCCAAAGTAGCCAGAAGGTCGTCCACTAGTAGGGACCACAGGAGTGGGGAAAGGACTCCGCCCTGTGGACAATCTCCCGCTGTTCTGAATCTGATAGTGTCAGCGTTTAATTATGTAGTGAAACACACAACCTTAAAATCTGGTCACACTCTATTTCAGGAAAACTTCCGGGAATCAGTCACGTAGATGGAGCACTTGTAATAAATAAAAGATACAAATATACATAAAAGATAAACAATACTGCGCAATATCTGACAGAATTATATACATTATAATTACTCGAACAAAGATATATTCTGCAGACGGTGCACGAAAATGTTCAGCTTCTTCGTCTTCTGACTTTCTACTAAGATTTGATAACGCCAAGAAAGCAAGAAAAAGCTCAATTAGTAGTAATTACAGGAGCCGCCAAGGCAAAAATCGGAACAAAAAGACATGTAGACACACATTATATTGGACACATTATATTCGGGCTAGGTGATAGTAAAATAGTAAGATAGAAGGGAGATGTTATATATCTTCTGGAATAACAAAATCCTACTTATTCGAAAAACCCAAACAACAGAATCTAATGAGCCCAAACAAGATAACAAAAACCGAATTAGATTTAGCAAAAAGCACTATCTATAACTTTCACTACTATTTATTACATGTGTCGCACATTTCTAAATTTCGCTGCTTTATACAGGGTGATTCACGTTACTCGACACGGAAGATTATGGCTAAACTTTTAGATTTTTAAAAAGTTTTGTATATGGAATGGATGGTGGTCTATTGGAAGTACATTTTAAAATTATTGTCATTGGATACAGGTGGTCCCAAAAGTAAAAAATTTATTAAAGTTGTATTTTTTTAAACGAGACACCTAGTATATTAATGTATTTTCGGTACTTATGGACAAAAGTAAAGGTAGTTTTATTAAGGTTTATGGCATCTAAACCATACCGTTCTTAAGATATTCGTGATTTTGTGAAAATGCAGCATCAAATTCAATGTTTAAAATCTCAGCACTTGGTTTCTTTTCAACCACCAAAATTGGCTGGTGAGCTAATAGTACATTGGATTTTTTGCGGTGTGTATTAAATATTAACTACTGTGCACCGAATGTCAATAAATGAACACCAAATTATTGCAAACTCCACAGTAATGACTCGTTAAATTTAAATTAGACACCTTGTATTTTATAGTATCATTAGATGCAGAATTTAGTTTCCTATGAAAACTATTAAACATTCTTATAGCTTGGTCTTTGCGTTTTCTTGGAAAATTGATTTTCTTCTGAATTTGAGTTGGCATAAACGTTACTTTACCTGTTACAATACTTGATTTTGAGAAAGCAAAATTTATTATCATTAGTACTGGGTGTTCACTAGAATTAAACTTCATTTAGTAGGCTATAAAATTTTGACAGAAAAGGATGGCGTAATGAAAGTAAATGGACTTTTGTTTCTCCATTCTTTTCCTTTGACATTTCACAACCAACTAGACGAAGTTTTCTAATGAACACCCCGTATTTGTCAGATATTAATTATAAGTTACAAAATTATTATCATGAAGATTATTTAGCAGTCATCTGAATGTATAAAGTGTCTTTATTTAGCATACAATAACAAATAAAACAATAAAACATTATAT
The DNA here is from genome assembly GCA_951812265.1 of Taphrorychus bicolor. NCBI lineage: Eukaryota > Metazoa > Arthropoda > Insecta > Coleoptera > Curculionidae > Taphrorychus > Taphrorychus bicolor. The sequence continues at coordinate 76,665,199 of OX638297.1, read as the reverse complement.
TACAAGAGTTCTTCTATAATTTAGCATCTCTATTACAAAAAAATTAAGTGCAATAATAGTGGCAATTTGAAATACAGTAAATAACAAGTCAACATAAGAGTAAAACAAAAAAAAAACAGTTATAAAATGTGTTCAAAATGACGACCGTCTGATTCTAAACACAAACGTATTCTGTTTTTAAATCCTTCACTCACATTGCGTAACATATAGGGAGTTATGCTTCTGAAGGCCTCTCTGATTCGTTCCTTCATATTTTCTTTTGTGGTTGGTGGCGTATTATACACGATTCCTTTCACATATCCCCATAAAAGGAAATCGGGAGGCGTTATGTCAGGGGACCTTGGTGGCCAATTTTGTGCTCCATTCCTTCCAATCCATCGATTTTAGAAACGAACATTTAAGAACTCCCGGACTTCACGATGATAATGAGCAGGTGCCCCAACCATTTGCAGCCACATGGTTGTTCTTATATCTAGAGGAACTTCTTCCAGTATTGGAAGCTGATTTCTCAAAAAATTTAGAAACGACATTCCGTTTAAATGTTTGTCAAAAAAATAAGGTCCAATCACATACTGTCCCATTATGCCCTCCCATACATTTACTGACCACCTATGTTGGTAATTAATAACTCTAATTTCATGGGGGTTAAAATCAGAATAATAATGAAAATTGTGTCGGTTAAAAGAACCATCGTTATGTTAAGTACACTCATCACTAAATAGAACTGATTCAAAAAAATCTTCTTGTTCTCCAACTTTTTCTAACACCCACATACAAAAGTCCACTCGTTGGCCAAAATCGTTATCGGAGAATTTTTGATGTAGTTGTATCTTATAATCGTGATATTTATGTTTTTGAAGAATCCTTGATACACTTACTTGGCTAATATTTAAGTTTTGTGCAATTTCTCGTTGTCCGACATGGGGATTTTCAACTACAGAGCCAATAACGGCTAATTCAGTTTCTTGGTTATGTGTAACTGGTCTCGTTTTGGCAGTCGTTTCATACTGAACACTACCAGTTTGCCTAAATTGAACCAACAGTCTTTCAAAAACGGCTCTATTCGGTCGAGTTCCGTTAGGAAACTTTTTAGCATAAATCCTTGATGCTAAAAGACAATTTTGCAACCATTCTCCTAGAATGAAGATCATATCGACTCGTTCTTCTGTTGTGTAAACCAGCATTTTGATTAAATAAAAAACTCCCCGTTAACCACCAATTATAACAGTAAAAAAATATTTAACTTTAAATTAATATGTGACAACTAGAAATGACAATAAATTTTGCTTTGTCAAAATCAGGTAACAACTGAACAGACCTGAACAGATAAATTAGATTACTACATTCGTTTATGTCAGAACGAATTCAGAAAAAATCAATTTTCCAAGAAAATGCAACGACCAAGCTATAGGAATGTTTAATAGTTTTTGATAGGGATAGGAAACTAAATTCTGTATCTAATGATACTATAAAATACAGGGTGTCTAATTTAAATTAAACGAGTTATTACTGTTTCCAGTTTGCAATAATTTAGTGTTCATTTTTTTACATTTGGTACACAGTAGTTAATATTTAATACATACCGCAAAAAATTCAATGTACTAGTAGCCCACCAGCCAATTTCAGTGGTTGAAAAGAAACCAAGTGCTGAGATTTTAAGCATAAAATTTGATGCTGCATTTTCACAAAATCACGAATATCTGAAGAACGGTACGGTTTAGATGCCATAAACCTTAATAAAACTACCTTTACTTTTGTCCGGAGGTACCGAAAATACATTAATACACTAGGTGTCTCATTTAAAAAATACAACTTTAATCAATTTTATACTTTTGATATCACCTGTATACAATGACAATAATTTTAAAATGTACTTCCAATAGACCCTCGTTCATTCCATATACAAAACTTTTTTAAAATTCAAAAGTTTAGCCATAATCTGTCGAATAACGTGAATCACTCTGTATACTGATACTGATAGCCTTATGTATGACATATCTCAGGATTCCTATGAAGTCATAAAACGCGACTGTAGAGATTATTTTGATATATCTGACTATCCTTCAAGTAATATCTATAATATTCCGCAAGTAAATAAAACGACTCTTGGTATGATCACGTATGATGAAAGATGAAAATAGCGGGACACCTATGACTGACTTTACTTGATTCAGATAAAAATTGTAGGTATGCCACAAAAGTTGTAAAAATCCCGGAAGAAATAAGTAAAACCCGTGTTCAATTGCAAAGTGATGGATATGACGCCGATGAGATTGATAAGATATTGTTAAATTATAGTGTGACTTAAAAAGGAAAGAGTGTAAAGAAATATATTGTAAAAAGTAGCATTACTTTTGGTGATTATGTTCACGGCTTGACTTGATTTTTAAGCTACTTGACTTGACTTAACTTAATTTCAAGTCAAGCTTAATGCTTCTTTCACAATGAACATACACGTAAAAAACACTTAAGCATAAACGTAAACGTAAAAGCAAAATTTTAATAAAGAGTGTATTTTGTTCACAACGATATTACAATTATGTTTTTGTTTTGTTACGGATTACGAAAAACCGTAACACTTACATAAAGTTAAAATTGAACTTTATGTTATTGATATGTAAAAATCTAGTGACTGACAGATAAAGCTCGGCTAAAATAGAGTGCCTGTAATGAGAGTGTGGCCATAAGGTGGTATCGTTTTCTATTGGTGCCGCCATGTTTTTTCCAAAGTCAGAAGTCAATGGTCAGATTGACATATATGGTATATGGCATTTTGATGCATTTTCGGGTTATGGCCCTACTACGCCGTGGGAATATACCCGCCCTTTGTTTCCTCAATATGAATTTAAGCACAAGAATATTCTAAGAGCAATTTGGAATCCCGTCGGCTGTCAGTACTCAGTACGTCAACTCGATGATGGATAAACGTCATCTAAAAGTGGCGGGATATTCAAAAATTACCTGTACTTAAAAGGGTTGTTGTGGGAATTTGTGAATTCTTCAACAATTCTCAGTTGCTCATAATGTATCTTGAACTAAAGCATTTACTTATTAGTAGGAAGAATTATAGTTCATCGTTTGTCTGAAAAAAAATCATTTGAAGGCTTTCGCCCATAAGAACAATGTTAATCTTGGAAAAAACAGGGCGGACAAGTCCTTATGGCCACACTCTCATTACAGGCACTCTAGGCTAAAAGGTGTGGGTGCGCCACCTGTTGTTCACAGGCTCAACAGGACGCCTCCCAGCTGGAAGAGAAACCTTAATAAATTGGGGCCCCATCAAGAGTTCACTCCAAAATATGCCATGCCATATATGCTATATGTAACAAGATAAAATAAAGTTGGCCAAATAACATGGGTAATAAGTTACATAAAACAGTTAAAAGGTCTTCCATGACCTTCAGGAAAACAGCCGATTCAAAATTTCGGCCCTGATGAGAATGAAGTTCGAGAGGGACTCCAAATCTGCAATTTACTAACTACCAGCAATTTCTTGTCACTCTGATTTCTTGTCGTCAGTCTTTGCCAAGAGTATGGGACCAATATCTGGATCATTCATTTGTTCGTCTCGAAGCGCTTGCGTGGTCCAGCCATCGTTTATTTCTACCGACGTTCTCCTTAAAGAAGGAAGTCCATCACGCTGCTCAGTTCTTTGACAATGCCGACAATCTTCTTTACACAGCCGTCTAGACAATGCATCGGCATTTCCGTAGGACCTCCCTGGTCGATGTTCAATTTGGAAATCGTACTGCTGCAAGCACTCTATCCACTGGCTAATCAGGAACTTGTTTCCATATAAGTAGCGATGGTAATGTTCGACTGCTTTAACGATGGCCCACAGCTCCTTTCTAGTGACGCAATAGTTTCTTTCTGGCTTACTTAAAGTCTTACTGTAGTACTCAATGGCCTTCTCTTGCCCATTTTGTCTTTGAGAGAGTACTGCACCTAGATCACAGTTACTTGCGTCCGTGTCCGAAATAAAGAGTCCGTCTTTTATAGGGTAAGCCAAGATTGGACTAGAACAGAGGGCAGCTTTAAGCCTTGCAAACGCCTGACTGCAATCGTGGTTCCGCAAGAACGGTGTTTCCTTTCCGTTAATTTGTGCAGCGGTTTTGCGATGTCGGCAAATCCTTCTACAAATCTCCTGTAATAAGTACATAGTCAAAAGCTTCTTACTTCGTGTTTGCCTTGGGGAACTGCCCAATGGCGGATATTTTATTTTGGCTAGTTTTAATGCCTTGTTCTGAGATAGTATGCCCCAAGTACTCGACTTGCTTTTGGAGGCTTGCTTTAGGCTGCATTTCTTGTAGTTTAACTTCAGGTGAGCATTCCGTAACTGGTTGAAGATTTCTCTTAAATTCGTCAAATGCTCGTCAAAATTACGTCCCATGACAATTATGTCATCTAAGTATACCAGGCAAGTTTTCCAAGTCAGCCCCCTCAAGACAAGTTCCATTAGTCGCTCAAAAGTTGATGGAGCATTGCACATTCCAAAAGGCATAACAGTGAATTGGTATAGTCCAGAACCAGTAGAAAATGCAGTCTTTTCTTTCTCTTCGGGAGCAATCTTTACTTGCCAGTACCCACTTTTTAAATCTAGAGTGGAAAACCACTTTGATCCCGATAAAATTCCTAAGGTGTCGTCTATACGTGGTAAGGGGGAGCTGTCAATCTTGGTCACATCATTAAGTTTCCTGTAGTCAACACAGAACCGCGTTGAACCATCTTTCTTCTCAACAAGAACCACAGGCGACGACCATGAACTAGATGATTCTTCTATGACGCCCTCCTTTAACATTTCATTCAGCAAACTGTGAACATCTTGTTATTTAGCCAGAGGGACCCCTCGTGGGTGTTGTCGTATTGGCTGGGCATCTCCTGTGTTGATCTTATGGACAACTAAATCAGTTTGACTGTCGTTGCTCTTGAAGTTAAACATATCAGATTCATCCATAGCAAATTTTATGGCGGACTGAAGTTGTTCCTTTGACAGATGACTCCAATGTCTTCGAAAGCAACAATAACCTCTGGGGAAGCTTGGTTAGAGGATTTAATTTTGGATGTCACTGCTTCGACACAATTGGAAAGAACTGTTCCTTCTTTGAGCTTGATGGTCCTTTCTCCAATATTTGCAACTCGTACTGGCATAGTCTTCTTCGTGTCGGTCAAAGTTCGTGCTACAATGATTTCAGTCGTCAAATCCTTCGTCCATCGTTAGGTTCTATAAGTCCTATGGACCACCCAGGATCATTTTCAGAAGTCACTGGGAGATAATTTTTTGTGAATTTGGAGGAATTTTCACATCTTCCACCACCAGTAGACGGATACTAGTTTCCACATTTCCATTGGTTAATGCAAACTCCTCATCTCCAAACGTGGGAATATTCAGTTTATGATCATAGGAGAATCCATGTTTCCTGAGGAGATCCATTCCCAAAATAAACTCGTCTTTAATCTTGGCAACCAACACTTTATGCCACACTTCGAGTCTTTCTCCGATAATGATGGTGTCATTGGCTTCTCCATCTATAGGGCAAAACTCTCCAGTGACTGACTTTAACATAATAGGGTTGGGCAATGGTTGTATGGTATATCCAACAAGTTTATCTGGCCTTACAATGGTCACATCTGCTCCTGTACCGATTGTAATCTGGATTTTCTGTCCCTTAATGCATCCGTCCACTGTGAGACTTTTGCCACTCAAATTATTGACTTTAAAGATCCTGGGGGACTTAACGGGCCCGGTCAATTGCCCCCTTGCATTGACCAGAATTAGTTTTCCAGGGACCTAGGGCGGTCTTAGTCGCCGCTTGGTCTTCTAAACGACCGACGGCGACGGACTTCTTGCCCTATTACGGCAGTTACTCTTGATGTGACCCAGTCTGCCGCAGTTAAAACCTTTTATGCCCCGATTGTCTGTTGATCGAAGCGTCCTTCCCAACAGGGCTTGTATATTGACTGCCATTAATCGTTTTATGTAAACTTGCCATGGACTCAGTCCTTGACGTATCCTCCTCGTCATCGCAAGTTGCCATTCTTACCCGTGGAGAAGAACTAGATGACACTCGTGACGCCTCGAATTCGAGGGCCCGAACTACTGCCTCGCTGATATTCCTGGGCCTGACTAGACGTAAGTGGTATCTCATGTCACTATCGCGAACTCCCTCATTGAACCTTTCGGCGGCCAATTCCGTTTGAAAACATTCAGGGGCTGATGGGTATGCCAGGTGAATTAGTCTGTTTATGTCCGCCTCAAATTCTTGTAAGGATTTACCTGACTTTTGCTGTCTCATCCTCAGCTGGGCCTAGAACACGGTTTCTTTGTGCTCATTTCCATATCGTAGTTGCAAAGAGTGTACTAAAACTGCATAATTACTTTGATCAGCTGCCGACAGAGATTGGAGTAATTCAGCAGCTTTTCCACGAAGTGCTACGACGATGTAACTTTCTGGGGCTCGGACAAACCATTAGCTTTGCCGTAGTACCGTCATAATCGGGAGGCTTAATTTTAGCGTTGGCTGTGCTAAAACTTTCTGTCGACACGTTGTCGTCCTCAAGTTGTTCCCGGAATTTCTCTTCTAGCTCGAGAACCCTTTGGTTGACAGGTTCGAGTCCTTCGTTAACGAGGATTCGTTAACAGATTGCATTATTCTTTCTTCCAATTGTTGCTCCCTAGCTGCTTGATGGTTCATTACTTCTTCTTTGAATTGTTCATGACGTCGCTCCTGTACTTGATCACGTTTTTCCTGCTCTTCCTTCTGTTCTAGATAACGTCGCTCCTGTACTTGATCACGTTTTTCCTGCTCTTCCTTCTGTTTTACACAACGTCTTTCTTGCTCTTCCTTCTGTTCGTCGTAACGTTTCTCCTGTTCTAGATAACGTCGCTTCTGTACTTGATCACTTTTTCCTGTTCTTCCCTCTGTTGTTGCATAAGGGAGAGCAGGGTGGCAAGTTGATCCTCCATCGCTTGATGCTGGCTTCTAGTCACTGGCATAAATACGTAATGTCCGGCAATGAAGCACTCACTTACAGTTCAGCAATACTAGTCCTCAAATTCCCACTGGAATCGTACTTCTGACACCAATTGTTGCGAACTCAGGGTTCAATAATTCCAGTGTAACGATTTAACACGAAAGCACTATTTATTTATCCCACAAATACACCCAGGAATTATTCGACTACTAAATAACTCACTACTTCACACTTTATAGCCTTTTATTATCATTTGGTATTTTAGCTTACTTATAGATCGATTAAAATAAGATTACTCCTAACCGCGGCGGTATACGCCTTTTATACACAATCCTAAAAATACAGAAAAGCCTAGAATATTTTAGAAGAAAAATCATTAATACGAGACACATAAAAAAAGGTCGTAAACAACTACGTTCTAAATAAACAGAGCAATAGATCACTCGTGACAGTCCCATGCTGAAGCGCCCGGACGGCGCGAGACGCGAATGTTCTAGCTCCTTTGTCGCGGAGCGTAACGCTCACCGTAACAATATTCATAAAATTCTAATGGCAAAACCAAATTGTTACAATATCCTGTATTTTTTTAGTAGTTTTTTTTTCAAGTACTTGAAAAATTTTCGGTTTCATCGGAGTTTCGGTAACTTGATTTTTCATGAACGTAAAAATTCAAGTGCTAACCCCAGCACGGGGTTTCATTGCACTTGAAGTATGTAGAACTCTATAGCAGAACTCGCTTCCAGTCTGCATTTAGAAACGTAATTTCCACTTTCGAAATGGTTGTCGTGTTTAAAGATCTCAATGACCTCTCTCGTTAGTCTCGGATAGTAACGCTATGATTGTTACAAGATATCCTCGTTATCCAACCTAAAATAGGAAATACTGACAGTTGTGCCAGCTGTGCAAAAGACTCCGCTCATTGCAATCTTTGACTCTTTCTCTGGACGGAAAGCGAGTTCCACGACATACTTCAAATGCACCGAAACTCCGCGCCACCCCTACACCCACCTCAGTCCCTCCACTGCAGTGCGACGGCGCCGGCAGCGGAGGAATAAATACCACGGAACTCACCACGTCCGAATCAATCAACGTCGGGAAGCACGGGAGATCACTTCGCCCATTGCCTCATCGCCTTTGATAATGTCTGCCGCAGCTGTTGACGAAAATCATAATTTGCTGTTGCCTATGGAAGCAAATATTGTTTCAACTGTAAACTGTTTGTTGTGTGAAAATATCATGTCTAATTGAAAATAAGAATGTTGGTAGTGATTGTGCAAAATTGGGACTACTACAAAAATAAAATAATTAAGAACTATTTACTAAATTCTGAAACTTTTGTCTTTGAATTTTTTTCATAGCACTTATAGTTTTCGAGATAAGGTACAAGGTCATATCTCAATGGCCACCCTGTACATTACAACTTTTTTATAAAATATACTATTTATTTTAGTAGTGTATTGAATAAAGGGCCCGTTATACTTAGTCAAAAAAATCATATGACATGTCGTTATATGACGTTTGCATGTAAATAATTTCACTCATAATTCCTCTTTGTACCGAATTTTCAGGAATTTACAAACGTCCATCATCGGAACTAAATAATAATTATTATTCCAACAAAACAAAGTTAAACTAATTATCTACTACTTCTTATGTGACTCATATCCCGAGGTCTAAATATTGGCGAACAGTATTTCGTTTCTCCACCTGTTATGTGTTGTAACTTAGAATGACTTTTAATAATTAATAAGTGGTCCTGCTATTTTTAGTTTAGCTTCCTAGTAGTAGGGAAAAACCCAACGTTTCGATGTTAAACAATGAAACGATAAAAGGAATAAAACGCGATTATTATGACGAACCGTATTCCGGGCTCTCGCTTAGGCCGAAGACTGTTTGGAAAGTGTACGGACGTCATTAGGTTCCGCGGGGTGACGTCACCGATGTAGTTGAAAGCCAATGAGGCGTCCCGTCGAGCTTGATGGGAGATTGATGAACTCGTTCATAAATTTAGCTTAATAACTGATGCTTTTCCGTCATTGATGCATATACGTATATGTATAATGCTAACAGCATAATAATTAACGTTTGCTACTTTGTACACACAATTAGTGAAAATCATTGAGAAAAAAGTGCAAAACAGCAAAAGTTGAGTGTCACACTCTTCTGCGCCTTGTGCAATTGTTTTGCACGAGCTCGGAGATGCTCTGAAGCAGAGGCTGAGAGCATATGGGTTCGTTACACTTAAACATTTTTAGAAAATAGAATATATCATTTTTATGTTCGCAGCACTTTTGGATTTACCAGAAGCCAACGCTACTTCTATTTTTCAAATAGAACCACTCAATTTTTATTGATTCAGAAATAAGGTCCAGCCAATAAACATTGGCAAGTTTATAGTTATTATGCAGGACTATCAGCAGAGACTCTCAGGCTGAAAAACGATTTGTTCAACACTCTTCAGGAAATCAAAAATATCAGAATCGGGTTTAAGAATTGCAAAATTGAGGCTTAACTGAACAGAAGCAGCTGCGCTACTAACAACTGGTAAACACAGTAGTGTCAAAGAGTATAATCGTCTAGACCGTAGCAAGAATTGCTACCGGTGCTGGCTGACTGAGCAGAACAGTACGTGCTCAGAGGAGTCAGTAATATCATAACTAATGTTAGTGTTACAAAGGTCAGGGTAACACTCGTGTTTGAAAGCTTCTTATATGAACTGGAAAACCTGCCAACCGTGCAAGAAATCTCAATTATACTGTCAGTTCTAAGTTATTTTTGTCGTTGTGAAGTTAACAATTTTCAAGAAAATTCAGCTCGAAAAACGATTTTTCAACTTTTATGAAGCTGTAAAACCTAAACTGTTAAAGATTTCACAAAATGGCTTGCAATTTGTGATACAAAACACCGAGAATCTGTGGTGGTTTTCAGTATACTCAAAAGTACTGCCAACTTCATATATTTTAGGGTAGCTGTCCCCATCGACTTTAGTAAAATACCAAATTTTCAGATTTTTAGTATGTTTAGTTTCACAGTAATCGATCGATGCAGTTCCTGGCGGACTATCCTGTAAAAACGGCAAACACCGTAAATTCGTTATTTATCATCCGATTTAAAAATAAAAAAAAAACACACAAATTGACCGATAATGCTCTATGTTCTGACATATTTTTTCGACCAGTAAAAAGAGAAATGAACGAAAACTGCGTTAATGTTTGTTGTGATGTTTTAGCTTTGAGACTCATCTTATTCCGAACCTTGTAAAAAAAATCGAATAAAACACCGTTTTTCTGTAAACCTTTTAAATTAAATTAAATCTTTGCAAATAAACATTCTATCGCTCATTTCTATGACACGAAAAAGCGCAACAACAGAGTGTAGATGTCGCGATGGTCGTTTGTGGCGCGATTTCCAAATAGCCAAGTAAGATTTTAATCCATTTTTTTAAGTGTACTTAGGAGGTCGTTTTCTGTAGCTGACTGTCTGATTAATGATGTGTGATTATACCGCACCGCAAAACTTGAGTCACGTAATATACCTACCACTTACTTTTGAGCCTTTACTTTGATATAAAACCTCAGTTTTATTTGATTCAAGCCTTTTTGATAATGGACTATTTCTTCATAACTTTGATGCTACCAAATAAACTTCATTTTTTTTTAAGGTTTTATGTTTCTTTTAGTGTGTGTTCACAAGAATGGATTTTTTCCATTTTGGAAAATAATATCAAACAATCTGGTATCGCCGCTATAAGAAAAAGAACAGTTAAAGTACATGCTGGAGAAACAAATCTATCGCCGCTTGTTATACAGGGTGATTCACGGTGATGGTACCTTAGACGTATTTAGAGAACGACTTCGCATATTTATTTCAAGTTTTGTGTGTAACCACAAATGCATCTACCTCAGTTTTTTTTATTTTATCACCTTTGCAGTGTTGCCGGTTCAGCTGAAAAGGAGTAGGTACCAACTTTCGTTTTTTAATGGATAACCATGTATTAAAAGTTACTTTCTGATAGTTATGGTGGTTAGCAGGTTTAGGACACCAACGGCCGAGGTTTCGACGTATAAATCACCTCTTCTTCAGGGATATAACACATATAAAGGAACACACTAGTTAATCAAAACAGAAACGAGCAAACGTAATAACCTACATACTTGTACAGCTGACAACAAAGTACCTACTCTTACGATACGCAGTGACGCCGCGCCGGGAGGCGGAGCAACATTGGAGGTGGGACCTTCGCGACCTATCCGCACTGCGCCATGGGTGACACGAGTGATTTATTGCTCTGTGTGACACGAGTAATTTATTGCTCTGTGTGACACGAGTAATTTATTGCTCTGTTTATCTAGAACGCAGTTACTTACGACCTTTTTTTATGAGAATATTCAAGAATTCTTATCAAGAACGTTATAGGTTTTTCTGTATTTTTGGGATTTTGTATAAAAGGCGAATAGCGCCGCGGTTAGTAGTAGTCGTATTTTAAGCGAGCCATAAGCAGGCTAAAGTACCAAACGATAATAGAAGGCTATAAAGTGTTAAGTAGTGAGTTATTTAGTAGTCGAATTGTACATGTGTGTATTTGTGGGATAAATAAGTAGTGGTTTCGGTTAAATCATTACACTGGAATTATTGAACCCTGAGTTCGCAACAGTACGAATATTGACGAATATAAACGAGTAAACGTAATAACCTACATACTTGTACAGCTGACAACAAAGTACGAATATTGCCGATCCCTGACTAGTATATATAAATGCACTTTTTTCTTTATAATAGACGTCATTAAATTGTAAAACATTTATGCCCGTTCGCACCAACAAAAATTTAAGTATACTTAAGGTTAAGTGGCACATAAACAAGCAATACCATTTCCTATGTGGATGCACCACATAGTAAGCATCATTTTAAGGATGGCTTGTCTAAGCCTAGAAATTCCGAGGGTTATTTCACCCTTAACTTTAAGTAAGAATCGTTCGCAGGTGCAAGCTGGAAAGAAAGTCAAACTGTCAAACAAAAATTACAACTCAATCCAAAAAAAAGTAAAGAATTTGTATTGTTTTGCAGTTTTGCACTTCGGCCATTATTTTATTTTGTGTTCGCATATATAACATACTGGTGAAGACTGCTCTGGTCTCCCGTTTAGAACTGGCAATGATCGCACTTGTGAGGCTTTAAATCATCACAATCAAAAATCACTTTAAAAATTCTCGGTTAGCAACACACCTCTAGCAGAGCTTTCCTGGAACTTTTGAGGCCACAAATGTTACAAATAAATGGCTTAATTTGGTTATGAATGGTCTTATTATGGAATTTTTGGCTCTTGGTTTTGAAAAGCACTTGGCGCACTGTTTAACCTTGGACCATGGACGTAACTAGCATCATATTGTCTTACAACAATGTATAACAAGACCACTTCAGTAATACTACCTCTTCAGGGGATTTGTGCAGCATCTCGTGATTTCTGACCTGGGCAAATTTATTTTATCTATAAAGCGGTCCATAAAGTTTTTCCAAAGGCTATTATTTCAATGACCCCTCTATCAATGTTAATGATTATGAGCGAATTCCAAAACTCACCGGTGGATCCACCGGTTAAACCGGTCAGCTACCATTTCGTTTCAATTTTCACGTGAATTTATCCGTGATATTTATCCGAATGAATCCGTGAATACACTTTCCGTATACCAGAAAGTTTCTAAATTAACCGGTGGAATTGTCGGTTCGCTACCGGTAGCCCCCCGAATGTAACGGTCTAGAGAAATGGAATTTCGGTAGATTAAAGGAGAAAGCGCTGTTTGCACAGCTTCCCCATAAAGTTAAGCCTAAGGTGGACCTTACAGTTTGCTATATAAAATTCATTGCTGTCAAAAAAAATGTTAAGTGACAGATTTTGAAAGATACTTTGACAGCAATGTATTTTATATGGAAAACTTTAAGGTCCACCTTAGGCATAACTTTATGGGAAAACGGTGCAAACCGCACTAAATGTCAGTATTGACAGTTCGTGCCCGTGGCCTTTCTATAAAAAAACATAACGCTAAAATGTTTTTACAGTTTACAGTCTTAAATTTAATAGAAATTTCTAAATTAAAATTTTATAACTACCTAGCCGTGTTGTTTATTTTTAGAGTTGGTGAAAATTAATAATAATTGTAAATTGTAATGGTCGACCCGACATGGAAATCGTGGAAGCCGGTTTTTGGAAAGGATGGATCTATTTTAAGAACTGGTTCTAGCCTACTTCTTCAAAACATTTTTAGTAGGTACCTAGAAGGGCATAAGCAAGTTTTTTTAACACTGGTTTTTACAATGCATACAGTCTTATGCGTATGTTTTGTGTCCCACGCTAAAAATATCCCTGATTTCCACAAGAAATCATAATTTTTGGGACTAGGACAAAAAACAAAACAACTTATTATAAATAAAAATTATCTTAATAATGTCGATTTCACTATGAGAAGAACAGTAATAACAACAAACAAAACAAGATTACCGTTGAGATTGAGAGGTATTAAAAAAAAATGTCATTGGTGAATCAAGCCGTTTCTAAAGTGACCGTAAAATGGCTTAAATTCCGGACTAACCAGAATTACCAGCGATCTACCGGTAGATGTAACCGGTAAATTTATTGATCACTTTTGGAATTCGCCCTATGTTATAAAAACCCTAAATGAAAGATTCCGCCAAAAACGCGACTCACTAGTTAAAGTATAAACTGTATAAACTGATTTGCCAAAAATGTGATTGACAAGATTTTAACCAGTAAATTAAAAGCAAGTGAAGGTAAATGCCAATAACAACTTCCCTACAAGTTGATATGACGGTTTAATGTAGTTTTACTTTAATATCTGACATCAATTTGACTTTGAGTAAATCAAATTAATTTCTTCGACGTTGCTCAAATTATATTAAAAAAAGTTTTTATCAACTTATAAATTTTCTCAAAATCACTCAGTAGTTAGCACGTTCAAGAAAAACGGTTATAATTTCTCTCCCGAACTAGCCCTTGGAAACAAGCCTAGTGTTCTGAGGCAGAGTGTTGTACTTACCATATACCAAGTGCAGATAAACACTGTTCCTGGTAAAATTTTGACGGCGGTATGAATGCATTTTATATGCACTTTGTTTCATAGCATGAATATGTCCCTCCCTTTTTGTAGATTTCTACAGTGAAGAAATGTTAACGTTTTGTAGAAGAGCTCATATACAGTGGGTAGATAACTGCATAGATACTTTTAATAGAAAGATTTTATGGTTCCAGGAATAAGAGCCATTTACGTAAGACCTTTTAGTTGTTCAGTGTTAACGAACCTTTTCTTAATATATGTTATGTTGCACAGGGTGGGTAAAACTCGATGTCCCAGCTCTAGCATAAGAAAATTTGTTGTCCTAAGAATTACTTCTACCAAGTATTTGACCTGAAAAACGTAGTATCAGCTCTAGTACATGGATTTATTATTGTCGTTTACAACTATTATTTTTGGTAAGTTCTGGCAATAGCATTTTTTGTAATGGCAGCATTTTATAACCTTTAAATTATGTCAATATAACCAATAAAACTGACACGGTTCAAATATTATACGAGGGCCAATCTGTCAACTTTCCATGACCTACTTTTCCGAAAAATATAATGAAAAGCTTTATACCGGGTGTCCAGCAGAACCCTGGACATAGGAGATTAACATGGGAAATCGGTTTTAATTATTTTGCGCCTGTACGGTTGATTTGATTGAAAAACTTTTAAGAGTAAAGTTGTAGAACGTATGGTCAGCTATCATCTTGTAATTTTTTCAATACCTCAGTTTTGGTGTTTTTTTTGAAAAACGCTTCGAAAGGTGCAAGAATTTGAATTTGACGCGTCATGCCCGCCATGCATGTGCAGTGTAGCCAACATAATAATTTCTTATGTCAGAGTCAGAGCCGATTTTCTTTTCTTATTTATTTTGAGACACTCATGACATTTTGAGAGACATCATGTAGTAATTAACGTGATTATGCAGCGAAAATGAACCGAAAAAATGTCACATGCATGGCGGGGGTGAGCGCCAAATTCAAATTTTTGCACTTTTCGAGGCGTTTTTCCAAAAAACGAACAAAACTGGGGAATTGAAAAAATTACAGGATGATAGCTGAGCATACGCTCTACAACTTTACTCTTAAAAGTTTTTCAACTAATTCAACCGTACAGGCGCAAAAAAATAAAAACCGATTTCCCATGTTAATCTCCAATGTCCAGGGTTCTGCTGGACACCCGGTATGTAATTTTAATGCTCCGGTTGACAAATGTCAAAATGATAATTATTATAGGTTCTGTTATTAGTGAATATGAAAAATCCCTAGAATCCGTCTGGGAGAATCAACGTTGCCAAATTTATCCGACACTTGCTTAAAATTTTATTTAAAAGGAATGGTGCAATACAGATTGACACAAGTGTCACTTAACTTATTCGGCCCTTATCTATTCTGAACTTAAGATAATATCGGTGAGAACGGGCATTAGCTGCTAAAAAGCATAAAACTTAAACTAATATAAATATCCATTAATAAAGACAATGACACTACATTGAAAACACATTAACTTAAAAACAAAATTGAAACATTTGAGGACTTACCTATGCTCTTATAACAAGGATGCTGTCAGTGTTTAATTGTACATCCATGACGACTTAAAAAAACGGCAAACAAAGAGAACAACATACTCCACACAACAGCAAAAATAGAGAATTCAGTTTTTTTTTAAATTCACCAGACACGGTGTTCGTCTCAACAACAATAAAATTAATATTTTAGGCATCATAAACCCCCAGCCAGAGCAACAGCACAGGAATGTTTGGTATTTATCTACACAGATATATTATAGGCATGGGCCACCTGTCCATCTATTGTTATGTATACTATTATCTGTACAGGGTATCCCATTTTCGGCACTTTTGCGGGGTCTCTTCCTTATTTTTAAAGATAGAGGGTTGCGGTTTTCGCGACATTATGCTACTTTTTTGTGAAACTAAAGATGGCACAAGCAGAATTTTTATAGCCCTTTTGGTTTTTGAGATACAGGGTGGAATTGAAAAGTGTCGCTTTTGAGGCACCCCCCTATCACAGTTATCTTTAAAATTATCGAAGAAGTTAAAACGCATTCTTATAGTAGATTATGTCACTAGGAGTAAAAGTGGGTCTTTTCGTGCTGAGCCCAGAGATTGACGGCCGAAGCGAAGCTGAGGCCTGCAACTGGGCGAAGCACAAAAAGACCTTTTACTCCGAGTAACATATACTATTTTTTTTTCAAGCATGCAAGAAATAAGAAATCTATTTAAAAGTGGTTCAGTTTTGCAATTTTCTCTCATCCTCTTTAAGCGGGTCTAGGTACTTACCCAATTAGGGGTGTATATTATTTGTAAAATACATAGAATATGTTAGAATGGTGGTTTTCAATGTTCAATGGTTTTAATGTATTAAATAATAACCAATGATTATGGTAAACTAAGAATTTGTAGCATTATTTTCAATACTAAATTAATAAATGTCACATTGACAGATAAATATGAAGACGCGCATGACATTTACCAGACGAATTCAGAATTCGAGAACCTATGCGATTTCGACTAATAACGGTTTCGGATGGTGCTCTTGAGTGCTCTGAGAGTATTTCTGTCAATTTTTTCAACAAGAATGTAAAGATGGCAATACACTCAGATCGGTTTATCTGGTGTCATCTATTATTAAAATAATTTTGGTGAATGAAAATCGTTTATATATGCGCCACCATGACACTAGCGGTGACTTTTGACTTTACTTTTACTGCCTAGGACTTTTTTGCTACTTTTTTGGTCTCAGGATTTGAAAGCCCACTTTAGGTGTGCGTATGGAGAAAACAAATGACGTACTTTTAGTCCTCTTGAAAAAAAAATAATTTTTTCCGTAGAATCCACGAAGTCAGTTTTTTTCTAGCAACTTCAGTTTTTGAGTTACGAAGCAAATATATGTTTTTTTTTAAATGGAACACCCTGTATATTATTTTTTAGTTTATTAGCCATAAAGTGGGCTTTCCAAAAATATATATAATTCTCTTAGATTGTAGGTAAATTGTTAAAAATGATAGAGACCCTAAAAAATGGTAGTTTATGAAATCAGGACTGATCGATGTTGTTTTTTTTTCCATAAAAATACACATTTATTATTGATGATATGGAAAGTTCAAGCGCGATTTTCTCGAAAACGGTAAGAGATCATATATCATGTTACATGTTAATTATTTAGGGTTCGCCGGGGAGTCGAACATAAACAAATATATAGGGTGTTCCATTAAAACAATTAAATATGGCGGTACTTCCGGTGAAACCGAAAGTCGTGCCTAAGTGCGTGAGATGGGATCTGAAGCACATTTACGACTTATTTATCACCTCCAAATTTTAAATTTTTAAAATAAAAATTGTGGAAGCGCTGGCTGTTACTTACATCTTGTGTCATCCGGTATATGCGTTTTTTTTTTAAATTTAAAAAAAGCACTTGACGCAGTTAGAACAAGGAATCTTATAAACGACGCATGAATGTAAGTCTAATGGCGTTGAATCTTTAATTCTACTAAAGAGTGAATTTACAGTCTTAACATTATAAAAGCCAAACGTACATTCAGGGAATTTATGCTTAATACGTGGTTGTAAGCGTTCAGACAATCCTTGGATGCATGGAAATCTGAAATGTTTAGTGAGGGCTATGCTTACTATTTCTTTGAATCAATGGCTTGTGGTTCAAAATAATTCTATTAACCATCGCGCCAGAATAATTGTTCTGTCTTAGTCTCTTTTTTAATAATCAACTCATTTCGTTCGTGATATTCAGGGGAATTCAAGGTCATAGATCTATAGAGCCTTCTCTTAATGATGGCCAGTTTTTGAGATATGGGGTGATTTGAAAGAAAATTTAAAACTTTAACCGAAGCTGTGGGCTTTTGATACCAGGTAATCTGCAAGGTGCCGTCAATCTCGCGTAGAATAGACACGTCAAGAGATCAGGTTACTCTTTTCCACCTCCATAGTATTGTATGCAGGTATGCAAGTATTTCTTGAGCTCTGCCGCAAGGGCAAGCAAGTAAGGTGTCATCAACATACAACCTTACAAAGAGTAATTCAAAGGGCAATTTGGCAAGTTTACATGTAATTAAATTTATAATCAAGTTAGCAAGTACCGGCCTTGCTATAGGTTGCCCATGGCTGAACCATCCAATTGTCTGTAGAATTCACCATCGAACTTGAAATAGCTACTTTCGAACAAAAAATCGATCATACTACAGAAAACATCCCTATCAATAGAGGTATAAGCAGAAATGTAAAGCAATTTTCTTTTGATGATATCTATTACCAGAAGTTTGAGGATATTCGTAAATAGGGCGACAACATTTAGGGACACTAGTATATGGGACTAACACCGAGGAGTTTTTAACATTATAAGTGCAAGTTGTGGTGATGAGCGAAACGATAGAATGCACTAAACAAGCTATATTGTAGGTTGGCGCATTAATAGAGCTCACCACAGTCCTCAAAGCCAGGTTGGGCTTACGTGTCTTTCTGATGCCGTAAAGTTTAGGAAACACACCATCATAACATTTAAGCTTTTTTGACTGTGCCTCGTCAGCATACAGTACGGGAATCTAATATAAAATTTATGGAGAAATAACACAGTAACCTGTACATATATACAGATAATAGTGCACATAATGGTAGATAGACAGGTAGCCCATGCCTATATATCTGTGTAGATAAATACCAAACATTCCTGTGCTGTTGCTCTGGCTGTGGTTTATGATGCCTAAAATATTCATTTTATTGTTGTTGAGACGAACACCGTGTCTCGTGAATTTTCTTTCAAAGCAAAGAAGTCAGCTTTCTTTGCTTTTGTTGTTGTGTGGAGTATGTGTTCTCTTTGTTTGCCCTTACAATTAAACACTGACACCATCCTTGTTATAAGAACATAGGTAAGACCTCAAATGTTTTAATTTTGTTTTTAAATTAATGTGTCTTCAATGTAGTCATTGTCTTTATTAATGGATATTTATATTAGTTTAAGTTTTATGCTTTTTAGCGGTTAAATGTTTTATAATTTAATGATGTCTATTGTAAAGAATAAAGTTTGTTTATATATATTAGTCAGGGATCGTCAATATTGGTACTTTGTTGTCAGCTGTACAAGTATGTAGGTTATCATGTTTGCTCGGTTCTGTTTTTATTAACTAGTGTGTTCTTTTATATGTGTTATAACCCAGAAGAAGACGTGAATTACATGTCTAATCGTAGGCCGTAGTTTTTCGAGTTACAAAGGTGTTTCATTGTCCTAATCCTGCCAACCAACATAACTATAATTGCTTAAGGACGCGAATCATCATCACCATGTTATTTTCTGATACCTCACAGATTTCTTTATAATACCACTTTAACATTCCTATACCTATCTCACACCGTTTCGCAGATATTTAATAATTACATGTTTTCGTATTCAAAAATAGGACTCTAAATAATAAATCAAATCTTAGGGCCTGAAAGTTTTAACGATATGAGTGCGGAGACTTCATTAGCCAGAACCATGTGCTTGAATACCACACAATAACACGCATTTGTTTTTCTTTGCGTCAACTTTACTGGTTAACTTGTGGTTTCTGCAGTTGGAGAGAGATAATTATTTAATTCTAGTGCCGTTATAATGAGTTTATTCATATTCAAAATCTATGGATAATGCAACAAAATTATGAACCGAACATGCAGGAAATTATTGAATTTGCCCAGAGCTACCACCTATCGATAAAAGAAAATTTAACTTCTTCAAAAAGATCTGGTAAACATAATTTGGATTTATCTTATTCATTCATCGAAATAATTTTAGAAAGTTTTACAATTACAAATACATCAGGCTTCAAGCTCTTAAACCTGAAGATCGTAAGTATACAGAGGGTTGAGGTCTGTGAAACGTTGCTAACAACAAATGAAGAGAACCCAGGATTTTTTGGGAAAATTATTTGGCCGGAGCAAATATTTTAATAGAAAAAACAATCACCTTTTGGCGCAGTAGAATCCTCACTGCACTATCAAGGAACCAACCAAGATAAATTTAGTTTCAACGTTTGGTTTAATCACGAACAATTACGATCTCCAGCACTTTGTACAGACAAAGTAAGACATAGACAGTACATGCTTTTTCATGACGGATGAATGAGGCGGTTGTAGCCATGGAATTGGTCACCTAAATCACTTGACCTTACCCCATTCGACTTCTATCTTTGGGGTACCATCAAAAACATTGTTTACAAAACTGCAGTAAACACTAGAGAAGAACTACAAAGTCGGGTGGTACAAGCTTTTCGGGATTTGGATCCCAATGGAAATTACGGTAAATAAAGTAAGAGACAGTATTACTACTCCAGTACAGAAATGTCTGGAAGGGGAGGAAGTTTGTTATAAATATTATTAATTGATTGTGTTTGATGAATGTCGATAATTTATGTACAGCTCTAGTATGTCAGCTGTCACCTGGACTGTCACAAGTTTTAAAAATAACTATTTTAAGTAGAACAAAAGTGTTTCACTTAAACAAATATAAAACAGATTGTACCATTTAAATTATTTTAGATTTTGTTTTAATAAGTACTGTTAAATTTCCTTTTATTGATAGGTTGAATTTCCTGCATGTTCGGTTGTTAATCTTATTACACTGTCCTTGGATTATTAATAAATCATAAAAATAGCGCTAAAATAATTCTGTAGTCTCTCTCTATCTGTAGAAACGACAAGTTAATCACTAAATTTGACACAAAGAAAACCAAATTCAAAGACACTTGGTAAATGACAACTGGTGTGACAAATGTGAAAGTGTCTGTTCTATTAGAAATTTACAACCAGTAACTGAGCAACTATTGCTAATTAAAATGGAATACAAAAATGCATTTGAAGAAATAAATACCTACCTAAAGTCAAAAACTGTTGGATTTAAGTATGATAAGGTATACACAGATTTGTTTTTTTCTGCGAAGAAAAAACCACAGGTTTGATTAGATTCTATTTAAAAAACAAACTTTTGACAATTTTTCTGATGAATGAAAGTTAATTGTGCCCTGTGTTATTTTTCTGGAGAATTAAATTAATTAATGTCCACCATGTAGGTTTTCGTCACTAATTGCCCACGTGGTATTTAAGCACATTGTTCTGGCTAACGATGTCCCCTCACATTGTTAGTCAGATATTAATTATTATTTAGGGTCCTATTTTTGATTACGAAAACAAGAAAGTATCCAATATCTGCTAAACGGTGTGAGATAGGCATAGGGATGTTAAAGTAGCATCTGTTAAAGAAATCTATGAGGAATCCGAAAATAACTTTTAAAACATGATAATCCGTTTACGAAAATTGGTACTCCTTTTCAGCTGAATCGGCAACACCGCAAAAGTGAAAATATTTTTGAAATAGAGTTTAGACGCATTTGTGGCCACACACAAAACTTGAAATAAATATGTGAAGCCGTTCTCTATATACGTTAAGGTACTATCATCGTGAATCACCCTGCATACATCAGATTATTCGCAGGAAAATAGTCATACTTTGCTAGTTGCCATGTTTCGTATTTATATGCGATTAACAAAATCAGCAAATTTTCAAAAACTAATTGAGCGATCTTAAATTTGAAACCTGATTTGAAATCAGCACAAATCTGTCTAAAGAATTTCCCATTTAATCTCTGCTCTAGCTTCTGAAGTGTGCGATATTCGAATATAGGAAAAAGACTGTCTGATGCAAAGTGTATAATCAAATAAAGTGACTTCGAAAAGATCTTGTTGGGTCATAATACCAGAATTGTAAGAACTTACGGACGAGGTATTTTATTTATGCTGCCTGTAGACTAGTGACTCCGCAATCCTTTAGCCTGTGGTGCCATCCAGACTTGACTACGTTACACGTTTATGGATAATGCCTGCTTGAAACCGCAGCATTTAGCGTGCGGCGCCATTTGTCTTCATGTACAAAGAACGATAAATTACCTACACCTCCTGCTTTTAACTCGAAAACATCGAAAACAAATTTTCTTAAAATTCGTCATCTTGAGTTTCCAATACTGATTTTAAATAAAGCGATGGTAAAAAGAATTGGTAAATGTTCAGGTTTAATGGAAAACTATAAACTGCACCGTCGCTGAGTCACTGTAGATACGAAAATAGCTGCCAAGCAACAAGTGTCGACAGGAGCATTAATTAGAGGGAGAAGGGCGGCCTTCGGGGACCTTGTGATTCACTGCCTATCCAAACGCCGAATAAAACTTCCGGAAATCCAGACGCTTTTCCAGGTCGACACGCTGGCTCCATACTTGGGTGACTCACTCATTCGATGGTTAATGCATATTCTAATATTATAGAGCTATTGATTGCCGGTAAAATAAGCGTGCTCTTAGCTTATATTTTATATATTAACGATACAAGGTAGAAAAAGAGTAAATAACGCGTGAGGTGGAGTTTGTAAATCGAGGCGTAGCGCAGCCCAGCCGAGGCTTGTAATCAACCGAGAACGTTATTTACATATCAGCCGTGTGTCGTTCAAAGGTTTTCGTTACACCAATTTTATTTAAATAGTTAATTACCTAACAAGTGCGGGAAGTGATGCTTTACCGCACGCTGATTGCAATGAACGAACGACACGTAGCGGAGTTGGGTCAGAAATCGAGTGCGGTAAAGCACTTCCCGCACGTGGTAGATACAATATTTTTCCTACGAGCCAATTTCTCTTAATCTTTTTCGTCTTCCCTAGTTTGGTTCTTTAAATTTGCGTGCTGTAAAAACTTTTTTCTAATTTTGACATATAAAGTGGCACTTTTCAATATTGATGAAATGACGTAACGTCTTACTTTTCGTAACTAGTTACGAAAAGTAAAATCTTTCGTAAGTGGTGATGAAAAGTTCGTTTCATCACCAGTTGCATAAAGAAAATCAATCAGAAATGAACCAGGATTTAATATTCAACATGAAACAGGTAGGTAATCTTGAACTTGAGTTGAAACAGCAGTAACATCAGTAACAACTTAAACTAACACACTAGGACAGGTTAAGAATTATACACATTTATAACACAATTAGTGCAATTGCTAATACTAAGTCCAGTCGATGTGGATGTGGAAGCTCTCACTTCACTAGTCGTTATGGTACAATTACTGGAACCAAGAATATTATTTGCAATTTGTTTCTTGTTCTCCCGGGCATTTTGTACGTAACCCTCTGCAACAAGACTCGACTTCCATCCTCCATGTTGCTTCAGCTTTAATAGGTCGGCCCCAGAATCTGCCAAAAATGTGGCTGATGATCGTCTGAAGCAGTGTCCCGTAAACAATGCTGGGCATGGTAACTTTAAAAAGGTTGCTATTATTTTTGGTAAATTTCCAATGGTGTTGATACCGACGGGTTGGGATGCCCAATTTCCGTTGTTATATTTTACAAAAAAACGATCATGTTTAGTGCCTGGAGGGCGCCAAGTGATATATCTTCTAATCATGTCAACAAAATTGTGCCCTTCAATACTTCCTTCGGTTACCACAAATTCGCGAGTTACTTTAGTTTTAGTATTTGGGATTTTAATACAGAAATGGCTCTGTTCGTCAAAAACGTCTCCAACACGTAGAAAAGTCAGCTCTCCTTTTCGACATGCACCAGCTATACCTATTATCATAACAACTTTTGCCATTAGGTATTTCGTATCATCAGCTTCCTTTATAAAGTGGGAAAAATCTTTCTTTGAGAGTACACTAGATTTTTTTGCTTGATAACCAGCGGAATTCCTCTTTAGAAATGCTATCAAAGACGTATAGTTTTTAATATCAATATTTCTTTTTAAGCATATTGTACTACGCAGCATCGAATACAGGGTCCATAACCTCGATGCTTTCAGCATTTTCCTTCCCTCGAAATAAGCCAGTAAGACCTTTTCACTTATTTGTTTTAATTTCTTTTCATGACACCATTGCTCAAACTTTGTATATGTTAATTCATATAACGCCTTTGACTTATCTGGAATGACGGATGATAATGCGCTGTGTGCGGCTTCCTCAATATCACTTGGTAGTTTATCTGAGTCGGAGTCAGACATGATTTTTAAAACACTTGTTTCAAATTTTAAAGAAAACACCATAAACCATCCACGAACTTAGAAGTCGATACTTTTGACAAACGAAATAATTATTTACCTTGAGAAAATAACAAAACACCTTTCCATAGAAACAAGTAATTAAGTTTCGGTTGTGGCACACCGTTGCTACAGTTTTACGGTAATAAGTAGATACAAAGTGGTTTAAAAGTAAATATTGAAGTTTAATAATAATAACTCTCACTCTAAGTAGGTATTTGTAGTCAAAATTAGAAAAAATCTTGTATGAAACACGTGACGAAAAGCCTTTTTTGTGCATCTCATTCAAATTGCGGGAACTCGCTGCGCTCGTCCCGCAAACATTCATTCGTTACACAAAATCGGATTTTTCGTAACTGGTTACATAAATAGCTATTATTTACAACCATATATGTAATGCTATCATTACAAACGTCATAGGAGGGTGGGAAATTACCTATTACCTACCTCTAAATTAGGCGTAGGTAATGGGTATTCATTACCACCCAAGGGCTGGTATGGCTTATTACCTACCTCTCTTTCAACCCTCATTTTCCATGCTAATTTCTTGGCCCCTAAAATTTAATGTCTTTATAGAATTAAAAAGGTGTCCCTAGTATCGCATCGAACCAGATAAGATAGTTAACTGATAATTTTTAAAAAAGATAGTTAAAAATATTATAACTATTTTATACGAAAAATATAAATTCATATTATGTAGGTTGTAAATAAAATAGTATACACTCCTCGGTAGGAAGTTTCCTTACCGTATCGAGATTTTATAGTGTTCATCTCGACCATTGACAATGGAGTAAATAAATAGACGCCGCGAGTTAATCATAAATTGGCATTGGTTTACTTGGCATGATATACAAACCGCATACTTGGAGGCTTGCGAGTTGTTCGGGTAGAGGGGAAGCATAAAACGGCCAATATTGCTAGAAATAATATGGCGCAATTTGAATCTCCAAGGACACATCTCCAGATGACATAAGCACACATAGGCGTATTATTTTTCAAGGAAACAAGTATACGATTTTTACGCAGCATGCGTCTACATTTTTATGCAGGCCAAAACATTCAAATGATTTTTGATACATACCTACTATACCCATTTATTGAATTTTTTAATATAAAGCTTAATAATAGAATCAAACTACAAACGACGCTAATGGCTAACGGCCAAGAGCGGAGTAACAACATAACCACAAAACACAAATGATCTTACCGGTGAAAACATAATTTCCTAGATTTATTTTTATAATCCCAAGTTTTACACACAAAATATTGTCTCACCATGACTAACAAACAAATTAAATCACAGAAACGATTGCTAACAGCGAAAAAGTCGGCGGAAAACTCTTAAAACATTCAGGAAACCAGAAAAAAGAATCCCTGAAATAATTGTCATAAACTGACATAAACCACGTGTCACAGGATTCTGCAATGTTGCCGATTGTGACCAGTTGGCCATCTTAGACGTATTTTTTTTTTTGTCGTCATAAGTGTTCTATTAATCACCATTCAAAAATTATTTGAACAGCAATAGATATTATAGTACTCTCGTGGTGTAAAGATTCACAAGATATCATTCAGAAAAAGGATGTGCCAATTTACTAGCAAAGTAATCCTGGCAACACTGTATGGAGGGTTTGTTTATCACGCCAATATTGAAAAATGTAAACTAAAACCTCTACCTTGATACCTCTACCTATGATCTCGACGGTGCGCATCTCGATAAACTATAAAATCTCTCGACAGTAATGAACGACTTCTCACCCCGGTATGTAATATACTATTTCCTACGAGAGTGCTGTAAAGTCGCTTTACCGCACGCATTTGCATGCTGGAAGTGTCCCCCCCCTATATACCCATACCGGGGTGGGAAGTCGTTCATTACTGTTGAGAGATTTTTATAGTTTATCGAGACGCGCACTGTCGAGATGAACACTATAAAATTTAGCCCTATTAATTAGGTACCTACCATATGTCCGTGCGTGTAAAGGTTAACCCACGTATTTAATGAAACTTATAGAAGACAACAAAATTAACACATATGCTCTCATAGGAAATTAATTATCCACGCCGAGGAATTAAAAAAAAAGTTGGTCCTCACCGTTATTCGAACCCACGACCTTAATTTCAGATAGTAGGTGTCAAACACTACACCATGCATTTCTTATATTGACATGTGTTAAATCAAAATAAGTTCGGATCAATTAAAATTTGACAAATGTCAGTTTTGGTGTTTTAAAAATAAATTTACAGACAAAATAGAAAGTAGGGACAAAAACCTTCAAAACATATAAGTAATCAGAAAGGTCTTATCAGATGAAATTTTATATGCAGCAAATAGGTACGTTCCTCCAGTGACTTATTGTAGGTACAAGCACTACTTCTTATAAATAATTTCATGGCGTTGACAGGCGTGCGTGTAAGAGTTGTTACCGCAAGTGTGCTGTAAAAGTTTTTACCGCACGCAAATTTAAAGAACTAAACTAGGGAAGACGAAAAAGATTAAGAGAAATTGGCTCGTAGAAAAAATATTTTACTTCATACTGTATCATTTAGAACACTTTTACGTACTTAATTTTAATCCGGTAAATAGCTTTTTACAGGATTGGATATCGTAAAGAAATTTTACAGTATTGAGTACCGGCACATCTTCTATAAATCCATTGTATCAATGGTAACCTGTACCGGTACCTGCACCGGCACCGGTACAGGATACCGTAATGAAACTATTTGTCAAATTGGCGGATTTGTCAAAAATATATTCGCCGCGCATAAAATTATTTTTTTCCTGTTTTTAATAACTATGAAGTAAAATGTTGTACATCATACGTCCGGTAACGTGTTGCAGTAGTCGTTTCGAAATTCCAGGCTCGGCTAGCGCCTCGTCAATAACTAGTACATAACACGTGAGGGAAGTGCTTTACCGCACTCGATTGCTGACCGAAGTCCGCTACGCGTCGTTCGTTCATTGCAATCAGCGTGCGGTAAAGCATCACTTCCCGCACTTGTTAGGTAAATAACTATTACGGCACACGTGCGGTAAAAACTTTTACATGCACGGCTGTCAACGTCATGAAATTATTTATAAGTATTAGTGCTTTTATCTAAAATAAGTCACTGGAGGAACGTACCTATTTGTTGAATCTAAAATTCTGATTATATGTTTTGAAGGTTATTGTCCCTACTTTCTATTTTGTCGGTAAATTTATTTTTAAAAACACCAAAACTGACATTTGTTAAATTTTAATTAATCCGAACTTATTTTGGTTTAACACATGTCAATATAAGAAATGCATGGTCTAGTACTTTATGTACTTTATGAAATTAAGGTCGTGGGTTCGAATACCGGTGAGGACCAACTTTTTTTTAATTCCTCGGCGTGAATAGTTAATTTCCTACAATCGCATGTGTGTAAATTTTGTTGTCTTCTGTAAGTTTAATTAATTATGAACGTGGGTTAACCTTTACACGCACACACGTATGGTAGGTACCTAATTAATAGTGCTAAATGTCCTCTGAACCATAAAGCATTCAGATAAGTATAGAAAAAGACAATCAATTTATTTCATCTCAGCAAAAAACAACACCACAATAACAATAAAATTATACAAAAGAAACGCTTAGATTAATAAAGCTTCAAATTGTATGTAATTTGCCTTTGCGTGCGGTAAAGAGCTACTTCCCGCATGTAAATGCGTGCGGTAAAGCGACTTTACCGCACGCTCGTAGGAAAAAGAACATGTCATTTCGTCGACATTTCGCTAAACAGAAAGACCCCCCCTGAAAAATAAAACACAGGGTGGTTGCTAGGGTAATAAAAGTTTTACATTGTTCTTAACGATCGGCGTCTAGAGCTTCACGAGACCGAGACCAAGATCGAGACTTACATACTCTCGTCTCGGTCGCGTCTTTATAATTAAGTTCTGGTCTCGGTCTCGGTCTTGTACATCGAGACCGAGATCGAGACTCGCGTTATCTGGGTCTTGGTCTTGTAGTAGCAACTCGAGTCTGGGTCTCGGTCTTGTTGTCGGTCTGGAAAAAAAGGTAGTATTTTGAAATAGTATATTGTTTAACGAGTGACGAAAATAGCATTTTCTCTCGCAAGAGAACAGTTTACCAACCGAGGCGAAGCCGAGTTTGGTAATGCTCTTGAGCGATAGAAAATGTTTTTTTGACGAGTAAAACACTATACTTTTTCTTCGATCATGCTAACATTAAGTCTTCATTAATTTTAAAAACAACAAGAGTATTTCTTTCAAAAATTAAGGCGCGTCATTTTCAACATGACACCTCGAGTGTAAATGAGTTCAGCTTGGTCAAATTTCAAAACTTTGATTAACTTTTCTGAGGCCCGTGCAGGAAAAATATACATGTTTTTGTATGATATCACCATTTTCCATGGTGTTTTATGAAATTAGACCAGTTAAATCATCGCCTTTGTCCACGACCACATAATAATATACTGATATTCAGCTTGTTGACAAAAGTTAAATAGGGCTCATATAACGTTAGAGGGATATATAAGTTGAAACAGCGGGAATAATGATATTATTCCCGCTCGCCATTTAAGTTATATATGTTGCCTTGGCAACCAGTAGGAGTAGGCAACAACGCAATATCAAATGCCGCAGCGTAAAAAATGCACTGGTGGCACCGGTTTTGCCGTCAAACGCGAGTGTCACTTTGACATTTCAATAATTTTATTTACACCTATAGATTATATAATTTGTAATTATTAGACAATGACCGTGGACAAAGTATAGTATTATACTCGCTTTTTATGGCCATTATTCCCAAGGGAGACTTGCGACCCTCGCCTGCGGCTCGTGAAGCAAACGTCCCCTTAAGGGAATAATGGCTTTCATAAAAAGCTCGATTAATAATATCCTATTAATTGGCGATATACTTGCGAAATTAGAACAACTTACTTTCGTCACTAAAGACGAAAGTTAACGTTATGAGATTTTCTCTCACTAGAGACAAAAGTTACGTTTTCGGCTAGGGTATGACGAAAGTTGTTTTTGTTTATCTTTACATGGTCGTAGAAAAAATCTTATTATATTGAAATTGCATATTCAATTTCTTTCTGAATTATTGAGTTATATTATGCACAGTTTTCAAGAAAATTTCCGTTTTTGTGTATGAATGTTGCTTAAAATCAAAATTTTAAACTATTGAGGGTTCCAATTTCTATTGTATAATCAGGTTAGTTCAGGTTAGTTTAATATAAAACTGCATTAGACAGTAGCATCAGTTGAGCTCGTAGGGCCTCCACTGATGCTACTAAACATATTTTTTAGAACAATATGCGTCCTTTATACTTAGCTATCGACACATCTACAAAATTTCATTGAAAATATGGAAATATTTCAAACCAGGTTTTATATTTTGAATTTTGAATATACATGTCGAAAAAGTGCCAATACTGCCATTGCAAAAATTTCTATTTTTAGCTTTATTTCGTGGTAGAACGAAGTAAGTCATAATAGACACCAATTAAGCGAAACATCTTGGACTTCCATTGTCTTTATTGAGTTTTTTACTTGACGTTTCGAGCAGTGGAATCTCTGCTCGTTTTCAAGGGAAACGGAGCATTAAGTTCGAAGCTACTTGCTTATGTAGTAACACAGAAAACCTCGCCCACCATTCCTATTGGCCGGATCATCGCCACAGCCGCGCGCCAAGCGACCAGCACTTGTCCGCCGTATCAACGGATACCATACCGAAGAGACGTCGCACCTTGGTTTACTAAAGACGCCCTCATTGCTTCCAATGAAGACTGCTTCATTAAACTTTCGTTTCTTCCAGTTACGAAAACTGTTTCCTATATATGCACAATTTTGGCTTCCAACCACTTAATATTATGGTGTTCGGATCAAGCGTGCTCTGCAATTCCCGATTTTGATGTTTCTCCTCTTATGAGTTCTGTGTTCCTGAACTCTTACATGCAAAGGACACTTGGTTTCCCCTATGTACGACATGCCACACTCAAGCGGGATCTGATATATACAATCTTTTTGCTGATTTGAATTTTCCAGTTTGGTTTTAGAAAGTACGCTTCTTAATGTGTTTTCAGTTTTGAAAACCGTTCGTATGTTGTACTGTTTCGCGATGCGTCGAAGTTTCTCTGAAGTTCCTTTTATGTATGGTATAATAAGAAGTTGAAATTGGTCCTCGCTGTTTGACCGAGGCTTTGCTTTTTACATTTTCGTAAAAGCCCTCAAGATAGTCTTTTCCGTACAACCATTTTACATCAAATCCTGTTTGATGATAGTGTAATGAAAAATATATAACATAATGTTACGGTAGGCAGCGTCGAAGCGCCGTAGGCGGGACAACGGGTGTGGTTGGTGGAGCTTCGTGACCTATCTACGCTGCGTCATGGCTGACACGAGTGATTTATTGCTTTGTTTATCTAGAAGGCAGTTGTTTACAACCTTTTTTTATGTGAGATTATTCAAGAATTCTTATCAAGAACTTTCTAGGTTTTTCTGTAATTTTAGAATTGTGTATAAAAGGAGAATAGCGCGCGCGATTACGGGTAGTCTTATTTTATGTGAGCTATAAGTAAGCTAAAGTACAAAGCGATAATAGAAGGCTATATAGTGTTAAGTAGTGAGTTATTTACTAGTCGAATTGTACCTGTGTGTATTTGTGGAATAAATAGTGTTTTCGTGTTAAATCGTACACTGGAATTATTGAACCCCGAGTTCGCAACAATATATTCTTAATAAGTAAGGGCTAAAAAAATTTGAGGTGTGGTGTCTTAGTGAAAATTAAGAAACATTTTTTATATTAAAAAAAGTAATTTCAGTCTCGCGTGTGACATTTGTAATCAATTTTGAGAGCTCAAAACGACACCAATAAGTGGTATTGTTCTGAAATTTAGTTTAAGCCGAAAGATGTATGTGTTCCTTGAAATATAGATTTTGATAGTAATATTGAATCTTGCACTCCCCCGGAGACAACTGAAGCGCTCGACCCACAAGATGAGTTTAAGTTTGCAACCGGAGGGGTCTAAGAATCATTATATGTCAACGTACTTTATGAAGTGGAGGAGTACAAAAGAAACCAAGTCTTTGTCTGAATCTGTATTGCTGGTAACTTTAAAGAATTGTCCACCAAATCAAGACTTCAACATTGTGGACAATCTATTCGATACAATCTAAAGGGATATCTGGTCCAATAGAATTTCTTCCTGACGTTTCGTCTACAGCTGCGGCAGACACTATCAAAGACGATGAGGTATTGGTTGGAGTAGATACAGCAAGCACGACTAGTCTACCATACATCAACAAAGCAACAGACAGGATTGGCAGGCTACTGGAAAAGCACAATGTTAAGATTGTCTTTAAATCCACTCGTACAATACAACAGAGTTTCAAATCGGCCAAACACCGCAGGGATCCCCTATCAGCACCCGGTGTTTACCGAGTTCCATGCAGCTGTGGCTCGGTATACATTGGCACCACAAAACGCAGTGTCAACACGAGGATTACGGAACACAAGAGGAGTTGCAGGATGGGACAAACACTAAAGTCAGCAGTAGCCGAGCACGCTCTCTCCCAAGATCACGACATCCTTTTCAATGAGGTGGATATCTTATATCAATTGCAGCGTTTGTATCCGATACTAACGAGAGAGGCAATTAAGATCTTTAAACACGACAACAATTTCAACAAAAAGAAGGAAACTACGTTTCTAAGTGCAGACTGGGAGCGAGTTCTACGACATGCACGCGTAACATGCAAGTGCGCCGAAACCCTGCGCCACCACTACCCCCACCCCACTCCCTCTACTGCAGCGCGACGGCGGGGAAATAAATACCACGGAGCTTACCACAGTCGAATCAGTCAACGTCGGCAAGCACGGGAGATCACTTCGTCCATTGCCTCATCGCCTTTGATAATGTCTTACGCAGCTCTAGACGAAACGTCAGGAAGAAATTCCATTGGACCACGGCTTCAAAGCCCGTAACTTTAGATTTTATTTTTACCGGCCGTGAAAGCTTTCACACACAGTGTCTTATAATATTTAAGTTACAGTCTTATAATATCTAAGTTAATCAACACGAATCTGGGAAAGATAAGCTGAGATGTGAAAATTATTAGGTAATAGTTACCTACCCTGATTTTGTTTAGAAGCAGACATATTACAGGGCCGCTTTGTCGAGCACTTGGTATCCAGTGTATTAACTAATTTAGTCTTATGCTGTTAATAACAGAAATAAAGTTATTTCTTTAATGTAGTAATGTTTGTATGGTGAATTTAACCCGAGAATTAAGGTTGTGAAAATTTAATCATAGGCGTATCATTTGGGTAAGAGAATGTACACAATTTGCCGTAACTTTTATTGAGTTAGCATTTTACGTTTTCTTTTAATGAATTTCGAAATTATGGACAATTCTTCTCAGAAAAATTTTGTTTATGTAGCTCATATGCATCATTTTTCGGTGCTTTTTGGATTAAAATGTATTTAAAAGTATTACTTACTATATTACATGAACAAAAATTTTCAATTTAAGAAGGTACAAAATTATTTATTAAACACGGCAAAATCAAACAGTAAAATGCTAATTCAAAAAAGTTACGGCAAATGGGTGTACTTGTTCTTACCCAAATTATACACCTATGATTAAATTTCCACGACTTTGATTCTCGGGTTAGATTCACCATTCAAATATTACTATATTAGAAAAACAACTTTTTCTTTCAAGCGGTCTAAAAGTACGCTATTTGTTATCCCGATACAGACACAAGAAGTTAACATCGTTTCGTCGTCATCGTTTTTTAATTCTCAGGAAAAAAACTAATAATGGGGTCCTAGGCAGTAAAAGTAATTTCCAAAAGTCATCACTGCTATCATGGTGGCACATATATAAATGATTTTCATCTAGTGTTCAAGTATTTGAACACTAGATGGCACCAGATAGACCGATCTGAGTGTATTGCCATCTTTACATTCTTATTGAAAAAACAAAGGATGGAATACCCTCAGAGCGCTTGAGAGCACCACCCGAAACGTAAATGTGATTTTTATTAATTCAGTATTGATAATAATAAAGAAGCAAGTTTCTCGGGTAATCGGTCAGGACATCAAAACAATAAAACTCTTCAGCTACCAAGCTTTCGGCAGTACTTTTATTGCCTTCTTCAGGGCTTCAAAATTATGGCTTATGGAGGGCAAAATTAATGAAAACAGTAAAAAACACTTACTGCTACGTTGTTTCACGACATTGGACATTACACTTTGGTGACAAGCTGGCGCATCATTGCAGCCGAGGTGTCCCTGTAATCTCTCGGACTACATGGCCAAGGAAATAGTTAATAAAATTACAGAAAGGTTTAAAACTAAAATTTACGTCACAAACTACGAGCACAAACATATCAAATTGTGAGTGTTAGTCAAAATGCTTAAAACTTAAAAACTGGGGGGTCTGCTGTTAAAAATTGTTTTGTTTTTTTGTTGTATATCTTTTATTATTTATAACCTCCTGTCAGAATTTAACACGGCGGGAGAAAATGACATAGGCTTAGTAAACTTATTGTGTGAATCGAGCGTACTGTCGACATTGTCTACAATCTATCAAGGAACAATGTCGTGGCTATTCGCAGACCGATAGCCAAAACTACAAGCGGCACATTTCCTCCGTTGGTACTGCCAACAACGGCGCAAAAATCCACTCGAGAGAACGCAGGTATAAACAAAAAACAAAAGCAAACCCCAGGGGCATTCGGCTTTCTGGTTCCAAGCCAAGTGTAAAATTAGAATCAAATACAATGTAGGCACACCAAAGACGGAAAACCTACCCAGGGATAAACATGAGTGGGGAAATTAAAAGAACCAAGAAATGTCATGGGTGTCGTCAATGTCATCACCTTGCCCGCGAGGATTTCTGGGCTTGCATATTTGTATGAGGTTAGAGTAGATATTGTTTAAGTCTTCAATATCTGTGCGTTTGTTAATAGTCTTATCATGGCCAGCTGTTTCTACCATTTCCAGAGAAAGTCGTTTATGGTAATGTTGTTCCCTGTCTAGAATGCGGACCTCAGTGAATTGCATGTGGTGTCCCGTATCAAGAGAGTGCTGAGACAGTGCACTACCGGCCTTGGAGAGTCTGCAGTCACTCCGATGGGAAGCTATCCTATTTTACAATAGATTGGACGTCCGACCAATGTAAATGCCTGGATACACTGCACATTAGATGCTATAAACTACCCCTGCACACTTCAGTATGTCATCCCTGTCCTTTAATCTAGTATTAAGATTTCCCACAGTTAAGTTATTTTTAGGTGCCAACTTTATGTCCGGTGCATTGTTGACATTGTGCATTGAGACGTTTGACCTTGCTATATTATCTCTTTAATATATGGACAAGAGAAATATTTGACTTGAGAGGTGGTTGTTGTGTTCGTGGCAGGTACCCGATCACTCAAGTTCATGTTTGTGAAATGGAAGTGTAACGATGAATTAGGATCCTTTTCGGCCGACAATATGATATGGTTTGGGCTGGGGATTTACAGGGGAATGTGGAGTGTTAAAAAGAAGCTTATTAATTAGTTTGGGGGGGGATAAGAGTTATCCAATAAAATATGTTTCAGACGTTCAAGGTTTTTGGTGTTAAAGGACTGGTGTGAAATTTTATTTATTCTGTTTTTTAAGCCTAGTATTAAGTTTATTTTTGTTTGTTGGTTGCGGCTTGAAAAGTTTAAGAACGTCCTGAATTGGTTGGTTTCTGATACCAATCTAAAATTATTACTTTATGTTTGGCCACCTAGTTTCGGGACGCCTTGTATACGTAATATACATCCAGTTTTAATTAAATTTATAAGGATTTGCTCAACATTCTATGAACATCGTATGGATGTTGTGGATATGTTCTGCACTTTATGTATATACAATTTGCACATACATAAAATATAGTGTGTTTTGAGAGTGGTCACCAATCCCCATGTCAACGTGCCACAACAAGCCGGTCAATGCCAAAAACGTACTGGCCGTGAACCAGAAACAAGGCGCTGCTATCTGTAATTCATTAGTATCACTGATTCACAATTACACTACAGAGAGAGATACATTACTATCGCTGATACACAATTACACTGCGAGAAAAAACATGAACTTAAACAAAAAATGATAGAGTTCTGACAATTTTGACCTATAATATACGACACGCGACACCGATCAACGTCGGATAAAATATAAATTAACTGATAACGGGCGGAAATTGGCGTGTTTTTGACGCATGACACGTGACTTTTGGAAATGTGCTTGCAAACCTTTGATATGGTGACCAAGTGATAACATGTAAAAAAAAACACAATTTGGCACTTGTGAATTTGTGGTTTTATAACGGACTATATTGGGCTAAACTAGTATCGTTTACAGTATCGCTGAACTATCCTATTCTTCTTGTGCTCCCTGTACTACCTGCTACTACAGGAAACAAAATTAAAAATCTCTTGAGGCAATCTGAAATCATCAAAGGGGAAGAGAACTCAGTGTTTTTTTGTAATTTGATTACAGGCTATACCTTATATTCTTGAACATACACAAAAGTACGCCATTTGTACGTAGTGAAAACGTACATGTTCATTTTATTGGGACATCTTAGTCCTGTAAATGTGCGTTTGACGTATTAGCCATTCACTTATTTTTGTCATCTAGTTACCTTTGAAACCTTCATTTTTTTTACCCATCTCCTTTTGGCACATATTGAGAAGATACGATAAAAATGTCAATTTTCCAACGCCTACTTGACGACGATAACAAGTGAATGGCTTATGCCTACGTATTACGCCTTGTACGCAAAAGTACTTTAATTACGTACTCTGCTATTTGACTGCTGTTGTTATTCGCATTTTATTAACGTGAGGTTTACCCTTTTATAATTTATTATCACAAGTAAATAAATTAATGATTAAAGTAAAAAAATAGTACCTAGGAATGGCAACACCACGCCAGTTTATTAATTTTGAGGATATATTTGAGGACATATTTGTTTTGAATTTTGATGATTTTTAAAGTCTTCTTCAGTTACTTATTCAGTCTTGGTGCCTTTGTCTAAAATAGTCAACTCAGTAATAGACCTACTTATATTAAGCTCTTATAAAACAAATCACTAGATGAAATTTAGCCCCTTTTAAAGACGTTTAACGTAAATTCCAGCTGAAGAACCAGACTCGGTTTGTTTTCCAGAGCATCGCTGGTTTTCCTACAATTTTAAATAAAGATTGTTCATAAAAAAAACCTCGTAGCAAACCATGGAATTAATACAAATGTCTGAGACAGGTTTTTAAAAAAATGAAAACACATAAATGTCACACAATACGTTTATTTATTAGTTGGCTTTTTCGCTTGTGTCACAGGCATCTTCAGAACGAGAAGTTTTGACATGAACGTCACGTTTCTATAACACTTAAGACGACTTTTACAAGTTCCGTTTAAACAAATCAATTAAAATGTACGTTTTCCAGCTTATCGTTTCAAACTGAAGTTTTACCGATACGATTATTATGTGAAATTAGGAAAGCAGTTGTAGTTTTATTTAGTTATTCGGTTTTTAAAATGGTTATAATAACATGATCAACTAAATTAAGTATAAAGCGTTCCATAAAGTTTTTCCAAAGGCTATTATTTGAATGACCCCTATATAATTTTTGAACTGTGTCAATGTTAATGGTTATGTTAGAAAAGCCGTAAAAGAAAGATTCCGCCAAAAAACGCGACATACTTGTTATCCATAAACTGATTTGCCAAAAATGTGATTGACAAGATTTTAGCCAGTAAATTGAAAGCAGGTGAAGGTGAATGCCAATAACAACTTCCCTACAAGTTGTTATGATGGTTTAGTGTAGTTTTACTTTAATATCTGCCATCAGTTTGACTTTGAGTAAATTAAATTAATTTCCTCGACGTTATATTAAAAAAAGTTTTTATCAGATTATAAATTATTTTCATTCGAATGCCTAAAAAAGTTTCGTACAAAACTAAAAATCAAATTATAAACTGCTAAAATCATTACAAAAAAGACAGGCCAGACTTTTTGGAATCGCTGATCCTTAATAAATTATCTACAATATTTGGGGTAAGTC
Organism: Taphrorychus bicolor; assembly: GCA_951812265.1. Taxonomy (NCBI): domain Eukaryota; kingdom Metazoa; phylum Arthropoda; class Insecta; order Coleoptera; family Curculionidae; genus Taphrorychus; species Taphrorychus bicolor. The sequence continues at coordinate 76,627,990 of OX638297.1, read as the reverse complement.
GGGTCTGGATGAGTACCATATATATTAGTTTAGAATCAAACTTGAAAAAACATCTTATTAGGGTTTTTTTAATAAAACGATATTAGTAAATATTTCACATGTAATTTGTTAAGAGAAAAGTGGAAGCATCTTTTTTTTTTGCAAAAGAACGTGTCTCTGATTTTTCGTAGCATGAGTATGACCCTCCCTTTTTGTAGATTTCTACAGTGAAGAAATGTTAGCGTTTTGTAAAAGAGCTCATATACAGTGAGTAGATAACTGCAAATATACTTTTAATAAAAAGATTTTTATGGTTCCAGGAATAAGAGCCATTTACGGAAGACCTTTTAGTGGTTTCTTCGCTTTCAGCATATGTTTCAATCCGAAAGACTTAGTTTCCATCAACGTGCGTTTTCCTATTAAATGGCTTTCCCACCTGAAACCTGCACTACTTTTAAGTTACACTTTTTTGGTAGGTAACGAAATAAAATCAAGAACTACCAAAAGTCTTCTACTATTGACCCTATTAGGCAGAGCACTATCAATTAATAGTTCTTTTTCGTTTTTTCAAATGGACAAAAGGTATTTTAAGAGATTTTTAATTAACTATAGACAGACGCCTTTGAGTAGTATAGGAACCGCTAAAACATCGGTGAACGTACCAGGGTAGCAGAATGTTCTGTTGACGCACGAAAACATAATATGTGAATTATAACTAATGCTTACAAATATCAAGCGTCCTATATAGCGCTTATTTTAACAAGTTTTTGGACAAATTCTCTCCTAAAAACTCTTAAAATAAACCTGCTCTTAATATATATTATCGATGATTTCGGTATCGATGATTTCTATCGGTAGAAATGCTTCATTTTCTATCGGTCTAGCACTCAGGAGCTATTGTCAAAGGCGGGAAAAGCATAATAATGAGGTGATGACGCAAAAATCTCCATATCACATTAAAAAGTACTTACGAGGTATTAATTCTAGGCCATCGTTATGTTGCACAGAGTGAGCAAAACTCGATGTCAAAGCTCTAGTATAAGAAAATTTGTTGTCCTAAGAATTACTTCTGCCAAGTATTTGACCAGACGAACGTCTCATCAGATCTAGTACATGGATTTATTATTATCGCTTGCAACTATTATTTTTGGTAAGTTCTGGCAACAACATTTTTTTGTAATGGCAGCATTTTATAACCTTTAAATTATGTCAATATAACCAATAAAAGCGACACAGTTCACATATTATACGGGGGGCAATCTGTCAAATTTCCATTGCCTACTTTTCCGAAAAATATAAAGAAAAGCTTTATATGTGATAATTACTGAATCTCATAAGTTATTTAAATAATAAATATATTATTTAATATATTTCAATTATTAATAATTATTTAAATAATAAAATAAATTTAGTTTTATCACAGATGTGCCCAGCAAAAGTTTGTTTATTTTATTTATAACAAAAATGGTATTATTCTCAGGGTTTTGCAATTTTTACAGCAAAAATCGCCTATCGTTTTTTTTTAAACTTTATATATATTTTTCAATTATATTAATATAGTAAATGTTTCACACTCAAAAAGTTACTCTTGTGTTTCTTACAGCAATACGAGCGAAAACAGTTTTCGCTTATAACTTATTAATTCTGTTCTAAATACTGGATATATTCCTTATATTAAAAATTTAAATCATATGGCGCCATTCATTCCTAACCAAAATTAAAATATTTGCTTCTCGAAACGCAAAAAATTGCGTATACAGGGTGTCTTTTTAAAGTACAGGAACAACAGTTTTCACAAAAAATTGCTGTCTACCCGTTCGTTGTGGTTTGGATAGTTCTTTTAAGAAGTTTTAAGAGGATTGGTACTAGTATATTGTGCAACTAGTGTCGAATATTGCACGTTTCACATGAGTGCGACAGTTGGGACACGGGCCACAGGCGAGTGATGCAACTTCACAATTAAGAGTGATTTTCTACGTGTTGCATACTATACTTTTTCTACCACTGCAATTTTGTTTCTTAAACGATCATTCGTATTGTAAAATTGTAACGAAGTTGCTAAAGTTTATGGTAAAAGCGCTCGGACTACTATAATAGAAGCGAAAATATCTTATATAAATACGGCCAAAGTGGCTGGGAACTCTTTTAGGTCAACTCTGAGTACTTTTTGACATGAGAAAAAAATTGTAATAACGAAAGATCGAAGATTTGTTTTTTGATTATAGGGCTCGTATTTATTTTAAAACAAATTAGTGTAATAAGTAATAAATACTCATCGGGCGGCTTGCAACATCGCTTGGTGGTAGTGAAAGTGGACCGTTCCCGTCAAAGATCGCGTAGGTTCAAATACTTTGTCCTACAATAACACCAAGACGCCAAGTGTATCGTGTATTGATTTCTTGATACCTGACTCGTAAGCCAAGGCAAGGAAGGGCGCCAAAAGACTATCAAGTGTATTGTGTATTGATTTCTTGATACCTCATTTGTAAGCCAAGACAAGGAAAGGCGCCAATATTTTATAGGATGGTTAGACTTTTTCTGATCATGAAAATGGTGAGTATTGGGTTTTTTTGAGGTTTTATGATTATAATTAATTAAATTAAATTACATTATTATAATTATTATTATGGTTTTATTATCAATATCAACTGACTAATGTTAAATGTTTCCCGTGTACCCGCCAAAAAAATACCTAAAAAGTTAGGTTAACAGCAAATGACGTTGACAGCACTACGGCATTATCATGTGTAAATTATATTCAGGAATAGAACAGAAGCTTATTTTAAATAAATTATGAGTTTTTAGTTTTTTTCTTACACCACACCATGCTAATTAGCCAAGTTAACTAACAGCTCAAACATAGAAAGTAAAAATAATTCTTAGTATTTTTTTATATTGATTTTACTAGATATTTTATATTTCGGCGAAAACTTAGTAAAACATAAAGCTTGGGATCGTCGATTTTTCAAAATTAAGCTTGTGTTGCCACTGAGCCGGACTTTTTCGGGCTGAACTTTTTAATGTTACGTTATAATTATATGTCGATTATTATTTATATGGGGACAAGTAGGTAAGCAGGGTTTTTCTTTCCGTGAACTATTAACCTTTTTGGCGGGCAAACGCAGGTGATCTATTGCGACTGATCCCCGAAAGAAATAGCCATTGGTCGAATAAGTGATTGGCGTTCCGCTGTCACTCATTCAGACCTATACACCGTTCTAATTCAATTTCTCGGCGGTTTGGCGTGGGCGACAGTTGCATCAAACCCTCGAGAAGGTTGGGCAGAGAGATGGGCGTTCCGTTGTCCCTCATCCTAACCTCAACATCCGTGGTACTAATAGTATAATTTCTCGTCGGTCGAGCGTTGGTGACTGCTGCGCCAGACCCTCGAGGACAAAGGTTGGGGAAGACAAACAACACCAAGGGGTGGCGCCCGAGCAAATCCGAAGCAACACCGACGAAAAGGCGTCGCAAATTTGGCGCCCAAGCAGGAACTCCTTACTGTCGGCTTTGTTGAAACCAACAGAAGGAGAAGAGAAATTAAAAACAACTACCTCTATCAGTGACATGACCGCCGACCAGGCGGAAGCCAGGAATACGAGGATATCCTGTGTATACCAAATAAAGAAGGATGCTTTAATCAACGAACTAATAGAGCTAGGTCTGTCTAGTGAAGTAAATGTTGAAAGGCTGAGATGACGCTTGGTTGAATACCTCGGGAAAATTCTACTACAGCTACGCTACAACTAATGCCTAGCAACCTCTTGCTGGATATTCTAAGAGAGGACGTGGGTGAGTGTAGTAAGACAAATCCCCCACCAAGACGAACTACTAATAAGACGAAACCGATTTATACCGCTGCGCCTCCCATTTCCAGTATGCTCCTTTGCCGTTACATGCTGTAAGTCTGGGTCCATCATCAGACCATATTAAAGTTCGAAAATGGAATGTTCGATTAAACGGCCGGAGCGATCCAATACAAAAAATGTGAGGCTGAAACATCAGACACACAATTTGAATTCCGCAACGGAATGGGCACGAGAGAGGCCATCTTTGCTTTGAATGCCTTGTCTCAAAGATGCCTAGATGTAAACCAAGACCTTTACATATGTTTCATAGATTATAGTAAGGCGTTCGACAATGTCAAGCATGAAAAGCTTCTGGATATACTCCAAGGACTTGGCATTGATTACCACGATATCCGAATATTGTCAAATCTCTACTGGGGACAAACTTCTAGAGTGAAATATGACAATGCTTTGACAGAACAAATTAGTATTCGGAAGGGAGTCAAACAGGGGTGTGATCTCCCCCCTATGCTATTTAATATTTACTCGGAGTTTGTTTTTCGGGAGGCATTGGAAGAGGAGCTGCCGGTTATAGCAAACAATGGCAGAACTGTCAACAACACATCAGGTAGATCTGCAGAGACTGGTAGACAAAGTAACAGTAGTTCGCGAAGATTAGAGGCTAAATATTAATATCAATAAAACAACAAAATGTTAATAATATCCAAAAGGAACATCCGTGGTCAGCTGACCATACGCAATAAGACGGTTGAGCAAGTCCATCACTTCAAATACCTAGGAACTATCATAAATGAAAATGTTGCACACAAACAAGAAATCTTGTCAAGAATTGAGCAAGCGAGGACAACATTTATGAAACTGTGAAAACTGCTGACAGCCCGTGATCTATCTTTGACTTTGAGAATGAGAATGGTGCGGTGTTACGTCTTTCCAGTATTACTACATGGTCTTGAAGGACGGACACTGAACAAGGAAACATCGAAGAGACTGGAATCGTTTGAGTGGTGGGTGTACCGCCGAATGTTAAAGATCTCCTAGATGGACCGCATTACGAACGAACAAGTTCTGGAAAGAATGGATAAGGAAATGGAAATTCTTTTGACAATGAAGAGAAGAAAACTAGAGTTTCTTGGGCATGTTATGCGTAATTCAAACTATGAAATTCTGCATTTCATCATGCAGAGGAAGATCGTGGGACGCAGAAGCGTCGGTCGACGTAGAATTTCCTGGCTACGTAACCCGCGAGACTGGTTTGATCTCGCATCTGTCGAACTATTTCGGACAGCTGCCTCTAAAGTTAGAATAGCCATGATGATCAGCCATCTCCGAAGGAGAAGCTGAGATCAAAAAGAAGAAAAAGCGATCCACTAAGTTTTACCCAGAGGTTGAAAGAACCGAAAACTGCTGCCTACATACCGTCACACCGCCTACAAGCGACTGCAGCGACATAATTAGCTTCTCGCGAGTGGTCAGAGAAACCGAACGACTATTAGAGGAGTTAAGGAAAGCACCAAATGTCGGAAACCCCAGATTTCCGTCACAAAATACACTTTTACTGCGAGACACAGAGCCAAGCAGAAAGCAAAGAAGGGGACAGGATAGTCGCCAATATTTTAGATGTGGAAAACCCGGCCACTATCGTAGCGAATGTAGGGAACCACCCAGGTTTTTCTGCTCCCGCTGTCAGAAGGAAGGGATAATGTCTCGAGACTGCCCCCCCCCCCCCCCCCCCGCCGACGGTCGGAAAATTAGAAGAGGGCTATGTTGCTGCGAGGTCATCACAGCTGTCATCCCCGTGCTTCAATCTCGATTGTACAACCTATTGGTCCCGTAGCTTGACCCCATATCCAAATATGGGAAAACGTTCTCTGCTCTATTGGACACTGGAGACACACTGTCTTACGTAGGTGATTCCATTGCCAGGCTGTGCAAACAACAGAACGCCTATCTCTCCTCCCAACATTGAAGCTGTTCTCCACCGTTAATCGACAAGGAAAGGATTTTCTCAGGTGATCGGTCATCGGATCACAGGACAACCGATCACCTGAGAAAGTCCTTTCCTTCTCCTCCCAACCTTTGTCCTCGAGGAACTGGCGCAGCAGTCACCAACGCTCGACCGACGAGAAATTATACTACTAGTACCGCGGATGTTGAGGTTAGGATGAGGGACTGATGCGGGATCAGGCTCGTATTGAACCAAAGCCCACAGCAGGTCGTGGGGATGTGATTCGCACGTCCGAAGGTCTTCTCAGCTTTGACTCTCATGAAGTCGCGCACTGTTTGCCATCGCAGATTAGCACGAATTTGTTCGTTACTAATGTACTATGGGGCATTTACCGCCATACGGAGGTAAATGTTTTCAACACCTTCCACCCTTGAGAAGTGGGCCTCCACCGAACTTCCCCATGAGACCGATCCATACGTTAGGATCGGTCGCATGATGTGAAAGCCATCAGCAAGAGGAGCTTCCCCCTCACGAGCAGATGGCTTCTTCGGTTGCGCAGGGGTATAGTGATGCCATAGCCCCCCTAACTTTGGCAGCGGTGACCCTGACATGGGGGCCCCAAGTCAGCCTTTTATCGAAGGAAGGACCAACGGTCTTCAGGACCTGCAATTCTGCCGAATGCAACCCCCGAAAACTGTATTGTCCGACGGGCACGACGTTTAGGCGTGTACACTCGTCTTGGAATCTCCTCAGGATAATACGGTCCACGACCTTCCCAGCCCCGCACAGTAATGTGATGAGCGGGTGGCTCTGTGGAAATTTCTTTTTCTTTCCCCGCTTATTCAGCGTTATCACCACTCCCTGTTTCCACCTTGATGGAAAGTGCCCTAACCTCAGCGCTGCGTTCGCATCAGCGCAGAGACAGGCTGCACCATTCCTGGTCAGGTTTTTCAGCACCTTGTTGGAGATGCCGTCCCGTCCCGGAGCCTTACGTTCTACAAGAGTCCTCAGTATGTCCCTGACTGGTCCGAATGTGGCGACGTGACCGACAGCATGTATGAGATATACTCTCCCGAAGTAGTGTCTGTTTATACGCGCTAGTCTGTGATTAATTTAGTGAAAGTGAATTCAGTGAACAGCAAATTGCCTAACCTACACTAGGAACTAAGGCCTTGGTTTCTACCACTGCGAAAGACGTAGATTTGAGGTAAATTTGTGAAAAACTATAGATCGAAAATCATTAAAAACAAATAGTTATATCGGCCATATTTACATTAATAAAAAAAGTAATATAAGCAATATCGAACGTGTTTAGACAAACAATTCGGCCTGCTTTCATCACGCTGCGAAATTTTTGTATTGCTTTCTTGACCGTGACCTCATTTTATTCGCGCGCTGGTGTTTTTGTAAACATAGGTGACGCGGAGCGTGGGCCCGGGACGGCGCCCCTCACGGAAGGTATAGCCAGGAATGCGTTCGATGTACTAATAAAAAATACCCCTCAAAAAATAGTAACACTGCGTAAGGAACACGAAGATGAATCAACTGATAACGCTTCTCTTAGACAATCAACTACCGGAAAACGCAACGAAGAAATAGAGAAACGGTTGACAAAATCGCCGACTACAAACATTACCATGTCTACTGAAAATGTAAATATAACTCCTAACGACAGCAGAGCAGTCATAGACCTATACTGGGACGAGAAAATTGGAAAAACTGTAAAGAAGCGAAAGAAACAAGCCTCCGTGTCTGCAAAACACGTCATAGAAAATACCAAAGAAAAGGACGATAATCTGGAGGTCTATATCCTCATGTCTAAGTTCAAAAAATCCCTTAAAGGAATCGAACTAGTAAGCCAATCGCTAACCCATATAGCGAAAAAAGTAGTAAAAAAGAGCTTAAAGATATAGCTGATCGCATTAGGAGCCTCAGCTCAATAGTGAACACCACAGAAATGTGGAAGTTGCAAAAAAGAGGTCCAGAGGAGACATGCCTTCATGATTGCTTCTTGGAAGAGCCAACGGAGAAACCTGCCAAACCTGAAACTAGAGAGTTTGGCACACAGACCGGACCGACCTCTGGACTGAGCGAACTGCCCACGAGCTGCACGTACGACAAAAATAGCTGACAAAAAATGGGAAGAGTATAAATTGTATAAAAAGACAAATATCGTAGTAGGGTCCCCCCTAGAACCCCCAACTGAGACCGCTAAAGTTGTCTTTGTGGAAAGAGATGAATTGGAAATGACTAAGTCCATCCAGGCACAGTATAAGACTCGGTACCCAGGCGTAACTAACTTGGAAGACTTGGACATAATGGAAATTTCATCACAGATTAAATCCAAAAAAAACAAATCTTGCTATAACTAAAAAAATAATTAAAGTAATAATACCGGAATCAGAAGAAGAACTATTTAAAAAAGTCGAAAGCCTAAAGGAGGAGATTCGGGGCGAAAAGAAACTGACGCTCCACCATACAAAAATGATGACGGTTCAAAGGCTCAGAAAAATGTTCGAGCTCGTCTTTCTCGGCAAGGACGTAGCCATTGACATATTCACCGCAAATGGCAAGAAAGTGGCAGATGCCCAAAGCACAAAGCCGGCCAAGGACACGATAAAACCAAAGAGCAGAGCCTTTGGCACTTACGCCATCGTAGTTAATAGCAAGAAAGAAAACACAAATGAGACCACAGACAAGATAAAATCAAGTCTCAGCGAAAATGGAACAAAAAGCTCAATAAAAACAATTAAGGCAAACGCGGACGGCAAATTTATCATAACCCTCGAAAAGAATGAAAACGCATTGGAAAATGTAGGCAGAGACATCCAGTAATCACTATGCAAGGAAAACGTCAAGCTCCTGAGAGACCAAAAAGACAAGACTACTATCTACATTAGGGATATGGACGCCACCATATCCAAGCAAGAAGTAGAACGGGCTATAAGGGATGAGTTTCCAGAACTTGATCTATCGGACCTCAGTGTTGGCGACCTGACACCAAATGCCAGAGTCCTACAAGCGGTCACAATAAAACTTAAAAATATCTATGCTAAAACACTGCTTGAAGAACAATATATCAGAATAGGCCTTCCTAGCTGTAAAATGGAGCCGCAAAAAAAATAGACAGTTGCGCAGATGCTGGAGCTTCGAACACGACACTGCTGAGTGCGACGGGCCGGACCGCAGTAAAAACTGCTTCAGGTGTGGCCGGTTGGGACATGGCAGAAACGAGTGCAAAGAGGGTACCAAGGCTTGCTGTGTGCCTTATGCAACACTAGCGGCCATCAACCAGGCACCGGGAATTGCCCGTCGTTTATAAAAGCTTTAAACTTGGCCAAACAAAAGAATAGACAGCAGTTTAACAAATCCACCAGCAGGCAGCATAATAGAGTCTCTGAATCCGGTACAAAACTTGAAGTAAATTAACAGAAGTTAGATATGCCACATATCAATATCCTACACATTATCCACATGACATGGCTTTCCTGGAATCAACCAAATCAAACATTGACGTAATTATAGCAAGCGAACCAAATAAAAAACTGGTTGAAAACAACACCAGGTGGCTGAGTGAGCAAAAGTCAGATGTGTCTATATACCTAAGATCCAAAGCATTGAAAATATCCAAGATAATCAAAGAAGAAGGCATAGTGGCTGCTATGGCTGAATCTTTCTCAATCATAGCCTGCTACATATCACCGAATTGCGCGTATGCGGCTTTCGAGCAATTCCTAGCAAAGGTACAGAACATATACAAAGAGATTTTTTTTAACTTTGAACATACAACGCTATTTTCCCTATGTTCAATTTTAAAAAAACCATCTCAATGCATTGCTGTCAGATCTTAATTTCTAGGTTCAGATATCTGTACAGGTAACTTTAACAGCTCGAAAACTTCAAACTTTATTTTTTATAACGCTGCTTTTAGTAAACTTTTTGCTGAATATTTTTCATAGACTAGATAATGTATTCTAAACAGGAAAAAATAGAATTGTTTAATCTTTACAAAAAAGAAAATAGCCTTAGGAGAGTGCGTGATTTATTTGCAACTAGTCATCCAGACTGTCCCATTCCTTCTATTGGAACGATACATAATATCGTCAAGATGTTTAATTCAGAAGGATGTGTAGTTAACTCTCATAGGAAGAGGAGCAAACAACCACATGTTCTTACAGAGGAATTAAAACTGGAAATTTTATGTTTTATGGAAAAAAATCCTGGATCCACCTTAAAACAAGTGGCTGATTATTTCCAATTCCAAAATTTTCTGTGTGAAGGACTAGTGATGTGCAAATTACGGTAATTCATTTTTTGGTAAGAACATTGGTAATATTACGTAATATTACGGTAATATTACGTAACATTCATGAAATGGCTTTGAATAGAAGGTGAATAGTGAATAATTATAAAAAAATGTGTTTAAAATTGGTTTCAAAATCTAGTTGAAACAAGGTTTATTGAACATAAAAAACATTTTCTGCTAGTCTGGCAAAAGCTATTGACAAAACTTACAGATTAGCTTTATAAAAATAAATAGAGCACTATGAGAAGTTGAAAGAAATTTATTTTCTGCGAAAGATGTTAATGATAGAAATTGTTATCTTTTTCGCAGGAAACTCTAGTTTAAAATATGCAAAAAGGCAATATTTACTAATTGGAAATTGAAAACTTTTTTTTTATTAATAATTAAAAAAAAAGTTTTCAATTTAATTATTAATAAAAAAAAAGTTTTCAATTTCCAATTAGTAAATATTGCCGTTTGCATATTTTGCAACTAGAATTTCCTGCGAAAAAGCTAAAAATTTCTAACACTAAATAAAGCACTCTTTTACTTTAACTTTAACGAACAAAACTCATAACGAAATCTACAAATAAAAAAATATTTGGTTGCTTAACTCAGGTATCAGGTTCGAAATCCGAGCTGGAAATAATTATCTTCAGCGCAGGATGCTGTACTGGGTACAGAATATAGATCGGAATACCGGATTTGAACACCAAATAAGAGTTCGGATACCGAAAATTACGATAATATTACTGGTAACATTCCGTTGTTACCGGTGGACAATGTAATATTACCGTAATTTACGTAATATAACCGTAACTTCTGATGGTAATATTCGCATCGTACATCACTATGAAGGACCCTAAAAGAATTCAAGTTCAAATTCTACAAATACTCTAATCATCAAGTGCTCTATGACGACGACAAAGAGAGACGAACAGATTTCTGTAAAAGATTCCTAAATTTACTCCATAGGAATGGCAACATTTTGCGAAAAATTGTATTTACAGATGAAGCATCTTTTTCATTAAATGGTTGTGTAAACTCCCAAAATTATAGGTAAAGAACTTTTATAGCAATCGCCTGAATTCTGTTTTTTAATATCCTAATTACCTACTGTTTTTAGATACTGGTCTCAAACAAATCAGCATTTACAAAATTTAACTCACTCCCAATATAATGCAAAAGTCAGCGTGTGGATAGGCATAATTGGAGATACACTTATAGGACCATTCTTTATTGAAGGGACTTTAAATTCGCTTAAATTTTTAAACCTGCTCCGTGACCAAATTATGCCAGAAATTGAAAATTTGAATATTGAAAACACGTGTTTTCAAATGGATGGCGCTCCTGCTCATTCCACGAACGAAGTTAGAAATTTCCTCAATCAAGAATTTCCTGACAGGTGGATAGGAAGGTTTGGGCCTATTTCATGGCCACCAAGGTCCCCTGACCTCTCCCCAAACTACTTCTTTTTATCGGGCTATCTAATCGATCTAAAGTCGAAAATTTATAACAATATGGAAATTGAGAATGTGGACGTTTCAAAACAACGTATCCGAACAGCCTGCAACGAATTTAATCAAAATTGCTTAAGAAACACAGTTCGTGCCTTTCAAGATTGACTTGCATATTGTTTAGAACGCGAAGGGGGACATTTTGAGAATTTGTCATGAACTTTTAATGTTCTAGTGTTTTTAATAAATGTTTTCTTGTTATACAAATGTTATTTAATTGGTGGCTATCATTGGCGGATTAGGATAAAACAGCAAATTACACAACTATCTCTGTGCCTGTGTCTCTCTGCTTTGGCAGAGAGATAGTTTTGTAATTTGCTGCCTTGTCCCAATCCGACAACCATATCAACCAATTATTTTTCTAGGACTGTATACCTTTTTATCAATGTTATTTAATGTTTAAAAGCGATGTCTAAATTGAAATAATTAACGAAATATATTTGGAGCCTTTTTTGACGTTTTACCTTTACCTAAACATCAACGTCTGACATCAATGCTTTAAGATGATTTTTTTAAAAATTGAACATAGGGAAAATTGCTTGTATGTTCAGAGATAAAAAAACCTCACTGTATAATAATGTTAAGGGCGATACACTACTTTTGGGCGACATTAACTACAAGTCGCCGGAAAGGGGATCGCCAAGCGAAGACGCCCGGGGTGCAGCCCTGTCCCAGATGTTGCGACGCCCTTTCTCAGGTCCGCTGATACTTAATTAATTCGTTGAGTCTCGGGCGCCACCCTTTGATATTTATAAAGCGACAAAGGGACCGCTATTGCCTACAAGGTAGCTTTTAAACAGAGGAGAAATATTCCAGGGATTTTAGATTAAAACACCAGGAGTAAGGAACAATAATCGGGTGTCTATTAAACTACGGTACAACAACATCCAAACACCTACTAGTACTACGACTGTTAGTGACTCTCTATAACTACATACGAACACATCCTAAAACTATGCAATTAATAACAGCGAGAGGGGGGGAGCAACAGTTAGTTACTTAGTAGACGAAATTCTGATGAACCAGGGAAAACGGGAGGTTTCGGTAATAAACCAGTACACTCTGTACTGGATCGGTCGGGGTCGGAAACTTCAATATTGCGTACAAGCAGTAACAACAATATGAAACGGTAACGGAGCTTTGGGACCACTGGGAACTGGGGTTTCGGAGGGAGCGTACTTTATAATTCGGAATCGGATATAGTCGGTTTCGGTTTATTCACATCCAGCCTGGCTTTGAAGATCGGTGCTACGGGAAGCCCAGGATGTAAAACAGGTCAATGACGGAATCGGTAATAGGTCCCAAATCGGATTCGAAAGAAGCGGTACGGTGAGCGGTGTGTTGCGATTGCGATTTTCCCGGGTTACACATGAACGCACCCTGTGAGGAACAAAATGAACGCGGCCAGAATCAGCATGGCACCTGCGTCATTTGAACGTCACAAGTCACAAGTACTCCGGTGGAGCGCGACAACTCCAACTACACCGGGAAATCACAAATCCACCCCTCTTGTGTCGTAAGACCCTAGCGGCCTAGCATGACGTCAGGAGCCGAAACGTGAAGCAGCAACGTCGGCCCCCTAGGTCAGATATCCGGTACTAACTCACCCAGTCCTTGACTCGATGCGACCGTCGACCCCGAAATCTCCGAATTATTTTACTAGTCTTTATAAATTCTGTCGGCTTGTTAAGCGCGACTAACAGGTGGCGCCATCTATGGGCGCACTCGCGGACCTACGGCCGTTTTGGCCATTGCCTTTGTTTTTATATGGGGAATTCCCGTTTTTTTATTTAAATAAAAGGTGTTGTAATGAGTTGGGTGATGAAATATGAAGAAAATGTTAATTGTGACGTCATTACCTGTGAGTTAGGGAAAAACTTCGTTACAATGTGCGCCGGGTTTAACATGGCAACGCTCAATACGGGCGAATCTACCTTTGTCAGAAGAGATACACGGTCCTGCATAGACATTACTTTCGCCAACAACAACTTAGCAAAACAGATTAAAAGCTGGAAAATCTTGGATAATGAGCCATGCTCGCCGCACAGACACATCTGCATCGAAATCGCCAGCACCCAAAAACCGCTCAGGGGGCTGAAAGAACGACCACTTCCAGATCTGAAACAGTTGTCAGATGTCTTCCGAGAACTCATTGCACGCCACCCAGAAACAAACAGCGCCAAAGGACTGACCAAATATATGATTATAGGGCATTCAAAACTGCAAAGCCATGTCTAACCGCCAAGACAATGGATCTAAACAGCCGTACTGGTGGAACGAAAGTATCGAAGAAGCTAGAGTGAACTGCATAAGGGCAAGGAGGCAAGCAACCAGGGCAAACTGCAGAAATGTGGAATCGATAAACTCGGCGCATATTTGGGACAAATACAAAATAAAAAAGAAATTCTTGGTTAAACTAATTGACCAAGAAAAGAAAAAGATATGGATCCAGATTTGCAACGAGTTAAAGGAGGACATCTGGGGGACGAATCCAAATTGAGGCGGAGCAAGAGTTCTTTATGTCTGCCCAGGTTTCTGTACTAGGCCCACTATTGTGGAATATTATGTATGATTCAATATTAAGAGAAGCGTCATCAGAGACGGTTCTACCTATGGGCTATGCCGACAACATTGCATTGGTAATAAGCTCCAAAACTAGACACCAGCTGATGGAGGTGGGAAATACACATAGAGGATTTATCAAGGTAGAGGTCTTTATTTACATTTTGCAATATTGGCGTGATAAACAAACCCTCCATACAGTTTTGCCAGGATTACTTTGCTAGTAAATTGGAACGTCCTTTTTTTGGATGATATCTTGCGAATCTTAACACCACGAGGGTACTATAATATCTATTGCTGTCCAAATAATTTTTGAATGGTGATTAATAGAACACTTATGACGATAAAATAAAAAAAATACGTTTAAGAAGGCCAACATCCGAATGGTCACAATCGACAATAGTGTCAGAATCCTGTGACACGTGGTAATATACCTATTATTTAAATATACGGCGAACGTCAATCCCTCACAGTAAATCGAAAATGAAGCTCCTCAGTTGGCTATGAAAATCTTGCAGTTGGTCGACCAGATGTTACTGCGCATGTTTGCTGCGCACCACGTGCTAGTTGAAAAATGAGTGAGGTTTTGAATCTGACGTCTACAAATTTTTTGGTTATGCCAAATGTAACATGTTTATTGGCGGGAACGAAAGTCGACAATAATAAATAGCGAAATTTTCCAATGCACTGATTTTTTGTGTTTGTTTTATTGCAGGGAGCAATATTTCATGTGTTCAAAGGACTAAATAAAGCCATAGAAATTTAAAAGGAAGATAGGTATCTACATAATAACTCAGTAAGGGCTATATTGAAGGCTAGATACTGTTTTAGAGAAATATTCCACTTTCAGTTTGCACAAAGAGAAATCAAAAGCTTTAGAGTTGTTGTAAAGATCCCACTGAGAATTTAAGTGTCTTTCATGGACCTACATACCTAGTTATAGGTACTACAACTTTATTTTGTTTTCAAGGGACATGGAATATTTAATAGGATAAGTAAAGCCATATGGAATTAAACAGACAAAGATTAGTTAAAGCAAATAAAGTACTTATAAGTACTTAGTGAAAGTAACTTCTGGTAGTTGTGGCTCTTGACGCGTCACAAACCAGGCACACAATACCTATGCCTAGCACCCTTGGAGGCCACCTCATTGATGCTTTCCTACAGTTTAGCATAAAATAAACACCTGAACTAGGTATAGGTCTTGGTATGGGTAAAATAATATGGAACTCATAGGGAAGCTCATTAGAGAAGGACCTGCATACAGGCAAAACCCCTGAACATCTGTTCAATTGCAAAACAAACCTACATAATTTGGTTACTAAACAAATCTCAGTCAGAAATAGGAACAATCCTGAATATGCAGCAGTAAACCCAGCACAAAAGACGCGGCACCGGAATACCCAGCCAAGCAAAGTTGAATTAGATTAAACCAAACCGTATTTATGCAGACCGATTAATGATTTGAGTAAAGTTAAACTAAACAAACACTAAACTGAAAGTATAAATTTAGCAAAGAACGAACAAGATCAAGATGAAAACTTGAAAGCGTCCCCAAAAAGTAGGGTTAAATGCAAGGTTGCCAGATGTAATTTCTATTACCGTTTGTGAGTGTTAAAAAATTCAATTTTGGTAATTATAATTATTGGTGGTTTTAGTAAGATTTTACTAATTTATCTAATAGCGTGACGTCAGATGCGTCGACAGGTTGGCAACGTAGAACTTTCAAATAATTTTCAAATCTCGCGCATGCCCACTTCATTTCCGTCGAGTAAATAGGTATGTCGATCGTCAGCTGTTTATGGCTTCTTTTTCAGGACTTACGTAATTTTTATAGAACTTCAAATTATTTGCACGTGGTTTGTGAGTTTATGAGAATTATTTCCTGGACTTTTTTTTCCTGGTTTCTTTCTGTGTTTTAGTTTGTCTGTTAGCCATGTTGAGACAATGTTTTGTGTGTAAAACTTGGGATTATAAAAATTAATCTAGGAAATTATCTTTTCACCGGTAACCTCATTTGTGTTTTGTGGTTATGTTGTTACTCGGCTCTTGGCCGTTAGCCATTGTCGTCCTTTGTAGTTTTATTCTATTATTAATCTTTAATCTAAAAAAACTCAATAAATAGGTATAGTAGGTACCTATGTATCAAAAAACATTTAATTATAAAAATATTTGATGTTTTGGAGTGCATCCCATAATCGTAAAAATCGAATACTGGTATCTTTGAACAGCAGGAATAAAAAAAAATAATACGCCTATGTGTGCTTATGTCATCTGGAGATGTGTCCTTGGAGATTCAAATTGTGCCATATTGTTTTAGCAATGTCGGCCATTTTCTGCTTCGCCTCTACCCGAACAACCCGCAAGCCTCCAAGTATGCGATTTGTATATCATGCCAAGTAAACCAATGCCAATTTATGATTAACTCGCGGCGTCTATTTATTTACTCAATTATCAATGGAAATACAGCAATCTCTAGATGTGAAAACTGGCTTCGTGAGCATTCACTAAGCCTTGCACCAGAGAAAACAGAGGCGGTAATGCTAAATGGCAAAAGAGAAAAAAGATATATACCGGGTGTCCAGCAGAACCCTGGACATAGGAGATTAACATGGGAAATCGGTTTTTATTTTTTTGCGCCTGTACGGTTGATTTGATTGAAAAACTTTTAAGAGTAAAGTTGTAGAGTTTATAGTCAGTTATCATCCTGTAATTTTTTCAATACCACAGTTTTGGCTATTTTTTGGAAAAACGCCTCGAAAAGTGCAAAAATTTGAATTTGGCGCGTCACCCCCACCATGCATGTGCAGTGTCGCCAACATAATAATATCATATGTCAGATTCAAAGCCGATTTTCCTTTCTTATTTATTTTGAGGGACTATCATGTAGTAATTAACGTGATTATGCAGAGAAAATTAACTGAAAACCTGACGATAATGTTCTTAAATTATAGGTAAGTAAAAGTTACGTTTATAATTATCATAATTAGTAAAAGGAAAATCATTCCAATTTGTGTATGGCTGGTTGTCTAATTCATTTTAGTTTAGCAATACGACAACCACGATGACATGACCATTTGTCTCTTGTCACCAATTAAGGGTGTTCGTTGTTGTTGTTATTGAGGTGAATTCATCTATCTCCAAATGTTTTACTTCAAAAGTGTCTATTTTGCAGTGCTGTGTGACGCGAGGACCCATCCTGCATGTAAAAAACCCTTGCTAAGTGCTGGACTCTTCTATGACAGACAAAATCTCATTGGAAAACCAAATACAGTGGGCCCCAAAATGCCAATCCACACACTGACAACTTCTCGACGTTGGTCTCGGTTGTCCTGCACTGTATGTGGATTTTAGAGAGTCAAAACTCATTCATTTTGTTGATTTGAGGGACCCATTAATCCAAATTAACATTCATTGGTGTAACAAATGTTTATAGCAAATAAGCAAGACCAGTAAGCAGATAGCGATGGATGTTTGATCTGCTAAGACCAGTTTCTTTCATGTTTTATCTATGTATCTGGAGACTATAGTGCCTGTGAAAAAAACTCTTTTCAGTGACAACAAATCTTGCCAAACTGGCCACAAACAACTTGAAAAACTGGCGAAAAATTGGTTTTATTCCAATCGATTGCTGCTGAATGCAAGACACAGAGGATGGTGTGACGCCCCATCTTGCATGTAAAAAACAGCAGGCAAAATGTCATTGCGAAGCATATTGCCAGATTTGTTGGCGTTCAAACTGCAATCAATGAAAAATGGACCTATAACATGGCGCCCCAAAATGCCGATCCACACGTTATAGTTGCTCGACGTTGGTCCCGATTGTCATGGACTATATGTGGGTTTTGGGGTGCCCAAATCAGATCATTTTGTTGATTTGAAGAGCCAGTCAATCCAAATTAGCATTCATCCCTGAAACAAATGTTTCTAACAAATCTTGGGGCTGCAATAATTTTTTCGGTTAGGACTTCACAAAACTCCATTTGGGGGAAAAGGTGGGTCGGTAGGAGTTGTTGATGGTTCTCTTTTTTGTAGCTTTCAAAACCTTCTTTTTGCAGATAATTATGGATGGTCGATCCACTAAGTCTAGTTTCTTGGCCAATCTGTCGAATACTCTTGGAAGGATCATTGTTTACTGCAGCAAGAACAACAAGTTTTGCCACATTTTCATCCTCTGGAGCCGCACCAGCTTGAAGTCATCGCTTTCGCTCACAGGAACATATCGGCTTAATACTCCCAGTTTCCTCAAAACGAGCAACCACCGCCTGAAGTGAACTGCATGCTGATATTGGTTGTTCAGGAAACAATGCAACAATGTTGTCTTGAATTTGAGCAAAGGAATTACCAGCCCAGTATTGTTTTAAAACAAATTTTCTCTCCTCAAAATTCATAACTAATGAAACATTTAAATAAAAAATAATAAAAATAAAATTTTACACTGTATCAACAAAATGGTTCCTAATTTCCTTACTTTTAATATCAATAAATACAAGGTTTCTGTATACATTACATTTTTATTTCGAGGAAATTGTGTGTGAAAAAGTGGATGCAACAAGTACCAAAATAAGTATATTTCCATAATCAATCTATACATAAATTTCTTAACAGAAGAAATTAACAAGTGGATATGAAAAAGAAATGTAACATAAATTTAGGTAATAACACAGATAACAACAATTATTCCTATAAAAACACTATCACCTTTATTAAGATTCAATTCAATTCAATTCAAATTTATTCATGTTTACAATCACCAAAACAGCAATGTACATACCTCAAAAATAGAATAGTCTACAAATTAAATTTAAATAAATTCAGTCCAGATGCCATTATTTACTTAATACTAAAAGCTTACAGTCAACATCCTAAAATAGACTATACAGAGAGAAGAAAAAAAAAATAATAATTTTGATCAAAATACTTAAAATACTCTTCATCACAATAAAAAACATTTACCATTAAAATTTGCTTAATTTCCTTTCGGAAACTATCCACTGTCAATGCTTTAATTTTTATGGGCAGTTGAAATATTTTACCGCCCAGTAGCCAGGACCATTCTGGCACCTTCTCAAACGACAATATGAGGTTATTAAACTTTTTCGGTCTCTAGTAAGGTAAGCATGCATGTCCTCGTGAGCAGAAAACAGATACATGTTATTTTTCACAAACAGCAAATTCTCCAATATAAACATGGAGGGCAGGGTTAGTATGCCTAGCTCTCTGAAGTGCGCTCTGCAGTCATCCCTGTAGCCCAGGCCAGCCAACAATCTGACCGCTCTTCGCTGAAGCCCGAACAAACGCTTAGCCCCCGAGGCGTGGCCCCAAACAACTACAGCATAAGAAAGCCATGCATGAGAAGATGCAAAGTAAGCCGATCTAAGTACCGTACGAGATATCCCATCTGAAAGCTGACGTAGCAGGTACAAACTTGTATTGAGTATTGAAGCCAAGTTATCAGTGTGTAAATCCCATTTGGCACTCTCATCCACAAGAACCCCAAGAAATTTAACCTGGGATACGTGGTCATTTACGGTTCCAATCTCCCTCAATGCAAACACCATCCTGTGTGTCTTGCATTCAGCAGCAATCGATTGGAATGAAACCAATTTTTGGCCAGTTTTCCAAGTTGTTTGTGGCCAGTTTGGCAAGATTTGTTGTCACTGAAAAGAGTTTTTTCACAGGCACTATAGTCTCCAGATACATAGATAAAACATGAAAGAAACTGATCTTAGCAGATCAAACATCCATCGCTATCTGCTTCTGGTCTTGCTTATTTGCTATAAACATTTGTTCCACCAATGACTGTTAATATGGATTAATGGGTCCCTCAAATCAACAAAATGAATGAGTTTGGACTCTCTAAAATCCACATACAGTGCAGGACAACCGAGACCAACGTCGAGAAGTTGTCAATGTGTGGATTGGCATTTTGGGGCGCGCTGTATTTGGTTTTCCAATGAGATTTTGTCTGTCATAGAAGAGTCCAGCACTTAGCAAGGTTTTTTGCATGCAGGATGGGGCCTCGCGTCACACAGCACTGCAAAATAGACACTTTTGAAGTAAAACATTTGGAGATAGATGAATTCACCTCAATAACAACAACAACGAACACCCTTAATTGGTGACAAGAGACAAATTGTCATGTCATCGTGGTTGTCGTATTGCTAAACTAAAATGAATTAGACAACCAGCCATACACAAATTGGAATGATTTTCCTTTTACTAATTATGATTATTATAAACGTAACTTTTACTTACCTATAATTTAAGAACATTATCGTCAGGTTTTCAGTTAATTTTCTCTGCATAATCACGTTAATTACTACATGATAGTCCCTCCAAATTAATAAGAAAGGAAAATCGGCTCTGAGTCTGACATAAGAAATTATTATGTTGGCGACACTGCACATGCATGGTGGGGGTGACGCGCCAAATTCAAATTTTTGCACTTTTCGAGGCGTTTTTCCAAAAAATAGCCAAAACTGTGGTATTGAAAAAATTACAGGATTATAACTGACTATAAACTCTACAACTTTACTCTTAAAAGTTTTTCAATCAAATCAACCGTACAGGCGCAAAAAAATAAAAACCGATTTCCCATGTTAATCTCCTATGTCCAGGGTTCTGCTGGACACCCGGTATCTTTTAGAGCGGGATATATAGAGATAACACCTAAAAAGAATATTAAGTATCTAGGGGTGCTTTCCGGAACCAACCTGTACTTCTCAGAACACGCTACGACCACGACACGAAGCAGCCTAAGGAAACTAGGATATTTGCAAAGACTAATGCCCAGCCTGAACGGGCCATCGTTGCAGAAAAGGCTAATGTTGTTCGGAGTGATCCAGTCTTCTTTTCTGTACGCAGCCCCAATTTGGGAAGGCCCTGGTGAGAGTGATTAATGCTTATCGCACAGTATCTACAGTAGCGACTCAGGTCATAGCGGAAACTCCGCCCATAGATCTATTGATAAAGGAAAGAACCTCGAATTATTATTTGACCCAATTTTTAACTGGCCACAGCAGCTTTAGGGCATACACCAACCGCATAAATGTTAACCACAAATATCTGCAACTACTGTGGGGCCGTGGATACGGTAGAACACTGCTTCTTCCACTGCCCGTGCTTTGTAATTCAAAGAGAGAGACTTTCAGGACTGATTGAAAACCTATACCCGGAAAATCTCATTAACAGAATGCTAGAAAACAGGGAAACCTGGCAGGCAGCAAACAAGATCATTTGGGAAATCATGAAGACCAAAGAAGCTAAAGAAAGGGAATAGCAAATATGCGTTCTAGCTTACAAAGAAATCTCAGGTAAAGTGCTTATCATTTGAGAAACCTGTAAAAATCTAGAGAGAGAGTGTCATAAATAGTGCTGCCGCCGCTCCCAGGGCCACTCTCATAGAGTCGAGGATGTTTTTAGTGGGCAAGTATATTTCTGACTTCTTTGCTGCGGATGGAGCTCGTTTATCAACTGAATTCCCGGCCACTTTGGCCGTATTTATATGCGTGGAAAACTTAGTGCGGTGGACCGTGCAGTTAGTGCGGTGCAAAGTGGACGTTGCACACGCACTAAGTGCACGCTGTCTGGAATATGCGATTTTCAAAGATAGTTAGCAGTGCGCATTTGCTCATTTTTAAAGAGGATTTTTGCGGCTGTTATCGTTGGGAAAACATAAGAGGAAATGCGTTTGAAATAATTTGGGCGAATAATAAGCAAAATAGAAATGACTGAGAAGATTTGATTTGTACTTAACAACATTTTTGGTAAAAATAATGATGATCAAGACGCATGATAAATTAAAATATGTAACATAAATGAATCCTGTAAACTGAATAATATAATCACTTATAGTTTTTCGCCAAATAAATGGACTATTTATTTCATCCAATAAACCAGAAATTTTGTGTTCACAGATAATTCATTAAATTGAGCTCTTCTCTTAGTTCAGGTTAGTTCCCTTATGCTTGTTTCTTTCCTCCATTTTTTTGAGGTTTTTGGACTCACGTTTTTCCACTACTCTATGATGTATTTCTGTTTTAAACAATACTAACAACTTATAGCTATATTCACAATTTGATGCTCGCTTATCCATCTTAGCAAATGCTTTCCAAATATTGAATAATTCAATCTTTACGAGAGCTTTCCGCTAGTCATGCGACAATCTTTAGAGTAAATAAACAAAATGAGGGTAAGGTATTTCACAATGTGCAAAACTTTACAGCATTCATATGACAATTCAGTAAGTCAAACGCAACAGTTAACTAAAACTTGTAAAATCACTATTTCTCATACCTTCGTTTTAGCTAAAAGTTTTATCCTCGGTTTTATCTTATTTCCTGTAATAGTTGTAAAAGCCGCCCTTATTACAAAGGCATATTCTTATCTGTTGGGAAGCATGTGATATTGGTATTTGGATGTATAGTGTGATACAGAGAACATCACCCAACTAGGTGGAAAGAAAAATCAAGTCTAATTTATTTCTGCCTATTTTAATAATAAAATCCGCCAGTCCATACTGAGCGGTACCATTGAATTTATCTTGTTTAGACCATTATGCCACTAGGCACATCGAGGTACCTACTTTAGCAATTTACATAACAGAAATAAAATCGAAAATGATCTTTATAATAAAACATTATCGTTTACATCGTATCTAGGTACTTCAAAATATTTACTGTAAGAAATAATAAATAAATCAGTAAGGGCCACGTAACCACCGAAAAACTAAATTAAATTACCCCAATTGCGTAGGCAATATGTTTAACGAGAAACTAGTTGCAGTAAGATAAAAATTACAATACTTATTACTATTTGATTATACAAAGCTGAACACGAGTCACACATACTGAACAAGTGGGGAATTCCTTAAGCCGACGGCGAAAAGTTTATTGTATGTAAATGCTGTTTTCTAAAAAGAGCATGTTTAAACTGTTCCACAAACTGTTATTACCTTCCTACCAATAAATCACTTTGTGGGGAATACAGAGACGAACCTGAATAGACGTGGGTCAAGTTCAAGGTTAATTAGATATTTTGTTGTTTTCAACGGTAATATGTATGAATTACAGTATATTTTAAGTTTCCTAGATAATAATTATCAATTAATTAACTTAAGCAGGATAAGAGCAAAGCGACGGTATATCCAAATGTCAAATGCAAAAATTATCAACTAGAAATATGGCAGAATCATTTCTTGAAAAACGGAAATGGGAATTCCTCATAACGGGGAAAGATGATAATTTGTGTAAATGATGTCACCTAATCTTGTCGATGTAAATTTTAAAAGTCATCTAGGCTATAAAACTAATGATACAGTAGCACTGCTTTATCAATCTTTGGTGGAAAACCCTGAGCAACAAATTACCTACTGCATTTCTTAGATGGATAGTTATAATTTTGCTGTCGGTAAATTTTGGTAAGTAAAGAAGGACAAAAAATAATTAAATGGGACGCTAATAGATGAGTATACCAATACATGTATTGGCTTGATGTCGCATGTTTACTCCGGATCGTTTTCTTCTCACGGATGATGAGTTCCCAGTGTTCCAACACTAGACATTG
Source organism: Taphrorychus bicolor (assembly GCA_951812265.1). Taxonomy (NCBI): domain Eukaryota; kingdom Metazoa; phylum Arthropoda; class Insecta; order Coleoptera; family Curculionidae; genus Taphrorychus; species Taphrorychus bicolor. Next base: position 76,604,326 of record OX638297.1, on the reverse strand, counting down.
AGAGCCACACTAGGCGCCAATGAGTGTTGAAACGTCGGCAGTTTCTACTATGTAATTTTACTTTACATTTTGGAAATTTTATTTTAGAATATTTATTACCTAGTTCCGCCTCCCATAACCCTACTTGTGCGATTTTTGTTCGATAACCCCTTGATAAAAAAAAAATAAAAGTACTTTTTCATTTTCTGCCTTTTTGGTGGTTACCATTGGTTAATCTATAAAAAAATGAACTAACACGAATCAAAGAGTTAGAAGATAGTATTGTTACGGTAAGCGGCGGTTGCGGGCGTGGATTATCAGCGAGGCGGAGCGACATTGGAGGTTGGACCTTCGCGGCACGCGGCCTATCCGAGCGCTGCGGCATTATTACACATGGGGACTGTCACGAGTGATTTATTGCTCTATTTATTTAGAACGCAGTTATTTTTTTTTGCGTATTTACGACCTTTCTTTGTATGTCTCTTATCAATTATTTTTCTTCTAAGAATGTTCTAGCCTTTTCTACATTTTTAGGATTTTGTATAAAAGGCGAATAGCGCCGTCGTTAGTAGTAGTCTTATTTAATGGAGCTATAAGTAAGCTAAAGTACCAAACGATAATAGAAGGCTATAAAGTGTTAAGTAGTGAGTTATTTAGTAGTCGAATTGTACTTGCGGTAATTGTGGGATAAATAAATAGTGTTTTCGTGTTAAATCGTCACATTGGAATTATTGAATCCTGAGTTTGGTAGTAATTGGTGTCAGTGCGATTCCAGTGGGAATTTGAGGACTAATATTGCTGAACTGTAAGTAAGTGCTTCATTGCCGGACATTACGTGTTTATGCCAGTGACTAGAAGCCAGCATCAAGCGCTGGAGGATCAACTTGCCACCTTGCTTTCCCTTATGCAATAACAGAAGGATGAGCAGGAAAAACGTTATAACGAACAAAAAGAGGATCAAGAAACACGTGATCAAGTACAGGAGGGATGTCATCTAGAACAAAAGGAAGAACCGAGACGGTTCAAAGAAGAATTAGTACACCATCTCGCAGCTAGGGAGCAACAATTGGAAGAAAGAATAATGCAATCCTTTAACGAAGGACTCGAAGCTGTCAACCAGAAGGTTCTCGAGATAGAAAGGAAATTCCGGGAACAACTTGAGGACGACAACGTGTCTACAGAGAGTTTTAGCACAGCCAACACTAAACTTAAGCCTCCCGATTATGACGGTACTACGTCCTGGGAAATGTATAAAACCCAATTTGAGGCAGCTGCAAAAGCTAATGGCTGGTCCGAGACCCAGAAAGTTACATCATTAGTGGTAGCACTTCGTGGAAAAGCGGCTGAATTACTCCAATCTCTGTCGGCAGCTGATCAAAGTAATTATGCAGCTTTAATACACTCTCTGCAACTACTATTTGGAAATGAGCACAAAGAAACCGTGTTTCAGGCCCAGCCGTGGATGAGACAGCAAAAGTCAGGTGAATCCTTACAAGAATTTGAGGCGAACATAGACAGACTAATTCACCTGGCTACCCATCAGCTCCTGAATGTTTTCAAACGCAATTTGCCGCCGAAAGGTTCATTGAGGGAGTTCGCGATAGTGACATGAGATACCACTTACGTCAGTGTGTCATCTAGTTCTTCTCCAAGTGTAAGAATGGCAACTTGCGATGACAAGGAGGATACGTCTATGGCTGAATCCATGGCAAGTTAACATAAATCGATGAAGGATATGGCAGTCAATATGCAAGCCTTGTTGGGAAGAATTCCTCGAGCAAACAGACAATCGGGGCATAAAATATTTTAACTGCGGCAGACTGGGTCGCATGAAGAGTAACTGCCGTAATTCCGTCGCCGTCGTTTAGAAGACCGAGCAGCGACCAAGACCGCCCTAGATTCCAGGAAAACTAATTTCGGTCAATGTAAGGGGGCAATTGACCGGGCCCGCTAAGACCTCCAGAATCTTTAAAGTCAATAATTTTGGGTGGCAAAAGTCTTACATTGGCCGGAAGCATTAAGGGAAGAAGATCCAAATTGAACAACGACCAGGAAGGTCTCACGGAAATGCCGATGCATTGTCTAGACGGCTGTGTAAAGAAGATTGTCGGCATTCTCAAAGAACTGAGCAGCGTGAGGGACTTCCTTCTGTAAAGAGAACATCGGTGGAAATAAACGATGGCTGGACCACACAGACGCTTTAAGACGAAGAAATGAATAATCCAGATATTGGACCCATACTCTTGGTAAAGACTGATGACAAGAGAACAGAGTGGCAAGATATTGCTAGTAAAAGTCCAAACCTGAAGGCGCTATGGGCCCAGTGGCACTCGCTTAGAATAGAAAATGGATTACTGAAGAGAGCGTGGTAGGACGGATGGCAAGACCGTAGTCAGTCAGTTGGTTGTTCCTGGTAGCAGAAAATCGGACGTACTATAGGAATTGCACGACGGAACGAGTGGAGGTCATTTTGGGGTCAATAAAGCCTTAGCCAAAATTAAAGAGCGGTTCTACTGAGTGAATTATCATGAAGACGTCCAATCTTGGTGCCGCAAGTGCGAAGTTTATTGTGCCACAAAAGGACCTCCAACAAGAATGACGAATGGTGCAGTACACTGTAGGTACTCCATTGGAATGGGTAGCAATTGATGTCGCGGGACGATTTCCTCAGGCTGAGTCAGGCAACAAATACATCTTGGTCGCCATGGATTATTTCACTAAATGGCCTGAAGCGTACGCCCTGCCTAATCAGGAAGCAACGACTGTGGCAACGGTGCTAGAGAATGAAATGTTCTGCAGATTTGTCCTTCTCAAACTTCATTCTGATCAGGGCCGAAATTTTGAATCGGCTGTTTTCCAGAAGGTCATAGAACTTCTCGGAATTCGCAAGACCAGGACAACTCTTTTGCATCCACAGTCGGATGGGATGGTGGAGAAATTTAATCGGACCATGGAACATTACCTGTAAAAAATGGTGGCAGATCATCAGTGATTGGGACCAACATCTGCCTCTCATGTTGATGGCAAATCGAGGCTCTATACTCGAAACTACTGGTTATATTCCAGCGAAAGTGATGTTCGGAAGGGAAATGAGGTTTCCTGCGGATTTGATGTATGGAACACCAGAAAAAGTTTCGCTCAACTCTGAGAATTTTGTCAAGCTCAAGGACAGGCTTAACAATAGTCATGAACAAGTCAGGAATAAACTGCGGATCTCCAGTGATCGAGCCAAAGCAAGATATGACTGGACTGGCTAACGCTTCAAGAGGCTTCCAGGATGGTGATTTGGTGTGGCTTTACAATCCGCGGCGAAAGATGGGAAAGTCGCTCAAACTTAGCCAAAATTGGGAAGGGCCATATACAATTATAAAGAAGATTAATGTCGTGGTGTATAGCATCCAGCGGACCCCCAGGTCAAAGATGATCTATCTGTTCGGGACGAACAGCCTGAGGAGGAGGGCAATGTTACAGTAATCGGCGGCTGTGGGCGTGGATTATCTGCGAGACTGAGCGATATTGGAGGTGGCACTTTCGCGGCACGCGGCCTATTCGGGCGCTGCGGCATTATTATACATGGGGACTGTCACGAGCGATTTATTGCTCTATTTATTTAAAACGCAGTTATTTTTTTTTTGGGTTTTTGCGACCTTTTTTTGTGTGTCTCTTATAAATTATTAATCTTCTAAGAATGTTCTAGGCTTTTCCATGTCTTTAGGATTTTGTACAAAAGGCGAATAGCCGCCGCCGTTAGTAGTAGTCTTATTTAATGAAGCTATAAGTAAGCTGAAGTACCAAACGATAATAGAAGACTATAAAGTGTTAAGTAGTCAGTTATTAAGGGTGACTTTTACAACTATCAGTAAAACTTCAGTTTGAAATTAAAACACCAGACATGACGAGCATTGCATTGTTTACTGACAGATAAACAATGCAATTGTAGGTCAAATCTGGTGTTTTGACTTCAAACTGAAGTTCTACTTGAACTTGTAAAAGCCGCCCTTAGTAGTCGAATTGTACTTGTGTTATTGTGTGTCACACTGGAATTATTGAACCCTGAGTTCGCAACAGTACCATATCAACCACACTTTATCGGTTCCAAATTATTTAGTGGTTTATTGCAATAATTTTAATGCTAATTAGCAGGTTAAGTCCAGGGTCATAAGCTTAGCTTATTGACTTAACACAAATCGTTACCTTTGATGAATTTCTTTATTACGTTTGTCTATTTATAATTTATTAGGTAGGTACCCACTTTTTTTATTGTTTTGGTCTTATATTACAGATACGCCATCAAGAAGACGATTTACGCAACCAAAAAGAGCTGCTCCTGAAACACCAGGACAAACTGCAAACTCTGCAAAGAACTGTCAAGACTCTGGAAGTTAATTATGAAATCAAAGACAAAAAATACACTCAATTAAAATGGTGAGTTTCAGAAAAAAAACTACAGACACCACATATTTATACATAAGCATATTATTATTGAGTTGGTGCATAAATTACGCTGTCTGGAAGATTTCCAGATTACTGATACGACTTGTTGATAAAAATAGGCTTCCTCTTATTGCTTTAAATAAATAGCGGCTAAGGTCATTTTTTTTTCTATAATGCGCTGTTATAACTTTTGTCCACGACCACTTAATAATATACTAATATTCAGCTTGTTGACAAAAGTTAAATAGGGCTCATATAGCGTCAGAGGGATATATGAGTAGAAACAGCGGGAATAATATCATTATTCCCGCTCGCCATTTAAGTTATATACAGGGTGATTCACGTTATTCGACACGGAAGATTATGGCTAAGCTTTTAGATTTTAAAAAAGTTTTGTATATGGAATGGATGAGGGTCTATTGGAAGTACATTTTAAAATTATTGTCATTGTATACAGGTGGTCCCAAAAGTATAAAATTGATTAAAGTTTTATTTTTTTTAAATAAGTAGCAAAAAGTCCTAGGCAGTAAAAGTAAAGTCAAAAGTCACCAAAATTATTTGAACACTAGATGACACCAGATAGACCGATCTGAGTGTATTGCCACCTTTACATTCTTATTGAAAAAACAAAGGATGAGAATACTCTCAGAGCGCTCGAGAGCAAGACACGAAACTGTTATCAAGTTGTGTTCGGTAATTACATTCCGAACGCTCGGGACATTCTGAGGAAAAAATAAAGAAACTACAATAATTTATTCTGTAAAAAGTAAAAAGTGTAATACTTTTTTTACGTCTTTCTATTACTGGTGTCACATGGTCTGCGTCATCCTTGTCGAGGGCGTATTCTTATATAATGTTTTGTACAGTTCTAGTAGGTACTCACCTAAAAATAAAGTACATGTAAAAGTATATTGAAAACTCATCTATTTAATAAATTAGATTCAATAATTTTCTTTGTTTATCTTAAACTGAAAGTGCTACTAAATATTTTTTTCTACAAACGTCAAATAATGACGCATTTTACGCTTTCATTAGAGAAAACGAAAACCTAACCTTTTTTGAGGATCAGAATGTGAGTGTACTTTTCCGCGCGTTGCCCAGGACAGTAAGCGAAAAAGATTTTTTCGCTTGCTGTCAATAGCAACTACCACCATTCAACCAATTATTAAAAACGTCATTGTCACTTTGATTTAAATTTTCAGATTGTGTCTTCAGTTATGCTCAGTTGGGATTCACATTATTTGAAATTGATCGTTTGTGGAAAAAACGTTGTATGCATTACGAGCAAAAAGTAACTTTTTGATCTCGAGTGATTGCCGCTCTCCGCTTCGCGTCGAGCGGCAAACTTCACTCTCCGAGCAAAAAAGTTGTACTTTTCACTCTTAATACATAAATAACTATTATCTTTACCAAACAACCAGAATATGCACGATCTTTATCACATTTGGTAGAGTAGTTCTTGGTGGAGTACTTGGAGTACTCCTATACAATTTGTTATTTACATAACTGAGGTTCTAGTAGGTATATAAAAGCGCAGTGGCACTGAGTGAACATGATGATCTCTTTTGTAAACCCAAGCGAAATATGTACTCGTATATGAAAAATTAGGCTTTTACAAAATAATTAATGAATACCTGGTAATAAGTAATTTCCTTACAGATCGTGTATGAAAGCGCTTCTTTGCACCCCCCTACACGGGGCAATTTAAATTTGAATGGCTTTTTGGTATTAGTGTTAGTAGCTTTCTATTCCAGGAAATCTTCTAGACGTGAGTCGCTTTGCAGCTAATTATCGTGGGTCAGGAGACCTTTAGGTTTTCTGGATGAGCGTCTGCTGCTACTCAAAATGTCTTCTTCTATGATTTTCCTTTTCGCCTGGCGCACTTTTTGTAATGTTTGCGTCTCGAGGTTTCACGCCTGACGTCAGCCCTTCAATAGTTGGCAGCTGGAAAGTGGATTTGTACAAGGGCCGAGGAGCGGAGTTAACTGACATGTGAATTGTAGTACTGGCGTGTAGACGTTTTCGGGGGTCGGGAGTGCTGGTATCTACCTAGGTTATTTTGCTTTGCATATCCTGGTTAACAAAATTATTATTGTTGTATTTCTCTATCCTATATTAAGTAAAACTACAAAAAGCAATTAACTATAGTGCATAATACTTTTATACTTAAACCATTAACAGCTTATGAATGAAGACATTCAGTAGGATTTCCAGTCCTCAAATAGATCCTACAGCTAATGCAAGAAAAAATTATACTTGTATGCGTACTTACCTCAAAAATATTGCAAATCTTTTTTTGGAAAGCTCTTTTTTTTATAAATTCTCGAATTTTCTTGTCGATTATTTTGGGCATTTTAGAATTCTCATACTCTTTAATCCACTTAAAATGTTGATACACGTATTGAAAACTGACAACGACGCCAAATTCAATTTGACAAAATCTTAAAGCTTATTGGAGACAATTGCGACTAAAAATATCAATTAGTAATTAGTTTGACTGTATTGGTTAAAAAAAAACATGTCAAGCGATCTTATTGGCCAGCTTTCAAATTGCCGATTTTAGTTATCACCTTCCAATTCTGTATTTACCGTATCTGCTTTGATGACAAGTAAACGACAATTGCCATCGATGTTATACAGGGTAAATTCCATGGCAATGTAAGATGCAGAAAATAATGGAATATGGTATATGTTCTCGAATTCTAAGTTCGTCTTTTAAATGTCATGCGCGTCATCACATTTATCTGTCAATGTGATTTTTATTAATTTAGTATTGATAATAATGCTACAAATATTTAATTTACCATAATTTACTTAAAGCATCTAAACCATTGGTTAGGATTTAATACCATTAAAACCATTGAACATTGAATACCTCCGTTCTAACAAATTCTATTTATTTTACAAATAATATACACCACTATAATTGGGTAAGTACCTAGACCTGCTTAAAGAGGATGAGAGAAAATTGCAAAACTGAATAACTCTGAAATAGACTTCTTATTTCCTGCACGCTTGAAAAAATAGTATATAATACTCGGAGTAAAAGGTCTTTTTGTGCTTCGCCCAGTTGCAGGCCTCAGCTTCGCTTCGGCCGTCAATCTCTGGGCTCGAGAGAGTTTGAGCACGAAAAGAGCCACTTTTACTCCTAGTGACATAATCTACTATTGATCAAAAAATTCTCATAAAAGTGGTCACGCCAATTTTAGTACAGTAAAATTTAGATAATTTTACTATACTTTCACTATTTTCACAACAGTGTAACTACAATATAATTTTACTAGTTTGCAGTTTATTTAATATACACCTATATCCGCCATGCTATTTCACTAAAGTGTAATTGGCCTTCGGCCTGTCCACAGCGTTTCTACGTATACAACAGTTTCATGATGTGTAGATTTTTTTTTAGTATTTAGCATCAGTCAAAGTTCTCCCCAATTCCCAGCAAAACCGACTTATTTCAATCTGTACTTTTCGGTATATTTGAAGAGGCACAATTATATTGTTAAAGGTCCCCATCATTTTTCCCATTAAAAAAAAAAGAAGAATTTTCGAAGGAGTTTCAAAAACAGTTTATTTCATGTAATAACTTTAATAACAAATAATTTGTGAAATTAACAAAATTAAAGTACTAAACCTAGTACTTACGTATTTTTGAAACTTTTTTTTCCTAGTACCTATATATAGAGTGTCTTACGTTATTCAGGTCGTTTATGGTAAAATCATTAAATAAAAGAAATTTGGTGTGCATATGCTTACTTCGTTTCTATTTCTATATTATTAAACGAGCTTTTTATGATAGCCACGGGAGACAACGTCCCCCTAAGGGAATAATGGCCATAAAAAGCGAGTATAATACTATATTTTGTCCACGGCCATTGTCTAATAATAACAAATTATAAAATTTTATAGGTAGTGTAAAGAAAATAATTGAAATGTCAAAGTGAAGCTCGCGTTTGACGGGCAAAACCGGTGCCACCAGTCCCTTTTTTACGCTGCGGCGTTTCATATTGCATTGTTGCCTACTCCTACTGGTTGCCAAGGCAGCATAACTTAAATGGCGAGCTGATTCAACCAATGCCACCTAGACATAAAGCCTGGAAGCGATATTTTAATGGCCGCCAATGTGGTACGACGGGTCACTGTTTCATATGGCCTTGGGGTAGTATTTTGCTCCTAGTTTTGCATTTTTCGTGCATATTCAAGTTGTTTTTTGCCTAGATTTGCATAATTAACAGTTCTGTGTCTTTTCTAGAAACGTGTATTTTAGTATTAGCTGAATTAGCTCGGAATTAAAGTTTCAAAAGTTAGCAAACTATTGCCATGCCTCACGGTTGCTGTGTAGAGAGATGCAAAAGTAATTACAAGACTGGTCCGCGAAATTCAGTGTTTAGATTTCCAGAAGATGTTATTTTAAAAGAAAAGTGGAATCACGGTATTAAAAGGGATAATTTTATACCAAATAAACATAGCAGGGTAAGTCTACCTAACCTAACCTCATACAACACTACATAAGCATAAGTATAGGAACATATTCCGAAAAAACCTCTCATATTCAAAAAATCAGCAGAATTTATTGGGTTTTTTATTTTAGGTATGTGAGTTACATTTTCATTCACATGAAATTCAGAGGAAAGTAACATACTTACATGTGAAAGAACTGCCCAGTCCTTAGAAGCTCTACTGTTACTATTAGATGTCCCGAGATTAATTCCAGGTAGGACTTTTTTTTAAACATTTTGTTGTGTAGGGTTTGTGCTATAGTTTGTTACAAATATGTTACCCAAATCCATCAAAGATTTTTATATTTGTTTCCTAGGACTAGTTGTAATCAAATCGAGAATCAAATCAACCAATTCCTGTTTGCAAAAGAAGAAATTCCTCTAGTATAAGACAAAGTGTGTAGGTAGTGTGTGCAATGAACCAAATAGTGTTTTCTGAGGTACACATGTATATTTAATTTGTTTTTTTTTAATTTAATATAATGTTTTAAAATGATCAAATGTTTTTATTTTTTTTTCATCTAAATCCCTATTACCAAAGCAGGCACCTTGGAAAATCAGATGGTAAGTATCTATGGAGAGCATAATGATCCGAGTTATCACATTTCAATTTTGAAGTCATTATCTTCGAAAATGAACGAGCTATCTATTTGGAAAAAAAGAATTTAATTTAAAAAGTTATTTATACCCTCTATCTTTGTAATGAAACGTATGAAAACCTGTCTTTATATATAAACTTTTTATCTTTTTTATTCTAAAATACCTAGGCTGTTACATTATTGCATGCTAATTTCAGAATCCTCTGTATATAACAAATTCAGCCAAAAAGAGAAAATGGTATACTTATTCTTCAGAAGTATTAAAAATTATTGTTAGTAAACCACTACACTGTATAATAATAATATACAGTATTAAGTATTATATTAATTTAAGTGTACCCTGGTATAGTTAAATTGTTTATTTATTTACGTTTGTATTGTTTATATATATTACTAATGGTTTTATTTTTGTCCATTTAAAATCTAAACCCCAATTACCAAAGTATTCACCCAAAAAGCTTTCCAAAACCTTCGGGTTTTGAGCGTTGAAACGGTCGTCGAATTTTCGTACCACATATGATGACGTCACCGCTCTCCCGCTCGGTCGCTTCCAGGCCTTATATTGTCTAGGTGGCGTTGATTCAACTCATATATCTACGCTATATATGAGCCCTATTTAACTTTTGTCAACAAGCTGAATATGAGTGTATTATTAGGTGGTCATGGACAAAATTCTTTATTCACGACCATACTACAATAATCACATTATTCTTGTACATTCTCAAGATTAATGCTAATTATTCACAAGTGAATAATGAGTTGTCATGGTAACGAAACATGTAGGTAACTGACAACTCAAAAAGTAAATTGCCCTAAACCTGAAATCGGTACTTACCACTGGTTTATTACAATAATTATCCTTCTATTAGGATGTATTAAGACAAATGTAGGTTACAATGTCTCTTTTTTACTAAAAAGTATACCTTTCACCGAAAAACACCTAAAAATAGGCCATAAAATTAAGTAATTTACCATCCACCCTCGTAGCAATAAAATAAACACGCGGTCGACTAGACCGTCATCTAGCGACGCATCAAATGTCGCGACGTCGATTAACGAAACCAGTCGTGGTCGTGGTTTTAAAATTGTGAATTATCTTTGTGGCACCAACCTATCATATTTGAGAAAACCGAGAATCTTGGTCATGGGTAAATATAGTATTCAACTCGCACTTAATGAGCGTTATTCTCTCGGGCAACTTGTCACACTCGCTTCGCTCGTGGGCTCAAACGTTACAATCGAGAATAACGACTCTCATTAAATGCTTGTTGTATAACATACTGTTACGCCCGACCGTCGGTCTACAGAGATTCGGGCCGAAGCAGCAACGCCGAGCGCCGACCGCCACCCCATCTGGTCTAAACGAGAACCGGGAACAGTCGCCTCCGCTTTCGAAAGTACGAGAGTGTGTTCAGGCTGGGTATATAAACCAGCGAGCCGCGCGAGATGGGATCGAATAGTTAGTGCAGTGTAGTAAATAAGCGGACAAGCGAACAGTGCGAATTGTTAGTAGAGAGTACATATATAGTGTTTTAACCGTGTTGTAAAAAAGGTAAATAAAAGTGTGTAGTTACTTGGCAATAAATTATTGGAACCCGTATCCCGTAAAAACTGGTGTCAGAAGTGGGATAATTTTCACTAAAATTTGTGACTGTACGGACAAAGGAGTCGTCGCGCGATTGTCATATTGCGTGGTAAGGACAGTGCAAGAACTTTGGTGTTTTCTATATGCCATATACTCGATCTACGACAAAGCACTTATGGAAATTCTGAAGAAGGACAAAGGAACAAAAAAATTTTCTGGAAGACAAGAAAAACAAAGGCAACTTGAGAAAAAGGAACAAGAAAAACAAGGCAACTTGAGAAAAAGGAACAAGAATAACAAAGGCAACTTGAGAAAAAGGAACAACGAAAAAATCAAGCTACTCTGTTTCAAGCATTAACGGATTGTCGTCGCGAATTGTAAGAAATTCATTTCATGAGTCTCATGGCTGAGAGGTCTCAACCAAAATGACTGAAGTCAAACAAGACGTAGATCAAGTCAAAAAAGACGTGGATTAAGTCAAACATAAAGTAGAGATGAAAAAGACGGAGTTAGAAGAACGGTGGCGGATCTGCGAAACACGTCGCAGTGGGCCAACTTCAACCGCTGAGCGACTAAACATTACTAGGCCTCCAGTTTCGACGGCACTATTTCTTGGAGCCTTTATAAAGACCAATTTGAGACGACGGCAGTTAAAAATGCATGAACAGATTCGGACCAGGCTACCGAGCTTTTAGTGGCTTTGAGAGGAAGGGCTGCAGACATCATGCCTATATTGTCGACCACTGAAAAGTGTAATTACAACGCAATTGCCGCGGCCTTAGAACGGAGGTTTAGTAATGCTCATCGCGAAATAATCTACCAGACCGAACTACGGATGAGGCAGCAGAAGCCAGGCGAAAACCTAGAGGAATTTGGAGAGGACATTGAATGTTTGACAAGATTAGCGTATCCTGCGCTTCCCTCTAATTTTCATAATCCTCTAATCAGTCCAGTGGATTATCGAAGGAGTTCGCGACAGTAAAATGAAATGCCATTTGAGGTTGACTGGTCCTTCCAGGGCAAATGAGGCATTAATTCGGTTAGAGTATGAGGCGTGGAGAATAAACACGGGCCACAGAGTTAGAATATATTTGACGTACGGGAAGAGCCGCAGCCAAACTCAATCTTAAAGCAATTGTTGGATGAGCAGCGTGAATTCAGGAAGCAAATTACTTCATATTTCGACCAATCAACGAGCAGGGCACAAGACATTGTTTACAGAAGAAATATGAACCGAAATGCCGACCTACAGGGACCCGGATCTTGTTTCGACTGCGGCAGAATGTGCCATTTTAAAAAGTACTGTCGCGTTCGACGGGAAAGGAGACAGACTCCGCCACGACGAAAATCTGGCGGACTGACACATCAGCCGGAAAACTAAGACCAATCAGTGTGAAGGGGCGAACGCTGACTGGCCCCACGGTAGCCCCTAGGATCATTAGGATCGGACAGCTTGGAAGAAGCCTCACCATCCTTGAAAAGATTGAACAAACGGAAATTCTTTTAACCATCGACAGTACGCAAATTAAGACATTGTTTGAGAAAGTGGCCCTATGCACTGTCACCGGGGATCCTTGCCCTGTTAAAGGAGAAATAACGGTAAATTTGGAAGTTGGGGAAAGGTTAAGGATTCATCACGATGTATTGGTGGCGGACATCAAGGATGAGTTCATTCTAGGTATAGACATCATTGGGAAAGACGAATTTTCCTATGACAATCGGCAGCAGGTATTGAAGGGTTTGCTGTAACCAAGCTGGACCAAGTGCCATGGATTGTATTCATTTAACGGCGGAAGAAACTGCGAGAATTCCTCCTAGCACTGAAAGGCTTATTTACGTCACTCATGAAAATGACCCTGCGTAGTGCGTTGGATTAGTAGAACCGGACTTGGAGGATTCAGACTTATTAGTGGCAAGAACCCTGACTGAGACAAAACGAAAAATTCCGATTAGAATGGCAAACATTGGGGAGACCAGTATTAGAGTACAAAAAGGAGAGGTTCTGGCAAATTATCGACCGATCACTTGGATATGCCGTTGTGAGGAAGAAAACAGTGTTGCTGCTGGAAGTTCTGAGGAATTATTGCCCACTATTCTCCATTCATTTGAAAATAACTGGAAACATTTGAGTAAGGAACGTTTTTTGGCTAGACGTTTTGTGACCACTCAACGGGATGTTTTCGATACTAACCAGAATGCAACTAAGACTGACCTTGTACTTCATAAAATCAACACCAAGGATTGCCAACCAATACGACAACCCCCCAGGAGAGTGCCAATCGCAAAGCAAGAAAAGGTTGATCACCTGTTGAAGTCCATGGTCGTCTCCGGTTGTTCTGGTAACAAAAAAGGACGAAACAATTAGGTTTTGTGTAGACTACAGGAAGTTGAACGATGTCACCAAGAAGGACAGTTACCCGCTACCACGAATTGACGATACCCTTTATCAGGATCACAATGGTTTTCCACCTTGGATTTGAAAAGTGATTACTGGCATGTTAGAGTGGCATCCGAGGATAGAGAAAAGTCACCATTCTCAACTGGAAATGGTCTTTTCCAGTTTACCGTTATGCCTTTCGGTCTTTGCAATGCTCCCTCAACGTTCTGGCGATTAATGGAACTAGTCTTGAAAGGATTAAAGTGGGAAACGTGCCTGGTTTATTTGAACGATGTAATAGTAATGGGCCGGAAGATCACCTCAACACCTTGACAGAAGTATTCTGCAAATTAAAGAATGCCCATTTAAGATTGAACTTTAAGAATTGCTGCCTGTTCCAAAAGACTCAGACATGCCATCTCATCAAATGGAATAAAGAGCAGTGAAAATAAAGTAGCAGCTATCAAAGAATGGCCAGCACCCAAGGACAAGGATGAACTTAGAAGCTTTCTGGAACTATGCACCTATTATCGAAGTTTGGTCGAGGGATTTGCCAACATAGCCAAGCCGCTGCATCGGTTAACGGAGAAAAAGATGTCATTCTATTGGAACCATGAATGCCAAGACGCTTTTCAAAGACTCAAGGCAGCATTATGTGCCAGCCCTATATTGGCCTATCCGCGACCTGAGGGACAGTTTATTCTGGACACTGATGCAAGTAACCATGGAATTGGAGCAGTATTGTCGCAAGTACAAGACGGCCAGGAAAAAGTAATTGAGTACTTCAGTAAGGTGTTGAGCAAGCCAGAGAGAAATTATTGCGCTACCAGGAAGGAACTGCTGGCTATCGTGAAGTCCGTGGACCAATTCTATCGGTGTCTGTACGGAAGGAAGTTTTTGATTCGTACAGATCACGGAACGCTGAAATGGCTTCTCCAAATGAAGAATTCTGAAGTAACGCGTTCAGCAGTACGATTTTAAAATTGGACATCGTCCAGGCAGGCCTTGTAAAGGGGAATGTCGAGACTGCCAACGAGTAGAACAACGAGAAGGACCAAGCATCCATAGGAGAACCAGGATTGACGTAGACGAACATTGGATCACTGATCAAATGAAGGTCGAGCAAACAACCGATAATGCTGTGGGGTTAATACGTCAATGGAAGTTGGAAAATCAAACCCCTAATTGGAAGGACATAGCAGATAATAGCCCGGAAGTAAAAGGTATGTGGGCTCAGCCCACTGTGCACATTCTGAATCGCCAAGGAATCCCAATTCCTTGGCGATTCAGAATGGTGCACTGAAGAGAACTTGGGAAAGCCCCGACGGGAAAAATGCCACGCTCAGCTTGTCGCACGAGAAAGTAGACGGAAAGATGTCTTGCGAGAAATGCACAATGGAGGGGATGGAGGCCATTTTGGAGTGAATAAGACCCTGGATAGAATTCGGGAAAGGTACTACTGGGTGAATTGCCGAGATGATGTCGAAGAGTGGTGCAGAAATTGTGATACCTGCTGCTCCATAAAAGGATCCCAAAGAAAAACTAGGGGGCCAAGAAAAAGAAATACAATGTTGGCACCCTATTTGAAAGAATTGCGATAGACATGGCAGATCCTTTTCCAGAAACGGACGATGGCAACAAATACATCTTAGTTGAGATGGATTATTTCAGTAAATGGAGTGAAGCTTATGCACTACCAAATCAGGAAACTAACACCGTGGCAAGGGTCTTGGTTGATGAATTCTTCAGTAGATTCGGCGAACTTAGAGCTTCATTCGGACCAGGGACGGAATTTTGAATCGCAACTTTTCAAGAAGATCATGGAACTTTTGGGAATCCGGAAAACAAGCCATGGAACAATACCTCTATGAAATGGTAGTGTACCACCAGAAAGATTGGGACAAATTTCTGCATCTTCTAATGACGGCTTAGAGAGGTGCAGTGCATAACACGACAGAACATGCCCCTGCCAAGGTTATATTTGGTAAAGAAGTTCGTCTTCGGGTAGATTTGGTGTACGGTTCACCAGAAAAACTGGTGCAAGATGTCCAGAACTATGCTGATGAACTTCGAGAAAGATTAAAGAAAATCCATCGAAACGTGAGGACAAAGATAAAGATTACCAGCGATCGGATGAAAGCCAAATATGACCTAAGGGCGAATTCTGCAGGACTTACGGCAGGTGCCTTGTTGTGGCTGTATAATCCACAGAGTAAGACAGGAAAGTCTCCCTTTGCACAGGCCGCGCTTTTTGGACTGCGCGAGCTGTCGTCTTCCCGTCCACAGGCAAAGACTTCCCGATACAAACCAGTTTGAGCAAGTAAGCGCGAGGTAAAGCTTGTGCGTGTGGCCGCCGCTAAAGATTTAGTTTGCACAAACTTTAGTTTGCGCGGTAAAACCTGTGAGTGTGGATGCAATTCTCGTCGTGGTTTCAGTCTCCGAAAATATTTCAATGAAAATATGTCGAAATTTTTTGAAACAATTCCTAACAGAATTTGTTCAAACCTACAAATCGTGTCCATGTCTGTGAAAAAGTAAATTAAAAGAGTATTCCGACCGCAATAAAAAGAATATTACATACGAAAAAATGACAATATTAATATAAATAATTAAAGAAGGTGCCATTTCTTGGTCCATTTTGTTCTAGAGCGTCTATTTACTTTTTTCTTTAGCACTAAGCAATACCAGAATAACAACAAATCGTCCCCTAACAGTATTGATATCTATTTTTTCCCAACAACTTCTTCGAAAAGCGTCGGCCGAAGACAAGTGAAATACTGATGTTTGCGCGAGCTTACTTGTACCATATGTGGAGAGGCTCGCGACTGGGCAATTTTTTGCACAAACTAAACCGTGCAAGTAAGTTGCTATCGCGTGGCCGCCGCTTTAAAATTACTTCAAATTATATGCACATAAGTCGAAATTTCAATTGAGCTTATAAGAAATGGCCCCTCCTTATGTCATTTAGTTTAAAAGAACTGTAGCTCTCTTTAAATGAGAAGTTTGTTCCATTCCACCAAGAAACCATTCCATAATGGCCTATCATTCTTGACAACTCACTAATATGATATCGAAATTGAAATAAACAATGCGCTTGTCTGTTTGTTGCCGTTTGTCTAGAAACGTGTCCATAAACCACCAACCCACTAACCATCCAAATACCTACATATACAACTTGGTCAACTTTGATCCAACAATGGAGCTTT
The DNA here is from genome assembly GCA_951812265.1 of Taphrorychus bicolor. Taxonomy (NCBI): domain Eukaryota; kingdom Metazoa; phylum Arthropoda; class Insecta; order Coleoptera; family Curculionidae; genus Taphrorychus; species Taphrorychus bicolor. The sequence continues at coordinate 76,587,644 of OX638297.1, read as the reverse complement.
ACCCAAATGACAACTGAAATGATATAACAGTAAATTTATCTGGTAGAAAATATTCTTTTCTTTATCATGGAGGGTAATTTTCACTAATATTAGCTCAAGATACAAAGTGATCATAATTACGGATGGAATATGGCATATATTTCCTATATGAAAAGGCCACTGGGACTCTCGCCATGGATCATCGCACAATCCAAATCATATGGCAGTACTTAAATTCAGTCTGGTAGAAAACATAATATTTTCTCAGGTGCTTTTGCTGTGTTTGGAACAATTTTCAATTATTTAAATCCTTAACAATTTCTGGGTGAGTATATTTGGAACTTTTGGAAATCTTGTTCATGGTTGATGGTCCAGTTCAGTTCTTCCCTCTGCATATGCATATTAATTTAACGCTCGCTTTAGCTGGTAATAATAAATCATCAATAACTGCTTGAATGTGCTTTTCGTGCCTATATAATAGTTGGGTTTGAGTTGAGCAAAATTTGAGAAATAAAGTAGTTATGTTTAAAAATGACAAAATTTGGGGTAAAAATCCGATAAATGCGTTCGGTAAGGTCGCTTCACATCAATCTCCGATCTAGTAACTTTTCTGGTAACTTTTCAATTGTTTCTAAAAGGTGCGTTTATTATTATTTTGTATCTTCCTGAAAACGACTATAGCCACGGTCTCAAAACAAAATTTTTTTAAAATGGTTCGACGTGTTTCGCCCTATGGCAACGTCAAACCTAAGTGTTACTTTAGGTTTGATTATGCCATCGGGCGAAACACGTGTAACCATTTTAAAAATTATATGTTTTGAGACCGTGACTATAATCACGCTTTGTTTATGTTTTGCTATGACTATCAAACATTTTCAGCCAATTCAAAAACCAGCTAGACCGAAACAACTCGATATCAAAACACCTTCAATCCCTAGAAGAAGAGAAATTGGACATTTCGCTGAAAGTCGACGACTTGGAAATGCAACTGAACGACTACATTCGTTCCTGCGAAGAACTGAAAGACGTTAACGAGGAATTGGAACAGGAAGTGCACGACATCTCTATGGAACTACAGGAGGAAAGGAAACACAATTGGCTTAGAAATACTAAACATTTTGCTTTATTGTCGTTATCGGCATTACAGAAAATTGCTGATGTCATGGTTCCAGTTTACCTGGACAGACCAGCCAATTTTTAAGCGATTTTTTATATATTGTGTGATATGTTGCCTGTGCTATTATCGGAAACAGATTAACGAGGATGTTCAACTTCTGTAATGAAACTTATACGCAATTTTTGCCTTCAATTGTTATCAAAGTTAACCTGTTTCCTATCTTTTTTTACATTTTTATATAAACTTTTAACTGAAATTGTATTCACATATTTCTATTTAATTTGACACCTTTTGATGCTTGACTTGAAATAACTGCTGAAACAAGCTATACACAAGCTTCTGATGGCATACATAATAATGTCAAAACAGATGCGGAAGGGCATTCCGGCATTTCTGATCGCTATTTATTTAACGCCTCAATTTGCTCGTTGAAATCCTAAAACTGGACTCGGTATATTGTACCACTTTAATTACTAGCAACTTACATTATTTCGGATTTAGAACGCTGGTTTATGTATGTTTAATAAACTTACTAAAAAACTATAAAAGTGCAAAAAGTGGCTAAAAATTACTAAACAGCCGGCTAGGGGAAAATGACTAGATTATTAAATACCTTACAATAACATGCCAAACTTTTAATAATTTGGGCTGCACCGATGACTGAAAAAGTGCAAAAACCATTTCGGTTTAATTCTAGTTTTCCATTTTCACTCTAAAAATGTTATATAGCCGTTACATGGCAAATACGTATCTTAAATACAAATAATAAGTAGAGTTGGTTGCAAAATATCACATTTTATAATCTACATGCAAAGCCTGATAGAAAAATACTGAAAAAAATGTATTATTTCTTATCTCTACTTTAAAATTAATATTCGCAATACGCAACTTATTTATTAAAAGGCTACACCTTGAATTATAGGGTACATGTTGATTAAATGCAATTTAAAAGAGCTTTTAATTGTTATTTTTCGTCGACTGGGTATTAACCTGTGGTATTGACTCCTGTTAATGCATGATTTTTAACATATTTTCAACAAAGATTCTAGACCAAATCATCAAACTACAACATGCACATCTCAATGAATCCTCATTCTGCACACGCTCAATCAACATGAACTGAATACGACATAGGTTGATCAATTACTCTGTAGGGTGACACTGGCATCAAGCTTACATTCTTTAACTAGACAGTGAAAAATATTAACACAGTAGTTTTGAAAATAGAAAATCTGTTATAATATTATATAGGTTGCGGCAATGAACTCCGAAGAATTTTAATACAGGGTGAGTTTTACGCTCACCCTGTATTAAAATTTTACGCTCAAACCGCTGAATCGAGGTCTCCAATTTGTCGACCAGCCAAAGCTGTACTGATGACGGGGTAGACCCCGAAACTAGTATGCAGATGGGTTGATCGACAAATTGGTGACCGCCTATTTTCACTTCGTTCTGGTTCCGATAACCAGCGTACAGAGCAATATGGTCTGCTTCTCGAACTGAGAGCCATCTGCCATGCAGTATTTGATCTAAAATACGCTGGTGGATGTCGCCTGTTCCTGCTCTGTACAACATCTCACCGGTACCGCGCGCACCTGCACCCGGCAATTTTCTCGAGTAGTTACAGGGGACTTGTATACGGCTCAAGCATAAGCGATGCACTGCCAAAACCAGCCAAAACCGGTTTGGTGGTGCACCGCCGGCGGCCGGGCGGACGCGGCAAGGGGAGGGGAGTTTCAATTTTTCGACCGACTGACGATACTGATATAATGTATTATTCTTTATACTGTGGTTCTGGTTCCGATAACCAGCGAGGTACAGAGCAATATGGGCTGCTTCTCGAACTGAGAGCCATCTGCCATGCAGTATTTGATCTAAAATACGCTGGTGGATATCGCCTGCTCCTGCTCTGTACAACATCTCACCGGTACTCCGTAAATTTCCGGTTTTAAACCGCTGAGCGAGGTCCCTAATTTCTCGACCAGCCAAAGCTGTACTGATGAGGGGTAGACCCCGAAACTTGTATGCAGATGGGTTGATCGACAAATTGGTGACCACCTATACACCTATATAATTTACTATTAGGAGTAAAAGTGGGTAATTTCAAAAATTCTGTGGGTAGTTTTGGTACAGCAGATTGGCAGCACTGGTCCTGATACCATTCCGACACCGTTCCCGTTTCTTGTTCCAGACTTCCAATGACCGATTAACAAACCCGAATCCGTAACTCTAACTTTCGTGAACCAAATCAACATCCCCTCTCTCTCATAAAAGCCCTTGTAAATAAGAAACGGTAGTTATTAGTATTATAAGAGGTCCCTTTGTCCGATTTGCCTTGTCCATTTGTCTTGTTCGTCATTGTAAATATCACTCATTCACTTATTTTTATCATCTAGTTACCTTTGAAACCTTCATTTTTTTATACACATGTTGTTGCATGCATGACATGTTGAGAAGATATGATACAAATGTCAAATTTTCCAACGCCTACTTGACGACAATAATAAGTGAAAGGCTTATAGAAACTAGCTAAAATTATTTGTTGTTTAATTCTTAGGGATCCGTGGATACAGTCTCCCCGTTTAAAAGCTACCTTCAAGGCGACAGCGGTCCCTTTGCCGCTATACATGGTGATTCAAAAGTACTTTGACAAACTTCAGGAGGTGATTGCTGGCATTATTTTAAGAAGAAAGTTCTAATAAACGAGGGTCCTCAAAAGCATACAGGGTTTTGAAATAACTTTTTTATTACGTTTTTATTTTTTTACTTGAAAATGACTCGTCAACAGAGAACAAAAGGGTATAATGTATTTTTTGATAGAGCAGTCGCGTACCAAACTTTTCTTCAAAAAGATGAAGCGTCATTGTTGTACCCGCGCCACTGGTGGAACAAAAAAAAATTTCGTTTAACAGAAACATGGCTACTCGCTAGCTATTGACATCTGTAAAATGTTATTAAAACATTTCAAGCGGTTTAGGGATATTATTTTTTTAAATTTTTGTATAAAACTTTAACACCCTCTACTTTCTCTACTAAATTTCTTTTCGGCTAATATAATTTCTACGTTTAAAAATCGCATAAATCATCTTGTGCGAAAACCTCTACGTTTACCAGACAAAGAAATCAAGGTTACGGCGATAAGAACAGTTAAAAATAATCGGGGTTGACGAAGAAGTTCGGGGAACGGGCGTCATATGGAGGGCCAATCACGGGCGTCGTTTGTGCGATGAACAGATTCGGGTGTTGCCATGCGGGGTTCGATACAATGGATTGATAGAAAGTGGCGTGAGGTAGTTTTTAGTTTGAGGCATTCGACATTCGCCATGTAGTATGTGCGTTTTTAAATAGATTTTGTTTCATTATAAATCCATAAGCTTTCTTTTTGATCTTCAGTTCAGTGATCAATGCATTTAACATTCATTACAAATACAGTCCACTAAACATTATACCTTTCAAGTTCAAGTCGCAAAGGCCGAAAATTGTGCACATCACACAATCAAGACGGAAATGCGGTAGTGACGGCTTTGTCATTACAATCTCTTCTTCCTTGGAGCTCCGTTCCGCGGTGTCAAACTCGGAATCGGAATCAACGGAATGGTCCCCCGGCGAAATTATAAGCTGAGCAACGTCTGAGCTGTCGAAAGTTTTCATTGCCCCCCATCCTTATTTGATGACTTTGTTTAGGTGCTAAACATCTTTTTTCCAATTACCTCCTGTGACCTGTCTTATAACACTGCTCCTTTCAACAATGGTTGGCAGCACTTCCTACAGTCCCTCTTAAATGTTGAATTTGTTGATCATAAATCCTTCTACCATTTCTAAAGAGTTATAGAGTAGTAGTGTATTATATCCAAAAGGTCACAAACTCGTCCAATTCAAATGTATTTTGTAATAACAACTTAGCGATAACAATAGCCCAAAGATCGTCTTTTGTAACTTCAATTCAAAATGAAATCAAAATTTTTGGACTAGAGCCAGCCAATTAATTTATATTTTGGCGAGAATTGGTTTGGATTTTCTCATACAGGCAGGGTCCGTAAGAATAAACTTAGTTCTCCAAGAAGTTGTCTTCGAAGGTTTTCTATGGTTACATATTCATTTATTGTAAACATACGGTAAACAATGCTCCAATTTTGATCTTCATACAATCGGATATATTGATTTTATTTACTTTCTGCTACTTGTTACTTATTAGCTGTTACTTTTTCTGCTACTTGTTAGCCAAAAAATCTTCGCAAAGCTGAACATCACGTTTTTTCATTCGTTTCAACGTAGTTTTCTCAATGTTCAATGCATTTGAGGCTCTTTGTAACACGTTGCCACACTCGATTGGAACACCATTTGTTACTTGAATATTTTCCGTCTCAAAGAACTCCAAAACGTTTAGAATTAGTGTAGCAGTGCTTGCTGATTATAACATTGTGGAGCCATATTGATAATACGGCTTTCAATGTTTTTGAATGAAAACTTTCGACAAATATATTTGACGTATTCTGTCTTTTGATAATAATCAGTCAGGTAAAAAGTACAGACATTTATTTGAGACCTGCCTTTAATTAAGTTATTTTCATTTTCATCCATTTTACTTCATACTGTGTCATTTAGGACACTTTTACTTAGCTTACTTGATTTTAGTCCGGTAAATAGCTTTTTACAGGATTACCGAATCGCGACATAATCTCTGACCTACTTGAGTTTGACAAAAGTCACAACAATTAGTGTACCAACAAAAGTATTCAACAACAAAGCATCAATCATAGATATTGTGCAGTAGTAGTATCAAAATGCAATATTCACTTTAGAATGCAATTACCGCTGTAATTTTGGTGAGAACGTACTGCTCTTATAGCGGATTTAACGTATGAGAGAATTATCCGCTGTAATTTTTTACAGAATTATTGAATTACCGCGTATCCTTGTTTGCTCCGTAAGAATAATATCGATGAGTGAAATAATCAAAGAAATTCCATCTTTCTGCATCGGTATATTCGTTTGATTACTGGTAGTAAACCGACAGTTTCACTGGTTGATTTAGAAGCAGTCGCATTCTGGTGGTATATGGCAAAAATAGATAAGGATTGCCAAATGGCCGATTTAACCAGTGTTTGCACCGGTGAGTTTTGAAATTCGCCCTATGTGAGCTCTATGGCAGTTTTGTGCATATTTCGTCTGTCCATAATTAAATTACCCATCAAATAGTATATTTAGTAACAAGTGCGCAAAGTTAGTCTTGTCCGCACGCAACTGCGAATGCACGGAGTTCGGACAGTAGTTAAGTGAGGACAAGACACTTTGCGCAAGAGTAAGGAACAATATTTTTTTATAGGTTTCTTTAATGAGTGTATTAAAACTGCCAGCAAACGACACCCATAAATTCCAGCGTTTGACAGTGACGGCTTTTCAAAATTTTATAGCAAGGAGCCGTCACTATACGATTTCAATAATTGGTGTTTTGTTTATTTCAACAATGGTTCTAATTAAAATCCGTGTATGAAATTGTGTGCAAAACAACCAGTGCGCAAAATTCAATTTTGCGCACGCAAATGTATGAGCAAAATTATGACTTTGTGCGCAAAGTTAGTCTTGTCCGCACGCAACTGCGAATGCACGAACGACGCGAAGCGGTGTTCGGATAGTAGTTAAGTGCGGACAAGACAAGAGTAAGGAAGATCGACTTTGAGCAAGAGTAAGGAACAATATTTTTTTCTACGTTTCTTTAATGTATGTATTAAAACAGCCAACAAATGACACCCATAAATTTAAGCGTTTGACAGTGACGCTTTTTCAAAATTTTATAGAAAGGAGCCGTCACTACGATTTCAATAACTGGTGTTTTGTTTATTTCAACAATGGTTCTAATTAAAATCCGTGTATGAAATTGTGTGCAAAACAACCAAGCGTGCGCAAAATAGAATTTTCTTTTTTGCGCACGCAAATGTGTGTGCAAAATTATGAGTTTGCAAACAAACGTAGGAAAACAATTTAAAAAATCATGTATTAATGCTGCGTTAATGTGTTAATTCCATGTCGACGAAACAAAGACATTTAAACTGTTCTGTAAGAAACCTAATACAATTTTTAAGTACAAAATACTGTAACATGTCTATTAATAGATACTATAATTGCGTCCGTAGGAATTTACAAGTGATGTTTGTGGCTTCAGCGGACAGAACAATAATAATTTAAATGAAAGAAAAAGTAGGCCTTCAGCCGGATTTTAACCAGCGACCTTGCTGTTTGCCGGACAGATGCTCTACCAACTGAGCTATAAAGGCACGTCTAATTCGTTGGCTTATCGGGATACCGTTTCTTCAACTTAAATCATTATTATTTGTTAGTATGTAAAGTGGGAGTTAGAAGGGAAAGGGAAACACATTTACGACCGGAGATCCGTTGAGCCTCGGTTTCTCATTCTCTCTCAAGTCCTGTCGATTGTGGGTGATGTCAAACCAAGTTTGACAAGATCCTGTAAGAATGAGAAGCCGAGGCTCGACGGGTCTAGGTCGGAAATGGGTTTGCTTTTCCCTTCTAACTCCCACTTTGCGTACTGACAAATAATAATGATTTAAGTTGAAGAAACGTTATCCCGATAAGCCAACAAATTAGTCGTGCCTTTATAGCTCAGTTGGTAGAACATCTGTCCGGTAAACAGCAAGGTCGCTGGTTCAAATCCAGTTGAAGGCCTATTTTTTCTTTAATTTAAATTATTATTCTACTGTCCGCTGATGCCACAAACATCACTTGTAAATTAATGTCTAATTCGCCTCATAATTATTGATGGTTCCACTCTACCTCATAGTAACCTTTATTCATTCTACTTGAAAGTTTAAAGTAAGTAAATTACAGTTAAGAGATTTCGTAACGATCGACTCTTGAAAGTTAACTATGAATTAGATATTCTAGTATCCTATTCCTTTTTAAATCAGTCTAATAACGTTTTTTAGTTCCTAGGTTATACCATACCAAACCCTTCTGTTCCCTCGCTGATCGCCAGAAGTAAAGCTTTTTCAAAATGCTCGTAGGAGTCGTAATCTGGGAGGCAAAGTTGATTGAAACTGCAAGATGTAAATAAGAATAAAGCACGGTGAGAAGGGATGTATGAAGAGTACGAATAACAGGCATAACGTCTCACTCTCCAATGGTTATTGTTAACAGATTTTTAAAGAGTAGGGCATATACAGGATTATTCACGTTATTCGACACAGAAGATTAAAGTTAAGGTAGCAAAAATTACATTAAAATCTCTCGCTATTGTATTAAATACCGTGGGTTCATTAAAAAAAACCTCAAGCAGGCCATGGAATTAAAACAGTAGATCTGAGATGACTTCATAAAAACAATTGAAAGTCAAAAATATATAAGATGTTCCGATGTTAATGTTTTTTTATTATTTTAGACAACAGTTTTAATTCTATGGCTTGCTACGAGTTTTTTTATATACACCCTACACAAAAGTGTTAAAACTACAAAATTTAGTCATAATCTACAGAGCCTAATAACGTGAGTAACCTTGCATGACACACAACATGAAATCCAATGCCGCCATTTTTTTCTTTATTTTCACATACAGTGAGCAAAGTATGGCATATAATTATTTAAAAATCAGGTGTTTATTTTTCGAAGAATCACTCCCTTAATTGCGCAATTTCTTAACCAACGTTTATTTATACAGGGTGGTCCAAAAAAATGGTGATATCAAGGCCAACTTTTTTAAATAGAAAACCTTCTTTTTGTGATTTTATTCAGTTCTCTACGGCTTCATCTCTCTAACCTGCTTCATGCTCTGTACAACATTTCACCGGTACTCTGTATGTTTCCGGTTTCAATTAGCCGAATCACGGTCATCAATTTGTCGACCACCCAAATCTCTACTGGTGAGGGGTAGACCCCCTGAAACTAGTATGCAGATGGGTTGATCGACAAATTGGTGACCTCCTACACTCTTTTCACTTCGTTCTGGTTCCGATAACCAGCGAGGTACAGAGTAATATGGACTGCTTCTCGAACTGAGAGCCATCTGCCATGCAGTGTTGGATCAAAAACACGCTGGTGGATGTCGCCTGCTTCTGCTCTGTACAACATCTCACCGGTACTCTGTACGTTTCCGGATTCAATTAGCCGAATCACGGTCATCAATTTGTCGACCAGCCAAATCTGTATTGAAGAGGGGTAGACCCCGAAACTAGTATGCAGATGGATTGATCGACAAATTGGTGACCACCTACACTCAAATAACAATAATTAACCAAATGGCGCGTATAACAGAAATGCAGCCGATAGAAATTCTAATTTATTTAGGGTACGGTGACAAAGCCCGAACACAGCAAGAAGTGTGCGAGATCGTCAATAATAAGTATCCAGATCATACAATCAATCAAAGCACTGTAAGCAGAATTGTCAAGAAATTTTGAGATTGTATCTAAACGATAACGTTCTGTTAAATATCAGAGATATTGCGCGGGGAAATGTAATTTCGCAAAGATCAGACCGTCGTATTTAAAAAAAAAAGAAAGATATCACCCTTACAAAATTAATTTAGTGCAACAACATAACGAAGATGATCCTGATCGACGTCTTCAATTTTGTGAAACCATTTCAAGATTATGTGTCCTTTTATTGTATGTAATCCTTTTCTCAGACGAGGCAACATTGTGTTTAAATGGCACTGTTAACCGTCAAAATTGCAGGTACTGGAGTCAAGACAATTCTCATTGGATGGCGGAGGCACATACATTGTACCCACAGAAGGTGAATGTTTGGGCAGGCATTATTAACGACCAGATTTTTGGATCTCTTTTCTTCGATGAAACCCTCACGGGATAAACATATTTGGATTTTCTTCAGTTTGACCTAATTCCTGCTCTCATTCAACTTTTTCCAAATGAAAATGACCAAGAAATTTCAAGCGAAACCTTATATTTTCAACAAGATGACGCGCCACCTCATTTTTCTCGACGAGATTATTTAGATGAGTGTTTTCATGGACGCTGGATTGGAAGACGGGGATCAATAGAGTGTCCTCCGAGGTCACCCGATCTCATTTATGATTACTTCTTATGGGGTTATTTAAAATCCAAAGTTTATGTAAATCGACCGCAAAACATCGAAGACTTAAAAGCCCAGATTAGGCAGGAAATTAGGAATATTGACAGAAACACACTCAATAATGTTCAAAATGAGTATCTACATAGGCTTGGGTATTGTCAGCCACCTTTCAGCACTTAATTGAATTTTGTTAGTCTTAATTTTAATTAGTTTACTAATTTGGGCGGTAATTTTGCTCAGGATTTCCAGACGCCATTTTCTCGAAAACTGTTAAAGATAATTTTAGTATATCGTCGGTACAATGCCAAAACCACGAATGTGCAGAACAATAGATATGCACATTCCTGGTTTTGGCATTAGACTGACGATATATTAGTAATATATATGTATTATATAGATAATTTAGTATAGTAAAATAAGAAAAAAGAGGGATTTCTATTTAAAAAAGTTGGCCTTGATATCCTAACATTTTTTAGGTCACCCTAAATAAATAAAAATTGGTTCAGATAATTAAAAACAAAAATCGACGGATCCAAGCGATTTTTCGAAAAACAAACAAATAATTTTTAAATAACTATATGCCAGAATTTGCCACTAACTGTATTTTATGGTTACAATGACATTTTAGCTCCCTATTTTGATACAACTTTCACTCTCCTGAAAATAGCCGCTAACGCAAAATTTTCTCACATCCTGCTGCAAAGAACCATTTACTGCCCTCCAATCAGTGCAATAATAAATACTTTCCTTATTATTACGGCAAATACCACTTTACCACACAGCTATAAATGAAAATTTTTAGTTAGTCTACTTACCAAGTATGAGCGGTGGGTAAATTTCCAAACGTAGGTGCAGCGGTAATCTGAAATTTCGGTGTTAATTCTGCAAACCCCCCAGCGGGTAGTTGTGAGCATCCCGTGACAAATTGTAGCAAACGGGCCATTTCCTCTTGAGTAAAGTTTCCGACCGCTGCCCAAAACCAACCAACCACACGCCTAAACTCCGGCGAATCGCCGTTTAAGACGTGGTGCGCACGCAGATCGGCCGAGCTATACTGACCAGTACCGCAGAGCAGTAGCTGAAAGGCCCGTTGGAATATCAGATTCATTACTCTGCACTCACATTAATAAACCCCACTGAAGCAAAACTAAAATAAAAATTTACTTACTTCCAACTCGTTTTCATCAAAAATACTGAGCAAATTGTCGGGGACTAGCTCATTGAGACCTTTAAGGAAAGCTTCTAATTCGTCTTTGACTTTGGTTGCTAATTTATATTGCGCAAGTGCGTCTAAATACTGAAGCTTTGTACTATCTTTTACTCGTATTTTACTTCCATTAGGTGCTAGTTCGACCTAAAAATTTGCCAACTGATAATGACAACTACAAACTTAAAAAGTCGAATTTTATTACGGTTTTTACTAACTGCCCAGTATCGTCGTATTCTTCCTCGACAAAGTACACCTCAGTCTCAATATCGTCTATGTTGTTTTCCAGCAAGTATTTTATTTTTGTTAAATAGAGATCTGGATCATCTTGCTCGAAATACTACAAAGATGCAGTGAAAGATAGAAAAAAATAAATAAAACTGTATCAAAAACTACTTTGTAGTGAACTCGAAGTCCAATCACTTGTGCTAAAAATGACCGGGTAAACCTCGCTCGCACTAGCTGCCTATAAGACCCTCCCAGGGCAGTTTCGTAAAGACATTTTCCTACAACTAGAAATAAAAGCTATTGTAAAAAGCAATACTATTCCAGCAAGGATTGGGAGCACCTTTTCCAGCAAATTCATAATGTTTTAACTTTAAATTCGCTGGTCGGTTTGGATTTGGGTGCACTAGCGACTGTTGTCCTTCATGAAAGCTACAAAATAACCCGTATTTGGCATCAAACAGCTGGGCGCAAATGAGTTCGAACCACTCTCTACGCAGCCCACCCCAGTCAATTCCTGTTTAAAAGAAACATTTTTAAATATAGGCAGGAACGTGGAAAAGAATGTGTGATTTGTCACGTCTCATGTCTTTATTATAAATAAATCTATTGGTAAGTAATAAAGGCCACAATTAACTTTTACCCTTCGGAAATTGATCGCAATATAGAAATAAAAGTTTTATTATTATTTATAATATGTTTTTATTCTGCGAATGCAGCGAACAATTGTTTATTATAAATTTGATTGGCTGACAATGACATGAGTCCTGTCGCATGCCTGAAGAAAAAATGGCGGTGTATTGTTTTTAGACAATATCAAGGCGTAGACGTGCAAATGGAATTTTGCAGCAATAAAAATTTAAAAGATACTTCATCAAGATTCCGGTCAAAACTTCTTTGTCTTCTGAAATTTCTTCTTATTTATCTTAACGTTCAAACATTAAAATACATTTATTTGGTGGTTATTTTATCGAATGCGATTTATAATTATCTTATTAAAATGTATAAACGAAATATGTCTAAAGGCATGTATAAATGAAATATGCCTACCACTAAAGCATGAAATGAACGTCTCCCTAAGGACTGGCATCTTTCCTTCAGACCTCAAGCACTCTATTGTTACACCCATATACAAAAAGGGTGACTCGGATGTGATATCTAATTATCGTCCAATCAGTGTGCAATAGGTATTCGCTAAACTCTTTGAGAGGGCTCTGTATGATAGGCTACTACGTTATTTTTCGAGCAATGAATTACTTCATAACTTTCCGCACGGTTGCATGAGAAGAATATCAATAGACACGGCCCTCCACGACATCATCCATCCTGCAGTGGAGTCCTTGGAGCGGGGCGATAATGTCTGCGGACTTTTTCATGACCTCTCCAAGGCATTTGATAGTTTAGATCATGTTATCATTCATGAAGAGTTCCACGAATAGGCCGTGGTGAATAGGCACTGCCTATTCGTGGATCGACTCTTATTTAGTGGATAGAACTCAGGCTGTAAAAGTTACTGACTGTGGCAGGCAAGCTAGGTCAGGACTACGTTACATCACCCGTGGCGTCCCAAAGGGCAGTATTCTTGGACCACTTCTTTTTATTATCTTTCTCAACGATCTCCCTACTAGCATAGTCTCTCCAAACTGTAATTTAATTAACTATGCGGATGACACAACCTGCTTAATACATGCCTGGTCATCAGACTCGTTGGAGGAACTGTGCAGGCACCATTTTGATTGTTTGGACAGTTGTTGGTTCTCTCAAAATGGTGTGATTCTCAATGTGGAAAAGACACAGTGCATCTACTTTAAAACTATGGAATTACAGCTGCCTCTTGCACGGGCTATAAAGCTAAAAGATCCTGATGTGCCATTGCTTGATTCTGCCAGAGTGTTGGGCTTGGAACTAGATGGGAGCCTGTATTACAGGAATCACATTGATAATTTAAATGTCAGATTGTCTTCATCAAACTATGCGCTGAGAGTGTTGGCAAAGCATTGTGGATTTGACACATTGATGATTGCACACTATGGAAACGTTTACTTTTTGTTGAAGTTTGTCATTTTATTTTGGGGTAATAACACTAAAGGTCTGACTTCGTTGCGACGTCCAGCGTTCGCGGCCCGCCGCGGCTTCCGGCCAATAGGCACTGCTATACACGCTTTCTAATGGCAGTGATTTTGTTGCAGCTGCACGTTTTAAAAACCCAACGACCGACAGTCGACGGCCGGCTGAAGCAGATGTGATTTCGTTGAGACGTCTAGACACTGCTATATACTCTTTTCAACGGGAATGATTTTGTTGAAGCAGCGCGTTTTGTAACCGCAGCAGGCGGCTTTGGACCGCTACGTCTCAACTGCTCAAAAACAAGTCGAGACGCAAACACTGCCCAGCTCCTACTACTGTTACCATACAATTTCAAAAATTGATAAAAAAGAGTGTTTTTCCAATCAGACTCTCTTTCCAATCTCCCAATCCACTCCCACAAGGATTCCTCAACAACCAAACAATTATAGGTCTATTATGATTATTATTGTACCTCTTTTTTGCATGTCATAATGATCTTTCTTTAAATTGGAATGTCGGTCCTCAAACCTACAGTAAATGTGCAGGGTGTTTCATACACATCATTGGGATCTCAGCAACGGTAATAGATACAGGGTCGGTTAAATTGGGGCAAAGTTGCGCAGTTTGAGTTCAATAATATGCCGTTTTAACTTTTAAAAAATTCCGATTACTTCCGGAGATATCCGAAAAAATACGAAATTTTTAAATATCGTTTTTATTTTGTTTTGAGCTTATTCCAAGAGATCCTTCAAAATGATTGACACTTCGTCATTGCAACTTCTTCTGCCCTGTAAGATGGCATATTTAGTTTCTTCCTGCGACGTTTCGTTTTTTGGGAACCATCATCAACTTTACTTTTTTAAATACGGACCTAAATTTTTTATTTGATATTTTGATCGCTCTTTTTAATCCAAACAGCACGATATGCAATATGACATATATTGCAATTAAAGTCCAGCTAGAAATCGTTTTTTCTTTAAATTTTATTATATAAAATTCTTATTTAATATGTAAGACCGATTTTATTACTAAACAAAGGCACTAAACAAAAAGATAAAATATTAAAGTAAATACTCGAATAACTCTCCCTGCTCCTCAATACATTTTTGAGTTCTTCTAAGAAAGTTGCTGGTAATTGACCGTTCAATTGTTCTAGCTCGTATAGCCCTTGCTTCCGTTATTAAATTTTCCCTTAAAATATTGAGATCATTGGTTGGGTATTTGAATATGCAGTTTTTCAAATAACGGTGGGGGGAATGCGTTGGGTACCTACACACTGCTAAGCACGGTTTTCTTATGTTTGTCCACGCTTTGTCCGTTTTTGTTTTAATGTACGTCACTCCCCGTGGTTGTTCTGATGGACAATAAACATCGTTACTATCTGACGATAAACTTCTACAATTTAAGTGGAATAGCCTTGAAAAAGACGTAAAATTAATGTCGAAACGTCGGCAATTTCTGCGGAAGCGTAGAAGTTTTATTTTGGGTCCTTCTCCCGCTACCTTTTTCCTGGAAATAAAAATCTTGAGGACGCTATGCCTAAACCACTTTTCAAATAACCCTAAAAAAAGTAATCCAGAGTAGAAAGATGGAGACTTCTTTCTGGCAAATGGCACGACTCCTTGGTTTCCAATCCACTGGTTGGGAAAGAATTCGTTTAAAAAATTTGTAACATCTCTTCCGGTATGCGGCAGTGCGCCTAACCTGTGTCCGTGGTACTCAAATACACGGCACCCTTTTCAAAAATGAATTAATGCATTAGCGTTTTAGGAAAAGCCAAACAGGATTGAATCATTCTTAGCACTTAAAAACTAGTAGTATTTTTCTTGTTGCAAGTTATGTATTTATAAATGAATTCAAAAATTCTTGATAAAAAAAGGAAATATAATAGGAGAACAAGAGCTATACGCGAGCTAGACTAATTCAACGGGCCATAACCAGAAAATTGCTTAGAAGACGTTTTGGTTTGTGCTTTGTTTGCTAGTTAGACATCCTAGTACCAATAATTGGTAGTAATGGAGATAATAGGTATATAAAAAGAAAAAACGATTTTTAGCTAATCTGAATGCAACATATCTCATATTGTATATCGTGTTGTTTGTATTAAAAAGGGCAATAAAAATAACGAATAAAAAATCCAGGTCCGTATTTAAAAAAGTAAAGTTCATGATGGTTACCAAAAAACGAATCGTCGCAGGAAGAAACTAATATGCCATCTTACAGGGCAGAAAAAGTTGCAATGACGAAGTGTCAATCATTTTGAATTATCTCTTCGAATGAGCTCAGAACAAAATAAAAACAATTTTTCAAAATATAGTGTTTTTTCGGATATCTCCGGAAGTAATTGAAATTTTTCAAATGTTAAAACGGCATATTATTGAACTCCAAATTGCGCAACTTTGCCCCAATTTAACCGACCCTGTATCTCTTACCGTGGCTAAGATCACAATAATGTGGCTCGAATTTGAAACACCCTGTACATAATAATATTTATTTAGTAGGAAATGAGAATAAGAAAGAGACTTATAAATGAGATACTTGCATTGAAAAAATAGGATCAATTTGTCAATTTTTCGGTCTACTTGATGAATATTATTCTGAAATAGACTTTATCTAGAGTCAGAAGCATCTATTTTATGTTGAGTGTAGTAGCGTCCTTATGTAAATTAGACTGGATTGGTAGCAAGTAGAGGACAAAAACTCTTTATCTTCTTTTGAAGAATGCCGACGTTTCAACTAAATTTAGTCTCTTTCAAGGCTATCTTCTATGAAGGCAGATAGTCATTCATTATATTCGAACAGTCCCTCTAGACCCAGGACAGATACTTTATTTAGCCGAGTAAACATTGTACCGCTTCGGTAGTAGGTTGATGTATCATTGAAAGTATACTACCAGTGTACTGATGCTTTGCACCGTATCCTTCGATTCTTGAATGGAATAATTTGAGGGTTTCTCCAACCGTTGATGACTCTAACTTAAGGACATCCTCTTCTTCGTTTTCTTCCAAAATACATACCGCTAATGCTTCTGGATCCATTTATTAAAAATTTGCTTTACTAATCAAAGTTTTCAAATTGAGTGTCGGCATCTGACGGCGACGACAAACGTTTGAAGCAAATCAAGCAAACGCAACGGCCCACCGTCAATGCCGGACGCCGCGGTGAACGCTGGACGTCGCATCGAAATCGCACCTTTACACAACCTCTATATTCCCAAATCAGAAAAGTGCCCTAAACTTAATAACCAAATCACACCCCTTAACCACTTGCAGAAATTTGTTTAGAGCCAATGTCCTTCTGACCCTCCCTGCAATATCAATTTTTGAACATATAATGTTTTTAAAAAGAAATCCGTCATTGTTTGAGCGATATCTAATGAATCACCTACATACTACTAGGCACAGTCAGATACTTTATAGTTTTCCACGGCACAGGTTTGCTTTGATGGAAAAGCATAGTGGTATACATATAGTGTATGAGACTTTTTAATGGTCTGCCTAGGGAATTACGAGGGACACAAGGTTTGGGAGCTTTTAAAAAAAAATCTCTTTCATTTACTTGTGAATATAGAGCCATATAATTTTGAAGAATTTTTCTTAAGTGTTCAAAATGTATAAGTAAGTACGGGGTGTTCATTATAACACTTCATCTAGTTGGCTGTGAAATGTCAAAAGAAAAGGATGGAGAAAGAAAAGTCCATTTATTTTGATTATGTGATCCTTTTCTGTCAAAATTTCATAGCCTGCTAGATGAAGTTTTATAAAGAACACCCCGTATACTATTACCTTGTTGACGTGTTCTTGACATAACAATTACTTGTAATTATTTTGTTTTTGGAATAACAGTATATTATAAACCAAGGTTGTGAAGTACATTATTTTGACCCGAACGTTAAGTTTAAATCCCGAAGCGCGTAGCGCTGAGGGATCTAAGACGTGAGGGTCATAAATAGTTCACAACCGCGGTGAATATACGATTTTTTCCACTACTAGACTCGATAAAACTACAACAGAAAAATGCCTAAATTAGTAAGATAGCGCTCCGCATATTTTATTGGAGGCTTCATGGAGGGCTCATATGGAGGCTTCGTTACCTTGGCAACCGATAAACAAAATGGTATTTATGACAATATCACGGTGCCTAATGCTCCTGACAACTGACAGTTTTATTTACCGGTAAATAATCGGCCATAACGTTGTCATTATAGACCGCTAATGTTCAATTGTTTTATAAACAAAACAAGAAAACCTACTTTACAGTCATTTTGCTGGCCTTTAACGGTCAGTATTAAAGCTAGTAGTGGAAAAAAGTTATTATCTATCTACCTACCTATCTACACGATACATCATCATCATAATACCTGGTCGAAAATGAAATCTCATATTCTTTGGTCGATTTCAAGGGGGTTTGTCATACATTGGTATTCCGAAAGCATAAGAGATATTTTGATGAAATTTGGTATTTTTTGACTGCTACTGAAAGCGCACATTAAAAAAAAAAGACTTTGGCCAGGGGCGCGCGTACCAGCACGTGGCTGAATATTAAAGTGAAAAAAAAAGTGGTACGCCACTGGTTCTCGAAATATGAAAATGAAGATTTCAAATCCTCATTCATCTCTAAAGAAAAATGCTCACTGTTTATTGATTTACTGAATCAACATAAAATGCTGGTTTACTAGATGCAAATGGTTATATTGAACTTGAAAAAACTGATTTACATATTTAGTGGACTGTATCGTAATTGTAGATGTAATAAAGCATTAATTTTTTTATATTTTAGAAAGTTCTTGACCAACGTTCTAGAACTTGATATTTTTCATCTATCATCATTTTTTTCATATATATTCATATTTTACATCTAGTAAACCAGCATTTTATAATGATTCGGTATATCAATAATCATTTTGGTGCATCGCGCGAGATTTCAAGTTACAAGTTTTACAAGATAAGAAAACTTTACATGCAATTATGTAAAGGACGGCGGCAGTTGTAGGTGAGACATAACCACAGCAAGTGTGAACAAAGGTTAGATAGTAACAAACCAAGATCACGAGTTTGAGAGTTTGGAGGAGTGACCATAAACAGCATTGGACCATTGGGTGGCCATTTCCATTAAATCAATTACTAGTATTTCCTGTGACATATGTCATTTGTGTGCGCAGTAGTTATTGGTTTGCATTTTTCGCTCTTGTTTGCTACCATGCTTCTTTAAGCGGAATTCATAACCACGCTCATAACGAGATGGTAAATCAAAATCTTCCAATAAAACTGAATTATTGTCAAAACCACAGTATAAGGAATAATACATTATATCAGTAGCGTCAGTCGGTCGAAAAATTGAAACTCCCCTCCCCTTGCCCCGTCCGCCCGGCCACCGGTGCACCACCAAACCGGTTTCGCCCGGTTTTGGCAAAGCTTTGGCAGTGCATCGCATGTGTTTGTCCTCTCGTAACTACTTTAGTTTTGAAAATATCAAGAGTGCCGACACGAACTGACGATACTAATATAATGTATTATTCTTTATACTGTGTCAAAACTCAACCAATCGCCTTTAAGGAATTTATTTACCTATGAAATTAGCTGTGTCAAATGGGCCACCAGCAATCACTTCTTAACAATTGGACGTTGTCTAATTTTTTGCTATTTTCGAGTTATATACAGGGTGATTCACGTTACTCGACACGGAAGATTATGGCTAAACTTTTAGATTTTAAAAAAGTTTTGTATATGGAATGGATGGGAGTATATTTTAAAATTATTGTCATTGCATACAGGTGGTCCCAAAAGTATAAAATTGATTAAAGTTGTATTTTTTTAAATGAGACACCTAGTATATTAATGTATTTTCGGTACCTACAGACAAAAGTAAAGGTAGTTTTATTAAGGTTTATGGCATCTAAACCGTACCGTTCTTCAGATATTCGTGATTTTGTGAAAATGCAGCATCAAATTAAATGTTTAAAATCTCAGCACTTGGTTTCTTTTCAACCACCAAAATTGGCTGGTGGGCTAATAGTACATTGGATTTTTTGCGGTGTGTATTAAATATTAACTACTGTGCACCGAATGTCAATAAATGAACACCAAATTATTGCAAACTTCAAACAGTAATAACTCTTTTAATTTAAATTAGACACCCTTTATTTTATAGTATCATTAGATGCAGAATTTAGTTTCCTATCAAAACTATTAAACATTCCTATAGCTTGGTCTTTGCGTTTTCTTGGAAAATTGATTTTTTTTTTATTTGAGCTGACATAAATGAATTAAGTAATCTACTTTACCTGTTACAATACCTGAGTTTGAGAAAGCAAAATTTATTATCATTAGTACTGGGTGTTCACTAGAAAACTTCATTTAAGAGGCTAAAAAAATTTTGACAAAAAAGGATGGCATAATGAAAGTAAATGGACTTTTGTTTCTCCATTCTTTTCCTTTGACATTTCACAACCCCGTATTTGTCAGATATTAATTTATAAGTTACAAAATTATGATCATGAAGATTATTTAGCAGTCATTCATCTGAATGTTAAGGTGTCATTATTTAGCATACAATATCAAATAAAACAATAAAACATTAATATTACAAGAATTCTTATAAAATTTAGCATCTCTATTACAAAAAAATTAAGTGCAATAATAGTGGCAATTTGAAATACAATAAATAACAAGGCAACATAAGAGTAAAACAAACAAAAAAAACAGTTATAAAATTTGTTCAAAATGACGACCGTCTGATTCTAAACACTAACGTATTCTGTTTTTAAATCCTTCACTCACATTGCGTAACATATAGGGAGTTATGCTTCTGAACGCCTCTCTGATTCGTTCCTTCATATTTTCTTTTGTGGTTGGTGGCGTATTATACACGATTCCTTTCACATATCCCCATAAAAAGCAATCGGGAGGCGTTATGTCAGGGGACCTTGGTGGCCAATGTTGTGCTCCATTCCTTCCAATCCATCGATTTTGGAAACGAACATTTAAGAACTTCCGGACTTCACGATGATAATGAGCAGGTGCCCCATCCATTTGCAGCCACATGTTTGTTCTTATAACTAGAGGAACTTCTTCCAGTAAAATTGGAAGCTGATTTCTCAAAAAAATTAGAAACGACATTCCGTTTAAATGTTCGTCAAAAAAATAAAGTCCAATCACATACTGTCCCATTATGCCCCGCCATAGATTTACTGACCACCTATGTTGGTTATTAATAACTCTAAATTCATGGAGGTTAAAATCAGAATAATAATGAAAATTGTATCACTCATCACTAAATAGAACTGATTAAAAAAAATCTTCTTGTTCTCCAACTTTTTCTAACACCCACATCCACTCGTTGGCCAAAATCGTTATCGGAGAGTTCTTGATGTAGTTGTATCTTATAATCGTGATATTTATGTTTTTGAAGAATCCTTGATACGCTTGCTTGGCTAATATTTAAGTTTTGTGCAATTTCTCGTTGTCCGACATGGAGATTTTCAACTACAGAGCCAATAACGGCTAATTCAGTTTGTTGGTTTTCTGTAACTGGTCTCGTTTTGACAGTCGTTTCATACTGAACACTACCAGTTTGCATAAATTGAACCAACAGTCTTTCAAAAACGGCTCTATTCGGTCGAGTTCGGTTAGGAAACCTTTCAGCATAAACCCTTGATGCTAAAAGACAATTTTGCAACCATTCTCCTAGAATGAAGATCATATCGACTCGTTCTTCTGTTGTGTAAACCAGCATTTTGATTAAATAAAAAACTCTCTGTTAACCACCAATTATAACAGTAAAAAATATTTAACTTTAAATTAATATGTAACAACTAGAAATGACAATAAATTTTGCTTTGTCAAACCTTGAACAAACCTGAACAGGTAAATTAGGTTACTACATTCGTTTATGTCAGCGCAAATTCAGAAAAAATCAATTTTCCAAGAAAATGCAACGACCAAGCTATAGGAATGTTTAATAGTTTTTGATAGGAAACTAAATTCTGCATCTAATGATACTATAAAATACAGGGTGTCTAATTTAAATTAAACGAGTTATTACTGTTTGAAGGTTGCAATAATTTAGTGTTAATTTTTTTACATTTGGTACACAGTAGTTAATGTTTAATACATTCCGGCAAAAATTTAATGTACTAGTAGTCCACCAGCCAATTTCGGTGGTTGAAAAGAAACCAAGTGCTGAGATTTTAAACATTAAATTTGATGCTGCATTTTCACAAAATCACGAATATCTGAAGAAGGGTACGGTTTAGATGTCATAAACCTTAATAAAACTACCTTTACTTTTGTCCGTAGATACCGAAAATACATGGATATACTAGGTGTTTCAATTAAAAAAATAAAACTTTAATCAATTTTATACTTTTGGGACCACCTGTATACAATGACAATAATTTTAAAATGTACTTCCAATAGACCCTCATCCATTCCATATACAAAACTTTTTTAAAATCTAAAAGTTTAGCCATAATCTTCCGTGTCGAATAACGTGAATCACCCTGTGTAGTGTTTCCTCATAATTCTTACTATTTTGACGATCTACCGCAAAGCATTCTCTTCTGGTCTATTACCCGGAAGAAAGACCTAAACACGATCACTCCAGAATTACGTATTATCAAGGATGTTAATCATATTGAGCAAATCGTTGTGTGGCATGAGAAGTAAATAGTGCCTGACAGGCAAGAAATTCAACGGAATCTAAGTTATAAGATCTAAGACTAATGATCTAAGTCCATGATGTAACTGATTCCTCTGACTCAAACTGGTAGATTGTAGCGTTTTCTTTTTCACAAAGAAAACCTACTGGCTTCCCTTTCAAACCTTCATAAATAACTGTAAAATACCATTTTATTTCCAAAGAAATATGACTACCTTGGCCGCCATGTTTGTTCACCTTGATTATCGTTTCTTTGCGATCCATTTTACTTCGAGTTCTAGGGTTAGAGATCCGTTGAAAGGTGACTTCTTTAGGACATTGACATGTGTCAATGGGTTGAATAATTATTTTGCTATCTGTGCAGCATTGCCAAATTTCACCAATATTTTTACTTAAATTCCCTTATTTTCTTCATGTGCTCTTCTAATACTTTCCCTAAATTTATCTGTTATTTAACAACAATTGCAAGATTTTCATATTTCGCGGTTCATTTTCTCCTTCTTTTTATTTCCCCTTTTTGACACTATAATTTCGGTTTTTTTTTACCAATTCAGAGCCGAGGTGGTAAAGGTAAAACGTTTGATAGCCCCTTTTTCCATCTTGACCACTGTCCAGGGCACATCAGACGTCAGCCTGTCCCTAAACGGCTACAGCCTAGCCATGTGGCTATTTTAGTAAAGTTCTCTTATTTTGGGGTCCAATGTTTGAATGATAAAGCTCAATACTTCTTTTTTTTTGATCTTGCACGTGCAACGTTTCATCCAGCACGTGTGCCGATAATGGAGCCGTTAGTGACGGTGATGGCTCCTAGGTTTTAAACCGTCTGGGTTTTGGAGCCCTTTTGCCAAGAATGGAGCCGTTAGTGACGGTGATGACTCCTAGGTTTTAAACCGTCCAGCCTTACCACACATGATGCACTGATCCTCTACCTCAACTACCAAGAAAGCCCTACAAACTGGCCAAGTATTTCAACCGGTAGGAGTAGATTTAAATACCAAGTGTACCTGCACTAACCTTAGGTAAGAACTAACACCATAATAAATAAATGTGCCTAATTTTAATAATTCCTGTTGGTTTTACTTTGGTTTGATCACCTAAACAATATGAACATCAATAATTGCTATGATAATTTTCTCAATTTTAATATTATAGCTACAACCTGTAAGTTAAATTGAGTGGCGCCCATTTAACGGGTCTAGCTTATATAGCTATACTAGGCTTCAACTCCTTTTTATGTAATTTTGAACCACGACCTAGCTCTCCACCTACCCAAAGCTGCCGTTCGCATAGTATGTGGCTTTGCTAACTTATACCTTTTTTAAAATACGTCACAAGATACACATGAGGTAGGTCTTATTTTACAGAAAATTATAAATATTACAATTTTAACTAATAATTAGAGTCGCATGGGCTTGGAAATTGAAAAGAAAGAGGACAATGCACTGAATTTATTCGCTGCAGAACCAGAACTCAACCTAATGTTACTACAACTTCTACATATTAGCATAATACACCCTAGAGCAGTCGACGAGACTGAGGACAATGCGAGAAACTAAAATGAATGTTGGGAAATTACCACAAGAATACGCAGCCACTACCCTCTCGTAGAGTAATAAAATATAATATATTAATGGTCTGGGTTCAGCAAGTATAATAATTGATTCTACTTGTAAAATGGTGCTCTCACTAAACATTTCTTTATTACTAAACTTGTTATAAATTAATATTCTTTAAAATGCAAATTTATTAAAATGAAATTAAAAATTGTTAAGTAGAGATTTTCATTACTGTAAATCGTCTTGGCAACATGGCCACAAAAATTATAACCTATAAAGTCATAAATAAAACCTAAAATATATGACAAGGGCTGTCATAATATACAGGGTGCAAAATGTCAAATTTCCATGACCTACAGCGCAAGTAAAGTTATAGTGTACGAACTATAGATACTAATTTCCAAGTAACTAACAACAGCACTTGTTAGTCATCACTGAAGCATTACTTCCCGCACTTGTTAGGTAAATAACTATTACCTAACAAGTGCGGGAAGTGATGTTTTTCCGCACCCTGATTGCAATGAGTGCGGTTGAGCACTTCCCGCACGTGTGAGGTACAATATTTTTCCTACAAGCCAATTTCTCTTAATCTTTCTCGTCTTCCCTAGTTTAGTTCTTTAAATTTGCGTGTGGTAAACCTTTTTACTGCGCGCAAAGTCAAATTACAACAATTTGCAGTTTTATTAATCTGAGCGTTACTTTTGCATAATTTTATTGTTCTTGTGTTGTTGTTTTTTGCTGAGTTGAAATAAATTGATTGCGTTGTTCTATACTTATCCGAATGCTTTAGGGTTCAGAGGATATTTAGCACTATTAATTAGGTACCTACCACACCTGCGTGCGTATAAAGGTTAATCCACGTTCATATTTAAATGAACTTACAGAAGTCAACAAAATTAAGACACATGTGCTCGTCGGAAATTAACTATCCACGCCGAGGAATTAAAAAAAAACAGTTGGTCATCACCGGGTATTCGAACCCACGACCCCAAGTTCACAAAGTAGGTGTGTTAACCACTACACCATGCATTTCTTTTGTTATCATGTGTTAAACCAAAATAAGTTCGGATTAATTACAGTTTGACAAATATCGGTTTTGGTGTTTTTAAAAATAAATTTACAAACAAAATAGAAGGTAACGACAAAAACCCTAAAACATATAATCAGAATGGTCTTATCAGACGAAATTTTAGATGCAGCATATAGATACGGTCTTCCAGTGACTTATTGTAAAAGCACTAACACTTATAAATAATTTCATGACGTTAACAGGCGTGTAAAAATACGGGGTATTCGTTATAAAACTTCATCTAGTAGGCTGTGAAATGTCAAAAGAAAAGGATGGAGAAACAAAAGTCCATTTCTTTTGATTATGTCATCCTTTTCTGTGAAAATTTCATAGCCTGCTAGATGAAGTTTTATAATGATTTCGGTAAAAGTTTTTACTTCATATTGTATCATTTAGGACACTTTTACGTACTTGATTTTAATCCGGTAAATAACTTTATACAAGATTGGATATCGTAAAGAAATTTTACACTATTGAGT
Source organism: Taphrorychus bicolor (assembly GCA_951812265.1). NCBI lineage: Eukaryota > Metazoa > Arthropoda > Insecta > Coleoptera > Curculionidae > Taphrorychus > Taphrorychus bicolor. The sequence goes on along the minus strand of OX638297.1, from coordinate 76,562,242 downwards.
TCCGGTACATCCTGTGGCGGTATTCAATAAATCCATTGTATCCATAGTATCCTGTACCGGTGCCGCTACAGTACCGTAATGAAACTATTTGTCAAATTGGCGGATTTGTCAAAAATATATTCGCCGCGTATAAAATTATTTTTTTCCTGTTTTTAATAAGTATGAAGTAAAATGTTGTACATCATACGTCCAGTAACGTGTTACAGTAGTTGTTTCGAAATTCCAGACTCGGCTAGCGCCTCGTCCGGAAAGATCTTATTTCTACTGTAAAACTATATTTACCCGACTTATAACGTAAATAACTATTACCGCACGCAAATTTAAGATCTAAACTAAGGAAGACGAAAAAGATTTAGAGAATGTGGCTCGTAGGAAAAATATTGTACCAAACACGTGAGTGAAGTGCTCTACCGCACTCGATTGCTGACCGACCTCCGCTACGCGTCGTTCGGTCATTGATGCGGTAATCAGCGTGCGGTAAAGCATCACTTCCCGCACTTGTTGGGTAAATAACTATTACCGCACAGGTGCTGTAAAGTGCTACTACCCACACGCAAATGCGTGCAGTAAAGCGACTTTACCACACTCGCAGGAAAAAAAAATACAGCACACGTGTGGTAAAGTGCTACTTTACGCACGCAAATGCGAGTGGTTAAGCGACTTTACCGCACGCTAGTAGCTAGTAGGAAAAATTAATGAAGCTTAATGATGATGAAGTAATTCACAATATTATGATATCGAATCAAGTGGACTGGTATTTTACTCCACCTAGAGCCCCACATTTTGATGGTCTTTAGGAAAGTGCAGTAAAATTAACCAAACATCATTTGGTAAGGGTTGTTGGGGATTCACATCTCACTTATGAACAATTGAATACGCTTCTTACATAGGTGGAAATCATCCTTAATACCCTCCAGTGTCACCAATATCACCCATCCAAATGATTTAAGTCCTAACACTCCTGGACTTCCAGACAAAAACCTGGAGCAGAATTCAAGAAATTGGCTGAATAGCTTACAAGAAATGCAGCAGATGACTCAAGCATTTTGGCGTGGTTGACGAAGCAACTATTTGCACAACCTATATCAAAGAACAAAGTGAATCGCTAACACTTCGGACATATTGAAGTCTGGTCAAATGGTTTTGATCAAAGAAGATAATGTTGAGCCCTTAAGATGGAAGCTAGGACGTACCTTTAATACCTACAAGGGCGTAGATAATATCGTCCGAGTGGTGGATATTCTTACGTCAAAGGTAGTTGTGAAACGAGCATTTTCCAAGATTTGCTTGTTACCTCAGCAATAATAATTAACAAATGTAATCATTTCGGATAGTGTTTGTTACCATAATGTACCGCATTGAAAGTTTGTAATCCTTTCAATGCCGGCGGTATAGGACTTAGGTGATATTGCAAATATATTGTGCCACCTAAAGATGGGTTTTCACCCGGTTTTTTCATTTTTGAGGGTTTATTCCCTGGAAAATTCCGGGCTTATTCCATTTATAACCACTACATTTAACTTACGTTTCTATTTTCAATAAGCCTAACACTTACCGATTAAGCAATAATTTTTTGGTTTTTACAGTTTGAGACTTTTGATTAACTGACCAGTGTTTAGTTTATCAAAAAAGAAAAAAAAAACCGGGTAACAACCCAAAACTGGGTCCAAAAGTTTTTTAGGAGTTTTCCCTTCGCCCATCTATAGTGCCACCAACGGTGTATAGAGTCCATTTCAAATAGATATTCACTTGGTAAGCTGGACAATATCAAGTAACATGGGGCGTTTTGTGTGTACTCTACCAATCTCTCGTGGAACTTGTCGAGCGAGACCGATCGGCCGCGTACGCCGAAGTAAATGGTCTACGTGACCTGAAGAGTGTGAACTTTGTTCCAATAAGAAGACGACACGGGGAACAATTTCACTTTTTTATATTGAAAACTATCACATTCTAGAACGTTGCTCAAGAACGTTCTAAATTATAAAAAGCATAATGTCTTATTACATCTAACAATTGCATTTTAGCCCACTAAATATGTAACAGCTATTTATGTAACCAGTTACGAAAAGTCCGATTTTGTGTAACGAATGAATGTTTGAGATACACAAAAAAGGCTTTTCGTCACGTGTTTCATACAAGATTTTTTCTAATTTTGACTACAAATACCTACTTAGAGAGAGAGTTATTATTATTAAACTTAAATATTTACTTTTCAACCACTTTGTATCTACTTAATACCGTAAAACTGTAGCAACGCTGTGCCACAACCGAAACCTGCAACTGGTGGTGAAACGAACTTTCGTCATCGAGTCATCAGTATTGAAAAGTGCCACTTTATATGTCAAAATTAGAAAAATCAGTTTTTCAAGTTCAATATAACGATTTACTTCTAGTAAACCAGCATATTATATTGATTCAGTATAGCACTAAACATGTCGTGCAAAGTTTTACACACGGGCCTTAAAGTTGCAATTTTAACACTGACATAATAAATAGCTATTAACGGCATTTGGGATTTGTAGAAAAAAATATATGTGCAATTCGTCGCTCATGAGTAGCTATCCAATAATAAATAATAAATATATCCAAAAAATCGAGTTGTCTTTTCATACAGACCCCAAGACCCAGAAATCTGGTAATGAAGTCTACTTTTTTGTATTTCCCAAAAGTGTTTCATTCGAATAGCTTATACAACTTAAAGCCACAGTTATACAGAATTTTTTAGAATCGAAAACGCTCACCTTGTTCTCCAGTGAACGTAATCTCAAAATTTTTGCACCAATCGGTTATGGAAAAGTTCTTGGTGGCCTTCATGCTGCTCTCCAGTAATTTATCACGCCTCACTTCCATGGCCAACTTCTCGTGATAATGCTTCTGGTGGTACTTTCTCACTTCGTGGTAGAAAAAATCTTGTTTGTCCTGAAGAAAATAAAACTTTTCAATAAATGCTTCCGTGTCTGGGGGTTCTTAAATTACTTTAAAAGTTTCTGATCCACCCATATTCCTCAGGAGAAACTGCGCAAATGTCGCAGCTATTACGTTCCGTTCCCTTGAGATCAATTCGACTTTCGGTTGGCAGCCATCGTCGATTAAAAAGGAATCCCCTGTGTCGCTTGACTTAAGACTATCAGATTGAAAAATAAACTAAAACAAATTAACCCGGAATAGCATCAATCACTCGACAAAATATTTAATTTTACCTTAGTAGATGGACATAATCTAAATGTGTACAATCTCTTTGGTATAAATCGCAGTATCAGTTCTTTAATAATGAGCTGTTTAGGAGATACGTAGCAAAGCACCTTTTTGGGCTTAACTAAACCGTCGCCTTTCACGCTAATTAATTTTGCATCGTAACAAATATTATGGCTTTTTATAGCCACGTTTTTTTGAACCAGTGTGGAATCCACACCTAGAAATAAATAAAATTGCTATTACGACTTTCTTTACAATAGTTTATCTATATACTATTTAAAACGATAATATCGAAATCCCCATTATGAAGTTCCATCCCATTATACTGAATAGTGGCGTGATAGCATCCCTCTTTGGCAAACTTTAGCTGGACGCTCACTCTATTCGTGTTCCAATCATAGTCTAAAGTAACCGAATGGTTCTCATCGCGATCTATTATACTTCCAGGAGAAGCGGTCCCTAATGGAATTATGTGAACTGAGTAACCCTGAAAAGAAATTTTTTATTTTTAATTTTGAGGACTTATGTGTACATTTTTATGTAAGAAAAAAGAATTGTAAGTTGCAGATAAATTAACCGTTATCACTGCAACTTCTTATAAGTATTTGACAAAAAAATTTACTAATAAAGCCAAATAATACTGGAGACGGTAATACAGAAGGTGTGCTTATTAAACTGCTTCCATTATTATACGAGTCACTCACATTCATCAACATCGGTTGTCGGACGCCATGGCGGACGGACATGTGTGTTTGGTGTGCAGCGACAACTTTGTTGTAAACAATAAACACGTTCAGTGCGGATACTGTAATGAGAGATTTCATGGAGTGTGTGTTAAAATTAAAGATTATGTCTGCAAAGCGATGGATCAACCAAATATGAAGTTTTTTTGCGATCAGTCGGGGGTGCTGCAATGTCTGAAAACAAATGCAAAACTAACCTCTATTGAAGAGAAAACTGAAAAAATCATAAATAAAGAAATCCAATGTTCCTTCGGATCCACTGCGGAGTCAGGTGCGACCACTTGGAGTGAAGTTGTAAAGAAGTTTAATCCGCCATTAATTGTTAAACCGAAAGATCGCACTCAAAACAGCCAAACTACAAAGAAATGTATCATTGCAAATATTGATCCTATGCAGATATATGTAAATATAAACAAGGTATTGCAGTCCAACGAAGAATGTATTCGCATTCTGTGCGATACGGAGGAATCCACCAAGAAAACTACAAAAAGCAGTGTATAAGACATATGATATTGTTACGGAGAGCGGGCGCTGGGAGGCGGAGCAACATTGGAGGTTGGACCTTCGCGGCATTTCCGGGCACTGCGGCATGGGAACTGACACGAGTGATTTATTGCTCTGATTATTTAGAACGCAGTTATTTACGACCTTCTATTTATGTGTCTCTTAGCAATTATTTTTCTTGTAAGAATATTCTAGGCTTTTCTGTATTTTTGGGGTTTTGTATAAAAGGCAAATAGCCGCGCCGTTAGTAGTAGTCTTATTTAATCGAGCTATAGGTAAGCTAAAGTGCCAAACGATAGTAGAAGGCTATAAAGTGTTAAGTAGTGAGTTATTTAGTAGTCGAATTTTACTTGTGTGTATTTGTGGGATAAATAAATAGTGTTTTCGAGTTAAATCGCTATTTCGTGTTAAATCGCTACACTGGAATTATTGAACCCTGAGTTCGCAACAATATCAAAGTGTCTGAAATGAAAAGGCCAAAGGTGGTCATTGTTGGCTTATCGGATTAAATTATTGCTGATATGGACGCAATTCTCGATAAAATTAAGGCAAAGATTCCTGAAGTTTACGGTACAGAGATTAAACTAATAAAGAGATATTTACCTAAAAGGAAGAAGCAGTCGAACGGGCAACTGGAGACTTCTGCAGGAGCCCATACGTTTCTTCTAAAGTTGGGAAGAGTATCAAGGGGATGGGAGAGCTTCCCTATTTTTGAGTTTGTCAGTGTACTCAGATGTTTCAAATGCTGGAAATATGGTCATATGTCATCTGTATGTATGAGAGAAACGCCTGTTTGCCCCTTTTGCAGCGGAGATTACCACAAAATGTAGCATACCCTACACCACCTAAAGTGCAAAGGAAATACTGAAAATTTCAGATATCGATTTTAACCACTCAGTTTTTGATAGGAAATGTCCTCGTTATTTCAAAGAGAAGGAGAAAGCCAAAATGCAAACCTGCCCTAAATAGCAATCATGGTCACGACATAGAGTGTCAAACCCGGACACAGGAATTATGCTACATATTAGCTCTCAAGGGCTTTTATCCCACATATTGACTAGACAATTGATCAAAGAGAGGTTACCCTACATAGATGCACGCATATTACACAGGATATAATTGAGAGTGAGTACTGTTTGAATGGATACATGGCTGTATCAAGTTTTGCAAACAGTAGCCACACGATAGGAGCAATTATTTATATACAACAATGTTTTCCATTTTCTGTTGTTTATGTGGACTCCATGGACTACGACTACAGGGCAGTATGGTTGAAAATAAAGACAATAAAAGAAACTATTCTTGTATGCGCTATGTATAGATCGCCAAATTCAGACTGTGCTCCGTTCCTACAATATCTCGAAAGCAGGTTAAATGAGTAAACTATAAATGAAAATAAAACGTTTATCTTGGGCGATCTGAATATAAACTGGTTACATAAAGAAGGTGATCTCATAAATGTGAATCTCATAAATACGTCATTGAATACAAGGAAAGTGCCAACCATCATTGTGCCAATACCCAAAAATGAGACGCCTCAAACGCCAGGTTACTACAGACCCCTAAATCTTTTGCACGTAATAGATAAAATACTGGAGGTTGTTGTATGCCAGCAACTTAGGGAATAGTTTGAAACGCATAAACTTTTATTTTGCGGTCAATCAGGATTCAGAAGTTCAGCTCATTCAACTGAGTCTGCACTGCAGTATGTGTGTGCAAGCTGGAGAAAAGCTATAAACCAAGGATATGTGCTTTTTGCAGTTTTCATCGACTTGAAACGGGCGTTTGAAACAATTGACCGAGGGATTTTATTGAAAAAACTGAGGACGTATGTGTTGTCGGAAAAGCGTTGGACTGGATTGTGGACTATTTGGTTCATAGGCATCATAGAACTCAGATAGGAGAAAAGACATCAAACAAAGTGATTAGTAAATATGGTGTACCACAAGATAGTGTATTAGGACCCCTATTATTTATTATATACATAAATGATCTAAATGTGATTTTTAAGACTGCTTTTGTTAATCTTTTTGCGGATGACACCCTGATTTGTGTAACTGGAAAGGAGTATCAGGACATAACCAATACTATGAGCTTGAAATTGCAAACATTATATAAATGGCTTTGTCAAAATAGATTAAAACTAAACACATCAAAAACTAAATGCATGGTTGTCGGCTCAAGACATAGCTGCAAAAAGTATCGAGCTCTAGGATTAAACTTGTCCATGACTGATTGCAATATTGAGTTTATTACTGAAATTAAATATATAGGTGTCACACTGTTTAAATATCTAGGTGTCACACTTTGTCAAAAAGTTAGGCTAATAATAGTAGTTAGTAAGTAAGTAAGCTACTAATATATAATACAATTGTCTTGCCTCACTTTACCTATTGTTCCTCATTGTTTATGTCATGTACACAGAGAGATATTAGCAGGCTTCAGAGGCAACGGAACAGGGCAATGCGTGTGATTCTTGGATGTAACATTTATACCCCTGTTGGGCTGGCTTTCTGTGCAACAGAGTATTGAGAGGGCAAATCTTCAAATAATTTATAAAATAGAGCAGGGTCTGTTGCCTCAATAACTAAAAAGTTTTACAGAACTCAGATCAAATTTTCATAATTACAATGTAAGATCTAGGTCACTTTTAAGACTAAGATCACTTTTGCATAGGTCATTGTTTTACGAGGGACTGCAAATGTACAACTCTCTTTCTAGTGTTATAAAGTGTTCTAGTAGCCTAATAGAGTTTAACTATAAAGTTTTCAATTATTTAAAAAATAAATTGGACTTGAGTGTTTAATCTAGGATAAGATTAGAATTTAAAAACTTGTTATTATGTTTAAGAACTTTTTATCATTGTATATTGTTCTATACTAGCCAGGTGCTAAATAAACAACAATTGTTATTATTATTATTCTTCAGCTGACTTTTATGTGTGTTTTAAAATGTTTGAAAAAAGTTATGTTTAAGTTTTTGGTTGTAGAGTGAGTCGAAAAAAAAAACACACGAGTCGGGGCACTAAAATCGGAGAGAAAAAATCACGTTATATCTTTTTTTTGTGTGTCGAAACCAGCTCGCCTTAAATAGATATTTATTTGGCAAGAGACTAAAGTAAGTCTTTTTTAGCCCCCGCACCGTAGTTCATAGCACGAGAAAAGTGTCAAGAGGTGTAAACCGCAGGAAACTTCTGTCCACAGAGAAAAATATGGTGTAGAAACGAGTTATAAAAATGTTTCACCATTTCAAAATGTATCTAAGGAGAGAAATTACTTAAGTATGATAGCAATTCGAATATTCACATCTTGCACAAAAATTCATAGAATTAAAAAAGAACTATTGCGTGTGACCGAACCTCATCCACCGACTCACACGTGGCAGCATTAGTCAAAATCCTTCTTAACATCACACCTCCTTCGCCTAATTTATCTTCAAATCCGGTTAAGGCAGGGGTCTACCACGCCTTACCACAGTATAAGGAATAATACATTATATCAGTATCGTCAGTCGGAACTTTCATGTTTCCAAAACTAAAGCGTGCCGCGCGCACCTGCACCAGGCAGTTCTCTAGAGGGACTTGTAAATGCGATCGATATAGCTGCCGTTGGATGGAATCTTTCTAGGAGTGTACTACTTGGTAGGTACGCTTCTTTGAAGCGTAATTTTATTTCTTTGATTATGGATAATTTTACCTTTGTCATATTTCTACATAGATAATGTAATAAATAATGGGTTTATTACGAGACCATTTTTGCAATATCATCATTTTTTTGTTATATTATTTAGGATTTATACAAATTTAATCCATATCTACCTTTCTTGATCCTGTGGACATCTAAAAAATGTCATTCCTTCACTTAAACGACTTTCGCAGCGATCCACTGAACACAAATTTTTCCCTGACATTTTTAAAAGACATTGTGTAATATTCGTGCGAATTAAATTTACCGCCGATCTGGGGACACTGTATATCACTCAAGCACCATCGATGCACCTACCAAAACCGGTTTGGTGGTGCACCGTCGGCGGCCGGACGGACGGGGTAGCGGAAAAGGAGTTTTGATTATTCGACAGACTACTGATATAATGTCATATTCCTTATACTGTGGCCTTACTGACGAGTCCAAGGTAGACATCCCGGGACGAAACGCGAACACCAAATACATAATCTATAACGATCTGTCTATAACGATCGTCCCAGTGATGTTTCCCTGCATAACAAACAACCTTTTCCGGAATACATTTCCCACCTTTGGCACGTCATTATTCGACGCTAAAATTGGTGACCCCGACGTGATTCGCGCTACATTACTATCGTGCTGGGTAATCGCGAGTTAATGAAAAATGCCAGAGGTCAAGGACGAGAACAAGCTTGAATATAGAGGCGGAAACCCAGAGGAAGGAAACCACATTTCAGTGAAAGTGCTTCCTTGTTGAACAGAGAAGCCAGCCCTTTGGTTTTAGGAACAAAAAGCCCAGTTTGCCTAAGCAAGAATTACCTCTGAATCGACGAATTTACCATGTATTGTCCAACTTGAGTAACAGTATGGCAACAGAAGTAGAGGACATCATCACAGGCTACCGACAAATATGCAAAAATTAAAGCCGAATTCATCAAGAGACTGTCTGCGTCGGAAGAAGATAAAGCAACTGCTGGAACACGAAGAAATGGGGAGTCGAACACCGTCGCAATTCTTGAGGCATCTTCGTCATTTGGCAGGAAGCTCCGTGACCGATAATTTCTTAAAAACTCTGTGGTTGAGCCAATTACCACAAAATATGCAAGCCATATTAGCAACACAAAGTGTTGAGTTGAAGTTGATGACAAAATTAAGTAAGTCAGTTTCAGCACCAAATCTCACAAGTCACACGTGGTAACAACCAGTTCTCAATAATGCTATACTATTTTGGTCAAATTGTCGAGGGATTCAAGCAGCTGACACTACAAATGAATGAACTTTCCCGCCGTGAGCTACACAGGTACAGGACGCGTTCTAATAACAGGTATCGCAGTAAGTCCAGGCAAAACGTAGATAATAATGGCAAAACAAAATAATGGCGCACACAGCGCGTAAGTGTGTACCCCCGTGCAATTTCTCGGAAAACGAGAACCGTCATTCACCGCGGCGACAATTGACGGCACTCTTTCGCGCCTCTTATTCGTAACGGACCATCAATCCCAGGTCGCGTACCTTACTGACACTGGCGCTGACCTATGTGTTTATTCCCGTGTCTTCATTAAAAGTTACGGACAAATACTACTCCGCCTTGATTTGGGACCTTGGACGCATCATTGGAGTAGATTTCCTAGACTTCTACGGGCTACTGATGGATGTGCGAAACAAATGCCCCTTATTAGACGGGAACATATCGCTAATTACAAAGTGCCTGTACACTCATTGCAGTGCCTGTACACTTGTTATATAATAGTATATTATATAACAAGATAATAGAATATAATAGTATATTATATAACAAGCATTTAATGAGAGTCGTTATTCTCGAGTGTTCCGTTTGAGCTCACGAGCGAAGCGAATGGCACAAGTTGCCCGAGAGAATAACGCTCATTAAATGCAAGTTGATACTATACTTTATCCACGACCAAGATTCTGGGTTTTCTCAAATATGATAGATTATAGGTGCCACAAAGATAATTCACAATTTTAAAACCACGACCACGACTGGTTTCGCTAATCGACGGCGCGACGTTTGATGCGTCGATAGATGACGGTCTAGTCGCCCGCGCATGTTGATTTCAATGCTACGAGGGGGACGGTAAATTACTTCATTTTATGGCCTATTTACTTTAAGTATTTTTCAGAGCAAAGTACATTTTTTTAGGGAAAAAGACACACTGTAACCTACATTTGTCTCAATACATCCTAATAGAAGGATAATTATTTGAACCAATGGTAACTACCGAATTCATGTTTAGGGCAGTTTACTTTTTGAGTTGTCAGTTGCCTACGACATGTTTCGTTACCATGGCAACTCATTATTCACTTGTGAGTAATGTTCAGGTTGAAGGAATGAATAATGTTCAGGTGAATAATGAACATCATTCACAAGTGAATAAAGATTAGCATTAATCTTGAGAATGTACAAGAATAATTTGATTAATATAGTATGGTCGTGGATAAAAACCATTACCGGGAATTCAGTTTATCACCGACTTTTGGGCGAATATCCCACAATAACTTCTTCCGGAGTCAATGGTTAAGTAAAACACGATGTAAGCCATCACATTAAGACCACTCTCTGTTCGGTATGCTAACTGACAAGTCGTAACAAGCAATAAAAAATCTAGTTGGCGCTTTTCCGTTGTACTTTTAACTACATTTAACTAAGGAACAACTCGAATCGGCTAGACGTTTGTGTTGGTGACCACTCAACGGGATGTCTTCGATACTAACCAGAATGCAGTAAGACTGACCTTGTAGTTCATAACATCAACACCGAGGATGCACAACCAATACGACAACCCCCCAGGAGAGTGCCAATCGCAAGGCAAGAAAAAGTTGATCACCTGATGAAGAGATGGTAGAAGAAGGCGTCATCGAAGGGTCGTCGAGCCCATGGTCGTCTCGGAATGTTCTTGTAAAAAAAGGACCGAACAACTAGGTTTTGTGTAGACTACAGGAAGTTGAATGATGTCACCAAGGACAGTTACCCGTTACCACGAATTGACGATACCTTCGCAAGTTTATCAGGATCAGAATGGTTTTCCACGTTGGATTTGAAAAGTGGTTACTGGTAGGTTAGAGTGGCATCCGCGGATAGCATTATGTGCCAGCCCTATATTGGCCTATCCGCGACCCGAAGGACAGTTTATTCTGGGCACCGATGCAAGTAACCATGGAATTGGAGCAGTATGGTCACAAGTACAAGACGGCAAGGAAAAAGTAATTGAGTACTTCAGTAAGGTGTTGAGCAAGCTAGAGAGAAATGATTGCGTTACCCGAAAGGAACTGCTGGCTATCGTGAAGTGCGTGGACCATCTCCATCAGTATCAGTAGGGAGGAAAGTTTTTGATTCGCACAGATCACGGCGCGCTGAAATAGCTTCTCCAAATGAAGAATTCTGAAGGCCAAATTGCAAGATGGATAGAACGCCTTCAACAGTACGATTTTAAAATTGAACATCGTCCAGGCAGATCTCATAATAACGCACATGCATGTAGGGCCTTATATGCCTGTGGGGTTAATACGTCAATGGAAGTTGGAAAATCAAAGACCTGATTGGAGGGACATGGCAGATAAGAGCCCGAAAGTAAAAGCTATGTGGGTTCAATGGGATTCTTTGGCGATTCAGAATGGTTTAGTGAAAAGGACTTGGGAAAGCCCCGACGGGAAAAGTGCCAAGATCTAGCTTGTCGTACCAGAAAGTAGACGGAAAGATGTCTTGCGAGAAATGTACAATGGAGGGGCTGGAGGCCATTTTGGAGTGAATAAGACCTTGGATAGAATTCGGGAAAGGTACTACTGGGTGAATTGCCGAGATGATGTCGAAGAGTGGTGCAAAAATTGTGTGATACCTGCTGCTCCGTAAAAGGACCCCAAAGAAAAACTAGGGGGCAAAGGAAAAGAAATACAATGTTGGCACCCTATTAGAAAGAATTGCGATCGACATGGCAGATCCTTTTCTAGAAACGGACGATGGCAACAAATACATCTTAGTTGCCATGGATTATTTCAGTAAATGGAGTGAAGCTTATGCACTACCAAATCAGGAAACTAACACCGTGGCAAGGGTCTTGGTTGACGAATTCTTCAGTAGATTCGGTATACCATTAGAGCTTCATTCGGACCAGGGACGGAATTTTGAATCGCAACTTTTCAAGAAGATCATGGAACTTCTGGGAATCCGCAAAACAAGGACAACTCCGCTCAAATTTCTGCCTCTTCTAATTATGGCTTATAGAGATGCAATGCATAACACGACAAGACATACCCCTGCCAAGGTATTTGGTAAAGAACTTCGTCTTCCGGTAGATTTTGTGTACCGATCAAGCGGTGCAAGATGTCCAGAACTATGCTGATGAACTTCGAGGAAGATTAAAGGAAAGCCATCGAAAGGTGAGGACAAAGATAAAGATTGCCAGCGATCGAGTGAAAACCAGATATGACCTAAGGGCGAATTCTGCAGGCTTTAAGGCAGGTGACTTGGTGTGGCTGTATAATCCCCAGAGTCATCTAGACTAAACGAGAACCGGGAACAATCTCCTCCGTTCTCGAAAGGACGAGAGTGTGTTCACGCCGGGTATATAAACCAGCGAGCCGCGCGAGATGGGATCGAATAGATAGTGCAGTGTAGTCAAACATGCGAAATAAGCGGACAAGCGAATTGTTAGTAAGGAGTAATTGTGTTTTAATCGTGTTGTAATAGTTAAAAAATAAATAAAAATGTGTAGTTAATTGTCAATTGACGATAAATTATTGGAACCCTTATCCCATAACAATAACAATATTTTAAAAATGTATGCACAAAGTAGTTTCTTCAACAGTAGTTTTCCTTTCTTTTCACCGTTACCTGATTTGCACCGTGCAACCACTTTATTATAAAATAATTTTGTAGATTTAGAAAAAAAAATAAATAATCGTTACTTACCTCTGTAGGGGTGGCGTCTGAGTCATATTTACAAATATTTCCGTACTCATCTCTCGGTTCGATAAATAAGAGGTGAGCTATGCTAGCTGTACAGACTACAGTACTGCAATGTCTAATGACTACGGTGCGTTGGGAGTAAGCAGGTCCAGCCACGAAAACGGTAAAAAAAGGACTGCCGGCTACGTGTTGATTGTTTACCATCACAGAAACCCTAGAAAGAATTTTAGTGAGCATTTATTTGTTTAGACAAATATGGAATTTTCGCGCTTGTCACTCCTATATATAGTGCAATGAAAAACAAACGAATATTCCGTGTTTAAAAAGCATTTAAAAATTGATGGTGATTCTGAGAAACTTTCCTTTAGTCGATTCATAGGAATCGAGAGAATAGAATACGAGAAACAAATAGAGATATAGATCTCTAATCGTATCCTTTAAAGAGAGATTTTTTTCTATCCGTCCGTTCGATAAAAAACGTCCAATGTGTCCAAATTTGACTAAATGCAAACTTCTGATTAGTTAAAAATATGTCAATAATTTTTTGAGCGTTTTTCTTATCGAACGATCGGTCGAGCGGAAAAGTACGGGTTACTCGATAATAAAAGTCAACATGATTGAAAGTAAATGATAGAAAAGTATGTCATAGCTAAAAGTTTTATTTTTTTATACACATAGCAGACTTTAATCCAGACTTCAAATAAACTCCAGACTGTTATCAAGCTATCTTCTTCTATCAAAAATTCACAGCCAACTTGAATTTTATTATTGTACCTAGTATAGTCATACAGGTACTAAATTCACATACCTATATTGACCAGCGTGGCGGACGGTAAACATAACTTTGGCCAAGTTTGCGCTATTCGGGTCAGTCGGCGACCCCAGTTCAGTTATAACATTCAGCTAAGCTCAAAAGTTAAATTTATTATTAAAATAGACACAAGTCTCACTTAACTAACTTTTCTTGCGCCCCCAGTAATATCTACATTAAAATTGTCAGTATCACAGATCGGATAAGGCTGCCCATTGCGCTGATAAAAATTCACAGTGAAACATGTAGTTTGACCTACAGGGTGGGGCAAACTCCAATGAAAATTCACCTAAAATACCATATTATTATGTTGTAGCTAAATATTATTGCGGGGAAATTTTTAACAAACCTTGCAATTAGACGGGTGGAGATACTTTCCAGTAACATACTGCAATAAGGTATGTTTAGCTTCCGGTGCTAAGGACGGCTGAGTCATGGCTGCCAAGGTCACCAATCCAGCTACAGATACTGAAACCACCAACATGCCACCTGCCAAAACCCATCACTGAGCAACATTATTCAAAAAGGAAAATGCAAGACGGGCTACCCCATGTCCAAGCGTCCTGATGGTTACTGCTCTTCACTACTTCCGACCACAGATCAGCCTTCAGGCTATCCAGATCGCCCTTGGAGATCGGCAAGGATTGACGAGCCGCTGACCAATCACCCACGTGCTTATTGAAAACCTGCTTAGCCTTGTTATCCTCCAGCCAGTAAACGTCCTCCAGTCGGGCTACGCCCACCGCTAACAACTTCGCCAGGTAGCTTTGGAGACTGTGTCTGGCCAGCCAGTGACGCAGAACCAGCCGTTGTTGGAGAGCGATAGCGGCCTCGCGCAGACGCTGTTCATCAGGAGCCGGAAGCTCAGGTAATTCCTCAGGTTGTGTAAAAAGAGATATGCCTATAATTAAAAACCCAGTTTAAATATATAGAGTGTCTAGCAAAATTACATCGACTGATTATGGAAAAATTACAAAAATCTGAAAATTTGGGATCATGCGAAAGTGGTTCGAGGGTACGCAAATAAAATATTAAATCCAAGTCAGTCATATTTAAAATGTAAACTTTATTTTACGGAAAGTAGGTTTTTTTAACAAATCAGTCAATTTCAATTTTTAAATTTGATTCTACCGTTAGTTGTCCTTTAATTTTGCTAATTTTGTTTTGCTTGAATGATTTTTTTCACATAATATTACGAACTTTGTCAATTTCATAAAAATTGAGTTCTCTAAACGTTATTGAACTACTACTTTAATATTCTGTCATCCCGGTGTCAGGCAAAGACTTTTTCTGACCCTCGCCGCCGGCACGTAAAGTATTTTGCTGTCGCTCGATTGACTGGACATTGGCTGCGGTCACTCATTTGCCGGCAACGGACGGAAGGAAGGAAGCTTTATGAACAATGCATCCGTTATGATGACGGATAACATAGCTATTCATACCTTAATCAATAATGCATTGCATTTAGCTTTTGTTAAAACTACGCTGCCCACGAAACAAGTTGACTACGAAAGAAGTGGTAAAATATTGCAAGCCAAAATTTAGCAAAACACAGAATACGACAAAAGAAAGAAATTATCAAGTTCAAAACTAAATAGTTCAAATCAGAAAAATAAGCAGTAATTTTTTTAAAGCTTAAACCTAGAAGACTAAGGTATCTCTTGAATACAAACAGTGTATTGTTAAAGTGTTACGGAATCAGATCGCCAACGAACATTACAAACTCGAAAGTGATTTTCATATGACATGACTCTGCTAGTACTGATCGCATAGTGAATCAAACGAACCTGTCTACAACCTACACAAAATTCGATAGACTAATTAAAATCTCGGTAGCCAAAGTTGGTGTTTCAATTAAAATCATTCCGAGAGGGACGTTCAATCAGTCGAAGGCGTCACAGGGGCTCTAAATAGTTATTTTCCTAACAAGTACGCAAAGTAACACTTTCGCGCACGCGACTGCCTTTGCCCGAACGACGCAAAGCGGAGCTCGGGCAGCAGTCAAGTGCGCGAAAGACACTTTGCGCAAGAATTAGGAACAAAATTTTGTATACAACGGTATAAAAGTCCAGCTGCCACTAATATGGAACATCTTTAACGATTTTATAAATGATTAAGCTTCACAGTTCTTTTCTGCTACTCCTGTATTGACGGCGTGTGCGAAAGACTTTGTCGCACGTGTCCTATGGCAACCAGTAACTTTTTTTTACGTTGCTATGGGCGACATGCGTAACAATGAAAATATGTCAGTTTGCATACTGTCAGTAATGCGCAAACGGTTAGCACGGTAGGTCTGAGATGACTTCATAAAAAAATAATTGAAAGTCGAAAATGTCATAAAATGTTCTGATTTCCATTTTTTTATGAACTTATCTCAGACAAGAGTTTTAATTCCCTGGTTTACTACGAGGTTTCTTATATATACTTATATTATTTTCTCGCTTTGGACTAATTTCCAAACATACTCTATACGCGTATAATTTGGATTATATCTGTATTTACCAAGATTCCGTAGATAATGTTCCGATAACAGAAAACCAACATGCGCTCCAAAGAGTCATTTGGCTTTTTGATGAGCTCTGTACTAATTTAATCCTAATGTAGCTTTACATATGTGTTGGCGAAACTCCTGCAAAACTTGGCCCTGAGGCATTTAAAATGGCTTCTACTGCATCGTCTAAACTTTCCCTGTAATATCGGTTATTTATTTCCAGTGCCTTACACTTGGCACTACGGTTGGGATTTCCTTAAAAAAGCTTTCAAATGCACTCTAGTACTTTTACCAAGTAAATACGAGAGGCAAGTTGCACAATTTCACAATTTTATTTCCATTACCAGGACAGCAGGACAAAACAAAGTGGTGTAAAAGGATAATTTCAAATGTATGTACATTAATATATTATATTTCGCATTAAAAACTCCGATTCTTCCATTTGTATCCCGACGCCTGCCCCAACCCTCGATTTGTAATGAAATGCAACAAACTCGACAGTTTGCTGAAAGTTGTGAAAATTACGGCAAATTGGAAGCTGTACGGTTTAAATTGAATCAAGCGCTGACAAGGGACCAATTATCTGTTTTAATCCGACATTTCGCTCTACGTGATACTGCAAAGAAATAATTCAATTTCCTCGAAACAAAACCAGAATTGGACATTTTAGTTTTAATCGAATAACTCGTACAGTATGATCAATCGTTTTCGATTTGGAATAATTGAGAATTGTTATACAATCTCAGCATACATTGACTAAGTAGAACAAATAACAAGGGAAATGCGGCTGTAGGAAATATGGGTGAGGTGGTGAATGGAGCTAAGTACGAATGCTTGATTATATGGCGACCAAGTGAGATACTTGAAAGGTTTCGTTTCTGACGAAAGAATATGTTGTTTCTTGAGAATGTGCAATATCACTAGCGTGCAAAAAATTCATTATTAAAGCCAAAAAAAAAACGTATTACGAGATATCAGTCCTGTGACCTCGATAACTGTTCGTGCTGTCAGCATGGAAAGTTTTGTCCATCATCTACGTAATGGGTAGCAATAGTAAACCTCACCTCATCGATTTCAGTCAGCTCAGGCCGTTTTCTTTATCGATTTCACATTTCATGCGTGAATAATTCATAGTGCACTAGGTATAGATGCAATCAAAAGGTCGCCTTTTTTACGTTTAAAACGATCATGGAGTGAAGGATTTGTGGAGCGGCAATGAGAATGAATTATTGAAAAAATGTTGATAAGCTGAAAACGTAAAATTTTGACTGATAAATCCGGAAAATCTTAAACACCACAAAAAACAGTGTATCTAGGGTGTCTCAGTTCAAAGTACAAATCATTTCAACCATACATTTTGCTTATGAAATTAACCACGTATTTTTTCTTTTTCTCAAAAAATTATTCGTATAAGCTGAGAGCGACACCATGTATACCAATTTTAATTTTTTGAAACAGCCTGTAGTTAGCTATTCTACCAGATCTTTTCCTACACTTTATATTCAAGAAACAACACTCTTTTATGCTCAGGCATGAAATCATCCTTTTTCGTCTTAAATGACATCACTCAATTGACCTATTCGCTAAATATAAATAATAAAGAGGGTGACATCTATTAGCACTGATAGCGTTGTTCACGAGATCTTCACGAGCAGAACTTAAAAAATACAAGTAAACTAGTTGAAAAAAAAATAAAAATAAAGGAGATCAATGAGCTTATCCCGTACTTTTGATTACCTTTACATAGTGCTACCTAGTGCTCAACGATATTCACCAAATGGCTGGGAGGCAACCAAAAGATTATGTGACACAGAATTTTCTGCGATTGCTTAGCAGAATAGGTAAGGAAGCTCACTAAGATATGAGTAAACTAGAATATGCTACAACAATAAAGAGGGACAAAAAGGAAAACAAAAATCTCGTTAGCGCAAATAATCTACCATTGTCTGTGTATTAATATGTAATTTGTCAAACGTGCTTTCTTGTTTCGTTTAATTTGTTTTAATATATATTATTGGAAGTTTAATGGTTGTATAATGTTTCATTTTAAAAAGACAAGGTTTAGTTCAAAAGGAGTTAAGTGACGTTCGAGAAGATGTAGATAAAGTTAAAAAAAAAGAATTCAGAAAAACACGTTCAGAATCAGCTGAGGGAAGTTCCGGACGATGTAAATAAAGTGCAGAACGATGTCCAGAGAAAGATACGTGAGTTAAAGAGGAAGCTGGATAGTAGTAGCGAAAGAGCCAGTTCTGCAATCACTAAACCTCCCACGTATGACGGCCAAACTTCATAGGCTGAGTACACGATTCAATTTGAAGCAGCGGCAATGGCCAACGGTTGGAGTAACGTGGAGATGGCCGTAGCATTAGTAGTGGCATTGCGAGGACCTGCCTTGGAACTGTTGCAGACGCTTCCTGCCCCGCAACGAAGCGATTATGAAGCCCTAGTAGCTGCCCTAGAGCGTCGTTATGGACACCAGCATAGAAAAGGACTTTACCAAACACAAATTAAGACACAACAAAAAAAAACCGAGTGAAAACTTGCAAGAATTTGAAGCTGAAATTCGACGCCTTGTTCATCTGGCCTATCCAACACTTCCCGAGGATGTCCAGGAAGAGTTTGTTGTCCAATATTTTGTGGAAGGGATTAGAGATCCGGAGGTGAAGAAGATGCTCAAGATGTTTAAGGGTAGCAACAGCAGCGAAGTGCTTGTTCGGGCACTAGAAGTTGAGACTGCATGTAGTGATTTAAAACCAAAGGTCACAGGGCCGTATCGATTCAAGACGAAAGAGCACCTTCTACAAACAGCGATGCAGAATCAAATCTCGAGTAATTAAAAAATGAAATTAAATCAATGTTCTGGCAAATGGGACAATCAGTACAGAAAACAAGCGGATCAGAAAATGACAAATCTCAACCGAGCATCGGAGTCGAGTGTTACAGATGCGGCCGTACCGGACATTTTAAACGCGATTGCCGAGTACGATTACCATGCCGTTCCCATCCAGAGACGCACAATCAAGAAGGAACCAGTATCATTTCAATATCAAACATCGAGCTGGAAAACTGCATAATGACGCAGATGCTCTGTCAAGGAGACCATGCCCGAAAGAGTATAAACATTGTAAAAAAAATGGAACAACTTGAATTGTGTCAATCAGAACGGTTCAGCTAAGAGCAGACGACCAATGGAGTTCCAAACAAGAAAGATAAACTGGACGACAGTGAGGTTCATTGCTGCTACGAAAAGAACAGGGCGAGCCAAGACCAACATGGCAAGAAATTTCAAATAAAAGCCTGTCATCTAAAGCACTATGGGCTCAGTGGGATAGCGACACCACTGCATCCCCAATCAGGTGGTATGGTTGAGAGATTTAATAGGACAATAGAACAACATCTTTCCAAGGTTAGTTCAGGTTAGTTCGAGTTAGTCGATGAACAACAGAAGGATTGGGATCAGCATATACCGCTTTTTTTTTATGGCGTACAGATCAGCAGTTCACAATTCGACAGGAGTCAAACAGAACACCATCAAAAGTTCTTTTTGGCCGAGAACTTCGGCTTCCATATGATGTTGTATTCGGATCACCAACAGGCCAGAAGAAAGGCGTTGAGGAATACGTCAAGAAAGATTACTTGACATTCATGAACTCGTCAAGGAAAATCTGGGCTTGGCAATAGAATGAAGACCCGCTATGACCTTAAGGCGAATTCGGGAGGGTTCCAGAAAGATGACAAAGTTTGGCTCTTTAGCCCACAGAGAAAGAAAGGGAAATTAACACCGATTGGGGAAAGACCCTACAATGAGGTAAAAAGGATCAATGACGTCGTCTACAGGGTCCAACGCATAAAGCAAGATGAAAGTTGTTCACCTAGATAGATTGAAGCGGTACCAAGGACGTGATGAAGCAGATCGGGACGATCAGCTCTAAGAGGGGGGGGGGGGGGGCAGTGTTGCGCGAAGGGCACAGGTCGTATAGAAGTGCATGACGAAGCTGCATTTCCTTGGCGCGCGACCTCGAAACAGTGTAACATTCGGAACACTCGATGCTTGAGTCGATGCGCGGCTAGGGATTTCGGAGGTTTTCGAGAAGACCTGCTATCCGTATGTAAGGACAGGGAGGGGTGGCGTAATTTTCAGTACGACGCTTTGTAGTAAAAGAATATACGAGTGTAAGCTTTAGTAAAGCAATTTAGTTAACGATTTGTTGGAGTAAAGTGTAAATAAATTGTGTTTATTGCACAAGTACAAGACTGTGTTTTAACCCACGGGAAAATCGTAAAAATATGTTAGACCGCTGCTTTTTTAATAAAAATAATGATCTAACTACTATTTATTATTGTAACAAAAAAATCTCCTAAACTTTGGTTGTATCTTTAAGCACTTTCAACAAAAAAATCTAAAACAATATTATCCGTATTTTTCTAAATTAAAAGCAGAATTGTAGTGCCATTATTTACTAGGCTGCGACTTTGAAACGGTAATCAATAGTTTCATTGTTGGATATTTATTTATTTTGGGATACTGCATAAAAAGCCAGACAGTTCTGGCTTTTTATTATGCAGTAGGTATTGTAAAAAAAAACACTGTATTACTTTTTTCTTAAAATCATGGGTAGATTCACTCTATAAAATTTCATATTCTGTAACAGCAACAAATTTTACGTCATTGTGCTACTGGAGATATAATATATCAGTTGAATACCCCTCCATATTACCGTAACTGTTTTGACAAAATTTTGATACGCTTTTGTTGCTCCTCAAATGTAGCCATTATAAATGATTTCAAGTTAACATCCCTGAGGAATCAAGTAGTTTGAAACATATGGCTTACAATGATTATCAGTAGCACGCTGACGTCACAATAACCTGAAGTCCCGCTGGCAAGTTTGACTCCGGTGACCACATAATATTTACGTCAATATGACATCACATTACTCGTGGCACAAAGCCGTCGATAAACTAAGGTGATTGAAATGTCATTGTTAAGTTTTCAAGTAAGATGTATAGGTTTGGTGCCAAAAGTAGCCAGTAGGGGGCGAAGGAGATCATCAGCATCTCGTCCAGGCTTCGAGCAGCATCTCCAGCCACCCGGTAAGCAGATTTAGTTTACCATGTTGTCTGTCTTTTATATGTAGTCACGCGGTAAATAAATAATTGTAAATTGTAATTATAAGAGAGTAAGTAAAGCTCTAGAATTTACCAATTTTTGTATAGTAAAAAAATTCTGACGTTAGTCTGACGCCTAGTTTAGCGTCTCTGTCATCAGTCAATCAAACTGTCGTCAGTTCCACGTCACTAACTGGTCTGTGACCGAGAACCGTCATTTTCACGGTACCGTGCTAGAGCCTTATCCTATTGAAACATGTGAGATGAGAATAAGATTCTCTAATACCGTGTACATTCGTACGTGTTCGGTTCGCTTATTCTATGCTAAAATGGTGAGATTAACGTCATTGTCAATTGTAAAGATTATTATCACAATTGTTTGAGAAGGAGAAATCTGGTAAGACCGTGTTCTTGCTTACTGAAAAGTTGCTACACTGTTAAATTAGGTAACAAGAAGATGCAACTATTGAGAATGAAAGAAACTAAAATTTGAAAGAAAAATGTAGTTTTAGCTAGTAGAACAAAAATGTCGATTTTCTCCAATTTAGCGCTTCTAAGGTTCTCCTCGATTTCGGCGAGATTCTCGTGTGGTCGGTACCAAAAGAGATTACATCTCTCTTGTTTCAGGCAACCCATAATACACCAATCTCACGGTGAGATTCTCACTGCTCTCAATAGAATAAGACTCCTAGTGAGAACTAACTGGGAAATCAGCTACACTTATCATCACATTAGGAATATAGTCAGTGAACTTGCTTTAAATACTTCTAAACCTAGAAGGTTCAGTAGTTCTTCTAAACCAAACTTTATCTTAAGATAGCCTGACGAAGGAGAGAGATGCACACGTTTGTGCACTCAGTCTGGTACTTAAAACGTCTTTCTATTGGCATTAGAACTGTTTTATGTTTAATAATAGTATATTATCCAACACGCATATATCCAGCCCGACGTTCTAGAAAATGACGTTTGAGCACACAGCATAGCGCGTGGCGCAATTCACCTGAAGGAATGATGCCCATTATATGCGAGTTGGATACTATACATTATTCACGGTTTAATTTACAATGAAAAGACAGCGTAGGTAGTCATCAATTTATCGACCAACCCATCTGCTTACTAGTTTCGGGGTCTACCCCTCATCAGCACAGCTTTGGCTGGTCGACAAATTGATGAACCTTTATTCGGCTAATTTAAAGCCGGAAACGTACAGAGTATCGGTGAGATGTTTATGCGTCTTCATATTGCTCTGTAACTCGCTGGTTATCGGAACCAGAACGAAATGAAATGAAAAGAGAGCGTAGGTAGTCGCTCTACCAGTTTTGTGCGGGCATCGGTGGCGAACGGTCGAGTTGGCAATTCGGTCAGTCGGTAGTTGGTGTCGTGCGAATCGTGTGCGTTCGGAAGTGTTCGGGTGGGACAGGCTGAAGTGCTTGCGCTGAAGCTTGAGAAGTGCGGGACGGTATCGATCGGGTAGTTCGGCAGTGACGAGGCGGAGTGCTTAGCGCGAAGCCTCTCGAATCGAAAAATGGAGGCGTCTATCTCGATGGAGGTTTTCTTAAAAACCATGGCGGATAAGGATGCGTTGATTCGCACCCTTACCGACACGGTAGAAAAGCTCCGTGCTGAGTTGGCCGCTTTTCGGGCGGAAGTGCGCGACAGCCGCGAGCTGAACACAAATGCCGCGAAAATCGCGGACATAAGTGCGGGCGGCGGCAAAAAGTGCTCGGTAGTGCCGAGTGTAGTGGACAAACCAGGTAAGTCTGGGATTATTAATGGTGGTGGTACTGGTGGTAGTAGCGCGAAAAGCGGAAAGCCGGCAGGCTACTCTGGCGCGGTGAAAAAGCCTGCGCCAGCGAAACCTGCGGAGGCAAAAAAGATGGCGGTAGCGGCAGGTGGCAAGAGGAAGGCCACCGAACTATCCGCGGAGACGGGGCCGAGTGGCGAAAAGCCAAAAAGGCGGACCGTACTCGACCCTGTCACTGGGATGGAGGTGGACGATCCTCTACCGCAGGAGACCAAGCCTAGGTCCTTTGCAGATGCCGCAAAGGCCCAGAGGATTCCTCCTGTGGTCGTAGAAGGCCGACAAAAGTGGGCTGAGCTAACAGCTCAGCTCAAAGTTGCCGGCGCTAACATAAAGAAGGCCACCCTCACTAGAGAGGGCTTCAGGTTGGCGCCTGACACTGTAGAGGACTACCGCAAGGTGGTTCGCGTGCTGGCCTCCGTAGAGCGTAGGTTTCACACCTACACTCTGCCGGAGGACAGGTGCACCTACGCAGTGATTAGAGGTCTACCTGAGGATGTGGACCTAAAAGCGGTGGAGGCGGAGCTCCTCGAAAAGAATGTCGCGGCAGACCTGTTCCGTATGAGTAGCAGGAAAACCAAGCAGCAGTTAGCCCTAGTTTTGGCAAAAAGCTCAGATAACCTTATTTTTAAGGTTGATAATCTGCTTGGTCTCTCTGTGAAAGTGGAGGTACAGAAAAAGAAGAAGTTGCCGACCCAATGCTACCGCTGTCAGCGGTACGGTCACGGGCAATCGCAGTGCCACCACGAAGAGCGCTGTGTCAAGTGCGCGGGTTCCCACGCGGGCCGCGAGTGCACGCTCGCGAAACCCGCGGACGGGACACGCAATGCAAAGTGCGTTCTTTGTGGGGCAGAAGGCCACCCAGCCAACTGGCTGGGATGCCCCAAGGCCCCAAAAGGCGCGCAAGCGAGGTCCAAAACTCCCCAGCAGGGAAAGAAGGCGGAGGGTAAGGCGCCGGGCCAAAAGCCGGGCGCAAACCCGACTGCCAAAAAGGGCAAAAGCCCCAAGAAGGACGATGGCCTCATCAAGGCCATCGAAACCAAGCTAAAGAACTGCTTGGGAGGATGGATTCGCGAGGCACTTCGCTCAAGTGATGGATGCTAGACACCCCGAGTCCTTCACCATTATGTCCTGGAACGTCAACGGGCTGCGGGCCAGGAAGTACGAGGTGGAGCTCCTCTTGGCGGAAAGGGAGCCGGAAATTCTGGCTCTACAAGAAACCAAGATTGGTAGCCACATTCGTGTAAACTTCCGAGGGTACCGCACGTACCGTTACGACAAAAGAAACCCCAATAATGGCGGGGTGGCCATTCTGGTGAGAGACGACATCGTACACCATTGCCTGGGGGTCCAGGACACGGAAATTGATGCAATCTCCGTCGTCGTGGGCACCAGCCTTGGTCAGATGAGGGTCACGTCGGCGTACAAGCCTCCGCAGGACAAGCTGCAGCAGGAAGATCTCGACATTCTCCTGGGTGGCCAACAAGCACTAGTGCTGGTTGGCGACTTCAATTGCAAGCACCGCTCGTGGAACTCTGCCATTGATAACAGGCAAGGTGTTAGGTTATTGGAAATGACGACCGCTGCCAGGGCAGTGGTAATGGGGCCCGCGGAACCGACATGCCTACCCAACGGAGGCGGGAGACCGGACGTACTTGACATCGCGGTGTTGAGGAACGTCCGCTTCTGGCCGGAGTTGGTGACGGTGAATGAAGGTACCTCGGATCACAATCCAATAAAACTGACCCTTGAATCGAATGCCGAAATCAAAACGACTCGCTCTAGGCACACTAATTGGGAACGGTTTCAAGAGCATTTTAACGCACTTGCGACCGTCCCAATTATTGCTGATGTGGCCCAACTGGAGGGTGCCGTGCAAACGTTCGAGGAGGACGTGCTGCAGGCTCTAAGGTTATCCACAATTGAACGCGAGGTGCAAAAACCACGCGGTCAATATGGAGAAACCCCCGAACATATACGGGTGCTCGTTCAGGAACAGAGACGGCTGCGTAGATTGTACCGCAACGGCCCCTCAGAGGACAATCGCAGGTTGCTTAACGAAAGCAGCCAGCGATTGAAAACAGCCTTGCGGGAACACCGCGGCCGATGCTGGGAAGATAAGCTGAGCGAGCTGGAGCCGGGCTCGTCTGGCCTCTGGCGGTTGCAGAAAAGCCTCAGGCGAGACACAAACGCCATACCACCGCTACACAGCGTAAACGGTGTGGCGTACAGCGATGAGGACAAGGCAGAAGCATTTGGCCAAACACTCGAAAGAGAGTGTAGGCTAAATGATCACCCTGACGATGATGATCGTCACATTCTAGCGGTTGAGAGGACCGTTAGGCACCTGAGGGGCGAGGACCCCAGGGGTCAGCAGGACCCGATGGACCCGGTTAGCCCCGGCGAAGTCAGGGATGTCCTGAGGACCCTTGTGGAACGAAAGGCTCCGGGGCAGGACGGCATCTCCAACAAGGTGCTGAAAAACCTGCCTAGGAAGGGTGCAGCCTGTCTTTGCGCCGTGGCAAACGCGACGCTGAGGCTTCGGCACTTTCCATCGAGGTGGAAACAGGGAGTGGTGATAATGCTGAACAAGCGGGGCAAGAATAAGGCATATCCGCAGAACTACCGGCCCATCACATTGCTGTGTGGGGCTGGTAAGGTCGTGGAACGTATTATTCTGAGGAGACTCCAAGACGAGTGTACACGCCTAAACGTCGTGCCCGTCGAACAGTACGGTTTTCGGGGACTGCATTCGGCAGAATTGCAGGTCCTGAGGACCGTAGAGAGCATCGCTGAAGGCAGGAACTCCAGACTAACCTCTGGGTTGGTCCTGCTGGATGTGGAGCGAGCGTTCGATAGGGTCTGGCGAGAGGGCCTGATCTACAAGCTGAGTGACTTAGGTTTGTCGGCAAACATTTGCCAACTTATCGACAGTTACCTCACAGATCGGACAGTCGTTGTAAGGGTCGGAACCTCCCTGTCGGCGCCCAGAGCGCTAGAGGCAGGTGTCCCCCAAGGGTCGGTATTGTCGCCGCACCTGTACACGCTGTACACAAGCGATATTCCTAGAACACCAAGGACTACGCTCGCGCTCTACGCCGACGACACGGCTCTTTTATCCAAACACCGGAGAAAAGATGTCGTGCGGCGGAATCTGCAACATGCGTTAGACGACCTCCAGGAGTGGCTGGTACGTTGGAGGATTAAAATTAATCCAACCAAATGCCAGGCAATCCTGATAGGTAGACGTCGCGATGCCATCCCTGATCAACTTGTGATCGATGGAATCGAAGTGCCGTGGCAAGGCTCAGCCGTTTATCTGGGGGTAACCTTGGATAAAGGGCTGACCTGGGGCCCCCATGTCAGGGTCGCCGCTGCTAAGGCTAGGGGGGCTATGGCCTCACTATACCCCCTGCTCAACCGAAGAAGCCATCTGCCCGTGAGAGGAAAACTCCTGCTGCTGAAAGCCATCATGCGACCGATCCTAACATATGGATCGGCCTCATGGGGGAGCGCGGCGGAGGCCCACCTCTCAAGGATAGAAGCTGTTGAAAACATTCACCTCCGTATGGCGGTGAATGCTCCATTGTACATTGGTAACGAAGAAATTCGTGCTAATCTGCAATGGCAAACAGTGCGCGACTTCATGAGAGTCAAAGCCGAGAAGACATTCCGGCGAGCTGAAGCACATCCAGACGACCTGCTGCGGGCTTTGGTCGATTACGAGCCGGATCCCGCATCAGGGCAACCCTGGAAGCGGCCACGGCACCAACTGTAATATCAAACTGCAGAGTGGAGCGACAGCAGAGACGCAAAAACCGCCCGAGAAGAAGGGCCACATCTTCCGCAAGATATGTCGAGCCAAACCAGCCAAGCTGGAGAGGCTATGAGATATGAAAACAGGAAAGAGCGCAAACCAGAGAAGTCTGCCGGCAGCAGATCGGGGATTTATAGGCAATCGGCCCGGAATCCCCAAGCGTAAAAAACATGGGGTTTTTTAGTGGGTAAGAATCCCACACTACCGGACAACGTCGTGCGGTAGTTGTCCGGTGTCTTTAGAAGATTTTTTAATGCCCCGGGGTCGCTCCCCCCGAAAAAAAAAAAAAAAAAATAGTCGCTCTATGATGACTATCGCTCTGTCGTCGCTTTAGTAAAAAGTTAATAATTGTTGAATGTCAAATTGAACCTGAACAGTTGCAGGGTGTAATCTAATTGTTGCAGTGGCACTTGTATAAAGAAGGGAAACCCCCATTATATCTGTGCTCTGGACAGTTTGTCGTACGACGTTAAAAAAAAGAAAGACAAGTTGATGTCTCGTTTTTATAATTTTTAAGTTTTCTTGTTCTCAAAAATTGACCGTAATAACAATTCGGGAAATGAAAAATTAAGAATGTGTAATTAACTAAATCTCTGTTCGTTAATTAAAAGTGCTGCATGCATGCTACTGGAAAAACTCTGCTAAATTATCAACAATAATTGGTTAAATAAATTACTAAAATATTTAATAATAGACCAACAAATGACGTATAATTTAAATAGGCTTACCAGAAGACACACTGTTGGACGGCTGCATAGTCATTCCGATTGAACATATTTCGTTTTCTTCATCGAACAGGCTGGACATACTTAATTAAATTTTGGGACGATCTTATATGATAAGACTTTAGTGGACGATTTATTTGACCTTTTTATATAAGGACTTTTATTAGTACTGGAAATTTTTTTTCAAGGCCAACACAATTTGTGTGCGCTTGGAAAAGTTAGTTCTTAGCATTTTTTAATAATTGTTAAATCATGTCGAACTTGCTCCAACAAAAGGCATAGTTTGTATTGAACACTTTTTTTCCAATTTTAACTGCAGCTACCAAAAAAAACTTAACCCCATTATAAGAAAAATACTAACCAAAAAACAAGAAAGTGAATATACAGGGTCATGCAGGTCGTGACAATAATTTTAAGAGGTAATAGAATAACTGATTTTGAGTCGATTTATACTGTTGGCCAATTGCTTTGCAATACTCGATTTACGTACTATGTTTAAAGAAGGTAAGTTATTCAGGTAAAATTATATAGGGTGGAAAATAAGGTGATGTAATATTGTTTACATCTCTTGTTTGCACAACTTTCAGAAACAAATCAAAACTGATTTTTTGTGTGACATGTGTTTTTTGCTTTGAAATGATTTTATGCAAAATTTCTGACCATTTTCCTAGGTATCTATTAGTAAACAAATAAATATTTCGAAGCACTGAACCTAAAACATTTAGTACATCACGCTGCAGAAGTACCTTTCAAATGTTATTGTTGTAAATTGGACTTGTTTTAAAAATCATTACACACAGGTAAAACAAGATATCGGCGAAAACAAATAAAAAATGTCCCAAAAAAACTCGAACATATCCCGAGGTGCTACATCATTCTTTAAAACCCTGTATCAAAAAATCAGTTTTGATTTGTTCTGAAAGTTGAGCAAACGAAAAATGTAAGCAAAATTACATCACCTTATTTCTAACCATATATAACTTGACCTCAGTGACTTACCTTTTTCAACATACTACGTAAATTAGTAAAAGGACAGGTCTACTTAAATTCGCTTCGATTTAAGGAATTCATTGGTTTATTTTAGAGTTACGCTCTCTCAAACTTGGTGCAAAAATCGCGTGATGCAAAACATTTGGCCAAGTGTTACAATATTTGTAATAAAGTTTTTAACATTGTCTACTTAATTATGCTTTTCTACAATTATTGAAGTGTAGAAGAAAAATAAGGTTTTTACGTACTAAAAGTTAGTACAACCATCTACTAATTTTTTTTGTTAGGAATAAAAGGATTATTTAAATTATTACAATGAAATCCAAAATGTTTTTGTCATATATAAAGCTTTTCATTATATTTTTCGGAAAAGTAGGCAATGGAAATTTGACAGATTGCCCCCCGTATAATATTTGAACTGTGTCAGTTTTATTGGTTGTACTGACATAATTTAAAGGTTATAAAATGCTGCCATTACAAAAAATGTTGTTGCCAGAACTTACCAAAAATAATAACTGTAAGCGAAAATAATAAATCCATGTAGTAGAGCAGATACACGTTTTTCAGGTCAAATACTTGGCAGAAGTAATTCTTAGGACAACAACTTTTCTTATACTAGAGCTGGGACATCGAGTTTTGCTCACCTGTGCAACATAATATATATTAAGAGAAGGTTTGTTAATATTGAACCACTAAAAGGTCTTATAAATGGCCACATAAATGGTTCTTATTCCTGGAACCATAAAATATTTCTATTAAAAGTATCTTTGCAGTTATCTACTCACTGTATATGAGCTCTTTTACAAAACGTTACCATTTCTTCACTGTAGAAATCTACAAAAAGATAGGGACATACTCATGCTATGAAACAAGGTGCACATAAAATGCATTCATACCGCCGTCAAAATTTGACCACTAACAGTGTTTATCTCCACCTCGGATATGGTAGGTACAACGCTCTCCCTCAGAACCCTAGTCTTCTTTCGAAGGGGTAGTTCGACAGAGAAATTAAAACCGTGCGTCTTGAATGTGCTAGCTACTGAATGATTTTGAGAAAATTTATAAGCTGATAAAAACTTTTTTTAATATAATGCGAGCAACGTCGAGGAAATTAATTTGATTTACTCAAAGTCAAACTGATGGCAGATATTAAAGTAAAACTACATTAAACCATCATAACAATTTGTAGGGAAGTCGTTATTGGCATTTACCCTCACCTGCTTTTAATTTATTGGTTAAAATCTTGTGAATCACATTTTTGGCAAATCAGTTTATGGATAACTAGTATGTCGCGTTTTTGGCGGAATTATTCCTTTAGGGCTTTTCTAACATAACCATTAACATTGACACAATTCAAAAATTATATAGGGGTCATTCAAATAATAGCTTTTGGAAAAACTTTTTTGGAACGGTTTATATGTAGAACTTCATAAACATAACCTTCGTAGTTTTGTTAAAAATTTACTTATCATAGTTGTTTATGTATTAAGAGCGAAAAGTACAACTGCGGAGAGCGGCAATCACTCGAGAGCAAAAAAGTTACTTTTTGCTCGTAATGCATACAACGTTTTTTCTGCAAACTGATCAATTTCAAATCATGTGAATCAGAATTGAGCATAATTGAAGACACATTCTGAACATTTAAATCAAAGTGACAATGACGTTTTAAATAATTGGTTGAGTGGTGGTAGTTGCTATTGACAGCAAGCGATAAAATCTTTTTTCTAATTTTGACATATAAAGTGGCACTTTTCAATACTGATGACAGTGACGTAACGTCCTACTTTTCGTAACTAGTTACGAAAAGTAAAATCTTTCGTAACTAGTGATGAAAAGTTGGTGTCACCACCAGTTGCAGGTTTCGTCTGTGGCACACCGTTGCTATAGTTTTACGGTATTAAGTAGATACAAAGTGGTTTAAAAGTAAATATTGAAGTTTATTAATAATAATTCTCTCTCTAAGTAGGTATTTGTAGTCAAAATTAGAAAAAATCTTGTATGAAACACGTGACGAAAAACCTTTTTTGTGTATCTCATTCAAATTGCAACATTCATTCGTTACACAAAATCGGACTTTTCGTAACTGGTTACATAAATAGCTATTTCGCTTGCTGTCCTGGGCAACGCGCGGAAAAGTAAACTCACATTCTGATCCTCAAAAAACGTTGGGTTTTCGTTTGTCTAATGAAAGCGTAAATTGCGTCATTATTTGACGTTTGTAGAAAAAAAATATTATGACACTTGGTGTATAGGTATGTTTGGTTCAAAACTCAAAATCACCTATTCTATTATCTCCTAAAATTACTGTAACGACTTGCAAGACACCCCGTATAAATTATAAGGCAAACCGGAAACATTTTTTTTTATATTAATTGCAACACAAAATAATTTAATTTGCTACAAAATATGGTATCTCGTAAAATACAAAATAACCGTTTACGCGTTTGGAAGTTCTCCAAATCTCTGGCAACTCTAAAACTCTACAAATTCCCTGTAGATAAGAAGCGTTATGAGCCTAACGGCTTAAGCATGTAAGGGTATAAAGCCCAAGAGAAATTTAGCATAAAACCCAACGAGATTGCTTGGAAGTGGAAATAATGTGTGAATTCCTTCGAAACAACCTATCTATTATATAGTTTCTCCATGATATCCAGAAAATCAATAAACAACCATTACTCTTACATGACTAATGGTAACAGATGAGAAAGGTCAGAAGGAAAATTAATAATCCTGGCATTAAAATCGCATTTTAAATGATCCATTAGGTCGTCGATTAAGTCGGTTTTGAGCCAAAATGGAATATAGATTTTTTCCTTTCGGATAATGGACCTAAGAAATTGATAAATAGACGTTTCAAAATCAGCATAGATAAATTATCGTAATCAGTTTTAATAAAACAAAAATGAAAAAAAAAGTAATGTGAAAAGAGGTGACATGAAGAATATAATCCGAACCACGTTAGTGAAAAAACGTCCTTAAGGCAGAAAAAGTAAAGCACTAAACAACTATTGAGCAATTGCCTTAAGAAACTTTTACGGTGGAGCGCCAACGTTCAAAAAAGCCGCGGAACCATGGGCACGCGCGATTCTCCGGAATAAAATCCGGATCTGGCTCTGCGTTGGAACGCCGTGCCAAAGACTGCAGCAGCCCCAGGGTCTTCCAATCCAACAATTGAAACGCGACGCAGTGACGTCATAGGTTTCCACGTTGCAGGACGGCGAAGCGAAGACCCCACTGCTGTGTGTTGGGCTAATAGGCCACTTACAGTTTCGGTCCTAATTGTCTGACTGAATTAAGCGGGGTTAATAAATGGCAAGTGCTTTAGGGGCAAGGCAAGATTATCCTTTCAAAATTAATAAGAACTTGCTCTACTCTAATACTTGTGATAAAGATCAAAGTAATTGTTGTTTCATAATTGAATATGATGTAACTACTCATTCAAATGTCGGAGTTAGTAGGCAAACTTTACATAAACTGGAAGATCCCCATGAAGATACTGTTTATCTTGTGCTTGCATCTTTTTCAAACTTTCATATCAAATTTCTAAGTTTTTTTCCGCAAATGAGCGAATGCTTCAAGCTGCTGCACTTTGTGGCGTTTAACAAAAGATGTTAAGTATTGAAAATAGGTATTTCTAGTGAATCCATATGCGAACGGCAGCACTGAGTTTTTGGAGGATGGCCGTGGGTTTTTGGTTAATTTTTGTGTTTGCAAATGGGCGCCACTCAGTTGGCAATCCGGTTAACCAAGTTTAAGAATTCTTACTTAACTGAGAAATAATACAGAATTTGAAAGGTTGGTATGCAAAAGCTTCTACCGGAGGAAATAAATAGTGCAATGAGTTTGTAATAAAATAATAAATCTCATCATTAATCACACAAGCAATAATAACAGGAAATTAAATAACCCTACTAAATAAATAAGAAAAATATACACACATATTGGCTTGTGTCGCGTTAGGTGTTGACGACTGCCTGAAGCTAAATTTTTTGTTAAAATCCCGAAATATACCCGGTAACGCGTTTGGTTTCTTTGGCCAAAGTGGACGAATACACGGGGTCATAGGTATACAGATTACACGCAAATAAGTTAAATTGTGAAGTGAAACCAAGCCAATTTTCTGCTGAAGTTCTCGGTTCCCACAGACAGATGGCCGAGATTGGTACCTATACCATCTAGGGACGACGTTCAGCAGAGTATCAAACTCAATTCTCTATCAGGCAGAGGAACCATAGATCGGTTTCGCTCTTATTGGAGCTCATCAGTATGGTATACCTACCTCAAACCTGACAGGAACTACGAGATCGAATAATACTTGGTCTCCTCTCTTGCTCAAGTCACTGTGTATGTACGGCAAGTGGCGCCATCGGACGACGGCAAGTGCTTCCACTAGGGTATGCGCGATAATAGTGAAGTGAAACCAAGACAGTTTTCTGCTGAAGTTGTCGCTTCCCACAGACAGATGGCCGAGATTCGTACCTATTCCATCTGGGGACGACGTTCAGCAAAGTATCAAACTCATTTTTCTTTCAGGCAGAGGAACCATAGACCCGTGTCGTTCTTAATGGAGCTCATCAGTATGGTATACCTCAAACCTGACAGAAATACGAGTTCGAATCATAAACTGAAATCAGAAAACGGGCTTGGTTTCACTTCACTATTATCTCGCATGCCCTAG
The DNA here is from genome assembly GCA_951812265.1 of Taphrorychus bicolor. NCBI lineage: Eukaryota > Metazoa > Arthropoda > Insecta > Coleoptera > Curculionidae > Taphrorychus > Taphrorychus bicolor. Next base: position 76,528,771 of record OX638297.1, on the reverse strand, counting down.
TAGAAGCACCTGCCGTCGTGCGATGGCACCACTTGCCTACATTGATTGAATGAACCTGGAAGTTGAATGAACCTGGAAGTTGAATGAACCTGCCAAGTTTATTACTATTGTTATTTTACTATTGAAACAGGAAGCGCTTTTGATATGATATACGAGGATATAAATACTATCGAATGGTTGTAGAGATGATGAATTGTTGTAAGTAGATCTAATGAGATCAAAGCCTAATAGAATTCGTTCGTAATGTAAATGTGTTTAATTTACCCCAATGGCACACTGGCGATAGAACCACCGATACCCTTAGACGAGAATAGTACAGGTTATATATGCGCCACCATGACAGTAGCGGTGACTTTTGACTTTACTTTTACTGCCTAGGACTTGTATGCTACTTTTTTGGTCTCAAGATTAGAAAGCCCACTTAAGGTGTGCGTATGGAGAAAACAAATGACGTACTTTCAGTCCGCCTGAAAAAAAACATCATTTTCTAGAATCTATTTTAAAATCCCATGCTAGCGATGCCGTATCTCGCTCGCAAACACACCAAAAGGGTAATATTTCCTGAAGTATAGAACAAAGTTATCGCCTTTTCGCTACAGGTATCCAGTTAGGTCTGGATTTAAATTGGTTATTTCAATTTTTCAAATTTCCTTCTCTCGCGTTTGGACTCATCTGTATTCTATTAATTTTTAAGCACCCCCGCAAATTCATTCAGGATGTTTATTCTAGATTTAATTTTCTATTTTCCAAGCGTCTTGAACTTCAAGATGTTACTAGGCACAGTAGGTAAAATATGTGAAAATAATTGTGACCCTTCAGCAAATTTGACTTTCGATGCAAAAGTTAATCACATATCATAATTTTTCACTCTTCCATTGTTTTTTTTTAGCAGCCTTGAATTATATTAATTTTTTTTCAAGCGGACTAAAAGTACGTCATTTGTTTTCTCCATACGCACACCTAAAGTGGGCTTACTATTCCTGAAACCAAGAAAGTAGCAAAAAAGTCCTAGGCAGTAAAAGTAAAGTCAAAAGTCACCGCTACTGTCATGGTAGCGCATATATAAACGATTTTCATTCACCAAAATTATTTCAACCCCAAATGACACCAGGTAGACCGATCTGAGTGTATTGCCATCTTTACATTTTTATTGAAAAAACAAAGGATAGGAATACTCTCAGAGCGCTCTAGAGCGCCCCCGAAACCGTTATTAATCGAAATCGCATAGGTTCTCGAATTCCGTTAAATGTCATTGGTTGTTAAATGTCATGCGCGTCATCATATTTATCTGTCAATGTGATTTTTATTAATTTAGTATTGATAACAATGCTAAAAATTTTTAGTGTACCATAATTTACCTAAACCATCTAAACCATTGATTATGTTTTAATACCATGAAAACCATTGAATATTGAAAACCGCCGTTCTAACACATTCTATTTATTTTACAAATAATATAAACCACTATGATTGGGTAAGTACCTAGACCCGCCGCTTGAAGAGGATGAGAGAAAATTGCAAAACTGAATCACTCTGAAATAGAATTCTTATTTCCTGCATGCTTGAAAAAATAGTTATTTTCCTAACTAGTGCGGAAAGTGATACTTTCCCGTCGCTGTCTGACGATGCCCGAACGACGCGAAGCGGAGTTCGGACAGCTGACGAGTGCGGGAAAGACACTTTCCCCACGAGTTAGAAACAATATTTTTTCTACGAGCCCAAGTAAAGAAACAGATAATCAGCCTTATGTTCGAACGTTATCTTTGTCAACAGTGTGACAGCTGAATTAATCAACAATCAATAGGTTGTTATGACAAAAACTTGGTGTGATTGTTGGCGTGACGTTATGTTTCATGCATGAACTGGTGACATTGGAATAAAAGTACGTATATTACCAAAGTACGCATACGCTGTCAAAATTTCAGATTCGTATGTCCATTCTAAAGGACACTACCCTCTAGAGAAATTTTTGATAAAAACCGATTGACTGGGTATTTTTTATAAAAATCAGATTTAAACCAAACTTGGTACAAATGATGCTTCTAACCCGGGGCATACACTGATAAAATTTCAGATTCGGATGTCCATTCTAAAGGACCCTACTCTCTAGAAAAATTTGGCATCCGAATCTGAAATCTTAACAGTGTATGCGCCGGGTCAGAAGCATCATTTGTACCAAGTTTGGTGTAAATCTGATCAGAATAAATACCCAGTCAATCGGTTTTTATCAAATTTTACTAGAGGGTAGTGTCCTGTACAATGGGCATCCGAATCTGAAATTTGCACAGTGTATGCTCCGGGTCAGGAGCATCATTTGTACAAAGTTTGGTGTAAATCTGAGCAGAATAAATATCCAGTCGATCGGTTTTTAGCATATTTTCCTACAGGATAGTGGCCTTTAGAATGGACATCCGAATTTGAAATTTTAACACGGTATGCTCCGGGTCAGGAGCATCATTTGTACCAAATTTGGTGAAAATCTGATTAGAATAAATACTCAGTGAATCGGTTTTTTTCTGGTCAATAAATTAGACACTTCCATCTTTTTGGCCCTCGTGAGACTACAGACTTTTTTCATCGGCCGATAGTTGAGTCGGATTGGGATGAATCTTTGTACAGGGACATCATTTTAAGTATCTCACCCAATTTGCTCCTTTCCTATTCCGATTTGAAAAAAAGCTTATTCCTACTTCGGCCATCAGAGGACGCCAAATCTTTATTTAGAAAATGTTTTATACGTCAAATATGACAGTAGTGACATAAGGTTGATTTTTCTTAAATGAAATGATACTTAATTTTTATCCCAAATCGATAGAGCCGTAAAAGCTAATTTCAAAAATACTTACTTTCATATACCTAACGTTAGTGGTGTCCGATATACAGGGCGACAAAGTCATTGGATGTCTAGAATTATTTTAAGTGTCTCACCCAATTTGCTGCTTTCCTATTCCGATTTGAAAAAAAGTTTATTCGCGCTTCCTACTTCGGCTTTATTTAGAAAATATTTTGTACGTCAAATATGCCAGTTGTGACGTAAGGTTGATTTTTTTTAATGGAATGATACATCATAGGGCGGATTCTAAAACTCACCAGACCATCTACCGGGTAGTTCAGTCACCTGCTTAATCCATTAAATTGCTAGATGGCCATCACATGACCAGCTTAACCGGTAGATGACCCGGTGAATTTTGGAATTCGCCCATACAAAAATAATCGAAAATGGCGTAAAACTGCCATATTGACATATTAAGTAGTCTTTACATATGTCAAAAGATGGACAATTTGATCTTATACACGATACATTGTGACGCTGCAACGGATTTCTCGAGCGCCACCCTCTATAGTGTTACGATTCGCAGCGACGCCGCATCGGAGACGGGGCAACGCGTTGGTTGGTGGAGCTTCGCGACCTATCCGCGCTGCATCATGGCTGACACGAGTGATTTATTGCTCGGTTTAATCTAGAAGGCAGTTATTTACAACATTTTTTTTATGTGAGATTATTCAAAAATTCTTATGAAGAACTTTCTAGGTTTTTCTGTAATTTTAGGATTGTATATAAAAGGCGCATAGAGCGAGCGGTTAAGGTAGTCTTATTTTAAGCGAGCTATAAGTAAGCTAAAGTTACGAAGCGATAATAGAAGGCTATAAAGTGTTAAGTAGTGAGTTATTTAGTAGTCGAGTGTATTTGTGGAATAATAAATAGTGTTTTCGAGTTAAATCGTTACAATGGAATTATTGAACCCCGAGTTCGCAACAATAGTTTCAGTGTGGTAGAGGGTCCACAAATGCCTTTCTGGTAAGCCTTTAGACAGTGGAGAATGGTAATTCCAGGGGTCAATTTGTTAAGTACTTTAGAGCTTTAGTGAAAGACAAGAGAATGCTCAATAGTTTCTATTTAACGTAAGAGACATACATTCAACGAGCTGCTTATAAATCTATAACTTGTCTAAAGCACAATATTACAACCAGAGAGGGATATGCGACGGTCGAGGAAGATGATTATAGATATGGAAGGATCGGTGAGTACGGTACCTTGGTTTATAAAGAGTTACACGGTAAGGTTAAAGTCCAGGAATGAAACGGTTTTACGGTGAGTGACACCCGACTATTGTCAGGCACGGTGTATGTGAAGTGGGGCCCGTCTACTGCCAGGCGCGCCGTTAATGTAGTGGGGCTCGACTACTGCCAAGCACGGTATATGTAAATGCGGGGGACCCGACTACTGCCAGGCACGGTGTTATGAATGGGGCCCGACTACTGCCAGGCGCGAGGTTAGTGTAGTGGGGCTCGACTACTGCCAGGCACAGTGTAATGAATGGGGCCCGACTACTACCAGGCGCGGTGTTAATGTAGTGGGGCTCGACTACTGCCAAGCACGGTGTATGTAAATGCGGGGGACCCGACTACTGCCAGGCACGGTGTAATGAATGGGGCCCGACTACTACCAGGCGTGGTGTAAGTGTCGTGGCGCTCGACTATTGCCAAGCACGGTGTATCTCTAGTGTATTCCTGATATTTACCCCTTTTACTCGGTTTTCGATTTAGTTCTTGAGTCTTCAAGAGTCGGAGCCAGAATACCCAAAAACTGTCATGCGGCCGCCTTTTATAGCTGAACAACAATACCCTTCGATTCTCCCCTGGGATCCAAGTGCAGGTCCCGAGATCAAAGGTATTAGTTTTATACGAGGTTCACAGAAAATACTTTACTTTAGATATTGACATCCTCTTATTAACCAAACACTGTTAACCTCGTATGTTTACCTTGACACCGGATTAATTACGTTTACATCGAAATATAGTCCACGTTTAGTTTTATCTCACAATTAATTTGTCATCCCCTAGAACTGATAAAGAAAATTAGTAACTTCGTTACAACATATACAGTGTGTTACTTAATGGTATTTCGTAACCCTCAGAGCGCATTCCTAATCTAAATTCAAACAGAAAAGTTCATATAAACTTGTGTCATAAAGAGTCTGGCTTCCAAGATACAGCGTGTCAAGGTAAAAAAAAATTATTTTTTACTAAAATCTCAAAGATTCATGTGCTGATTCATGGTTTGGTTGGAATTTGGCTCTTTTGTTCACTGCAATAAGGCTCTAAATTAGCGCGAACTACATTGTAATTGGTAGTTCCAGCTGCGTTCCGAGGGGTCAGTCATACGAATAATATCGACAAAAAAGTGTACGCCACTGACTTTTTTAAAAGTTTTGTATTTTCTTCAGATTGAGCAGCTAAAAATACAACTTTGTTATCTGTTGTGATTATTTCGTATCTCACTCCATTTTCTTGTAACCATAGTAATATTCAACAACAGAAAAATGTCTGTCAAAAGAAATTATCGCGACAATTTTATTCATGTACAATTAATGCCATTTGAAGGTAATAAAATGCTAGTTTGCTTTCGGATAAATAGGAAGGAAGAGAAAATGCAAGTGGATAAAAAAATCGGATAAATTACGTTGCCATAGATACATATAACTTGGAGACCCATTATTAAAGTTGAATTTTCGATTCATCATCTGTCAGTTTGAAAGCTAAGTTAAATTTGATGCATTCAAATTTATTTTTTGCGATATGACCTGTTTTGGAGTAAGCTGCGAAGCAGAAATTCAAAACGAAATAGATAATATGACTCCTACTAATACCAAGAAAAGTCAATCATCAATATGGAGTCAGTTTAACGCATTCTGCAAAGAACCACGTATCCGCCGAAAAAAATGGCCGGGATATTAAGAAGAAAAAAATAACTAATCATTCCCATCGTTGTTTTTTCCAGTTACATTTTCTTACATTTTCCAGTTACAGTGCCAAATTAGCTAAGGCAAGAGTTAGTGAACAAAACTTAATTAAAATCGTTAACCAATCTTCAACATATACAACTGAATACAATGTCACTTACAAAATAATCTTCATATCAATCTCCGTTCTAGACGCAGATTCTAAAGAACAAATTGAACATAAGAACTGTGTTTTTAATAATTGTTTATTTTAAAATCTATTATTCTGGCGTTATTATCCTTAATTTAAGTTTTTATCTTGAACTATTAAACAAAGCTTAGTAGTTTCATAAAATTGTCTTATCAAATACCATTCGAGCTCAGATTTTGAGCCTGATATTTTTTGCTTGTCTTCTCATACTTTCTTTCTGGTATAATTTCACTTGATCTATTTAATGAAATCTCTAATCGATCTATTTAATGAAAACTCTAATGAAAAGTAACTGGCTCAATGTCATAGCATAAACCATGCAAATTAATTTATATTCAATAATATTATTATTATATATTATTATTACATAGTCATACCATCTGGCCCCGCAATAAGTTTTCTGACATTGAATCAAATCAAAATAGCTATACCTACAGGGGTGTCGCAAATGTCGCAAGGGTTTTTAATTATTTTGTTCATGAAATTCTCCTTTGAAGTAGAGGTAACCTACTTTTGAACTGTGCCAGTTTTATTGGTTATATTGACATAATTTAAAGGTTATAAAATGCTGCCATTACAAAAAATGTTGTTGCCAAAACTTACCGAAAATAATAGTTGTAAGTGAAAATAATAAATCCATGTATTAGAGCTGCTACTACGTTTTTCAGGCAGGTCAAATACTTGGCAGAAGTAAATCTTAGGACATCAAATTTTCTTATACTAGAGCTTGCACATCGACTTTTGCTCACCCTGTGCAACATAAGGTCATCATATATTAAGAGAAGGTTTGTTAAAACTCATAACAGTTAATCATACGTAAGACCCTTTAGTGTACTTTAGTGTAATAATTACGTAAGACCTTTTAGTGGTAATCACCACTAAAAGGTCTTACGTAAATGGCTCTTATTCCTGGAACCATAAAATCTTTCTATTAAAAGTATCTTTGCAGTTATCTACTCTCTGTAGATTAGCTCTTTTACAAAACGTTAACATTTCTTCACTGTAGAAATCTACAAAAAGGGAGGGACATACTAATGCTATCAAACAAGGTGCACATAAAATGCATTCATATCATCAAAATTTGACCAGGAACGGTGTTTATGTGCACTTCAGATATGTATGACTTTCATATGTCGGTACAACGCTCTGCCTCAGAACACTAGGCTTCTTCTCACCTCCTCTCTCTCCAAGGGGTGGTTTGGCAGAGAAATTAAAACCGTTCTTTATTAAAGCTGATAAAAACTTTTTTTAATATAATGCGAGCAACATTGAGGAAATTAATTTGATTTACTCAAAGTCAAACTGATGGCAGATATTAAAGTTAAACTACATTAACCATCATAACAACTTGTAGGGAAGTTGTTATTGGTATTTACCTTCACCTGCTTTTAATTTACTGGTTAAAATCTTGTCAATCACATTTTTGGCAAATCAATTTATGGATAACTAGTATGTTGCGTTTTTGGCAGAATCTTTCCTTTACGGTTTTTATAACATAACCATTAACATTGACACAGTTCAAAAATTATATATCATTCAAATAATAGCCTTTCGAAAAACTTTATGGAACGGTTTATATATATATATACCTTAATAAACTTACCTGATATATTATTTTAAGAATTTCATTAGGTTCTAAGCAACAGGCAATAACATTTTAACTAACTATTTAAAAAAAGTCGAGTGAAACAGTCCAATAGTTGGTATGTGACCTTCCACATGCACATCACTACAAACATGAATGTTCATTGTCCATTGAATAAATTATATACCAAAATAAGTATATTATTTAATAAACGTGCTACGCCTCTGTAAGTTGCAATCACTTTGTTACTTTGTATAGGATTTTAATTACCTACCTATGGATTTACATTCACCCACATGTAGAGATGTTTGTAAATATGAGGAATAAATAAATTGTAGCTATAATAAAACAAATCTTTAATGTGTATATTTCTTACCTTTTTCTCTGAAAACTACAAGTTGTTTCTCCAGCCCGAATTCTTTTAGCCACTTTACCACATCTTTCTCAAGAGATTCTTTCAGGTCTTGGAACAAAGAAGCGCGATAACTAAAATAGATTGTAGGTACAAAAATAATAAATGAGAAGGCTAACAATTTGACTTTGGCACTGTTCTGCATAATAAAAATTACTGTAATGTTTACATTTTAAAAACGCAATTTGAAAAGGGATGGTTCCGGTCAAAAGCTTTTGTGCTTGTGCAAATAATCAAAAAACAGCTGATTGATCCGGAATTTTGATAGAAATCAATAATAAATTTTATGATATGGCGCCATCTATCCGGTCGATGTGGCAAATATAGGCTTTAAAATTGCTTTGAAACGAAATGATATCTTTGGTAGAGGGTGTACGATTTTTAACTTAATTCATTGCAACCTAATTAAGATTTGGCATGAATACATTAATGCAATTCGCATTTTTGGTTTATAAATAGCACTAATACTAGCGTCAAAATCGTATCTAACAAGAATTTTGTTCGAATTTGTTTACATCTATTAAAGTATCCTGCATACAGCCGTTTCTCGTTTGTCTCTAATAGATGACGCCAAAGAAAGAAAAAAAAATTTAAAAAAAAATACAATTTTCATTACACTACTCAGAAAATGACCATTTTCCAGGCTAGTTAACTATACAGAAAATACACCTTTGCCGTAAGGGAACAGAAAAACCGTTTTCCGTGCGCTGTTTATTTGCCGTTCCCAGTTGTAGGTATATCACTACTTAGGTATATTAAAATAAGGCGGCCACCAGTTGCGAACTTCAGCTTTAGCAAGTATATTTGACAACTTCTATTATTTGATTTGTTGATTTTGATTTCTCTTACTATCACCTTATCTCTCACTATCACCCTATTGTCACATACAACTTTTCATGTTTGAAAATTAATTAATTTTAGTAATATATATTATATAAGTTAATTAGTGTAATGAAAAGTATCGTTCATTACACGTCCGAACGGCCTTTTTCGGTCCTTACATGACTTTCCGTGTGAGGCGAAGCCGAGCACGGAAGTTTGTCCAAATACCTTCTAGAACTATACGGCCAGTCTCCTATGGAGCCCATCATATGTTCGGGATTAGAACGTCCTTAGTAGGCGTTGGAATACGCCAACAGTAGGTTTGATACAAACTGCGCATGCGCGAGATTTTAAATGGTGTTTTCGGGTGACGGCTCAACGGCGGTCTGAGAGTACTTCTATCCTTCTTTTTTCAATTAAAATTAAGATTAAGTATACTCTTAGAAAGGCCGCCCGAAAACGCTGTTCTATTGTTTACTTTTACACAACCCGCACTTGCCATTTTGACGTCGATTTGACAACTAATTGATGTTTATCATATCATTTACTAATTTTGCAGTTAATTACTTAATTTTTAAGGAATAGGAACACTGAATTCATTGAGGGTGCATTTAAACTGACTAATAATATTGTTTGTTGTACGGGTAAGCTAGAATAGGCATACGTCGATTAACAATTTAACAATATAATATTTCCTCATTGATCCAGGCATTCCACGCTTCAACTCGACTCATCCCACACGGAGTGTTTCTCCTCCAACAGTCCAAATCTTCGTGAAAAAAGCATTTTGAATTTGCCGCTAAAGTTACAGTTGTCTCCATTCTCGGAAAAGGAACGTGTACCGTGTTTGGGTATTTACTATTTTGCTATTATATTATTATTATGTTAAATTTTTTTATAAGATGCCAAGGTTTGTCAAAATAGATAAGGAAGAATAGAAAAAGACGCCGCTAAATCACATTGCGTTATTGCCAAATTGCATTCACAATCTTCGAGACTCAATAATATCAAACACATTACTTAGAATAATTAATAAAAAATATAATATTTTTACTAAGAATATTAGGATAGACCGCGAATATGAAGCACTTCCTTGGATATACTTAATACTTTATCGTGACGTGATCTCGATATTTTAAGGATAATTCTGGTAATAGTGGTAATGCTGGCAACCCACAGTCCATGAACTCGCGCATGCGCACCGGATATCTAGTCTACTGTTGTAAGGGTTCCCGGCAGTTTTAGCATTATTTTTTTCTGACATGACTGATCTTATATTCAATTGTTTTTATAAGAATTTGTCACGCGCGCAAGGAAAAAAGCTATTTTCGGTACTCCTAATGAAATATACTATTCTAGTTCTAGGAAAGCCAGGTTTTGTTATGTTTAGATCCAGTGACTTTGTACTACTAGACCCAAGTATGGCTATACGTCGCCGAATGAAGGTTAGTGGTAACAGTTGTACCACCCCTGTTAGTCAAAGAACACATTAAATTTATAGACGTTGTTCTGTCGAGGAAAGCACGCACGATTTTCAATCATTATACTTTTGGACTGCTATCAAAAAACAGAAAATTTTGTAGTTTTGGATATTTTTTGAGGTTTATATTTTGTTCTATTTCGATTTCGGTTAATAAGATATTGGATAGGTAGGCATAGAAAATGTGGCTGATAGATCAATTCAAGTTTGAAAAACTAAGCCATTTTAATAATCATCACAAATTGTTATTGTGTTAGTTCATTGAGTATAATTTTCCGCAGGAATCTGCAGTTTAATTTGGTTGTGTCACTTTGGTAGGGGAACAAGGCAAATGATGAGACTAGTTAGAAACTGTAGGTGCACGTAGCTAGTAGCTAAATATCTAAAAGTTGTTAAATTCAGTTCCAAATCTGGTTAATGTAAAAATGGTTGCCCGAAAAAAACAAGGATGTTACATCGAACTGAAATAAATTACATTTTACATATGCCAACGACCCCGCTTTCACTCAAAAGTATCTTGATTCAAAAAGCTATTATTTTTTTCAAAACAATCATATCTAAACTTTGTGATACTTCTAACAATTTTTAACCTAACATACTTCACTCTCTTTTGAAGGAAAAATACTGCTTTCTAGATGAGCGAATTTGACTGCATCTATAAAAGTATATAAAATCCACTATTTTAAAAAACTGACACATAAAAATTTCGTTTCAAAACACTACCTTAAAAATTTAATTTTTTTTCCGTATTTCCCACTGTGCGGTGTTGCTGGTACCGCCGGTTCTGCAGGAATGTTCTAAGTCTAACGTATTTGCATGTGCCAAAACTCTTTTACCATGGTAAGGGTGACTCAACTCTCGGAAAGGATCTAGTTAACTTCGTTGTCCTTTAGGACGCTAATAATAGAGGCAAAGAGCCGTGAATTAATCCGTAGTGTTCCATCTTCGATGAGGAAAACCGCTTCCATGGTATTGCCAAACGGATATAATTAATATATGATAAGTAAATAAAGATTTAACTGAAATAAAATGTACTATTTCGGAGATGCCAGCAAGGTTTTATCGTTTAAGACGAAACCTGCAAAACGCCTTAAAAAGAAATATTGAATATTAATTGAAAAAAATAGAAATCTAAAAAAAAACATTTTCTGTTCTCTCAGGAATCTGAAATAAAAGATCGGCCGTCGTGAACTTATCGCGATAAGTTCAGTGGTTCCCAGAAACGTGCTTGACGTGTGCACGATTTATTACTAAAAGTGAAAAAACAACAATAAAAAACAGAAAACTAACGACGCAATATAGAAAAAAAAATTAATTCTGCCAGGTCCTGGGATTCTCGATATTAAGGTGAACAAAATATTACTATAATATACTACATGTTTCAACTTCTATAACTACTCTACACATACTTAAATACCGGTAGTCTCCTGTGTCTGCAAACAATGTGCAAGAAAATGGCCTATTCAGGAAAAGGGCAGAGGTGGGATGAGAACTTCTCGTGGGCGGGCAAAAAAACTGTTTAATTTTTGGCACTAATTAAAAATTACATGTAATTAGTGTGGCGTTTATTTAAAACGGGATTCAAAAAAGAAGATTTTTCTAGAAAATCTGTTGGAAAAAAAGAATTGAAAATGTAATTATTAGGGATAGACTACCCTGGTGGGTTTATACACAAAATAAAATAAAATAACGAATAAGATAAAATTAGAAATAAGAATTAGTTTCATGTATACCCCTATTAGCGTTGGTGCATGGACGCTAATAGGAGGATACATGAAACCAACTCTTATTTCTGTTATTGTATTTTATTTGATGTATAAACCCACCTTAAATAATGCGCTTTAAAATGACACCTCACACGACATAGTTTAATTGACATTTAATTGACAATTAAAGCTTCTATTAAAATTGACCGTTAATTTCCTTGCCCAGTCAATTAAGACATAAATTGCTCGAATTTACATTCAAAGAATCCGAAATTAAAAACTCTATCTAATAAGAGAATAAGATTTTAATTTCAATTAACGATATTCGCGAAATCGCCTTAATTACTAAACTATTGTTCGAGTCACATACATGTCTGAAATACTTTCAAGGGGCCATAAATCATCTGTTAAAATGCGACTTTGCCGGTTAAAGAAGAAGGGCAATTTCAGGGTTTTATGTTTTATGGCTGGAATTCTCAAGAAATTTTGAAAATGCCTGTCCAAAAACTAACAGAAGGAAATGCATATTTTTTTTATGTGCGTTTAGAGCCTCATGGGACTGGTTTATTCAGAAAAACGGAAAAAAACTTAAATAAGTTTAAAGTTTAAACCTTTAAAAAATGGCTTACATAGTTGCCACGTTGCGCAACAGTTTACACAACATAATCTATATGTATGCAAGATCTGTCAACTTTATAGGTTACCTCATTTCGCTGAAAAATAAAGAAAGAGCTATTGTGACGTCATGAGAATTCACGGCTGAGACTTTTATAATGATTTAAATGAGTGATTTGCCAGATATGTCTAATTTTTTGAAAATTTAAGCTCTTAAATGTTAATGTTCGGCAAGAATTCTTAATTATTATAAATTTGGGGTTTATTTAGACTTATTTCACACCATGCAAAGTAACAGTTTCATTCAGAATACTTCTTAAATATGGGAAATAAACTTCACAAAACGGCTAAAAAAATAGGGTTAGAACATATATGATATAGTTCGGCAGTTCGGTAATTCCATCCAAGGGCTCCGGACACAGACCATTTCTCAAAATCTTAACAAGCTAGAGTGAGATAGGCTAATATCCGGAGCGCTCGGGATCTAATTACCAAAATCAACTAGTACAAAGCAGAAATAGTTATTTACGTTATAAGTCCGGTAAATATAGTTTTACAGTAGGAGTAAGATGTTTCTGGTCGAAGCGCTAGCCGAGTCTGGAATTTCGAAACGACTACTGTAACACGTTACCGGACGTATGATGTACAACATTTTACTTCTTACTTATTAAAAACAGGAAAAAAATAATTTTATGCGCGGCAAATATATTTTTGACAAATCCGCCAATTTGACAAATAGTTTCATTACGGTATCCTGTACCGGTACCAGTTTCCAGGTTACCACGGATACAATGGATTTATTGAAGATGTGCCGCTACTCAATACTGTAAAATTTCTTTACGATATCCAATCCTGTAAAAAACTATTTACCCGATTAAAATCAAGTACGTAAAAGTGTCCTAAATGATACGATACAGTATGAAGTAAATTTATAAAAATGGACTTCACTCTGTAATATAGTATAAATGTAGGAAATAACTTCTTGGTTTCAGCACACAAAAATACCAAAAACCTTAACAAAACTCAATATTAATAAAAAAAATGGACCCACGCTTTACAAAAGCATATGGGGAATGGCGGAAATGAATTCTTGTGACGTTCACTGACGTATACAGGTGGTTCTCTCTCTAAGAAATGAGGCAACCTGCAAAGTTTACTGATCTTGCCTGGTATGGCCATGTTTGTGTTTCTCTAGTAATACAAGGTCTGTGGGTCAATCAATCCAATCTATAGATGGGCGAAGGGAAAATTCCCAAAAAACTTTAAACCCAATTTAGGGTTTTTACCCGGGTTTTTTCCCATCTTTTCTTGAAAGCACCCGGCAGTTTCAAATTTAAGGTTAGATTTTAGATTAGAATTCAATAAATCCAGATTCTGGCTTGTTTTTTGATAAGCTAAACACTGGTCAATTGATCAAAAGCTTCAAGCTGCACAAACCAACAAATTATTGCTTAATTGGTAAGAGTTAGGCGTATTGAAAAATTTAAATTTAGAGGTTATAATGGAATAAACCCGGAATTTTCCCGGATGTGTGCAGGGAATAAACCCTCAAAAATGAAAAAACCGGGTGAAAACCCATCTCTAATCCAATCACTAACCTCAATTTATTTTTCCCGGAGCTCGGCTCGGAGTAGTTTACATATATAAATTTTTCGATTTTCCATTCAGTTCATATTGTCAAAAGTTTTGAGTACCATGTCATCTTCTAGCGGTAGTGGCTTATCAACGTTAAAATGGCAGATTGCACTCGGATTGGGAGCTGTGGGAGCCGTGGGAATAGCTTATTGGTATCTTAAATCAAGTCGAAATCAAACAATACATTCCATAGGAGAAGTCAAAAAACATAATATAGAAGAGAGTCCTTTTCAACAAGCACAGAGATACAAAACGGGAGGTAATGAAATGTTTAGGAGAGGAAAATATGATGAGGCCATTGCAGCCTACAATAAGGCTATTGAAATTATACCTGAAGAGTATAAAACTGATTTGGCAACTTACTATCAGAATAGGGCTGCCGCCTATGAACAACTGAAGAAATGGAGTTCAGTTATATCTGACTGTGAGAAAGCCATTGAATTAAATAACAAGTATGAAAAAGCGCTATATAGGTAGGTTGAAAAGCAGTTTCTTATTAGTTAATGGTAGCAGACCTCTATCATCTAAGGGGAGGTACTTTCGAGGATACTTGCAAGATACTCATACTTTGGCTTTGCTCTCCAACAATTGGTAAAATTTCCATAAAAGTGCATCATGGAAAAGTGTGATTTCACTAATTAATTGATATGAGTAGGGGACTCAAAAGTCCTCTACTCATATCAATTAATTGCCATGCTTTGGCATGATACTATGTAAAAAATCATCTGGTACTCTCTTTTATTAAACTAAAAAATTTTATATTTAGGTTGAAAAAATGAAGGGCTCAGCTCAGCTCTTATCAAATATTCCATGCACTCTTTGCCTGGATTTAATTGAATTCACATCTCTTAGGATTTTCAAGATCTTATTGATGAATAGACAATTTAAATAAGGTGCTGGTTTTATTGGAATTTACAATGAAAAGGGCATTAAATTTAGTTTAACACAAAAAAAAAATGCTGAGTATTCAAAAATTGGACAGGTACTTGTATCCAAGACTAAATTGTACTTTTTATTGATAGAATAAAAAGTATGTATAGTCATATAGCTTGGCACACAGAGCTGTAATAAGTAATTGACTAAACTACTTTAAGTAGTAAGTATATAATGAGTAACTGTAATTTAAAATCTACTAAGAGTATTAAGTAAAATTATTGAAAGGAAATACTTTTAAACAATAAGTAAAGTACTTAAATGATAGCATTTGAAAATATAAGTAATAAGTAACATTTCCGTTAAGTATTTTAAGTAAAAAAATGTATTTCATTTATATTTAAGTAATCTGTATTACCTACTTAAGTACTTCTAAATTCAAAAATAATAAAAAAAAAACGATTTTTTGACAATAAACTTCAACCAAATTCAAAATAATCTGGTAAGACTTTCATCCTTTTAGAAGCCGTTTAAGGGTTGAAGTCTGGATCACTATCTTCCGAGTTTTCAAAAGGTTCAATATGTATATCAATATCATCAATTGCTCTTGAGACGGGTATATTTTGCGTTTCCATATCTAAACTGATGTTTTTTTTTGAACAGATTGTTTGAATTTCTGAATGTTACAATCTCACAATTCCAATGCTCTCTATCTAGAATTTCACATAGGTGAACAGCTAAAAATAATGTAATATTTGTTTATTACTTGGTTAACTTACTATTAGTAACTCACTTTCTTAGTTTTTCCTGTGCTTATTGTCGAGGAGAATGAGAATACACGCACACAACACAACACAATACACATACCTTCTAATTATATAATCTAAAGACAGTGCTTAGGGCATATAAATAAGTCACATCACAAAACTTTCTTACTGGTTACTGGTTCCTATTTCTTATCAGCATATAAAGATTGAAACGAATTCGGCAGCAAAATGAACTAAGACAAAAATGCAGTAGTAGCAGGAGCAATAGGGAACAATAAGTAATTGTTTGACTTGGGGCTAAATAGGCTCAATGCGGGGTAGTATAGGCATTGACTTGTCTCAGCTTATTTTGATTTTGATTTTTAGTATCTATTTCTAAGATTATTTTCAGTACTAAATAAGTACTTAATAAGAACACCTAAATAATAAGTAGGTTTGTATTACTCCTTGCAATAGCCAAATTTTTAAGTAATAAGTTTAAGTAATTGTTTGAAAAATACTGAATATCTTGTTAATAAGTATCCACTTTTTAAAAATACTTAAGTGAAAAATACTGATTATTTTACTTAAAGTAGATTTTAGTACTGAATATTCCAGCTCTGTTGGCACATTCGCCATTTTGTAATTATGTGAATTTTTTGCATTCTTGTCAATTTTCATTTTTTTCTTGTTATCTTATTTATATACTAGTACTATATAATAATTATTTTCTCACAATCTGACAGAGACAGTTGCTCCATTTGCTCATTGTTCCTGAATCCTGCTCCATTTCAAGTTTGAGTGTACTAGTTTTTGGTCAATTGTACTTATGTAGTCTCACATACCCAAATGTGCATTTTTGAGTACAAACATTAACTCACTCACTTATTTTTTACATATTTGTTTTACACTTTGAAATGTTCATTTTTTTAAAATCTCCTTTCAGGATATATTGAGCACATTGACACTAGTAAATAAATAGACGCCGCGAGTTAATCATAAATTGGCATTTGTTTACTTGGCATGATATACAAACTGCATGCTTGGAGGCTTGCATGTTGTTCAGGGAGAGGGGAAGCAGAAAATGGCCAATATTGCTAAAAACAATATGGCGCAATTTGAATCTCCAAGGACACATCTCCAGATGACATAAGCACACATAGACGTATTATTTTTCAAAGGAACAAGTATACGATTTTTACGATTATGGGATGCAGACCAAAACATTCAAATATTTTTTGTATTTAAATGATTTTTGATACATACCTACTATACCCAATTATTGAGTTCTTTTAGATTAAAGGTTAATAATAGAATAAAACTACAAATGACGCTAATGGCTAATGGCCAAGAGCCGAGTAACAACATAACCACAAAATACAAATGAGCCTACCTGTAAAAAGATAATTTTCTAGATTTATTTTTATAATCCTAAATTTTGCACAACATTGTCTCACCATGGCTAACAAACAAATTAAAACACAGAAACGATTGCTAAAAGTGAAAAAGTCAGCGGAAAACTCTTAAAACATTCAGGAAACCAAAAAAAAATCCATCAAATAATTGTCATAACCTGTCATAAACCAAGTGTCACAGGATTCCGCAATGTTGCCGATTGTGACCAGTTGGCCATCTTAAAAGTATTTTTTTTCCTTTTATTGTCATAAGTATTCTATTAATCACCATTCAAAAATTATTTGGACACCAATAGATGTTATAGTACTCTCGTGGTGTAAAGATTCGCAACATATCATCCAAAAAAAAGGATGTCCAATTTACTAGCAAAGTAATCCTGGCAACGCTGTATGGAGGGTTTGTTTATCACGCCAATATTGAAAAATGTAAATAAAGACCTCTACTTTGATAAATCATCTATGATTGAGAAGATGCAATAAAAATGTCAAAGTAGGCAATAAAAATGTCAACATAAAAAATGCACTTAAAAATACAATAAAATATCAAAAATTTCCAATGACTTGATGTTGATAATAAGTGAATGTTTCATACATGACCTCAATTTGTCTGGTTTTTCTATGCCTGGTTGCCAAATCTTCTGTTAGTTTAGTTATATTTTCCTTTGGTTAGGTTAGTTTATGTTCATTCAGTTAAGTGAGACCAAGCGGACTGTTAGGGCAATATTGTTTTTCTTTGGGGACAAAGCGGCCTATAAGGACTGCTCCGATTCTTTATGAGGGGTCATTTGGTAAGTTAGTCTAGGTCAGTTCTGTTATGTTTTGCTCAGGTTAGTTTAAGTTAGGTCACTCTACACTACTTAAAAACTTCAAAGAAATTTAAGTTTTTTTTTAAACTTGATGTCTCTGTAGCCTTCAAAATTCCTGCCAAGAAACAGTTCAAACCTTGATGTCTCTGTAGTATTTAAAATGTCAATGCAGTTCTTTTGGACAATTATTTATTTGTGGACCATTTTGGACCATTGTGATTAAGTTTTTATAAGTTTCAATAAGATTTCACTATTCTGTAGGTTTAGCAATGGATTTAAAAAGACTACAAAAACATTATATTGCCTGAAAAACATGCCTAGAGATGGTTTTTACTCTTGTTGAAAATTCAGTTCATCACACTACTTTGAACAAATTGAAATATTTTTGAAAATTTGGTGTCTCTGTAGCCTTCAAATATCCTGTCAAGATACAGTTCAAACCCTGATGTTTCTTTAAAATTTCAATGCAGTTTTTTTGAACAATTAATTAAGATTGTGATTAAGTTTGTGTCAGTTTCAATGGGATTTTACCATTCTGTACGCTTAGCAATGGATTTAGAAACAATACAGAAACATTATATTGCCCAAATAACTTGTCTAGAGACGTTTTCTAAACTTTTCTTTTCTTTTGTTGGAAATTCAATCTATTACACTTCTTTGAACAATTTTTACCTTTTTCAAAACTCATTGTTTCGGTAGCTTGCAAAATTCCTGTCAAGAAACAGTTCGAACCTCAATGCCTCTGTAGTCTTTAAATTTCAATGCCGTTTTTTCAGACAATTATTTAAGATTGTACCTAATTAAGTTTGTGTTAGTTTCAATGGTATTTCACTGTTCTGTATGCTTAGCAATGTATAGAAAGACTACAGAGACAATAAATTGCCTGAATAACTTGTCTAGTGATGTTTTCTTTCTTTTTGTTGTCTGTTACACTACTTTGAACAAGTTTTATTTTTTGTTTCAAAACTCAAGTGTCTCTATAACATGCAAAATTCCTGTCAAGAAACGGTTTGAACCTCGATTTCTCTGTAGTCTTTAATATTTCAGCTTGTGTAGTTTGAATGAGACTTTACGGTTCTGTAGATTTAGCAATGGATTTAAAAAGCCTACAGAGACATTACCTATATTGTGTGAATAACTTGCCTAGAGATGTTTTTTACTCTTGTTGAAAATTCAGTCAATTACACTACTTTGATCAAGTTTGAAATTTGGTGTTTCTATAGCCTTTCAGTACAGTAAATATGTGATTTTTGGCATTTTCAACTATTTTTATTTTTTTCTAGTTATCTTGTATCCACTATTATAACTCATTCAGCACATGTTGAAAAAATACGATCAAAATGCCAAAGTTAGATTTCCAGTGCCTACTTGATGTTAGTAACAAGTCAATGGTTTATATGTAATATTTATTTCCTCTCACTCTGATAGTGACACTTGCTCTGATTGCTTGTCATGATCTTGAATCCTGCTCTATTCCAAGTTTTGGTTAATTGTACTTGCGTCCTCTCATATACCCTAATATGCGTTTTTGAGTACAAAGTACATAGGTGTAACATCCCTGGCCCTGGTCGCGGTCCCTGCCTTTACACACCTAGAGCTTATATTCTAGAAAACTCCCTATATTCAAAGCAATAATTCATCTTGGACGGTGATTTAATGTTGGGAACACTCTCGAAGCCGCCTGACGCCAATTCTTAACAGTATGTAGGAGTAAATTTTGCTTATACCATTGGTGTTAGTTTTTGTGTTGACACAATTTATGTTTTTCTTTATAAAAACCATTTCATAAAGTTCCCATTTTCTTTTGTTTTTAATTCCTGTTTTGAAGGCTTTAGCATTATTAAAATCAAAGTGATGTTGATTTACATGGTAGGTTAGGGCTGTTTTTATTGTATTTGTGGCCATTGATCGGGTTTTTAAAATACTAGTCGTTTGCCTGATGTAAATACCAGTGCAGCCTGTTTGGCAGGGTATTTCATATATGTTACTTTTCTTGTCATTGGGAGTTTTAGGCTTGTTTAGTAATGTTGCTTTAGAAAATTATGTCTGTTGAAGTTGATGTGGATATTTTCTTTGGAAACTACTGCGGATTTTTTCGGAAAGACCTTGGATGTATAATATCATTAAATAGTTTTTATTGGTTGCTTTTCTAGTAGGAGAAGGTGAATGGTCACACAAATTGTGGGGATAATTATTGGCTTTAAGGGCTGATTTTCCTTTTTTTTGATTGCCTCATTTTTAGATCCGGTATTCAGGATCGGATTAAGTTTTAGGGGTTCTACATTAAAAAATAAGATAAAATACTCATATAAACATATGTCTATAATGTGCTTAAGCTTTTCAAAGATGCCTTTCAACAAGTAGTCTTTATTTTTTATCCCAAAAAGAGCATATCAATTTTTTTTTGAGAACTATGAGATATTCTTAATTCAGGAATATTTTGTATATCAGCTACATAAAGAAATTCAAATCAGAGGCGGAGTTATGGAGGCCTCTATTAATATTGTTATGGGATACGTGTTCCAATCCATCGTCAATTAACTACACACTTTTATTTACTTTTACTCTCTACTAACAATTCGCATTGTTCGCTTGTCCGCTTATTTACTACACTGCACTATCTATTCGATCCCATCTCGGACGTCTCGCTGGTTTATATACCCGGCCTGAACTATATACTTTCGAGAACGGTGGCGACTGTTCCCGGTTCTCATTTAGTCTAGATGGGTTCCCGGGGCTGCGCTCGGCGTTGCCGCTTCTGCCCGAATCTCTGTGGACCGACGGTCGGGTATAACAATCATTTTCATTTTTGTATAGTCTTACCTCATTTATTTTCAATTTTAATCAACTTTTTATTTTTGCCAGTCAATTCTGCGTAAAAAAGGGGTTTTCTTGAAAAAAAATGTAGCAATAATAGTTTTTGAGTTTTGGCGATAAAATCAGTTATGTCATGGTAGTGGCGGCTCGTGGTATAAAAAGTAGGGGGTTGCACGTAGAAGGAAAGGCTCCGCTTGCAAAAATTAATTTATTTTTATTTAAGGTGTCATGCCCAGTAGTTTTGGTAATTAGCGTACGACAAGCCGCAACATTATTTAATAGTTAAATATCTATATAAATAAATACAAATAACACATAAGCAAATAAAAAAAAATGGAGACCTTCCTTTTGGGTCGATGACTACGAGTATGGCCCTTAAATGCTGGTGGTTTCTCGTTTCTACAAAAATAAAACTATTTATTTTAATGAAATTCTCGTTATTAAATAGTAATAAATAATCACGTAGCTTTTATTTGAACAGAAAGTCCATTGCAATTAAATTTTCCACCGAATTCATGGTTAAATTTAAATTGTTGCAACTCCGCGTCCGGTCCCTACAAACGTCGCCCGCGCACTGTTTTGAATGTTTTGATTGCACTCAAATTGCAACACCACAGGGCTTACGGTAGCGTGCTGGGGTGGCCGGACATATTGTCACGTGGACGCCAGCGGACCGCAGTATAACAGTGGAAAGAAAGCAGGGGCATTATTCTATAGGAAAGAGTGAAAGAGAAAGTGAGAATTTTGACAACCTTGATTGGTCAAAAAATTCTGTTGACGAATTTCATTGGTGTTTGCAGCCGGACTGCAACACCAGCCTCGTTGCCGCCTTTCCTTTCCTATACATGATCGCGGGCCGGATTTTATTGAAATCGACGTGGACTCCGCGCCGTACATCATGATTCTTGTTTCGCGGGCTAATTCTATAATATGTAATAATGAATTGGTATATTGTCAATATACATAATATTCATTATTCTGTAAATATAAAAAATTAGGGAAAAAAATCATCGGCAGCTCAAAATTTTGGTTGTTGCGCAAACCTGCAAACCCTATTACGAACCGCCACTGTCTCATGGTATCCTGGTATTATATACCCTATACCTTATACCTATAATAGTTTTGGGTTCCCAAGCAAAGTTTTGAGTATTGAATTTTGTTTGATTGCGAAATTTTTAGCAAACTGCAAAGATATTGTTAAATTTACTTCTTTGCGTTAGCCTCGTATATTTAGTAAAGCAACACGAAACTACCACTGTTAAAGAGCCTGCAAAACAACTAACAGCTTTTTTAAATGTTGCATGTTGCAAAGTCCGTTTTTTAGGCTGCATTTTCCAACACAAGTTTGCCATAATAATTGTATGGTTTCATTTGAAATACAAAGATGTCGCTGGCTTCCGGTAAAATTGAAAGTACTAAGTAGAATCTCGTAAATATTTTGCTTAAAATACCTACATATTTAAAAAGTTCCTACTGCAACTTTTCCGCTTATAGAGAGGGCGTTTGTGGTGGGACAACCTGTATAGATAGACAGCGTTCGTGTATATACTTTATATATACTTTATACAATATCTTATAATACAGGTTCATTAAAAACGTCATTTTGAAGACTATGAATTTTTGGACAGAAAAGGATGACATCATCAAAGTAAATAGAGTTTTGTTCTTTCATCAATTTCACAGGAAACTAGATGAAGCTTTGGAATGAATACACCCTTCACTTCAGTTAGCACTCAGATATAGGATAGGTCTATTCAAATATTTTTTGCTCTGAAAACTTCGTTGATCAGAGTTTTGTTGACTCAACCTTGATCTAAAACTTAAGTATTGGGTTCCGAAATGCGGAAATCCGAAATCGACACGAACTGTTAATTTCTTGTAGGAGAGCCAAGGCATACGAGATGATAAAAGACTGGGAAAATGCACTTGATGATGTTACATCTGTGTGCCTTCTACAAAATTTTGGGAACCAAAGTGCCCTTTTAATGGCTGATCGTGTTTTAAAAGAATTGGGAAAGAAGAATGCAGCAGAAGCAATGAAAAGTCGAGTTCCAATCATTCCATCTACGAACTTTATTAAAACGTATTTTGCTTCATTCTCTGAGGATCCAGTCCACAGAAAACTATTGGAAACCAGTGAACCTTTGGGTGAAAACGAATTAAAAGGTGAGTGTGATTAATTGTATAATAACTCGAAATTTTATAGCTTGTTACAAATTACAAAGTCACAATTCCAAGCTAATATTACATTGTTTTTTCGTTTTTATAATGTAGTATTGTAGACATCGTTGACTTTTTAAAGATTTTGTATTTTTTTTTGATTTTGCAACTTGTTTGTCTCGTCTTATTATTTCGTATCCCACTTTGTTTGCGAGGGAAAAAAATAAAAACCACTTTATTGCATATTATAGAAAAACTATTAAAATAAATCAAGTTAACTTTGCTCCTTTACTCGGAAGGAAGAAAAGTTTTGTTATGATGAACATAATGTTCTTTGACTTTTAGTGACTGTTATTATTTTTTCGCTGGTTAAATGATAAATTTACTCACCAAACATTCTATTCTAAAAACAAAAAAGTTCATTAATTACCTGAGACAGAAGACATTGAGGAGGTTTCATAATTATCTTATAGAACGTTCGCTGTACACCTGACATTTTAATTTGAACAGTTCTGAAAGTTCAAAATCATGCAGTTTTTCCTTTGTTTATCATCTCCATATCAGCTCACCTCATATCCTCTTCCCCTGGAAACAAAAAAGTTTAAGTTATTTGCTGCGACAGGAGACTTAAAAGAGGTTTCAATTTCATTACACGTTCTTTAAATGTCCAGAATTTCTATTTGAATTATTCTGAAAGTTCAAAACAATGCAGTTTCCTTTATCTACAGTGACAAATTTCCTCACCACACATTCTCTTCACTTAAAACCAAAAACTTTTTTAATTACCTGAGACAAGAGACTTTGAGGAGATTTCATACGTATCTCATAACACGTTCATTGTACACTTGGAATCTTAATTTGAACAGTTTTGAATATTTGAAACCATTGGCATTTTTTCCTTTGTTTATAGCTCCAAATTTCCTCGCTTCAAGATCTGTTCTCCTGAAAACAAAATTTTTTTTATTTCCTGAGACAGGTCACTTTGAAGAGGTTGGAAAGTATCTCATTACACGTTCTTTGAATGTCTAGAGCTCGGTCTAGAGCTTTAACTTGAACTATTCTGAAAGTTTGAAACACTACAGTTTTTCCTTTATATACAGCTTCAAATTTGCTCACCAGACATTCTCTTCACCTAAAACCAAAAAAATCTTCAATTACCTGAGATAGGAGACTTTGTGAAGGTTTCATTAGTATCTCGTTACAAGTTCACTATACACTTGGAATTTTAGTTTGAACAGGTTTGAAAGGTCGAAATCATGCAGTTATTCCTTTGGTTGACATTTTAATTATACAGCTTAAAATGTCCTCACCTCATATTCTCTTTTCCAACAAAAAGTTTAATTTGTTTCCTGAAACAGAAAATTTTGAGGAGGTTTCAAAGTATTTCAATACACTTTCTTTGAATATCAGAAGTTCAATTTGAACTGTTCTGAAAATTTGAAACAGCGCAGTTATTCCATTAATCCTTCGAATCATCTCACCATATATTCCCTTCTCCTAAAAACAAAAACTTTATTAATTAACTACCTGAGAGAGAAAACTGAGGATATTACATAAGTATATCATAACAACACTGAATACCTGAATTTTCCTTTTTCTACAGCCTCGAATTTCCTCACTTCATATTCTCTTCTCTTGGAAAGAGAAAGTTTCCAGTCCTATAAAAAATGCCAAATACTTATTCTATATTTCGGAAATGACGCAAATCTACTTCTTTTGTGGGGTCACCTAAAAACATTACTTTATGTTACACTAATCGAAACAGTAGAACAATTAAGGCCTAGTGGACGGATGTGAAACCATATGTGTATTGTATTGTTGCGAACTCAGGGTTCAATAATTCCAGTGTAACGATTTAACACGAAAACACTATTTATTTATTCCACAAATACACACAGGTACAAGTCGACTAGTAAATAACTCACTACTTAACACTTTATAGCCTTCTATTATCGCTTCGTACTTTAGCTTACTTATAGCTCGCTTAAAATAAGACTACTCCACTCTGCGCGTTCTATGCGTCTTTTATATACAATCCTAAAATTACAGGAAAACCTAGAAAGTTCTTTATAAGAATTCTTGAATAATCTCACATAAAAAAAAGGTTGTAAACAACTGCCTTCTAGATTAAACCGAGCAATAAATCACTCGTGTCAGCCATGACGCAGCGCGGATAGGTCGCGAAGCTCCACCAACCAACACGCGTTGCCCCGCCTCCCATGCGGCGTTGCTGCGAATCGTAACAGTATTGTATTGTATTCAATGTGAGTGGACTTATACAGTCCTCCACCGCGACCTGTGGTATATTGTGGCTCACTCGACGTTTTACCAGCAAGATTTGCCCCTGCTAGCTCCACTAGTTGTCACCCGTTATGCCCAGACCCTCAAAGAATCTGATGAGTCTCTCGGGCGACATTGCGTTTGCATCTTGAGGTTCAATGATCGTGTTTCTGCTTGGCTACCCGGAAGGAAGACCTAATTGGGAAGACTTGGAAGGAAGACCTAAACCCGATTGCACCCTTATACTCAAGAATTACGTACCCACCATCAAGTCTATTATTCATTATGAGCAAATCGTAATGTGTGGCATGAGAAGTAAAGAGTGTCCGACTGGAAAGAAATTCAGCTTCTAATAATCTATGTAAACGAGGCAACTAATTGTGCAAAAAAAAATAAGGGCATTTTCTGAGAAAATTATGAATTTTACAGTTTTAGCTAGTAATTAGAGTCGCATGGATTTGTAGACTGAAAATAAAAATAGATTTTCTTTAAAATGCATATTGTTACGCTAAGCGGTGGCTGTGGCGGCAGAGCGACATTGGAGGTTGGACCTTCGCGGCTCGCGGCCTATCCGGACGCTGCGGTGTTGTGACCGTGGGGACTGTCACGAGTGATTTATTGCTCTATTTATTTAGAACGCAGTTATTTACGACCTTTTTTTTTGTGTGTCTCTTATCAATTATTTTTCTTCTAAGAATGTTCTAGGCTTTTCTATATTTTTGGAGTAGTCTTATTTAATCGAGCTATAGGTAAGCTAAAGTACTAAACGATAATAGAAGGCTATCAAGTGTTAAGTAGTGAGTTATTTAGTAGTCGAATTATACTTGTGTGTATTTGTGGGATAAATAAATAGTGTTTTCTTGTTAAATCGTTACACTGGAATTATTGAACCCTGAATTCGCAACAATATTTAATAAAATGAAATTAATAGTATATTATAAACCAAGGTTGTGAAGTACATTATTATGACCCGAACGTCAAGTTTAAATCCCGAAGCGCGTAGCGCCGAGGTATCTTAAGACGTGAGGGTCAACCGCGGTGTATATACGATTTTTTTCACTACTAGACTCGATAAATCTACAACAGAAAATTGACTAAATTAGTAAGATAACGCTCCGCATATTTTATTACTAAGAACAGGCGCGTCTTCAATCCATATGTGCTTCGTTACCGTGGCAACCGATAAACAAAATCGCCGTATGACGATATCACGGCGCCTAATGCGCCTGACAACTGACAGCTTTATTTACCAGGGAAATAATCGGCCATAACGGTGTCATTATAGACCGCTTATGTTCAATTGTTTTATAAGCAAAACGAGAACACCCACTTTACAGTCATTCTGCTGGCCTTTAACGGTCCGTATTAAAGCTAGTAGTGGAAAAAAATTATTAATCAGATGGTTTACATTACTTTAAATCGTCCAGCAACCATGGAACCAAAATTTATAACATTTGAAGTCATAAACATAACCTAAAATGTATCACAAAGCCTATCATAATATACAGGGGGCAAAATGTCAAATTTACAAAACCCACTGCGCAAGTCAAGTTATAGTGTGCGAACTATAGCACAAAAATTACCTCCAGGAAGTCAACATTCCAACCAAAATTAGTCATTAGTCATGGCCACCCAGGAGACTTCACCAAAACTCATATAAGAACACTTATGTAACAGATTAGATGGGTCAACAGATTAGATGTTTTCAGTATTTACCTGAAAATCTAAATGAACTCTCATTAAGGCTTACGGAAATATGGAATCAAATTGATCAAGACGTCATTAGAAACTTGATTTCAAGCATGCGAAGATGTCTTTTTTTCTCGCCTAAGAATATTATTTTGTATTTTGTTTCTTTATAAGGGACGGATATGTGACAATATAAACAGTTGTCAACTTGTAATAAAATTTTGTTTGCACAGTCTTCTTCGAAAATATAAAAAAAGTTTTAAAAAATTTTGTGAGAAAAATTAGACCAGTCATAAAAAAATTATTATCTTATTACGATGGGTCAAATAAACAGGCGATTAAAAATCAAAATTACGCAGAAAACTAAACGATTATAGTTTTTTTTTACCTGAGCTGCCCGATATTGTCCTTAGAAAGATTTTAACTTTGATGAATAATTCATGACACTTTTTTTAAACACCCTGCACTATTATGTTTATTACGTTTTTTTTTGCTTTTCTTATAGATTAAATTTTGTCCAAGAACGAAGCTACGATACGGTAAAAAAGTTATTCAAATCGGATCACCTATTGAGAAAATATACGCAGTCAAAAAGTGAGAAAATATACGCGGTGTTCATTAGATAAAGTTATCTAAAACGCTGAGAGTTTTTAACAGAAAAAGATGACGTAATCAAATTAAATGGATTTTTGTTCTTTCATCCTTTTCTTTTCACATTTCACACCCCCAACCCGATGAGGTTTTCAAATGAACACCCCCTATTGTAAGCTATGCTGTAAATTTGCGGCCCACTGTAGCTTGTCTTCACTCCAAAATGAATAGTTCTAATAAAGCGGACGACGTGTCTTATTTGTATCTATCTCTTATGTTATACAACTTTGTCTCGGATATTGTATTTTTATTGAATAAAGAGAATGAAATAACTCTACATTTATTTTATTGTTTCCAATTATATTTTTTCTAGGATTCCTAAAAGCAAAACTGGCATTTGCAACAGAAAATTATGACGAAATCATTCCTGCTTGTACGGAAGAGCTAAACCTGAGCGAAGCCGAGTCCAATTACAAGATAGAGGCACTCGCTTTAAGAGCTTCATTTTATTTTCTTACTGGACAGTTTAAAGAAGCACTGGATGACTTTACAAATATTATTGACTCCGATGTCGCCGACACCAGTATAAAAGTAAATGCGCTCATCAAGCGAACCTCAATCTATATGCAGACTGAGAGATTGGATGAATGCTTAGCAGATTTTGAAAAAGCTGCGGCCATGGGACCACAGATTTCAGGTAAAGTAGATGGTTGCTTTTGTAATGCTATAATGTGAACTCGCGTTTTGCTTAGAGATGGGTTTTCACCCGTTTTTTTTTTTTTGAGGGTTCATTCCCTGGAAAATTCCGGGCTTATTCCATTATAACCTCTAAATTTAACGCCTAACACTTACCGATTAAGCAATAATTTGTTGGTTTGATTTGGTCAATTGACCAGTGTTTAGTTTATCAAAAACAAACCAGAATCTGTATTTATTGAATTCTAATCTAAAATCTAACCTTAAATGTTGAAACTGCCGGGTGCTTTCAGAAAAAGGTGGGAAAAAACCCGGGTAAAAACCCAAAATTGGATCCAAAGGTTTTTTGGGAATTTTCCCTTCGCCCATCTATAGTTTCTATTATCGATGGGAAAAATTCCCAAAAAACCTTTGAACCCAATTTTGGGTTTTTACCCGGGTTTTTCCGATCTTTTTTAAATTACTTAGCGATTAAGCAATAATTTGTTGGTTTGTGCCAGTTTATCAAAAAAACAAACCAGAATCTGGATTTATTGAATTCTGACCCCTTTTTCTACTTTTAAACAATGGGCTGGTTCCTGAGGGTGGTCGTTCGTCCTTCCGGCGTAATGTCAATAATGTCAACCTCTGACCAGCCCCAATGCGGCTCCCCGCACCGACCCCTCGTAAGCTCCCCAAAACCGGACTCTCCTCGAGAGCACCCAGACTAACACTGCCGTTTCTCTCTCAAAAACGCTTGAGCTAACTTTCTTTATCGTCAGCACATTTTTCCCAAACGATTGCAACCTTCTTTTCCATGACGTCCATGAGCGGTTCGATGTACCGACATGTTGAACCTATTTGCAAGGTTTAATTTTTAAATTTAGGTCAACTAGTGCTTGGTTACTAAACCGGTCATCGGCCGACCATTTCTAAGAATGCTGCAATTTTATGTCTTTTTGCTTCTTTATGACTTTTAAGAAATTTTCTAAAGGAACTTTCGGTCCTGGGTACCCATAACTGCATTTTAGTTGGAGTTCAAGCAAATTATTGACGTGATTTGTGACTATGTATATTGAAACAATTAAATCCACAAAAAAAGTGGCTTAAAAGAGATTAAAAAAACCTGTATTTTTTTCGTAAAATACTTTTTATTTAAATGTTACTGCATCAACTTACAGCTTTCTGAAAACGGTCTTGATTATTTGATATCATTACACGAAACTTTATTTTACTAATAGCAGTTTTTCTCAAAAATGACAAGTCACGTTCATTTCTGTTATTTCATACTGTCCGGTATATACGTCCTACATGCATCGATTTGAGTCCGGTAAATGGAACTTTACCGGACTTGTCCGGTAAAGTTTCATTTACTTGCTTTGCTAGGCAACCGATGCTAGAGAGCTACCGTCTAATATTAGTTATTTACGTTATAAGTCCGGTAAATATAGTTTTACAGTAGGAGTAAGATGTTTCGGAACAACATTTTACTTCATACTTATTAAAAACAGGAAAAAAATAATATTATGCGCGGCGAATATATTTTTGACAAATCTGCCAATTTGACAAATAGTTTCATTACGGTATCCTGTACCGGTTCCGGTACAAGGACGGTAAACAGTACAGGACGGTCCACTGCCATTTGAACAACATGAGCCCAAAATCGTGACGTCAGCTTAGTGCGGACTTGGGAGCGATAATGACGTCATTATTTCCAGAGCCCCGTGCGCTCTGAGACTATTCCCGTCATTTGTTTTCTTAATAAGAATGTAAGGACGGAAATAGTCTCAGGGCGCTCTAGAGGGGTCACCCGAAAACGTTGTGAATATTTGATTTGACATCTCGATGATTATTCGCGGGCGCGGGTTATTCGTTTTTTTTTTTATGATCGTATTCTAATTTTTGAATCTTTCCCTTGTTGTTGTGATTGTGCCGATTGGGTTGTGATTTAGTAAACATACGAGTACACAATACCTGGTCAGATTTGTGCTGTTCCTGAATGTAAAAGCAATAAACTAAAGTAGAAGAAAGAAGGCAGCCAAAGATCGTTTCATTTTTTCACAAAAAGAAAAGATGCTCTTTCACTTAAAATAAGAAACAATTGGATTCACCTTAGTAAGTATTACATTCAGTATTAAGTACCTAGGCGGCTGGCTCTTGCTCTCAAGCAACCAGCAGTTAGCAACGGACCACGAGCAGTATTTATTGTCACCGCTTTTACATTGAATTATGAGGACTGGAGAGACGCAAGATACCAAAATTTAAATAAATTGTTAATTGAATAGATTCTGTTATCAAGTGTGTTCTGGGCTGGGTCCATGAGGTTTGCAGGCTGGTATAAACAAAGCAGTTGCAGACCACTCTTTCTGAAAGTCGCGATATCCTTTTCAACGAAGTGGATTATCCGGCACTAACTAATGAAGCCACTGAGATCTTTAAGCACGAGAACAACATTATTCAAAATATTCAGAAAATCTTTTCTAGTGGCATTATGTATTTGTAGCAGTATTATCAATACTAATCAATACTAACTTATCTAGACATCAAGACAATGTGACGGTACATTAATATGCTAAGTATAAGTGTAAGTATTCCAAACTCGTAGTTGCTTATGGAGTATTGAACATTGTTACTTGCAACCCGGTCTGTATCAAAGTAATAAACCTACCTTTGAAATCATAACTATTTGTATTATTCCTAGTTTATAGAGCATTTCATACACTTCTAAAATATTATTTAAACCAATACAGGATAAACAGAAGCACAGCATAAGTCAAAAAACTATGCGTCCGCGGAATAAACTCTTAATAATATATCTCACCAGAGCACTAGTGTGACGTCACGCCGCGGGTACAGATAAAGAGGGAATTGGGCCGTCCTGTCAGTCTAGCGTCCTTGGTTCCGGTACAGGTACCGGTACAGGTTACCATGGATACAATGGATTTATAGAAGATGTGTCGGTACTCAATACTGTAAAATTTCTTAACGATATCCAATCCAGTAAAAAGCTATTTACCGGATTAAAATCAAGTTCGTAAAAGTGTTCTAAATGATACAGTATAAAGTAAAAAATATTACGTTATTTAAATTTGATTAAGATTTTGTCAAATGCTCAGT
The DNA here is from genome assembly GCA_951812265.1 of Taphrorychus bicolor. Taxonomy (NCBI): domain Eukaryota; kingdom Metazoa; phylum Arthropoda; class Insecta; order Coleoptera; family Curculionidae; genus Taphrorychus; species Taphrorychus bicolor. The sequence continues at coordinate 76,497,413 of OX638297.1, read as the reverse complement.
TGGCGACGTCAAAATTTGCGCGCAGTAGTTACGACGTTTGATATTACTTGTCATTAAATCAAACCATTAAGTAAAATCAACCATCATTTCCTGATATTCGAAACGAGCCTCTAAGTTATTCGGTGAAATTCAAAATTCCCCAATGCCCAGCAGAACCGACTTATTTCGAAGTACTACATATATTTGAAAAAACACTAGCACATTGTTGATGATTTAATGCTGATGTCTCCATCATTTTCCCCATTAAGAAAAGACTTCTCGAAGGAATTTGAGAAACATCTATTACTCGTATGTGGTAATAATTTTTATACAAAATAATTTGTGATAATAAAGTTTTAAAACTAGTGGCCACATATTTTCAAAAGTTTATTTTGGTACCATAAATAGCGTACCTTAAAATCATTAAGCTGTAGCTCTCGAATTATGAATTTTGACAGTGACAATAATACAGACACCGCCAAATGTCAATAAATCTAATTCTTACGTGGTCATTTTTTATTATTTTTTTTTAATTTCTAAATCATAAAAACAGTATGAATTAAAATATTGTACGATACACGTCCATTAGGTGTTGTTACAGTATTCGTATAACTTTCCAGACTCGGCTCCTGAAGTCGCCTCGTCCGTAAAAACCTCGTACTGTAACAAGTCACCTACTGGACTTGTGACGTAAATTACTACTCCGCGTGACTAAACATGTGCGACAGATATTACGAATTACGATAAACTGAGTAAACACGTTTAAAAAATGGCGGCCCGGCCGACCATTTGGGACGAGATACTCATAATCCCCAGCGCCACCAACTCACCAGTTTTAGCACAACATTCTTGGTGTAAAAAGGACGTCGATAAAACGTCAAGTTATCCAAGTCTTTGAGACATCTTATCTTTGGCTTCTTTAAGACGTCTTGTTTTAGTCAACTGACCAATGGCTTGTGAAATGATCAAATTGGAGCACAATAAGACGTCTTTTCGACGACCTGTATGTCAGAATAGTTATCTGAGGACAAGGAAGTTTGCAACTTGTTATCTGCGAATTGAGCGTTTAAGTGAAGTAGTTGTTATATCTTTTTTATATCATCCTTTGTATTGTGGTAGTCCAGTGCTTTCATTGACGTTTCTTTGATTTTTCCTTTTTAGCAGTTGTATACAAGGTGACTTTTTTTCAATGTTTAGTGAAGAGGTCTCTGAAACTAAGTGAGTTACGAAGTGGGTTAAATAGGGAAATAATTGCGGTTTTAGGAGATAATAATAATTTGTAGATAATTTCATCCTGAACAATTTGGTCGTTTCAGATTTTTCTGAAGCTGACATTTTTAAATTATGATTATAGCTGCTTTTTTTGTATTCAAGAAATAAAAATAAAATATTTAAAAAGGTCTTTTTGTTAGCTATAAATTGATGCCAATAAGTGGACGGTTGCCTTTCAAAATAGCCAACTTACGTTTTTTTTTCTACAGGTTAAGTCATAATTAAAAAATGACAGCTCTCTGAAAAAAATCTGATTAGCCTTCTATATATATTAAAGGTAAAATTATCTACAACTTTTGCATCTACCTCATTTACCTAGAGAAATAATAACTAGGCCAGGTCGATTTAAAGAATTTGCAAAAATCAAATTTTAAATATTTTTTAAAATCGATCTAACCAAGTTATTGTTAATTTTATTTTTACTCTGAATAACATGGACTAATCAGATTGAATAATTAGTTTTTTCTGACAGCTGTAATTTTTAATTATCTTATGTAAACGAGAGAAAAATGGCTGCCTATTCGCCATTTTGAAAATTAACCATCCACTTATTGGCACTACTTTAAAGCTAACAAAAGAACCGTTTTAAATAACTTATCTTCTCTTTGCTAAACCTTGAAGCAACACCATGCATACTGTCATTCTACCAACTATATGGAGAGTGGAGTGGTATCTTGATACTTGTGACATTCTACCTCCGGAAGAGGGTTTGCCAGAATCAATAATTTCGTTTTTTTGAAAATCCAGGCATTATCCCTCTGGTAATGCCCTTGTAGGTTAGCAATGATGCCGGCACATATGTCTCCAGCTCTTGTCGTGTGTAAGTTGGTAATCGAGGAACGAACTAGCGCATATAATTATTTCCTTTCCTCAATGCGTCCTACTGCCATGGATGCAGGTTTTTTCGAGGTTCTCGTTGTTGTTTTTGGCTCAAACCAATATTAGCTAGGGTGATTTGTCTTTGAGTGAGTATTTGTATATTGGTTTGGGTGGTTTGGGATAATCGATATTTAGTAAATATTTTGGGTCCGCCTTGGGCAGCAGGGAAACCAAGCAGCAAGTGGGGTGGGTGAAAATCAGGTAACAGAGTTAACAGTTCTTTCAGTATGCGTTCACGTTCTCTCAGTATGCTTTTAATTCAAGTTTGTCTATTAAAGGCGGCTTAAAATTCACAATTTTAACTGATATTTCTTGAGCCAAAAAGTGCTCTGTCACTTTCTGGTGCCAAAAGATAAACAAATCAATCAATTAAATCTATCTTTTTCGAGGACAAAGAGACAAATGACATTAAGAAATATTTTAATTTTTCAAGATGTCTTCCATCACAGGGGACAAGTCATGTTACTCATGGAGAAAGCAGAAAATGCCCGGCGTGATTTTCAGATGGCTGTGGATCTCAATCCCAACTTCCCGATTGCCGTAGTGCAAAAATGCTATACAGATTATAGGAGCGCTATGCAGTCTCAAGACGTTGGGTTGGTAATGTCTAGTCTGCGTGATTTCAGAGATGCCATCAAGAAGTTTCCTACTTGCCCAGAGACTTATATTTTGTTTGCTCAAGTAAGTACGTTGACAACACGGGTTTCTACAATAATTCCACTATGGCTGATTGTTTATGAAACTACACATAACTCACTATTTACTAGTAAATATTTGTTACGGTTGATTTTTATTATCCGAAATTATCCATTTCTACAGTTTATGGGCGAGCAACTAGAACCGCCCCTTGGATCTGAATGATCTGTGTGGATACAAGTCATAAATTCTAATTTAACGTTTGTCAAACTTCAAAAGTGTCGTATTTTAAATGGTGCATCTGTGACCGAAACGAGATCCTGAAAGAAGACAAAAACCAATTTTTCTACAGACGCATTAAAAACTCAACTTTTAACACGCTAATAAATTGTTACAAATTGCTGCTTTAAGGCACTAGTGTTAAAAGTAAGTTACTTTTAACACGTTTTTTAAAAATATCCTTAGTACTTCTTAGATTTTCACAATTTTTAATGGGTTTGTAAAAAATATATTGTATGGTATTCGTGCTAAAAGTGCTGTTACGGAACTCATGAGAATTGCAGAACTCACTTTGCCCGTCCTACAAACTTTCACATGCGTGCCGTAAAGTGACACTTTTGACACTTGCATCATAAATTGCTATTATAAAATTTCAATCAGGAATTTTCTCATCCGTATGTTTTAATGGGATATTTGGGGAATACTTCCTAGTGAACTCTTGAGTTTAATAATTCTTGCCGTGTCGCTGTTTTGGCCCCTGTGTGCCTTTTTACTTATAGAAAGTGTATTGCCTGTAAGGGGATATTTTGCCCAAGTAGCATGTAGACGTGAATTTCACGTCTTTAAAGGGTTACATTAGCAGTTCTTGTTACGAATTATGCTAAATGTGCGCAGCAGCACCAACTAAACACTTGTAAGACCAATTTAATTTTCATTTTAACAGCGGTAATTTCACGTTGTCTAGACGACGTGGTATTATCATTTATACTAACGTAAACCTTAATCAGTGCCGTTGTCTATATCAATTTGATTCGAGAAATAATCTCACTATATGGATCTGGATAGATCCATATAGATTCTTTGGTAATTTCAAATTTTACTGCAAAATTTCGATGTCGAAATGCAACTAAAATAGACCTCCATAATCATCTTTAGGCCTCAATCCTTAAGTCAAATCAATCATATTATTTATATTAAAAATATTTATATATATATATATATAAATGTCTCAGGTCGTTAATACGTCCTATACTATTTTAATGTAAGTAAAAATGTGTTTAATTACATACATCCATTACATAAGAAGTAATATACAATGTTTATAATTGCTTCTATTAAATGTATAGAGGCCAATATTATCAATTATCTTCTTTGTAAGCTTTGTTTGTTGTGTAAGTTTGTTTCTAATGTTATTTTTATCAATTGATAATAATCATGTATTTTACACAAGTCGAAAATATATTTACTTAGATGTATTTCATATATATTGTAATAGTTTTTTATTAATTTAATGTGTCAATTACTATAAATTATCATGTGGCACTCTTTCATGATAATTTTTAGTAATTCTCACTTCTCGGAATATTTAAAATCCACATTTAATATAGGAATAAGGGGCATTTAAAAATCCCGCCAATTATTAGTTCATAGCCCCACTCGCTGGGCGACGCTAGTGCGCCAGGATCCCGAGTGGTGTCATTCCAGTTGCCTATCTATAGTAATAATATAATTCTCTTATCTATGGTTCCCACTGCTAAAAAAAGGGGGCCAACACTGTAAAACAGGAGGAGATCTCGAGATTAGCTCGATGGGCACTAACAATTTTGACGTTTGTCAAAAACAACAATGTCAGTCATTGTGATATGCGGAGAGAAGAGTTTTTACATACAATTATTTGAGAAATAACTTTAATTCATAAAAAATTTATTTTCGTTTTTTTTGCTACTATATAAATAGGGGGCATTTATTTGAAAACATCATCTAGTTGGCTGTGAAATGTGAGAGGAAAAAAACAAGTTTATTTACTTTAATTATGTAATTTTCTTTCGAAAATTCGTAGCCTTCTAGATGAAGTTTTCTCTAAACCAGGGTAGGAATCATCCAAAAAATTTTATTTTATCAAGTTTAAAAGACCTTTAGGTAGCTATTCTTAAAAAAAACTAGAAATCCCGTGTGTAAGCACGAATTCATGATTAACATCGACATTGTTCAGATGCGATGAGTTCAGTTATAAGTCATAAAAAAATGGATTAGGCAGATTTTGCAATGATGATGAACAATGTTAAAAATCAGCCGTAACAAGACTTGCATATTTTAATACCATATATACAGGATGTTGCAAAAGTTCTCCATAAATCTAAAGTTTTATATTAGTAAAGATATATTTTGTTTAGTGAGTTTAGTTAAAATCTTCATTCGGTTTGCCCCAAATCGACACTCACTAATAGAGTTGCCAAAGTCGTTAAGGCACAATTCTGCACACATAATTCTGCACTTCAATTCTGCACACACGTAAGTAATAATTTATATTCAAATTCAGGTACAAACTGAAAGACAAGAGTTTCAAGAAGCCGACGAGTTGTATCAGAAAGCCCTGGAGGTTGATTCTACAAATGCGTCTGTGTACGTGCATAAAGGTCTCTTGCTTCTGCAGTGGAAGGGTGACATAGAGAATGCCGTACAGTTAATGAGGGAAGCTATAAGGGTGGACCAGAAATGCGAGTTTGCGTATGAAACTTTGGGAACTGTTGAAGTACAAAGGTAAGAGTTTTTATGTAGCATTAAAGTAAAATCTCATTTTATTCGCTTATTAATAGCAGGGCTCCAAAAAAAAACGTTTATAAAAAAGATGTAAATTTTTTTTTGCGACTCATTTTTATTAACTGACTACAGATTTTAATCTCTGGGAGATAGTATACGCCGTAGTATAAGAAGTAATATTCCACTTAGCTGGAATAATTGGGTTTTATTAAAACTGCAGTGGGGTCAACACGGTGCTTGCTATAAAAGTGACTTTTTTCAGAGGTAATCTAGTGATAGCAATCGACCTATTCAATAAAGCAATCGCCCTTGCGAGGTCAGAAATGGAGATGGTGCACTTGTTCTCCTTGCGAGACGCCGCATCCTCTCAGCTGAAGATTGCATCCAGAATGGAAATAGGTCCGCCGTTGCTGAAAAGTGAATAACTTACAAGTTTTAGTTGAAAATTCTAGTCCGTAAATAGTTTCTTATATAAAATTCTGTGTATGCTGTGTTTCACTTGGTAAAGTTTTAACTCACATTTTCGCAAATTTATTTGAACAAAAATTAAAAAATGATTATATTCAATATTAATAATTTTATAATCGAATGTGTCAAATGTGTAAAAATTGCCCTGACCTGTGTTGATTATGGGCCTTCCAATGATTTTTATGATACCAATTGAAAGAGCTTAACGAGAGAGATTACTTTGATCAGAGTGGAAACAGATGGGTAGAAAAAAAGTCTGGTATTTACACATCGTATTGGTATTTAAAGTATAAAAATCACTGGGGAGCAAAAGTGTTATGTACAATTATTATTATTATTATTTTAATAAAAATATAAACCAAATTTAAAAAGCCATTTTTAACTGGAACATGTTTTTTTTTTTATTTTTCCCGACTTTCCGACGCGAATATTTAGGTTTGCGAAGTCATTGGTGTGGTAAAATACGTAAAAATTAGCATTTTAACACGGATTTCCCAATGAGTAATATTGTAGGATACAGCAAAATATTTCGTCATTTTTCTGAATCTGTATCTCGAAAATGCTTTAACCGAAATACGTAAATTAAACGGAGTTAGAAAGGCCGCTTATTCTAGAATCAGGGTGGAAGGTTGACCTTGAACAAAAGTTATTTTTTGAAGATTTTATATGGCAAACAAAAAAGCACTACAAAATAATTGCATCTGGTAGTCAGGGTAATTAAAAAAAAATCATTGTTATGACATTTAGCGGCTTTAATGAGATCTCGAGACATATTGAACGTTTTGTTTTTTAGCCCACAGAAAAAGTTACCGGGGTTTTTTTAAAAGTTTGCATTGTGTTTTAAGTTACCCTCAATGACGTAGAAGATGTGGATAGGGTCAACAAATGCCGATATTTCCATAAAAATGGTGCCGTATCTTTTTACTATTTAGTTTTAAGGTTCCCACTACGTAATGTTGTCGTCAGTGCACGTTGACGCGACAAGCGTCATAGCAACTTAAATCCTTGGAGCTAGGTCAGCTAAGAGCGAAAGTTATATCTATGCAGGACCGCGTATCTCTAATGACAAAGGTAGGTTCGCCTGTTAATGTTAAACCCGGCACCACATCTGGGACAGGGCGTCTTCGTTTGGCGATCCCCATTCTGGCGACTTGGAGTTAAAGTGGCCCAAAAGTAGTGTAACGCCCTTAACATTATCATATATGTTATATACTTTTGCTAGGAATTGTAGTAGCCACTATGCCTTCCTCTCTGATTATTTTGGATATTTTTAATGCTTTGGATCTTAGGTATATAGCCATATCTGACTTTTGGTCTCTCAGCCACCTGGTGTTGTTTTCAACCAGTTTTTTGTTTGGTTCGCTTGCTATAATTATATCAATGTTTGATTTGGTTCATTTCAGCGGTCAGCATTAATCTGTAGGATATCGGTATGTGACATATCTAACTTCTGTTAATTTACTTCAGGTTTTGTCTGCTGCCTGCTGGTGGATTTGTTAAACTGCTTTCTATTCTTTTGTTTGGCCAAGTTTAAAGCTATTTTAAATTACGGAAATTTTCCACTGCCTGGTTGAAGGCCGCTAGTGTTGCATAACGCACATACGCATGCCTCGGTACCCTCTTTGCAATCGTTTCCGCAATGTCCCGACTGGCCACACCTGAAGCAATTTTTACTGCGGTCCGGCCCGTCGCACTCAGCAGTATCGTGTTCGAAACTCCAGCATCCGCGGCAACTGCCTATTTTTATTTGCGGCTTCATTTACAGCCAAGAAGACCTATTCTGATATACTGTTCTTCAAGCAGTGTTTTAGCATAGATTTCTAAGTTTTATTGTGGCCGCTTGCGGGACTCTGGCTATAGTCTCAGGTCGCCAACACTGAGGTCCGATAGATTAAGTTCTGGAAACTTGTCCCTTATATATAGCAAAACAGATCAAAAGCTGGAAAATCTTGGATAATGAGCCATGCTCGCCGCCCAGACACATCTGTATCGAAATCGCCAGCACCCAAAAACCGTTCAGGGGGCTGAAAGAAAGACCACTTCCAGATCTGAAACAGTTGTCAGATGTCTTCAGAGAACTCATTTCACGCCACCCAGAAACAAACAGAGCCAAAGAACTGACCAAATATATGATTAGGGCATTCAAAACATGCAAAGCCGCGTCTAACCGTCAAGAAAATGGCTCTAAACAGCCGTACTGGTGGAACGAAAGTATCGAATAAGCTAGAATGCACTGCATAAGGGCAAGGAGGGGCAAACTGCAGAAATGTGAGATCGATAAATATTTGGGACGAATACAAAATAAAAAAGAAATTCTTGGGTAAACTAATTGACCAAGAAAAGAAAAAAAAATGGAACCAGCTTTGCAACGAGTTAAACGAGGACATCTGGGGGAGCAGATACAAACTAGTAAAGAAACATACAGGGTGATTCAAGTAAAGTGTCCTATTAAAAGTTCTGGGAAAGTAATAAAGATAAGTTTTTAAAAAAATTTTTGGGGGTATAGCAAACCATGATGTATATTTTAGAAATATTTTTATAGGTGCACGTTGCCAGATCTATCAAAAATTAATTGCAACTTTGGATTTTCAAATAAAACACCTTGTATATTTCTGCTTTTTCGGATTCTACGCAAAATTCTAAGCAACTTTTGTTGATAGTTACCTTACCGATCTCTTGCCGTTTATGAGAAAAAGCTAATTTTCGTTTTTTTTTTATCGTAAAACACTACTTTTATAAAGTTTAATATTTTCGGCAGTACCTAAGTGATCTAGCGTCTTGAAAATTTCACATGACTTACCTAATGCATGTCGTGAATTATGTACATGTTGACATTAGAGTCATGTTATACAGGGTGTGTCGAAAAATGTTTATTTTTTCAGAATTTTCCTATTAGCTTAAACTCATGTTTATTAAATGGAACTACCCTTATTTAATTTTGTCATCGAATAGAGCAATAATTTATCAAAATAACCCTACATGTTCCTATACCCATCTCTCACCGTTTTTGAAATACAAGCGTGTAAATGTATTCCCTTATTAAATTGTCCTGACAACACCTAAATCTGTTTTATATTCATGAAGAGTGCAACAGAGTTACGTCAAGAACATGTAGAAGATTTAACGAATTATATCCACACATCCCTCTTATGAATGCAAAAAAGTTCAAAAGGTAATTTAATACGTACGTATTGGCAAACGTGATTTTAAAATTGCTTGTTTTTACAGATATGAGTCAAACTTTAAAAATCATTGTCTAGTTAGAAAACCTAGGCTATTTACGCAACCCCAAGTTGGCAATGAAGAAAACGAAATAAATGTTCTTGCGTTTTTCAATATTTATCCTCATTCATCAATTCGGAATGCACAAATAGATTTAGGACTTCCATATTCAATGATTCAACGCATTTTAGCTAAACACAAAATACATCCATTCAAATTTATCACTCAATAAGCTTTATTACCAGACGATGCCCAGAGGCGTATTGAATTTTGTGAAATGGTTTTAATTAAAATTCAAGAAGATGCCCATTTTTTAAGAAAAATTATTTGGACCGATGAGTCAAACTTTACCAGGGAAGGAATTTTCAACAGGCAAAATAATCATTTCTGGGCAGATAGAATTCCAAAAATTGTTAAAGAACGCGGCATTCAGATTAAATTTGGATTTAATGTTTTTTGTTTGTTAGTGGACAATAAATTTGCATATTGTTTTAGGAAGAAAATTTGACATCGGATAAATATTTGAAAATTTTAAGATCAACAGTTAGTGACTTTTTGATTGGATTACCACTACAGTTATTAAGGTCTTGCTGGTACCAATTGGATGGGGCTCCTGCTCATTGTACCAGCAGGGTGAGTCAGGAGTTAAATGTTTGAAAACAGATGGATAAGACGAATTGGACCGTGGGACTGGCCACCTCGGTCGCCAGATCTTACCCCCCTAGATTCGTATCTTTCGGGAACAATCAAAGAACAGGTGTATGCAGGAGCAGCTATTGAAAACCGGCGAGAACTAGAGAATCGAGTTCGTCAGGCTTTTGAACAATTGGCTCCCGAAGAAATACGAAGGACAACTACAAAATATGAACTTCAGTGTTTGCACGACTGCCTTAATGCAAATGGTGGACATTTTAAAGAATTATTGCCAGTTACTTTTATCAAGAGGTTTTTTTTTCATTTTTCATTTTACACGCTTGTATTTAAAAAAAACGGTGAGAGATGGTTGGTGAGGTAGAGGTGATTGTTGCTCTATTCTATATATATAAAATAAGGGTAGTTCCATTTAATTAACATGAGTTTAAGCTAATAGTAAATATCTGAAAAAAACATTTTTCGACACACCCTGTATAATGTGCAATGCTCCATCAACTTTTGAGCGACTAATGGAACTTGTCTTGAGGGGGCTGACTTGGAAAACTTGCCTGGTATACTTAGATGACATAATTGTCATGGGACGTGATTTCGGCGAGTATTTGAAGAATATAAGAAAAATCTTCAACAAGTTACGGAATGCTCACGTGAAGTTAAACTACAAGAAATGCAGCCTATTCCAAAAGCAAGTCGAGTACTTGGGGCATACTATCTCAGAACAAGACATTAAAACTAGCCAAAGTAAAATATCTGCCATTAAAGATTGGCCAGTTTCCCGAGACAAACATGAAGTAAGGAGCTTTTTGGGACTATGTACGGGGTGTTCATTATAAAACTTCATCTAGCAGGCTATGAAATTTTGACAGAAAAGGATGACATAATCAAAATAAATGGACTTTTGTTTCTCCATCCTTTTCTTTTGACATTTCACCGACAACTAGATGAAGTTTTATAATGAACACCCCGTACTTAGTACAGGAGATTTGTAGAGGGATTTGCCGACATCGCAAAACCTCTGCACACATTAACGGAAAAGAAAACACCGTTCTTGTGGAACCACGATTGCAGTCAGGCGTTTGCAAGGCTTAAAGCTGCCCTCTGTTCTAGTCCCATCTTGGCTTACCCTATAAAGGAAGGACTCTTTATTTTGGACACGGATGCAAGTAACTGTGCAACAGCATGCAGGCAGGTGCAGTATTCTCTCAAAGACAAAACGGGCAAGAGAATGTCATTGAGTACTACAGTAAGACTTTAAGTAAGCCAGAAAGAAACTATTCCGTCACTAGAAAGGAGCTGTTGGCCATCGTTAAAGCAGTCGAACATTACCATCGCTACTTATATGGAAAAATGTTCCTGATTAGAACTGACCATGGAGCCTTGAAATGATTATTACAGATGAAAAACTCTGAAGGTCAAATAGCCAGATGGATAGCGCGCCTGCAGCAGTGCGATTTCCAAATTGAACATCGACCAAGAGGGTCTCACGGAAATGCCGATGCATTGTCTAGATGGCCGTGTAAAGAAGATTGTCGGCATTGTCAAAGAACTGAGCAGCGTGAGGGACTTCCTTCTGTAAGGAGAACGTCGGTGGAAATAAACGTTGGCTGGACCACACAAACGTTTCGAGAAGAACAAATGAATGATCCAGATATTGTACCCATCCTCTCTGCAAAGACTGACGACAAGAGACCAGAATGGCAAAAAATTGCTGGTAAAAATCCAAACCTGAAGGCGCTATGGGCCCAGTGGCACTCTCTAAGAATAGTAAATGGATTACTGAAGAGAGCGTGGGAGAGTCCGGATGGCAAGTCCGTAGTCAGTCAGTTGGTTGTTCCTGGTAGCAGAAAATCAGATGTACTACAGGAAATGCACAACGGAACAAGTGGAGGCCATTTTTAGGTAAATAAAACCTTGGCCAAAATTAAAGAACGGTACTACTGGGTAAATTATCATGAAGACGTCGAATCTTGGTGCCGCAGGTGCGAAGTTTGCTGTGCCACAAAAGGACCTCGAACAAGATCACGGGGCCGAATGGTGCACTACACTGTAGGTGCTCCATTCGAGAGGGTAGCAATTGATGTCGCGGGACCATTTCCTCAGACTGAGTCAGGCAATAAATACATCTTGGTCGCCATGGATTACTTCACTAAATGGCCTGAAGCATACGCCCTGCCTAATCAAGAAGCAAGGACTGTGCCAACGGTGCTAGTAAATGAAATGTTCTGCAGATTTGGAGTCCCTCTTGAACTGCATTCTGATCACGGCCGAAATTTTGAATTGGCTGTTTTCCCGAAGGTCATGGAACTTCTCGGAATTTGCAAGACCAGGACTACTCCTTTGCACAGTCGGATGGGATGGTAGAGAGATTTAATCGAACCATGGAACACTACCTGTCTAAAATGGTAGCAGATCATCAGCGTGATTGGGACCAACATCTATATACCTATCATGTAGATAGTATAGCGAGGCTCTACGCATGAAGCCACTGGGTATACTCCTGCGAAAGTGATGTTCGGTAGGGAAGTGAGGCTTCCTGCAGATCTGATGTATGGAACACCAGAAAAAGAGTCGCTCAACTCTGAGAATTCTATTTAATCGAGCTATAAGTAAGCTAAAGTACCAAACGATAATAGAAGGCTATAAAGTGTTAAGTAGTGAGTTATTTAGTAGGTATGAATAATACCTACTGCCAGAATTGTACCTGTGTGTATTTGTGGGACAAATAAATAGTGTTTTCGTGTTAAATCATTACACTGGAATTATTGAACCCTGAGTTCGCAACAATACTCTAATACGCATTTTAGAACGTTTTAAGTCGTTTTACGTCGATTTCTACTGGTTTTAGCCGAAAACATAAAATTACCCCCTTTTTTTTGTTTTCAGCTAAAACCAGTAGAAATCGACGTAAAACGACTTGAAACGTGCTAAAATGCTTATTTCAGTACAATTAGTGGTTTTTTGGTGTAATTTTATGTTTTCAGCTAAAACCAGTAGACTTCGACGTAAAAAGTAGATAATCAAAGCGGATTCTAGCCCAATTTCAAGGTCACAGGAACATCTATGAGCCTCCTAGATAACGCCAGACGAGGTTGCTAGACGTTGACCTTGAAAATCGCGCTCATGACCTTGAAAAGTGACCTTGAAAATCAGTTGACCTTGGAACTCAGTTGACCTTGGTCCACACACGAACATTCCACCTTGACGCCCTGCTAAAATTTCCGAGGTTTATGCAAATCGCCTTGACGTTTTTCACATCGTTTAGGCTTGAGCTCACGCGGGAAACGTGTCGCAGCAAGCTGAGCTACCTTGCCGACGAACGTGGCCTCGAAAATCGTCAGTCCACGCTAGTCACTGACCTTGTGACATAACTTTAAACGAACGCCTGGACGAGGTCATACTGTAAATCAATCTCGAACCCATTCCGTCAGTGAGACAAACGACCATGTTCGCATCAAGCGACGGATCTACGTGCTAAAATTTCCGAGGCAGTAGAATATTCATACAAAACGCCGTGACGCTTTTCAAGTACAAAGGTGCAGGTTTTGCATCGTTTAGCCTTGAGCTCGCGCTAGACAAAAAATATTCACACAAAACGCCTTGACTTTTGCGAAGGCTTTGCATGTAATTCAGCGAGAGAGGAATTTCATGGCCACATGTGAGGTGAATCAATCCTTTGTAACACTCAGATAAGAAAATCAGAATTTGCTGGGGTATTTTGTTCAGTACGTGTTCACTGCTAAAGCTTTTACCTTGAGTTGAGCTCGCTTAACCATGAAAATCCTGGTAACCTTGAAAAGCGACAGTTGCGCGTAATCTTGAGAAGGCCTGCTGGCTCGATTCAGAGTATCTCATGTATTAAGAGTACTAAGCGCCAAGCAATTTTCAAGTACACCTATTTAAGGCTTCCACGTACATACACGACCCACAAACAAAACGCGAGGTGAATCAATCTTTTGTAACACTCAGATAAGAAAATCAGGCCATCGGAATTTGCTGACGTATTTTATACAAAAAATCACTTTCAAGAACGCTTAACAATTTAGAGATATCGCCAGTTTTCCTAAAAATCGAGTTTTCTCCACAGCAATTCGGCATATACGTTTTATCATTTGCCACCCCACTCACCCCACCAATCTCGAACGCATTCCGTCAGTGAGACATTTGCATCAAGCAACGGATCTACATGCTAAAATTTCCGAGGCAGTAGAATATTCATACAAAACGCCTCGACTTTTTTCAAGTACAAAGGTGCAGGCTTTGCATCGTTTAGCCTTGAGCTCGCATAGGAAACGCGATCGCAGCGAGCCGGGTTACCTCGACGTCAGCCAACGAACGTGACCTCGAAAACAACGACAGGTCTACACTAGTCAAGGACTTTGCGACATGCGCAACCTTGGGCGTACGGCTGAACCTTGAAAGGTATCCCCAATAGTGTGGCTTTCAATCGCAACGTCAACTAGGTGTACTGTAAAGCCAATCCCGACCACAGTGAGTCATACAACCATGAATCGCAACAAGCAACCTTGACGGGTCCACGTGTTAAAATTTCATAAACCGAGCGCTTAGCAAAAATTCATACAAAACGCCTTGGCATTTTTTTAAGCGCAAAGCTTTTCATCGTAATTCAGCGAGACAGGAATTCCAAATGCCCACAAACAGAACGCGGAATCACGAATCTTGCGCATAATCTTGAGCAGGCCTGCTGACTTGATTCAGGATCTCTCAAGTATCAAGGGTACTAAACGCCAAACAATTTTCAAGTACACCTATCAAGGCTTCCATTACATGCACGACCCACAGACAAAACGCGAAGTGAATCAATCCTTTGTAACACAGATAAGAAAATCAGACCATCGAAACTTGCGTAAAAAAAATCGCTTTCGAAGAGCGCTTAACGATTTAGAGATAATTTTCTAGCCACCACACTGAGGGCAATTTACCTCCGATAATAGCGCTTAACCATTAGCTATCGCCAAACAAAAAATCGAGTTTTCTCTGTAGCCAATTTGGCTATAAAACGTTTCATTATTACAAGATTTCGAGCCACCCCACTGGAGTAGTTATCGAAGACTATGCTGCTCAATAAATTCGAGCACTATTCGAGGAGACACAAAACAAATCTCTTTCCAAGCGCTCTTAACGATTTAGAGATATCGCCAAACACTTTTCCTAAAAATCGAGTTTTCTCTGCAGCAATTTGGCATGTACGGGCGTTGGCTGCAACCCACGGGTATCAATGCTCGACCTGGGATTTAGAAGCGAGTCGTTGAAAAACGTGCTAAAATGCGTATTTGAGTCTAATTAGTGTTTTTTTCGTGTAATTTTATGTTTTCAGCTAAAACCAGTGGAAATCGACGTAAAACGACTTAAAACGTGCTAAAATGCCTATTTGAGTCTAATTAGTGTTTTTTTTTTGTGTAATTTTATGTTTTCAGCTAAAAACAGTAGAAATCGACGAAATTCGACTTAAAACGTGCTAAAATGCCTATTTGAGTCTAATTAGTGTTTTTTTTGTGTAATTTTATGTTTTCAGCTAAAAACAGTAGAAATCGACGTAAAACGACTTAAAACGTGCTAAAATGCGTATTTGGGTATATCAGTAGCTTTTCGGTGTAATTTTATGTTTTAAGCTAAAACCATTTGAAATCGACGTAAAACGACTTAAAACGTGCCAAAACGCGTATTTGAGTATAATTAGTGGTTTTTTGGCGTAATTTTATGTTTTCAGCTATAACCAGTAGAAATCGACGTAAAACGACTTAAAACGTGCTAAAATGCGTATTTGAGTATATTAGTGGCTTTTTTGGTGTAATTTTATGTTTTAAGCTAAAACCAGTCGACTTAAAACGACTTAAAACGTGCCAAAATGCGTATTTGAGTATAATTAGTGGTTTTTTGGTGTAATTTTATGTTTTCAGCTAAAACCAATAGAAATCGAAGTAAAACGACTTAAAACGTGCTAAAATGCGTATATGAGTCTAATTAGTGTTTTTTGGTGTAATTTTATGTTTTCAGCTAAAACCAGTAGAAATCGACTTAAAACGTGCAAAAATGCGTATTTGAGTATAATTAGGTGTTTTTTGGTGTGATTTTACGTTTTCAGCTAAAACCAGTGGAAATCGACTTAAAACGTGCTAAAACGCTTATTTGAGAATAATTAGTGGCTTTTTGGTGTAATTTTATGTTTTCAGCTAAAACCAGTAGAAATCGACGTAGAACGACTTAAAACGTGCTAAAATGCGTATTTGAGTATAATTAGTGGTTTTTTGGCGTAATTTTATGTTTTCAGCTAAAACCAGTAGAAATTGACCTAAAACGACTTAAAACGTGCCAAAACGCGTATTTGAGTATAATTAGTGTTTTTTTGGCGTAATTTTATGTTTTCACCTATAACCAGTAGAAATCAACGTAAAACGAGTTAAAACGTGCTAAAATGCGTATTTAGTATAATTAGTGGTTTTTTGGTGTAATTTTATGTTTTCAGCTAAAACCACTAGAAATCGACGTAAAACGACTTAAAACGTGCTAAAATGCGTATTTGAGTCTAATTAGTGTTTTTTTTCGTGTAATTTTATGTTTTCAGCTAAAACCAGTGGAAATCGACGTAAAACGACTTAAAACGTGCTAAAATGCCTATTTGAGTCTAATTAGTGTTTTTTTTTGTGTAATTTTATGTTTTCAGCTAAAAACAGTAGAAATCGACGAAATCCGACTTAAAACGAGCTAAAATGCGTATTTGAGTATAATTAGTGCTTTTTTTGGCGTAATTTTATGTTTTCAGCTAAAACCAGTGGAAATCGACTTAGAACGACTTAAAACGTGCTAAAATGCGTATTTGAGTCTAATTAGTGTTTTTTTGGTGCAATTTTATGTTTTCAGCTAAAAACAGAAGAAATCGACGAAAAACTACTTAAAACGTGCTAAAATGCGTATTTGAGTATAATTAGTGGTATTTTGGTGTAATTTTATGTTTTCAGCTAAAACCAGTAGAAATCGACGTAGAACGACTTAAAACGTGCTAAAATGCGTATTTGAGTATAATTAGTGGTTTTTTGGCGTAATTTTATGTTTTCAGCTAAAACCAGTAGAAATCGACCTAAAACGACTTAAAACGTGCCAAAACGCGTATTTGAGTATAATTAGTGGTTTTTTGGTGTAATTTTATGTTTTCAGCTAAAACCACTAGAAATCGACGTAAAACGACTTAAAACGTGCTAAAATGCGTATTTGAGTCTAATTAGTGTTTTTTTCGTGTAATTTTATGTTTTCAGCTAAAACCAGTGGAAATCGATGTAAAACGACTTAAAACGTGCTAAAATGCCTATTTGAGTCTAATTAGTGTTTTTTTTGTGTAATTTTATGTTTTCAGCTAAAAACAGTAGAAATCGACGAAATCCGACTTAAAACGAGCTAAAATGCGTATTTGAGTATAATTAGTGCTTTTTTTGGCGTAATTTTATGTTTTCAGCTAAAACCAGTGGAAATCGACTTAGAACCACTTAAAACGTGCTAAAATGCGTATTTGAGTCTAATTAGTGTTTTTTTTTGTGTAATTTTATGTTTTCAGCTAAAACAGTAGAAATCGACGAAAAACTACTTAAAACGTGCTAAAATGCGTATTTGAGTATAATTAATGTTATTTTGGTGTAATTTTATGTTTTCAGCTAAAACCAGTAGAAATCGACGTAAAACGACTTAAAACATGCTAAAATGCGTATTTAGTATAATTAGTGGTTTTTTGGTGTAATTTTATGTTTTCAGCTTAAACCACTAGAAATCGACGTAAAACGACTTAAAACGTGCTAAAATGCGTATTTGAGTCTAATTAGTGTTTTTTCGGTGTAATTTTATGTTTTCAGCTAAAACCAGTAGAAATCGACTTAAAACGTGCAAAAATGCGTATTTGAGTATAATTAGTGGTATTCTGGTGTAATTTTATGTTTTCAGCTAAAACGAGTAGAAATCGACGTAAAACGACTTAAAACGTGCTAAAATGCGTATTTAGTATAATTAGTGTTTTTTCGTGTAATTTTATGTTTTCAGCTAAAACCAGTGGAAATCGACGTAAAACGACTTAAAACGTGCTAAAATGCGTATTTGAGTCTAATTAGTGTTTTTTTGGTGTAATTTTATGTTTTCAGCTAAAACCAGTAGAAATCGACTTAAAACGTGCAAAAATGCGTATTTGAGTATAATTAGTGGTTTTTTGGTGTGATTTTACGTTTTCAGCTAAAACCAGTGGAAATCGACTTAAAACGTGCTAAAACGCTTATTTGAGAATAATTAGTGGCTTTTTGGTGTAATTTTATGTTTTCAGCTAAAACCAGTAGAAATCGACGTAAACCCACCTAAAACGTGCTAAAAATGCGTATTTGAGTCTAATTAGTGTTTTTTTTCGTGTAATTTTATGTTTTCAGCTAAAACCAGTAGAAATCGACGTAAAACGACTTAAATTGTGCTAAAATGCGTATTTGAGTATAATTAGTGGTTTTCTGGTGTAATTTTATGTTTTCAGCTAAAACGAGTAGAAATCGACGTAAAACGACTTAAAACGTGCTAACATGCGTATTTGAGTCTAATTAGTGTTTTTTTGGTATAATTTTATGTTTTCAGCTAAAACCAGTAGAAATCGACGTAAAACGACTTAAAACATGCTAAAATGCGTATT